>JAVIAB010000092.1:67073659-67738659 GCA_032433765.1 Megaustenia siamemsis | reverse complement strand
ACAAATCTACTCCCATACTCATAAAAGTTAGACACATCAAACAGATAATTACTTCCAAACTCCAAAAAAAGTTAGACCAAATCACGCCTCGATCGTTCTCTAACATTGCCTCGATCGTTCTTTAACATTGCCTCCAGCGTTCTGTAACATTGCCTCCAGCGTTCTCTAACATTGCCTCGATCGTTCTATAACATTGCCTCCAGCGTTCTGTAACATTGCCTCCAGCGTTCTGTAACATTGCCTCGATCGTTCTTTAACATTACCTCGAGCGTTCTCTAACATTGCCTCGATCGTTCTTTAACATTGCCTCCAGCGTTCTCTAACATTCCCTTGCTCGTTCTCTAACATTTTCATTAGTTGGAGTCTTTGTGTTGCCTTCTTAGTGAGATTCTCTACGTGTTTCTTCAGGCTCAATTGTCAGTCTCGTTGTATTCCTAAAAAATCTACTTCCATACTGATACTAGTTAGACACATCGATCAGATAGTTACATCCAAATCGCAAACATTTTACCCCAGAACACAAAAATTTAGGGTCATATTAAAAAAGTCGACCTTAAAACCATACAAATCTACTCCCATACTCATAAAGTTAGACACATCAAACAGATAATTACTTCCAAACTCCAAAAAAGTTAGACCAAATCACGCCTCGATCGTTCTCTAACATTGCCTCGATCGTTCTTTAACATTGCCTCCAGCGTTCTCTAACATTGCCTCGATCGTTCTATAACATTGCCTCCAGCGTTCTGTAACATTGCCTCCAGCGTTCTATAACATTGCCTCCAGCGTTCTGTAACATTGCCTCCAGCGTTCTGTAACATTGCCTCGATCGTTCTTTAACATTACCTCGAGCGTTCTCTAACATTGCCTCGATCGTTCTTTAACATTGCCTCCAGCGTTCTCTAACATTCCCTTGCTCGTTCTCTAACATTTTCATTAGTTGGAGTCTTTGTGTTGCCTTCTTAGTGAGATTCTCTACGTGTTTCTTCAGGCTCAATTGTCAGTCTCGTTGTATTCCTAAAAAATCTACTTCCATACTGATACTAGTTAGACACATCGATCAGATAGTTACATCCAAATCGCAAACATTTTACCCCAGAACACAAAAATTTAGGGTCATATTAAAAAAGTCGACCTTAAAACCATACAAATCTACTCCCATACTCATAAAAGTTAGACACATCAAACAGATAATTACTTCCAAACTCCAAAAAAGTTAGACCAAATCACGCCTCGATCGTTCTCTAACATTGCCTCGATCGTTCTTTAACATTGCCTCCAGCGTTCTCTAACATTGCCTCGATCGTTCTATAACATTGCCTCCAGCGTTCTGTAACATTGCCTCCAGCGTTCTGTAACATTGCCTCGATCGTTCTATAACATTGCCTCCAGCGTTCTGTAACATTGCCTCGATCGTTCTTTAACATTACCTCGAGCGTTCTCTAACATTGCCTCGATCGTTCTTTAACATTGCCTCCAGCGTTCTCTAACATTCCCTTGCTCGTTCTCTAACATTTTCATTAGTTGGAGTCTTTGTGTTGCCTTCTTAGTGAGATTCTCTACGTGTTTCTTCAGGCTCAATTGTCAGTCTAGTTGTATTCATAAAAAATCTACTTCCATACTGATACTAGTTAGACACATCGATCAGATAGTTACATCCAAATCGCAAACATTTTACCCCAGAACACAAAAATTTAGGGTCATACTAAAAAAGTCGACGTAAAAATCCCAAAAGCTACTCACATAGTCATACTAGTTAGACACAACGAATAGGAAGTTATATTCTAGGTCAAAAATGTTAGACCAAATCACAACGAACCACGAACCACAACCCATGAACCCTGGACTTAACGAACCACGAAGCACAACCCCACGAACCATGGACTTAACGAACCATCAACTAACGAACCATGGACTGGACTTAACAAAGACAGCGTCGAGGAGAGATATAATTTGCGGTCTCTTGCTCTTCTGTTCGCCTCTGCTGCTGGTATGTTTCCTAGCGCTTCTAATTGTACATCGACCCATCCTTTTTCGTGGTCGACAGTTGGGTCTGGTGTTCTCACAACATTTTGATGAAGGCTCGTTGTGTTTTTGATCTGTCTGCCCTGTCACCTAGCCAAACTATTTTATCTGTTGTTTCCTTATATATTCTATGATGGGGGCTATTCCTAGCTTTCTTCTCAGTTCTTCATTTCTGAGCTTATCTCTCAGACTGTTTCATGTCATTCGTCTAACACATTTCATCTCTGAGATCACAAAAATTTAGGCACATACTCAAAAAGTCGACCTCAAAACCATAAAATCTACTCCCACATTCAGCTAAAAGTTACACCAAAACCGCACCAGATTTGCAACGTGCAAAAACATGCACAAGTTTGACACGCGAACCAGTTTGGCACAATGCACCAATAGACATCCCCATACCAAAAATTTACTTTGATAATCACATTTATAATTGTTACGCCCCTTGATAATCACTTTTATGATTGTTACGCCCCTTACGAAGGTGCATTGTGCCAAACTGGTTCGCGTGTCAAACTTGTGCATGTTTTTGCACGTTGCAAATCTGGTGCGGTTTTGGTGTAACTTTTAGCTGAATGTGGGAGTAGATTTTTATGGTTTTGAGGTCGACTTTTTGAGTATGTGCCTAAATTTTTGTGATCTCAGAGATGAAATGTGTTAGACGAATGACATGAAACAGTCTGAGAGATAAGCTCAGAAATGAAGAACTGAGAAGAAAGCTAGGAATAGCCCCCATCATAGAATATATAAGGAAACAACAGATAAAATAGTTTGGCTAGGTGACAGGGCAGACAGATCAAAAACACAACGAGCCTTCATCAAAATGTTGTGAGAACACCAGACCCAACTGTCGACCACGAAAAAGGATGGGTCGATGTACAATTAGAAGCGCTAGGAAACATACCAGCAGCAGAGGCGAACAGAAGAGCAAGAGACCGCAAATTATATCTCTCCTCGACGCTGTCTTTGTTAAGTCCAGTCCATGGTTCGTTAGTTGATGGTCCGTTAAGTCCATGGTTCGTGGGGTTGTGCTTCGTGGTTCGTTAAGTCCAGGGTTCATGGTTGTGGTTCGTGGTTCGTGGTTCGTTGTGATTTGGTCTAACATTTTTGACCTAGAATATAACTTCCTATTCGTTGTGTCTAACTAGTATGACTATGTGAGTAGCTTTTGGGATTTTTACGTCGACTTTTTTAGTATGACCCTAAATTTTTGTGTTCTGGGGTAAAATGTTTGCGATTTGGATGTAACTATCTGATCGATGTGTCTAACTAGTATCAGTATGGAAGTAGATTTTTTATGAATACAACTAGACTACAATTGAGCCTGAAGAAACACGTAGAGAATCTCACTAAGAAGGCAACACAAAGACTCCAACTAATGAAAATGTTAGAGAACGAGCAAGGGAATGTTAGAGAACGCTGGAGGCAATGTTAAAGAACGATCGAGGCAATGTTAGAGAACGCTCGAGGTAATGTTAAAGAACGATCGAGGCAATGTTACAGAACGCTGGAGGCAATGTTACAGAACGCTGGAGGCAATGTTACAGAACGATCGAGGCAATGTTACAGAACGCTGGAGGCAATGTTACAGAACGCTGGAGGCAATGTTATAGAACGATCGAGGCAATGTTAGAGAACGCTGGAGGCAATGTTAAAGAACGATCGAGGCAATGTTAGAGAACGATCGAGGCGTGATTTGGTCTAACTTTTTTGGAGTTTGGAAGTAATTATCTGTTTGATGTGTCTAACTTTTATCAGTATGGGAGTAGATTTGTATGGTTTTAAGGTCGACTTTTTTAATATGACCCTAAATTTGTGTGTTATGGTGGTAAAAATCTTAGTGATTTGGTCCAATATTTTGGACCTTGAATATAACTTCCTGCTCGTTGTGTCTAACTAGTATGACTATGTGAGTAGCTTTTGGGATTTTTAGGTCGACTTTTTTAGTATGACCCTAAATTTTTGTGTTCTGGGGTAAAATGTTTGCGATTTGGATGTAACTATCTGATCGATGTGTCTAACTAGTATCAGTATGGAAGTAGATTTTTTAGGAATACAACTAGACTGACAATTGAGCCTGAAGAAACACGTAGAGAATCTCACTAAGAAGGCAACACAAAGACTCCAACTAATGAAAATGTTAGAGAACGAGCAAGGGAATGTTAGAGAACGCTGGAGGCAATGTTAAAGAACGATCGAGGCAATGTTAGAGAACGCTCGAGGTAATGTTAAAGAACGATCGAGGCAATGTTACAGAACGCTGGAGGCAATGTTACAGAACGCTGGAGGCAATGTTATAGAACGATCGAGGCAATGTTAGAGAACGCTGGAGGCAATGTTACAGAACGCTGGAGGCAATGTTAAAGAACGATCGAGGCAATGTTAGAGAACGATCGAGGCGTGATTTGGTCTAACTTTTTTTTGGAGTTTGGAAGTAATTATCTGTTTGATGTGTCTAACTTTTATGAGTATGGGAGTAGATTTGTATGGTTTTAAGGTCGACTTTTTTTTAATATGACCCTAAATTTGTGTGTTATGGTGGTAAAATCTTAGTGATTTATTTTGTTTTGGTTTACCATGAATGTGAGGGAGACAGAGAGAGAGAGAGAGAGAGAGAGAGAGAGAGAGAGAGAGATTTCGCTGGTTGATACTTTGTGTGGTTTGATGATAGGACCTGAAGGGCTGATGATGGTGTTGAGGGTGGCACATGATGATGATAGGACATGAAGGGATGATGGTGTTGAGGGTGGCACATGATGATGATAGGACATGAAGGGTGATGTTGAGGCACAAGATGATGATATGAAGGTTGATGATGAGGGTGGCACATGATGATAGTGTTGAGGCACATGATGATAGTGTTGAGGCACATGATGCTAGTGTTGAGGGTGGCACATGATGCTAGTGTTGAGGCACATGATGATGATATGAAGGTTGATGATGAGGGTGGCACATGATGATAGTGTTGTGGCACAGGCTGATAGTGTTGAGGCACATGATGATAGTGTTGAGGCACATGATGATAGTGTTGAGGCACATGATGATAGTGTTGAGGCACATGATGATAGTGTTGAGCGTGGCACAAGATGATGATAGGATATGAAGGTTGATGTTGAGGCACATGATGATAGTGTTGAGGCACATGCTGATGATTTTTTATTTGACTTGAGTTAGCTTGGATATGCAATAGAGAGAGAGAGAACAAAAATCGCTATAATCTGGTACATGATGCTAACGATACTAATAATTGCTTGTCAGCATTTTTTTTACACGTCGCCTCCTGTTGACCCACACATGATGATAACCAATAAAGGCACCTTTCCCCACCCGCACGCCACGATGGCAACGACCCGCGAGATACCGCCATCCCCCCTTTTAGAACCGCTGTCGCCCGATTTTAGAACCGCTGTCGCCCGATTTTAGAACCGCTGTCCGATAACCGGCGAGCTAGCGACGCGCCGATCACCACGAGATAAGCCGTCACACACCAACGCACACCACGACGCGCCGATCGTCACGCACCAACGCACACCACGAGATAAGCCGATTACCGATCACGACCACCGAGATAATAAGCCGATTATCGGACTTTGGCACGGGTTTTGGTGCATGTTTCGTGCGGTTTCGGTGCCAAATCTATTGTCTTTCGGTGCATGTTATTCCACTTTTGGAGTGGGTTCACAGCCACAGCTACTACTATCGTATTCGACTGCCGATAACGAAATTGTAACAGTTCGTATAGTCATCTTCATTTTGAAAACTAGATTCTAACTTCTTTGATATACGTCTGACTTTTAATATATCTTTTGAAACGGATTAGCTTTCACCATATTTCGTAAATTGAGAGATGTCCTAAGGTGAGAACTTTAGCTAATATGCTATTTACTTGCCATTGGTCGTTAACTATCTTATTACTACTGTCTGGTGTTAACTATAATTTATATCTAACTCTGACTGGATATCTGTGGCTCCCTGTTTCTGACTACTATCCTTTGGTCCCCATGTCTCCCTGATTCTGACTGGCTTCTCTTTCGTGGAGATCTCTTTATATACACAGTATTCTACTACGCAGATGGACGAACCGTCTTGATTCGATTGGATGTTGCTAATGTTTTATCTCGCCGCCTGGCCATATAACTTAATCTGTGGAATTAAAAGTGTTAAACATTTCCTGTCCATCTGCAAGTTTTGGCTCTCGACCAGACGCAGCTAACATTTAATCTCGCCGCCTGGCCGGATATTCGCCTTTTACTAACACCCACTTTCTCTCTTTGTGACAGAAAATTGATACGTGTCAAACTTTTGATCGCCTGCGAAGTCCTGAAGTGTTTAGTAGTCCACTGCATCTGCATCCACTCCCTAAGGTACCCCTCCAGTTATACCCCCATCCAATACTATTACTTATTTCCTCTCACGCAGATGCACACATACAGACATAAATATAAGCGAACACATATAAACGAGGGGCTGGCTGGGTCGTTTAGGTGTAAGACGAAGACGTTTGCTTCTGGACAAGAAGGCATTATGTTCGAATCTTGCATGTGAGAGTTTTTCTGCAGTTTGTATTCTCGTGTAATAGTCGTTGACAGTGGTAATACAAATATAAGCGCATCAGAGCGTCAGAGGTCTGATTTATCGTCATTGAATTGTTTTTTGGTATGGGATTATATAATTCCAGTAACTTGCTAAAAAGCTTCCGTTTCCAACATTGCGGAACGCGGTTCATGTTCTCTGCACCGCTGCAGAAATTGCATTTGTGGACTGATTAGTTTCGGCCCTTCAATGCAATTTTCTGCGTTGAAGTCAATCTGATGATCCACTTAACAAATTTCGCCAATGATGCAGAGTCGTACACACCTCAGTGCTCCTCTTTGACAAATCCAAGTTTGTGAATGCGACCTTCCCCTGTCAAGAGTTGATATGCGTTTTACGTCAACATATTGAGTGTTGTTTCAAGGCCATCGTTGAAATTGTTTGACGCCAAGTATTTACATGTTACAACTCATTAATATGGACTGATCTGCCAAGTCAATCGCAGTTTTCACTTTAGAGATTGTGCATCATCTTTTCGTGCGTTGTTGGGTGCATTTATTTGGGATTTTATGGGCGCAACCATTGTTGTGTGTGCTACATCATCACAATGGCTGATTGTATATCCCTAAAACGGCCGTAAGCTAATAGTGAAAGACGGAATGTAGTTTCATATATGACTTACTTTGTAGCACCGGGATCACTCCCGGAGGTTCATGTTAGTCAGGAGTGATTCATAATTTCACAAATTCACATTGCAGGGAGATCTTACAGTCTGTTGTTTGATGTGCGACGGGGATAGTCCAATGACTAATGTTGTTTCATATGTTCGGATTTGGAGTCAGGGTGATGTCCTAACATCATCAAGAGCTTATACATAAAAAAAATGACATGAGACCCGAAGAAACATATATAGGAATACGGAGGTTGTATATTAGAACCGCCGATATCACTTTTTTCCACTCAGTGAATTGCTTCATTAGTAGCGCCCAAGACAACCCCACATCACAAGTATTTGACGGACTTTGACAATCCTCGCTGGTCGGATCGCCTTTGATGTTTACGGCAACATTGTTCTCCCTACGTTTCTCTTTCTCTCCTCACCACACCTCTCCTCTCTCTTCTCCCCCCCCCCCCCACTTAACCACAGGTTAACCTAGATGTCCTCTTCTCTTTAGTCATTTGCAAAGTGTTGTGGGAAAACTTCGAAAGAATGTAAATTAGGCTTACAAGTTTGTCAAATTTAAGTATTTCATAAGGAAAATGTGTGTATATATAAATATATTTTGTAAAAATTGTATTGAAAGCATTATACACTTAAAGTACATAGATAATTATATACGTTTTGCAATGGAATACCTTTTGTTCAGGAAGATCTAATGCTGCTTTATTTATGAAAATGTGATTTTTATAATTTTACAGCTGCAAACATATGTACAGTTTGTTTCATCTGTTTCGATATTGTTTTCCCATTTCCACTACATCATATCAACATCATGGTTATCTGGACAAAGAAGAAATGTCCACACTACTCAGTCTAGTATCCTAGCTACAAATTTATCCCGTTACTGCAAGACCACACAAAATCCGTGTGCTTAATTTGAGATATTAAACTTTTAAATGAAAGTATAAACGCCAGATTAAGAGGAAGACCGAGAAAGAGATGGATAAAGGGAATACTAGAGTAACTAGGAGGGATAACACCAGAAGAAGCCAACAGAAAACAGAAGAGCAAAGAATCGCAGATTGTATCTCCCCTCGATGCCAACGGCAATGGAGGAAGGAAAGAAGAAGAAGAAGAAGAATAAAAGTATGCGACCTACGGTGAAAAAAATCAATAAATGTTTGTTTAGCTATCTACATATATTTAAATGACAAAGATTTAATCGTTCCTTACAGAATATGAAAGTTCATATCTCTTTAGATAATCATGCACACCAATAGGGGAATCCTTCATTTTGCCAACTGAGTTTATTGCTATTATAATCATTATATTTTAAGCATGCATTTCTATATAACTGTTTTGGGCATACACACGCACATACACACATATATATAATATATATATATATACATATATATATATATATATATATATATATATATATATATATATATGTATATATATATATATATATATATATATATATATATATATATATATATATATATATATATTGTAGAGGTAATATGAAGCAACAGAGTGAAAGAATGAATAAGGTGAAAGAAAATAGTGTCTTGCTAGAGTACTAGATTTGTGAAACGTTATAATATAATCACAGAGTTCCTCGCGGTAAGCGTTTAATCGCGTTTAATCGTTTTAACTTCTTGATGGCTAAATCCTGTCCATTAGTCATCGTCTCTCAGGCTCTCGTCTTTTGGATTCTTCGAAATGGCCATCTCGAGACTGACCCAGCTCAGGAACACAGGGAAGTGACCATTTTTTATTTTTTATTTTTCCTCTCTTTAGTATCTAGAATATTATCGCCATGTAGTTATATTTGTTAATATATCGTTATATATAATTTTTGTGTTTGTTGTTCGTCCAGATGAAGGCCTACTTGGCCGAAACGTCGACTTTTGTTTGGTCCATTACCACGTAAAGCTGTTACCATACCACTTTTTTTCTTCTTTTTTTAGTATCGCCATTATCATCAGCTTTACAGCAGCTTCGCATCTCTACGCATCTTGGTGATCTTGATGCCTTTACCTCTATTTTTGGTTACCATGAGGTTACTATTTTAGTATGTAAATGATAGCATGTTTACTAGCTGTAGTTGGATAAAAATGGACTCTTACGATCGCACTTTATGTAATTTTAATACTTGTATTTTAACACTTCTTCAATCAGTCTCCCTTCTTTATCTGTGTGTGTGCGCGCGAATTATAGCAGCAGTGGCAATAGTAAGAGCTCTTAAAAATCAAAACAATTGTTGTGTGCAAACTAACAGTACATTTGTCTCAAATTGTTAAGATTTATTTGTACTAAATAGTTGGTAGAGAAATTCCTGGAGCTTATGGCAGTGAGCTTACACAGACAACTTCCCAGGTGGATTAAGAAAGTATAGGGAGTAATGTCGTAAACTATAGTATCTATTTGAGGTAATTGCAATACTTCTCTGATTATTAAACCAAAGGTTACAACAATCCCGCTATCATTTCGTATATTTACTTGTATGTTTGGAGGTAGAATTAAGGGAGGGGGGAAAGTGACTTATCCGACACTAGTGCAATCTTTGTTGCATCAGCCTCAAATAAATTTAACAATCACAGTGTAGCCATTGGGAAAATAACCGAGAACAGTACTTTTTGTGGTTCTCTTTGAGGAAGGGGAGGGTTTTATTTTTTAATGTGTTCATAAAATGACTTATAGAAGATTTATTGTGCTGAGATTCCGTTAGCAGCAGAAACATTTGCCAAGTGCAGGCGCAAGCGCTTGGGAAGTTATAGAGTAACAGTAACAGTTTGCCAACCACCTTGATTTTAAATGTCTAAAGCAGTGGTTCACAGCCTGTGTGTAATGACCCTATGGTATAATGTGAAATTTCCTAAATATGTCGTTTTCTAATGCTGTCTCCTCATGTGTTGATTGGGGAAAAAATGTCCAGTTGTTTGTACTGGCACCAGTTCTCAAAAAAAAAAAAAAAAAAAAAAAAAAAAAAAAAAAAAAAAATTACAAAGTTTTGTAAAGCATTTTGAATCGCTGTCTGGAAACATCTGAATGTAATCAACTTTATTACTTTGTCATGTTCCTAGAGTTGTACTTGAGTTTTTCTTGGACGGGTTAGCGTATAAAAGTTGTCTACTAAACCAGGGGAGAGCCGCGATAGCTCAGTGGTTAGTGAACTGGACTACAAAGGACAAGGGGTAGGGTTCGATCCCAACCGACGGCTTCCGGGTTCACCCAGCCTTAAATGGGTACCGGATTTTTTTTTCTGGGAAAGTAAAGCAGCACGGGCGTAATACCGACCACATTACCCCAAAAATCATGTGCTGAAGGTCTGTAAAATATAGGGTCACTAACACCATATTTCCCTATACGCCACTTGGCGTGACGGGGGGGGGGGGGGGTACTTTTTTTACTAAACCAGGTGAGTGCTCTGGTAGCTTCACTATTTTTACAGAGCAAATAAGTTACATATGATTAAAGAGAACACTATAAAACACAAACTTCCTTCTAAAACAACGCGTTTTATATGCCAGATTTGAACATTTACATTCAAAGGAAAAAAAAAACAATCCTTACAATTGTAAAAAAAAAAATATAGGCCCTATAATTTACATTAAAGTGAATAAGTCACATGGAACTTAAGTATTGAAAAAAGACTTGTTATTTTTAATTTAAAATAAAAATGTTTAGACGGTGATAGTGTTTGAGAATCAGTTTATGAAATGCAAATATTAAAACAGTTACTTCGGACCTTAAAAATGTACACATGGATCCAGTACAGAATGTGATGAATACATTTTAAATTACGAGAAGTGGGCTTCATGATTTGGTGAGGCATGGGGGTGGGGGTACTGCAAGTTCACTTTTTTCTTCTGCATTGGACCAACGCTTACACCTCCATCAAGCCTGTTGTTGAAAGGTCGTCAAGTGAGTATTAAGTGCAGTTTTGTAATGGTTTACTATAAGCTGCCTTATCTGAGTCTTTAGCTCCAACATTTCGGATTTCAGCGTTGAAATTTTTGGGTGCAAGATTTTCCTTCCATTTTCGATCCCTCTTTGATTGGCAAAATTATTTAGTGTGTTTCCAGGGCCACATTATAAAGACAACTATAAAGCTTGGCCAGTTCTTGTTGACTGATCGTGACGCATGAAGTCAGCAAAGAGTAGCTTACTGATTTCAATCCATTCACTATCAGGCGTATTGAGTCCTGCTGCTTGTTCTGATGTAACTAGTTCAAAAATAGTATTTAAAACACACACACAAAACTATAACTCTTTATAAAGTGTCGTTGAAGGTGAGAGATTCCCACTTTTGGACTTGTTTTTGAGTATGTCTGCAACTCAGAGGACCTGCATAACAGTACTATGGTTTTGATATAGTAATCAATACAATAATTCATGTTAATGACAGTGTGAAATATATATTTAGAAAATTTAGGAAGGGTGGGCAAATACAGACTAAATTGGACAAGTTTTTTTTTCAACGAATATGAAAAAAAAAATAAAAATATACACAGATGAAACCACAGGAGAGTGGGAGTTATTTAACTGTGAACTTTCCTTCCAGCAATACACCCTTCCCCCCCCACCCACCAACTCTCTCTGTAACTTCCATATCTATACTAGTGATATTAAATTAATAAACGTAAAGTTATGATACTGTATTTATATATACTATTTATCAACATCGTAAAGTTATGATACTGTATTTATCAACATCTAGCTCGCAACTGTTAATAACTTGATTTCAAAACAGCTAATTTTACGTTTTATCAGACCTGCGCGAGATGTCCGGTTTCTCTTTCAGTCATAGAAAGTTCGTCTGTTTCATCCTGCTACCACCTTAGTTTTCTTGGTCTTCCTCTCTCTCGTCTAACTCTTGGTACCGTTGTCCCTACCTCTCCATAGTAATCTACTCCATGATATTGTGCAGTTTTTATGCGCCAAAGTACTTTAATTTCCTTTATTTTCCTGTGCAGCTTAAATCTGTAGAATATTCAGTTATTGTAAAGTATCTTTTATTGTACGTGTTCTTTTTTTTTTATCCAGAGTATTTCTTTTTTCGTAGCACTTGCATTCAAAGGCATTAATATATTTTTCAACTTATCTGAGATGTTGATAGTCCACGTTTACAGCCACGTACTGCTATGATGATAAATACAGACTCATGCAAACCTAAATTGTGTATTTTGTATCAGACCCGGGCCATATGTTTTATTGTATTTATAGCTGTAATCAGTATTCTTTTGACCTCTGTTGTAGTAATGTCGTTGTTTGTTAGCTATGAATCAATATATTCTAAATTGTCCTCACTTTTCAATTTGTGTCTAAACATCAGCTGTTACATCTGTTTTCATTGTTGCAGAAATTGTAGTTTTTTGGTACTGAAATACAGTTGTTGCTCTCCACTATGACTTTGAACTGCCGTTGTCATTTTCACAATGCCACTTAATGAGGTACATACAATTGTTTCGTCAACAGCGTACTTTTTTTCCCTCTTGTGTCACATCCGATAAGCAGCAACGTTATATTGTTCCTTAATATCAACTTATCTAACGTTTCTCATGATATTTACTATTGTATTACAAATATTTTGTTTATTTTTTTCCGAAAGTTTAATATTGTAATTGAAATATTGCACATACAAATGTAATTCTCCACACGCACGCACGCGCACGCATGCACGCACACACACACACACGTATTTTTAGGAATATCATTTAGTGGTTGGGAAAGGGTTTGTTATATTTTCATGTAGTTTATTTAAAAAAAGTATTTTTATTTCAGCGTGTTAGTATTGTATAACCATGAAGTACACTGAAATGCCTACCTTATTTCTGTATCTCCTCTCTCATTCTCTCTCTCTCTCTCTCTCTCTCTCTCTCTGTCACTCCCTCTCAGTATATACAAAATGCACCAACATTGAAAACAAAATCAGTACTGGTTGTTATTTATATAGATTCTTCTCATACTCGCTACTTCAATCTTCATGTGGTGTCTTTTTATCACCTCAATGCATTACAATATCGCTATTTTCTACGTTTTATTTTCCAATCTATTCGTCCACTTGGTGAGCTTTGACTCTGCATTCTTACGATATGAATCACCATGTAATAGAGCATATGTTGTTAGGTGTGAGTTTTAACATGTACAATATTGCACACTTTTTGTTAGATGTTTTACAAGATAAACTGTTTTGTTTTCAGTAGCGCCTGGGTGGTTAAAACACGCATCCTTGAATTTAAAGTGTCCTTCCTTCCTCCCTCCCTGCCTCCCCCTCCCTGCCTCCCTGCCTCCCTCCCTCCCTCCCTTCCTCCCTTCCTTCCTTCCTTCCTTCCTTCCTTCCTCCCTCCCTTCCTTCCTTCCTTCCTTCCTTCCTTCCTTCCTTCCTTCCTTCCTTCCTTCCTTCCTTCCTTCCTTCCTTCCTTCCTTCCTTCCTTCCTTCCTTCCTTCCTTCCTTCCTTCCTTCCTTCCTTCCTCTTGCTGTCACTTACCATCCTTTGCACTAGGCGGTTCTTGTAATTGTTTTTGGGTCTCCTTTGAGCGCATTACCTGTCCAGGTACATTGTTTGACTGTGTGCATATACTTTTGGTAGTCTTTCAACTAGTTCGTGATTGCTTATTTTGAACTTAATTGTAATATTTATTTGCTTTATCGACGGGTTACTGATATATTTATATGAGACTGGAGATTTAAGACCGCCGTCCAGTGCACTGTTACGTGGTGTTCATAACAGAGTTATATTTCACCCCCATATTGGGGGGGGGGGACTTTAATGCACACCTTGGATTGAGCTTGCGGTTTCCTTGTTTTTGGAGAGCGGCAGTGGTTTTTTATCTATTTGGCCACCGGCACCGCCATTAGAAAAATAGTCAGCTTAGCCTTGTAAACTAATTTGTATTTGTTTTGTCATAAAGTCCTCTTGAGCGAGGGTACACAATATGTATCTTTCTATGATTATTCGATTTTAAATACACTTCTCATTAACTACATCACAGTGTAAGAAGGAGTATAAGGAGGGGAGATAATCATGGTGTGTTAAAAGAAAGTGATACGCACGAGACAGTGTACAGAGTTCAGGGTCTCGCATGAAGATTGGAATGAGCGAGTCGGGGAAAGTGGTCAGATGTTCAGAATGACCAGGTGAGCGGAGTGGGACGCAGGTAGTTCTCGGGAATGTCCACGGGAATTGGGAAACACGAGGAGTAAGTAGAGTTTAGAGAGGGAAGTGATTTCATTGGCTGGGGTAATGGCGTAGGGAGATTTCCATTGGTTGAGACATGAGATATTTAAAAGGCTGTGCACATAGAAAACAGTAAAAGATCACATGTAAGCTAGGGAGGTAGGAAGCCGGTCCGCGCCATTAGGGCGTGGCAAACAGGGTAACGTAGTAACAGGGCAAACGCTCTTTTTAGTTAGAAGTGTGTAGGATGATGTTTTCAGAGAGATTCATAGAGCAAGGCAGGACATGCATTTTTTTCGATCTAAGTTATTAGAGAAGTGGATCTACTTTAGTAGTAACAGGGTGAATGCCCATACTAGCTAGCCGTGTATAAAACAACACGACTGTGGACATTTCGCTTAAGGAGAAGTGAATGTAGTTTAACGGAACGAGTGAGACTGAATCCTTAGTTTAGGAAGCTGTATATTCTGTACGCATACTGTGGAGTGACAGTGAACAGACTAGTGAGAAAGTGTCTGTAATGATATGTTACATGAGATGGATTTATGACCTGGACATTACGTTGGTAGTTCTGTACACTTTTCAGGGAATGTGGACAAAGATAATTGATTTAATGTGTGATGAGTAAGCCCTGCGATTAATTACAAATAGAAGGTAACTAGAACCACATTATCATACTTTGATACCTGAACGGTGATCCACGCCTCAGGGAGGTTTAGTTGAGAACCATCGTTCAGTGGACTGTGTAAATATTTGGCCTTTTCCAACTTGTCAGACGGTCTAGTGAAGGCTATTGTGTATTTTTTTGAGGTTTTGTTTTTGTCAAACAGCTTCTCTCGTGGCTAATTCTGCCAATGTTTGGCAAACACACACGGCCACATAATGAACACGTCAGGTCCACTGATCCACAGGATTTTCCATCATTTTTCATGAATCTTTTCTTTTCTAAGTTTTGCCTTAGCACAGTCTCAAATGATGTTATACTATTCCTTATACATGCTCTCCATGATGTGCGATCACTTGCCAGATGTTCCCAGTTATTTTCACAGATGGAGAAGACTTTGTTGATTTGCAGATACGCTATATCTCTATATCGTAGTTTAGGTCTGCCGATTTGCCCTTTACCGTGTGTTAGTTCATCGTTAGTGTTTGCCTAGGGATGCCTTTTTCTTCCATTACTGTGTTAATAAAGTATTTCTTTTCTTATGAACAATAGACTTGTGTGTGAAGTCAATTTTATGTATTCTTGTGTTTGACGTATTCCAACCCAACGGACGAACCAGAACACAACGCGAAGTACCAAGATTGACAGTTTACACCTAACGACTGAGCACATTTAAGAAAAAAGTCGAGACGGTCAAAACAGAAGATTATAATAGTTCGTATGACGATCCCATACCGCTGAAGGTATAATATATGTAATGCGTACAGTTTTAAATTAAAATTAAATACACATATCATGATGCTCTCTGTCTTTTTTAAAATACGTTAACTTTTGGAGACCTTTCTAGCAGTAGTATTGCGATTACATTAAATGACGGATCCCATATTACAGTTAAAAAAAACAACAAAAATAAATAAACTCTTCCCTCTGTTACCTCTTTCTTACATCACTGTCGCTATATATACATACATACATACACATATTCACAGTAGAAATATAAATTATCTACCTATCTATCTATTGTCCTTTCGAGCCGAAGACGGCACATAGGGCAGAACCACAATCTCAAAAACAGAAACCTTGCGTGTCAAAATGGCACATATTGCAGAGATCACTGCTCTAAAAACTGTGGCGCTGTTTCCATAACAATACTTTTTACAATGACAACTTGTCAAGCCATCGATCAACCTCCTTAGTCGCCTCTTACGACATTCTTGGAAGGTCACAGTGCCACTATTTTTTACATAGAAATTATTCTTCTGCATAATTTTATTACAATTATTTATTGAGAAAAGCAAACTAAAAATATGTAATTTATGTTGTGCCATTGTAAGTAACTTGAAAGTTATATCAAATATAATATTTAATCAAGCTTTTTTTCAAATATTTTTTAAGTTTAATTTACAATAAACTGTGAAAAAATGTGTAAAATTATTAACTGTTTTGGTTCGTATTCTTGTGCAGCATAAGATCCACTTCAGTTTGAACGTTCTAGCAGCATGGCGCAATTAATAATTGTGCTTGTATTTTTTTTCCTTTTGTTGCTACAATATTATACTTTCTCGTGAACGAGGGTTTACAATAAAATTAAACATTTGGTCCTTGATTTAGTTAGTTTAATAAAAGTAACAAACGTAGACAGAAAACAAAAACGACACATTGTTATTAGTGTAATGTGATGATGTTTGCTATATTTGGTTTCAATATTATTTCAGCGGTGCACGGCAATGAGCTTTCACGGTCTTTTTCAATTTCCGATGAAATTTGCATTCTGTAATTGTACACTAATCTAGTTAGATGCATGTCGGTGCTAAAATTGTGTTGTCTCAACCAGCCATCTAGGATACCATCATTGTTGTGTTTATGTTGTATTAGCGTTTGTGTTGAATTGTGCCAAATATAAAATTACTTCAAAACACCCCCCCCCCACAAAAAAAAAAAAAAGAGAAGAGAAGAGATGGCGGAAAGTAATGGGAAAGCACTGGCAGAATGATAGCATCTTGGTATTAAATAGAATACCACTAATCTCTTCACATCGTCCGCTTGGCTGCCAGCTACCTGCTTTTTTAAAGGCCTTGACAGAAGTTTTCGTTGGGCTCTTGGGAAAAAAAATTATATATATATATATATATATATATATATATATATATATATATATGTATGTATGTATGTATGTATGTATGGCCCTTTTCGTCTTGTCAGACGGTCTAGTGGAGGCTATTGTGTATTTTTTTTAGGTTTTGTTTTTGTCGAACAGCTTCTCTCGTGACTAATTCTACCAATGTTTGACAAACGCATGCGGTCACAGAATGAACAAATCAGGCTCACTGGTCCACAGGGATTTCCATCCCTTTTCATGAGTATTTTCTCTTCTAAGTTTTGCCTTAGCACAGTCTCAAATGATATTATACGTTCCTTACATATGCTCTCCATGATGTGCGATCACTTGCCAGATATTTCCAGTCACATTCACATATGGAGAAGTCATTCAGAGATGATTTACAGATATCGTAGTTTAGGTCTGCCGATTTGTCTTTTTCCGTGTGTTAGTTCGCCATATAATATTTGCCTGGGGATGCGCTTTTCTTACATCCGCTGGACATGCCCCAGCCATCTTAGTCTTCGACATCTGATCATCGGCATGATTGTTGGGGTCTTAGCACGTTGCAGGACAGTTAAGTTGGTTATTTTATCCTACCATTTGATGTGCATTATCCTGCGGAGACATCGCTTGTGGAAGATATTTAGTCTGTCTTCCTGGTTTGAGTATATTGTCCAGCTTTCAGATCCATATAATAGTGTGCTAAGCACACACGTTTGATATATTAAGAGTTTGGTCTTCAGTGTTAGTTTCGTGTTTTTCCAGGCCCTTTCTGTGAGTTTGCCGAAGGTCGTAGCTGCCTTACCAATTCGGATGTTTATTTGAACATAAAATATACACCAGGATTTAAACAAATGTAACATCATCATAACCATCAGGTCGCTTAAACCTTTGCATAACGTCGCATTCGTCGCAGCTGGTCTGAAAGAATCTCTGCCCCCAGCCAGATCTCCCATTTTGTTGTTTTCATGTTCCATGTCTCCTTGATTTCTTGAAACCATCCCTTTCTTGGTCTGCCCCTGACCGTCGACCAGGAAACATACCTTCCATTATTGTTCTTCGCAGCTGGCTGTGTCTTTTGACGTAGTCATAGTATTTTAATTTCCTCTGTAGAATGCTGTCTAGAAGCCGATTTTTAAAAATGTTTAAGGGCACATACGACAGACATTCTAGTCTCTCCAAGTTCGATGATCTTTGTTATTAAGTGTCAGACTCTGCACAGGACCTGCATCGTATCCTGTTCTCGGCGAGCTTCTAAACCTCGGCAAGAGAGCTAATGCCTGTTGTTGTTGTCTCGGTGTTCTTTTTTAGTGGTCTCTAGGTCGATATTATTTTCTTGTAGCCTCTCTAATTGAAATTTATGCAAAATATATGTCATATATGTTAAGTCAAAAGTTTGTTTTATTAATTACTATAAATTTGTAATAAAAATAAAGAAAATAAGAAATTGTAAAAACAATTGTACAATATGTTTTTGGAGTTCAAAAGCAGTAATTTATTTGGAAATGTAACTCACCACTTTTATAAAGCAACTTAATTTCAAATATTCTTATATTTTGATTCATTGATATTTAATTTCCAGACATAATTTCTAAGATTCTTACATTAATAGTACTTTTACCCATATTCATTTATCTTTTCCCAGTTCTTGAATTCTTATTTGTATAATTCACGCGACCAATCAATGTAGTCAGATCTACATTAAAAAAAACAGATTTTGCGGTAAGAAATATACTGTAGTGTATTCGCAGTTAAGTAGCATTGCTATTTCTGTTGCAGTTAAAGCTTTCCAATATTTCGCGCAATTGTCAAGTAATGTTTTGTTTCTTCCTAATTTCAGATGCAATTTCCATTCTTTGAATAATGCACTTTGCAAACTATTTTAGTTCTATAATTGCGCTGTTCTAGTCACTTAGGTCTGGTTTGACATTTTACTCAGTACTGATAATTGATCAAGTTTGCATGACATTTCTGATACATTAATCATTGAAGTCAACTACTCTTGCATTGACTTGGTTTGTTGTACGCAATTCAACTAAGATTGTAACGATATGGGGGCCACGGTGTCCAGCGCACCTGAGCTGAAAGTGTTCAGCGACACATAGCTGACTGCTTGCATCAGAATCAATGGCAACAGGTGATGAGGAACTTACTGCACCTCCCCACAATATCCTTATATCCAGACTGACGAATCTGATCAAGCAACTAGGAATCGAAGAGAGAAGATAGCTCCAAACCTAAAAATACATTACTCTAGTTGGATGTTTGATAGGTGCACATTATCGAAGCTTGTTGTGAACACAACGCTTCTGCACCCATTTAACGTCATTTCAAGGGCGGACGATGAAGAAGAGTAATCTTTGGTCGAAATCAGACGAATAAATTGATGAAGACTCTCAAGCACTCACACACAAATTCATACATATGCAAGTACTAAACTATCCACGCACAGATGTAACAAAAGACGCAACTACCTCTTATGTTTTGGCGTTGATTGCATTTCACATTGGAGCGAAATGATGGAGAATCACATTCTAATCCCCTGATTGGATTAATTGTCATGTTTACAAGTCCAAAATATTGTAATAAGGATGTGCGCGAGCAAAGCTATCTCAACGGAGACACATTCTTATTCTAAAGTTAGTGTTAAAAATTACCCGGGTTTATTTAATCTGTTCAGACCAGGTCGGATGTCCGTGTCGAAATATTGACCGTATTTTTCTCTCGTCCTTTTTATGAGATATAATTTCAAGCACAACTTGTGGACATCTCCTGATGTTCACTTAAAACTTGTTTCGTCGTCGGCGTCAGCAACATTACATTCATCATTATATTATTCATTAACAAAGTTGTTTGTTTGGCTTCTTTTAGGTAGGATTATTTCTTTAAAGCTTCATAATATTCTTGTCACGTTACTATCCCATAATTCGGTGAATCGTTAGGTGACTAATTTTTTCCACTTTTCCTCTTTATGTCTGCAGTATGTAATTGTGACGAAGTCAATATATGTCCATCCCCTGATGTTCTCACTCCAATTCATTCGCTGTCTGCCTTTGCATCCTGTCTCATACTGTTTACTGCACGATGTTTTCTGCTAGTCATGACGTGTGTGTTATATCATATCACCGCTTCCTCTCAATTTTAATTTCTTTACATTGATAGGAAAATCATCACATTATCTAATTTCTGTTAAGTATTCTGTGCTGGACACTTTTTTTTAATGTTATCTAAGATTTAAAAAAAATACAAAAAAAGTTCTCATCTGAAGTGCTTGTATTTTTTGGCTCTAATTCAGCTGTCAGGATCTTTGACTCTTACGTGTATATGAAGATGGACGTGACGGAATTGCAGCAATTTAGTTTAGGTCTAATTATATCTTTCATATCTCTCCAGATTTGTTTTAGTTTCACCATTGCTGTTTTGGATTGTGTTGTCCTTACTAATATTTCAGATTTAGAAATTTGATCGCATGCACTCAGGCATTTAACTCATTAGTTTTTCTTAATAGATATCCAGTAACTCTTATTTTTATGTATTTTATGCAGAGTGTTTTTTTTAGTTTGTAGCCTATATATATATATCGATAGTGATATGCATTTAAATCCTACACGGCGAACGCTGAGTGGCTTTTGTATATAACTTTTGACTATAATTGATGTTCTCATTTTAGGTACTTGCGATATTACCCATGCACTGTCAGTTCCCTTGTTGCCATAAAATCCTTATACCTAGTACATTCGATAAAAAAATGTTTGAGATCTTGTCCATTCTACCCAACATCTCCCAACAATCCATCTTGAAACTTTGCAAGCATTGACGGAGTGAGAATCGAGAGCAATACATGATTTTATTGTCGCTCTTAAGAGCCACTATGAGGATGCACGAAAATAGCTTAATGGTCGTTATCATGTCAAGTAAGCTCCACCCATCTCGACCATGATCTTTTCATTCATTGAAGTAGAGAAATCCCACCCGAGTAATCACAAATTACCTGCATAGATCAATCGGTGGATATAACGACATAGTCTTCCGTAACTGGAGGATTTGATATTGAAGCACATGTTTCGGTCGCATCGCGCTCTGCATCTAAAAAAAAAAAAAACTAATATTCCTTCAACCGTCTGTTAGCTGTAATAAAAAAAAAAAAGTAAAGTACCCCCGTCACGCCAAGTGGCGTATAGGGAAATATGGTGTTAGTGACCCTATATTTTACAGACCTTCAACACATGATTTTTTTGGGGTAATGTGGTCAGTATTACGCCCGTGCTACTTTACTTGCCCAGAAAAAAATCCGGTACCCATTTAAGGCTGGGTGAACCCGGAAGCCGTCGGTTGGGATCGAACCCTACCCCTTGTCCGTGGTAGTCCAGATCACTAACCACTGAGCTATCGCGGCTCCTGTTAGCTGTAGTGGTATCTTTAATAGGTCATCCTGTAATAGCTGGCAATGTATTTCACACCTTCCATGATTTCTTGTCAAAGACAATACAATTCTATATATGGAGGTATCACCGACAAAGGTTGATGTTTTTCCTATGTCTGACAGTTGAGTACATCAACAAACATAGCATGAGGTTTAATACTCCACACGCCTACGACATTGCTGCATGTAATGCAACTACTCGTTGTTACATATTTATACACTGCTTTGTGAGCGTGATCAGTGAAGAAGAGATTAAAGAGATGATCCAGAAATGCAATACAACAACGAACTCAATTTTTTTGGGTACTGTAGGTGGAGTCACGAAATTACTCACATTATTAATATATCTTGGATGAAATGAGAACAAATGAAGAGGTCTTGAAAAAAGAGTTACTGTTGGAGGACAACATAACACATTCAAAATGTGTCAAAATATATTACCAAAGCAAGAAGCATAAGACGCAGGAGATAATTTTTATAGGCAACCTTCTGTGTAAAGCCATGACGTAATTGTGAAAACAGCGCATTAAATGGGAGATGGAAAATAACGATAGCGAGTGAGAGAAAAAAGCACTCGCGTTGTTTTTTTTTCAGATAAAAAAATTGTGATATTTCAAATAGAGAAAGTATAGAAATCGTTGGTAAGCACACACAGATGTTGGACACAATCCAACTTTGGACGATGGCTAAATTATCTGACTAATTATATTAGCAAATATACAATATTTCCTCTGTGTAATTCAAGATGTATTCTAGTTTAATATCATACTAGTACTTTGACTGTTTTCTGTTATTTATATTCTGGACACTCACGAGAAGTCCTTAAATGTCCGGCAGCGGTTATTTCTCTGATCTAGAACTATGTTTCAGTTTAATATCCATACTTTATTGAATTCATTTTTCAACATCTTTCATGAGTTATCTTTTTAGTGACTTTCAGCTTTCCATTCACATACTTTCTTGAAAATAGTTGTATTCTCATAAATCATGGGATAATTATTTTCAAAGTAGCCACATTTTTCATAGCTATTATCCTAGCTGTTAAATCCCACTGTGGTAAAGTGATGGACGATATTTTAACGAGGGCTAGAACTAATAGGTTTTAAATAAAACAAACGAGCACTATATGTAATTGTGCATATTAATACCAATCCTTTTGTAAACGACAAATGGGTAAGTATATTTCATTTTAAAAAAATAGCTGGCGGAGTATAAGGATGCGCTGTGTCATGTTATTTTCGTAGCTTTGCGATTTAATTGGCCGACGCAGTTGTTTGTCATTGATAATTTCGTTGATTTGCTCATTGATGCCATTTCGGGAAAATAGATACATACTTATTCTATTAAACATTGAAGTTGATTAGAACAAGCTGTAACTTAAATTTTAATCACTGTTGTGGTTACTAATTGAATATAGCACGCCCCATCCTTCGAAACTCTTAGATTGGGCAACCTTTGGCGCAAGCATTAACTACTATAATATCATTGACACATACATATTTACTTTAAGTAAAAATTGTGCTTTGTGTGTGTGTGTGTGTGTCTATATGAGAGAGAGAGAGAGAGAGAGAGAGAGAGAGAGAGAGAGAGAGCGAGTGGTAACGCTAATTGAAGCCACTTCCATAAAATATAAATTTTAAGAATGAGTGGAATGCTCTGAGGTCAGGATATCCACAACTGCTGTAAAACTTTAAAGATTATAATTGAAATACCAATTTGAGATGATAACAAGCAGATGTGCTATCGTTCATTGTTCTTGGATTTGAAAACCACAGCACCCCAAAATAAATCCAATGTCGTGAGTCATTTCAACGCACAAAGAAGTGTATATAAAGATGGTTCCAGCAGCTCTCTGGTTACTCACACATTTAGCTCGTCCAAGCATTTTGCCATTCCTGTTTGTTTCAGCACTGTATTTCAAATTGAATCACCACTTCATACTCACTGATAGCCATGTTGTTTTCCAGGATACAATACCTAAAGACGTATTTCCTTGTTTATATCCATCATAACTCATCGTTGGCTCTCCTGAGACCAACTTCTCAGCTCTATCATTGCCACGAACATCTGCGTGACCTGAACACTATATCTGTTAAATTTGATGCCTCTTTATGCATAACCTACTCACGTTGGGTGCACCGGGTATATCGCATTGATTGAAAGTCCGTTACTATAGATATACCATTATTATGTGTCTATGAAAACCGTGTCATATGACTAAGATATTACTAAGAATCATCATGCGAAGAGTGCGAAACAAAATCAGTCCAGAACTTAGCGATGAACAGTGTGGTTTTGTTAGAGATAAAGGAACAAGCAATGCCATTTATATCATAAAATCTTTAGTAGAAAGAGCCATAGAGGTGAAAACAGATCTATACCTATGTTTCATAGATTACACCAAGGCATTTGACAAAGCAAAGCACCAAGAAATAATCAACATTTTAGAAAACATAAACATAGACAGCAAAGATCTAAGAATAATAGAGAACATGTACTGGCAACAAACAGCGACCATAAGAACTGGAAACCAATTGGGAATGTTTCAACAAATAAAACAGGGTGTTAGACAAGGTTGTGTGCTGTCACCAGATTTGTTTAATATTTATAGTGAGATTATTTTAAGATCTATAAGGGGCATGCCTGGAATAACAATTGGAGGTCATAATATAAATAATCTAAGGTATGCTGATGATACAGTATTAATCGCTAAGAGTGAACATGAGTTACAAGAAATGTTGGACATTTTAGTGAAGGAAAGCAAAAATAAAGGACTCAGCCTCGATAGCAAAAAGACAGAGGTAATGGTAACAACAAAGAAAAAGACATCACCTCAGTGCAAAATAAAGACAAGTGGAACAATATTAAAACAAGTAAATGAATTTAAATATTTGGGAACTTTGTTAACCTCAGACGGAAGATGTACAAAAAAGGTGAGATGTAGAATGGCTCAGGCAAAAGCAGCTTTCCAAAAAATGAGGAAAATACTATGCAATCTATTTTTGACAATAGAAACAAGAAAAAGAGTTCTTAAATGTTACGTAGAGCCAGTCTTAACATACGGATGCGAATCATGGACAATATGACAACACACAAGAAAATCACTGGAGTCTGTAGAAATGTGGTTTTACAGAAGAATATTGAGAATACCATGGACAGCTAAGAAGAGTAATGAAGAGGTTCTGAGAAAGGTCAAAGCAAAAAGAGAGCTAATTTCCAATATTAGGAAGAGAAAATCATCATTTTTTGGCCATGTAATGAGAAGAGAACAACTTGAATATATTGTAACAACTGGAAACATTGAGGGACGAAGAGATAGAGGGAAGCAAAGAGAAAAAATAACAGATAGCTTAAGAGAATGGCTTGGCAGAAGGCCAACAACAGAAATGATAAATAGCTGCCGAGATCGAATGTTGTGGAGAGACATGATCACCTACGCCACTAGGCCCGGTACTTTATGATGATGCTGATGAAAACCGTGATTGGCCCTGAACATAGATGGATTAAATACAATTAATCTTATACCATTATATGAAGAACTAACTGGAATTATTGACAATGTGTGTTACTTCTCCTTTATTTCCTACAGAACGCTGTCAGGTGTTGTGAAAACAGTTTATGGACTTCTAACCTTGCAGGCACTAGCCATACAGGTCAGGGACAAGAAATACAGATGCCCTTACGCATTACGGTAAGTACCTAGCACAGATGAATTATACTGAAGCCTAGTTTTGTCTGATATAAACAGGTGAGAATATCTGCGAAAGAAATGATAATATGGAATTGCTCACGGAAGTTAAATGACTGATATTTTGAATGTCGAAAAATTGTGTGATAACATGAATTTAACAGAACATTTTGTTGACAAGAAGTGGACTTAAATGGTGTCCCAACATGAATTGGACTTATCCACATAGAATGGGATCCTGTCACACCACGAGCACAATGTTTATTGTGGTGTTAGTGCCAACATTTTTTTTACCATCGGCGCAGTGTTTGGAAAATATTGTCAGTAATGTGCCAGGCAGTTTTTCTTTCCTTTTAAAAAATATACGTCGCACATTTAAGGTTTGATGAACCATAGAACCGCTCGATTGCATGATCTCGTTCCCATGTCCTCAATTGGACAGCTTTAGTAACCACTAGTCAGCGCAGCATCACGCACGCACGCACACATACACAGAGGGCTATCTGCATAAGAAGTTTAGACTCGATATCTTCAATCGCCACCCTTAGAAATAAGCCCGATGGATGAAAGGGAAACCCCAAAACACCATTACTAGCATGAGCAAAATGTGCTAAGGACGACTGACGTCACTCTGCCCACAACCTCCCCTGCTTGAAAAACTGAAAACGTCACGCCAGTTGAGAATTATCAGCGATTTCCCCTTCAACCCTCAGGCTTACTTCTATAGATGGCGGGTGGATAACTTCGTAACGGGTGAATTCGACACACCAGTTGTTGTATTCGCTGTTAGTGTAAGAGAAACCTTCGTCTCATCAAGATCTCTCTTTTTTTCGTTTGTATTAAATCCTTTGCATCGATCGTCTAGGTTTCTCCATGGGACTTATTCCGTACAGTCTCTTACCTTTACATTGCAACAGCTGCTACTCTGTAACACGTTAGAATGGTAATATCTTTATGACACGGTATTCATTTATTTGTCTATTTACGTTTTGCTGTTTTTGTAAAATGTGTCAGATGATTCATCGTTGTTTGTTAAGTAGAAGAAGTAATATTTCTCTTTTCGTTTTGCCCCAATTGAGGTCACACGGTCAGTTTACGAAGGGAGGCAATAGTATTGTCGTAAATATTAATACGAGGGCGTTCAAAAAGTAATGCAGCACATCAGTTTTCTTAGTTAATAATAAACATAAAAGCATTACAATTTTGACACTTTAAATATGGCATGTGTTGATTCTGTGCATCAAATTGCACTGCAGTCGGCCTAATAATACGACTACACTAAATCGTTGAAATGGAGCATGTTATCAACTTGCGTTATATGCAGCGAATTGTTATAAAATGTCTCGTTTTAGAGAAGAAAACTGATGTGAACATTCAAAAGCGCCTATGTGATGTGTGTGGAAGTTTTTCCAGTCGACATGGGCTCAATAAGTCGCTGGGTTCAGAGAATAAAAGAATCGGAAAGCGGAGATACTGAGCTTCTTGATCGTCCAGCTGTGGATGGCCTGCCACAGCCACCTATGCAGAGATGTTGAAATGCGCTGAGGTAATTACTTTTGCTGATAGGCGCATCTATCTATCTATCTATTGACCTTTCGAGCTGTAGCCGGCCCATAGGCCGTAGACCAAGATACTCCTTCTCTTATCTAAATTTTTTGTTCTAGCAGTTTTCAATTCTTTTAAAGATATTTTATCAAATCTCGCCATTTGTCTCTGTTCTGTGCAAGCAGCTCTATCTCATTGAGAGAGCCGACTCCTGCTGCTCTTGCCTCTCTCATCAATGTTCTTCTCAGTGTCTCTCTGAGTCTTCCTCTTTTCCTCTTACCTGTTGTTTCCCACATGAGGGCTTGCTTTGCTATTCGGTTATTATCTCTTCTCATCACATGTCCAACATATGACCATCGTCTTTTCTTTATTACTGAAGATATTAGTGGTTTATTGGCGATTCCTCTAATTTCATCGTTTGTTTTGAATTCGAATTGATAGGCGCATCACTAATCAACAATTGGCCTTAAATTTGTCAGTCAGCATTGGTAGTGCAAATGCAATTATAAAAACTTTCGGAGTC
Organism: Megaustenia siamemsis; assembly: GCA_032433765.1. Lineage (NCBI taxonomy): Eukaryota > Metazoa > Mollusca > Gastropoda > Stylommatophora > Ariophantidae > Megaustenia > Megaustenia siamemsis. Next base: position 67,711,306 of record JAVIAB010000092.1, on the reverse strand, counting down.
TGTACGGTTTGTGCAAGAAGGGTTCAAAGAAATCTCACAAATGAGCGCCGACTGCAAAGAAAAGCAATTTCTTCTGAACTGTTGGAGCGTTTCAATGTTTATGAAGAGAACCTTTTGGCTAAAATTGAAATCCAAGACATCTCCTTCAGCTGGGAATGTTATGGTCACTGTCTTTTGGGACATTGAAAGTGTGATTCTTGTGGACTTTATGTCAAGAGGAGAGACAATCAATTCGCAAGCTTACATTAAGACAATGAAAAAACTCAATCAACGTTTTCGCAGAGTTCGACCGCACAAGAATCCAGCAGACCTGCTTCTTCTTCACGACAATTCGCGCCCTCACACGTCTGGCAACACGGGAAGCAATCACCAGATTGGATTGGACTGTACTTCCCCATCCATCATACAGCCCTGATTTGGCACTTTCCGATTTCCATCGCTTTAGTCCACTTAAAGATGTCCTCTGTGGAACAAGGTTTGAAGATGATTCATGCAACGAAGAAATGGCTACACGATCAGGGCAAAGACTGTTACAGGCTAGGAACACATGCACTTATTTCGCGCTGACATAAAGCTGTACAAGTGGATGGAGATTATGTTGAATGATACCGATGTTTACATGATGTATCATTGAATACTGTATAAACAAATTCATACTTTTTGAATTAGCGGTTCCTGAGAAAACCGATGTGGTGCATTATTATATGAATGCACTAAGTATTTAAAGTAAGTTAAAACTGTGTGGACAAGACATATTTTGAACGAAATATTGGTATTCATATTCATGCATCAATTTTTTCTTAAAGTGCTAGCTTCATTTGTCTCAGAGAATGTGCATGGAGCATTTACATTTCCTTTGAACTTGTGCTACGATAAGACAGCTATTCGATGCGGCATTACTGAGAGTGAGCAATGTTTCATATGCTTCAACAGTGCCCACAATTCATTTGGGACGAATGTGCGAACTGTCACAAAAAAGTACGATCGAAGCTCGCGACAGTGGCCTAAAGGGACTTTGAAGGAGTGCATGAATGATGAACGGCAGGCGTGGCCAAGCTTTCATTTTCAGCGAATTTTTGACAGACCTCTTCTGCTATTCCGAACCGAGAAGCGTTAACTCGCGGTCGCGTACGCGTTATTGTGTATGAAGATCACAATATATTAATATTTTGTTGTTTACTATTACATCCGGGCAGCGAAGACGCAGCTGAATGATATGATGTATATTCAGTAAATAGGATAAATCATGGTTAAAGAATCTATTAACATTGTCTTTCTAGGCAACGTCTCTTCAATACTAATCCGATTATGGTTCTCATATTTGAGCTATCTGGGTACAAAATGTGGCCTTGTAAAAATAATAAAATACATTATACGTTTCATTTACCATCTAATTCATATTCTTGGTTCTTTCGTTTGGTCTAAAAAAATTCCGCCATAATTCGCAAGGCGAATGAATCCAAACACGTATATTATGGGTGCGGACGTCTATAATAATAATAAAAAAAAAAAAAAGTAAACCTGCCTAAATTGTCAAACCGAACACTCTTGTTGTCAAGAAATTTTTATCAGAGACATTTATCTTGACAAGTAGAGAACAGGTCACATTTTCAATCATCCTAATAACCACATTTGAACTGCACTTAGAATTTTGTGTGTATCAATTGCATTGCCATGACCATCAATTAAACCATAAGATCAATCTCTTAACGCAGCTTGTATAATGCTATATATGACCAAGATTTCCGTGACGTTGATGACCGTGGAATTCACGAAATAACAATATTTGTTTCGTACAAACTGGGCATACAAGAAAACATACTTACAGATTACATTATAAGCATAATGACTGAGCTCCCCATTAACGTATATATGGCAGAACAAATGTTAATATGCATTAGACTTAAGGATCCCATTAAACATAGTGACACCAAGTGACTGAAAGAGTGGAATTGTATAAAGATCAACAAAGATAAAGGAAGAGACCATGATATAAGTGGGGACATGATATAAGACCAGGAATACTGTAAACTTTCTCCTCTCAATATGAATCCTAAGTCCTTTATCTTGGGGGTGGGGACAATTAGGCGATTCACTACATACATTGTATGCAATGCAAATTCATAGCTGTTACCACAAAACATGATACGATTAGTGGAGCTCGAGGTTGAAGAAAGACAATGGAGATAGTTAATAGCATATCATTTGAAAGCGGTCGGGTAGTATGGTTGGCTAGAGGTATGCCTGATTGTCATCCTCTTGGAAACTAATAATTGAAAATATCAAAATGAATCCGACGAAAGACAACAGAAAAAGAAAGCATATCTTTTTAAACAGAATACATTTTTTTAAATGAGTGTATTATTTGGCATATATTGTAACGAGAACGAGAAAGCTCGTATGAAGGATCCTCTTAGATTCTCTTTCTCAAATTCTTCTTAGAAAACACAAATAGGCTGCCAGAAATATCTAATGCGTATATTCCAGGTCCAACAGCAACATTGCCATATTTGGGTTGATGGATTCGCTGGGCAACGTTTGTAAGCCTTCCATTCCTTGTTAAACCTATTACCGGGGATTGAGACAGCCCTGGAAGATCAATAATTAGATAATGGGACAATTTAAGGCATATCTTGAACGATCCAGGACCAGATTGAAATAGGAAGACATATAACAAGGTCGCGGGAAGATCTGCTTGGTTAACCTCTATATCCTTTCCTATAACAGGATAAACTAGGTAATTATTCCGAATTGAATATTGAGATATATTTTAGGATTAGTTCTTGGAGCTGCCAAAATAACGTTTAGATTTAGTTAACGTCACCAGACTAGACTAGAGGTGGACACCTTTTTCAGCCCCAGGGTTTAAAGCAGAATACATTATGTGGGCGTAACAAATTCTTTGCAAGAGTGACATTCATCTTTGCGATATCATGTATGGATGTTTTGTGACAGATTCAAAGTTACACATGTTTATTCACGTATAATTCCAATGAGATAGGAGTCATGCTATTAAACTAAATTATGAATTTTCCACGACTGTGTATACCTGCGCATTAAAATGCGTATGCATGTTTTGTATAGCTGGTCTCATTTTAATTTGGATTGGACTCTGTACTTCATGAAACAGAGTGAGTGTGTATGCTCCGACCATACCCGGGGCGCTACATTGATGTTTGGCTATGCCGTATGTTTAATGTGTTGTTAATTAGCTTAATTGCTGTAGTTGTGCTCTTACACTTTGAACATAATTAGTTGAGCACATTGTGTCGTAGCTTTCCTCTTAGAGTTTAGTAATATGTAAACACAAATTAAAAGCCCGAATTGCTGTAAGTTTGTTCTTAGATTTAGATACAAGGTATGCTTCCTCCACCCGATTTTATACCCCCCACCCCTAAACTACCCCTATCTGTTTCTTTCTCCTCTATCTCCACTTTCATATAATCAGTTTCATTGCAGTCGATGCATGTCCAAATACGCTTCACCGCGCGTCCCAGCATTTTCTTCAACAAAACTGACGAAGTGTCAGTTTAGGTCAAACATGGAAGAAGCAAGAAATGTTTGGATTATTTAATTTTCAAATGAAAATAAAACGGAAAGGCCAAAAACACACGCACGTGTACACACACACATACTCCCTCTCACTCACTCACTCACTCCCTCCCTCTCTCTCTCTCTCTCGTAATAAAGCTTTCATCTCTCTTTCCCTATCTCTCTTGAAATAAAACTTTCATTGTCCCCTACAACTTTATGACAAAAGTCTATGAGACAATTCAAGACGCGCACAATTTTAGGGATGTTGAAATCCATCATGGATATAAAAACACTATTAGCGGTTTAATTACATTAAATGAATTAATGAAACGCCGTTGAAAACAAATGTATACCTTGGATCTGAAACATAAGCTGGAAAGAGTATATTTTAAACGAACTAATAATAGACGAATTTAAACAAGAACACGTGTCGAGCTTTATAAGATGAAGGCGTTGGGGATACATCGAACATATCTTGAGAATGAATGAAGAATGACGTCCAATCAGGCATTCATGTGGAAACCATCTGGCAAAAGAAAACAAGACAAATCAAGAGAATCGCTACGCGGAACAAATACTAGGGAAGGCACCATTGGGGGTTTAAGAAATAACCAAGGCCTTCAAGAACTAGCATAGAACGTCAATCTTGAAGAACTATGCCTTCCACTCTTTGCGCTGTCTTCGACCCGGGAGGAAAACGAATGAATAAAGGTTGGTTGACCTTGGCTTGTTGCTCTCCTCTCGGCGAGTCACGATCTGTTCAACCTTAAACTGTATGTATCTTCTAGATTATACTAGACCGCAGTTGCCATTAAAATATATAGTTGAAAAGGAAACACATTTTTCTTGACGTGTTTATTACATTTTAAAATGGTACCACGAATATTCTCCAGTACCCAATTCGGACTGGGTGAACCTAGAAACATTGTAAAGAATCGAACCTGATCTTTTGTCCTCATCAAACTAGTTCGCTAATCACTGCTACACAGCGGCATCAAATTAAAAAGAAAAAAAGTATTTATAAAATGTATCATGCAAAATGTATGTATAAAACGACTAAAAGTACAGTTAAAGAATGAGAAAATAATTTACGAATATAAGTGATATACATAATTCTTATTTTTCTTTTTTTCTTCACTTCCCCTTGTACCCGTTCGGGTGTCGAGGGAGATACAAAGTTCTGTTCTCGCCATTTTTGGCGACTTTACTCATTGTTATTATTAATGGGTTATTATTTTATTAACTTTTTGACACTGTCATTTAGGAATATTCCTTGTCAACTTATACAGATTCGGTAAATATGATAAATATTCATACTAAATGAAGGGATCACAATTCTGAAAACATGTAGCTTGTTTATTGCGGCAGGATCAGTGAATCAAAACTACTCGCACTTTACTGTAATAGCTCTGTGAACAGACCAACAAGTTGGTCAAGCCAATTAGGAGTGGAAGAAAAGGAATCGACATGAATGTGCCGGATTGCTCTGCTTTAGGGATAATAAAGTGTAGAAATACGTGTATGGTGAAAGTGGTATGGTTACAGCTTTTCAGTGGTGAAGGACCATACAAATCGATGAAAAGTTACCCTTCAAAAGCTGCCCTTAGTTAATACATACATGCACAGAGACAAATTAGTGAGAACACAAAAATAATAAATAAAACAAACCCCAAAAATAATAAATAACGCAGGAGATTTATCTTCGTCTGGTTATCACGGATGTGAATGAAGAAAGTTTTAATGAAGTGTCTGCCCTAGAGAGCAATACGCTGGAACGAGCAGCTATACTGAGGCAGTGAAAAGAACAGATGTGTCATAATTGAACGGGCAAATGCAAACTAGATAATGTTCCGATGATGGTGTTTACTTATATACTTCCGATGATGGTGTTTACTTATATACTTCCGATGATGGTGTTTACTTATATACTTCCGATGATTGTGTTTACTTATATACTTCCGATGATGGTGTTTACTTATATACTTCCGATGATTGTGTTTACTTATATACTTCCGATGATGGTGTTTACTTATATACTTCCGATGATGTTGTTTACATATATACTTCCGATGATGTTGTTTACTTATATACTTTCGGTGATGTTGTTTACATATATACTTCCGATGATGTTGTTTACATATATACTTCCGATGATGTTGTTTACTTATATACTTCCGATGATGTTGTTTACATATATACTTCCGATGGTGTTGTTTACTTATATACTTTCTGTGATGTTGTTTACATATATACTTCCGATGATGGTGTTTACTTATATACTTCTGATGATGTTTACTTATATACTTCCGATCATGTTGTTTACTTATATATACTTCCGATGATATTGTTTACTTATATACTTCCGACCATGTTGTTTACTTATATACTTCCGATCATGTCATTTACTTATCTGCTTTCAACCATGTTATGGAGGCCTCGGTATCACTGCAAACGAATTAAAATCCATAATTACTCAACCGCCCGTGCCAGTGGAATCATCCGAATTAATATCTCATCTCCCAAACAAAGAAAGGTAGTTGCATTCCCCATCATGGCAGTCTCAGTACACGCCAAAAGACATAAATGCGAAACCGAACAGCAAGTAAACACAACCATCTGTTCTCCGTTACGGGGATACGATATCATCATTCATCGTAAGCAATCGGAATATCGAAACACGATCAAAACGGATGAAACGCACAGCTAACGGTGTGCACAGAGCACTTAACGCAGTAGCTCCGACAGCAAGCAGGACTTGGAATATGAGGAAATTGCAAAAAGGAACATTTTTCAGACACATCCTTTAACGGTCCCTGCCGCCTATCCGCCATATTGATCGGAAGTTCACGTCCTCCTGAAAATGTTGATCGTCATATTTTTACTGAGAAAGGCTTAACTCAGTAGCAGCCCTTTCAATATGTTGAAGAACACTCAGTTTTAGCGATTGATTAGTGATTTTCTTTTAAAAGCCACAGTTAAACCGGGTTTCAATTTTAGAAATCTATAAAAAATGTAATAATTTCCGGTTTGAACAGAATTACCTGATTTCAAATACTTGAACTATATATAATATAATTAAGTTGAAGCGTTTAAATACGTATTATTGTTAATTAACCCTTCCAAAATTATAAATCAGATTAAAGAGAAAGGCACTCACTCAAGATAGAACTCAATGGCTTTTGAACTTTCGACCGCGAAGTATACAAACTCCAGAGCATATCCTGTAGAACTAAAGCACCCTCAACACCCTAAGAATATACCTATAGTCCACAGAAACAACTCTAGATGACAAACTATAGGGAACCTGTGAGGACGCATCGTGACCAGTTGCGTCTTTGTTCGTGACCCATGCTGGTTTAAATGCATATCAGCAGCTGATCGCTAAAGAAGAGTAAAGAGAGAGTGTTGCACAGCATGAACGTATTGTAATTAAAAAAAAAAAGTGGCAACAACAATAGTACTTTCTGATCGTTATAAACGCTGGTTCGGAGTTAAACAGTGAATAAAAGAAATATTTTAAGTTCATTGGGCATGATCGATGAAAGCTATTTTCCTCCTTAAGATCGATATTTTGAGAAATACTGAAATATTGACAGTTAAATTTCGTGTTTTATTTGACTCACCAAATAGTTAATGTCATACACATATATTGCACGTATTTCGGAGTATTGAAGCAACCATTAAATTAAGTTGATTGTTCACGTCAAATGTTTTTATACACAGTAATGTACTAACGTACTGCAATAAGCAAAAGATGGAACTGCACTCAAGCTTTTGAAAACAAGTGCCCCTGAAGACTCTTAAGGACTCTTAATAATGATTTGGAGAAGTATACATCCAAGGAAGCTGTAAGAGAAGAAATAAAGCAGAACTACTTGTGAATTTGTATAAGGAGAAGACGCTGCGGTGCATCACAAGCCACATAAACTTTAAGCGGTGAAAGGGAAAAAAAAAAGAAAGACAAAATAAACTAAACATAGAAGAATTAACAGCGAATACATGTACTCACTCGACTGTGGTTTTGAGAACTAAATAAAACCTAGAAGGTCTAGCGCTAAAAATATATACAAGATATGATCTTTGCACAATGTGCTGTCATCGGCATAGAACTAATTGCGAGGGAAACCTGACTTTTTTTTTATTATATATGATATAACATTAACAGCATTTCAAGCTCAGAAAAAAGAATATGAAATGGCAATTACTTTTCCTCTCTTTATTTATTTTCTTATTCAATAAGTTAGGTTCCTATTTACAGCCTTAGATAGCCTGCAGAATATCATACCAGGAAATTTGCACCTCTACACATACGCGAGCGCGCAAACACACTCGTTTCGAAATTTAAACAGTGGGTAACAAATATATGATATGATATATATATATATATATATATATATACACACACACACACACATATATATATATATATACATATATATATACACACACACACATATATATATATATATATATATATACACCTATATATAGGCATAAGACATTTCTCAACTACAAAACAGTGTGTCAGATAATAACAGTAACAGATCCTGTAGACTGTAGTTACCTGTTCATATATTGAAAATTAGACCAGTGATCATATTATACCTAGAAACAAATAAAACGTCAAATGCAGTAATGAAAACAGCACGCATTATAAATTCTTTTACTTGTAAGACTGAAGTCTGAATATTTATTGTAATAAAAAGAGATTGCAAGAATCATACGTGGTTTACCTTTACCAGATCGGAAGACCAATAAGTTAAATATCCATTATTTCCGCTGGCTAATCAGTCATCACGAATCACACGCGAATACTACTTACTACTTCGTTGATAATTTAACATTGATAATTTCTTCTTTTTATTACTGTGCTTTTTATTCTTTCATGTTTCCATCGGTTCCTTTCGCTACTGGGCGAATCCTTTCCGCGAGATCACAGATTGCCTCGCTGTAAAATGAACAGGTTTGACGAACTCGGTGCTCTCAAATACCGCTGTGCGTGGGAGCCATCACAGTGTGGCTGAGCAAAGTTGTTATTCCTATATCAAGCTGCTCATTAACAGTTTGCGCGTGGACCATTTGTTTGAATGTTACAATTTTCAGAAAAATTGCAAAATAGAATCAGCAGTGAAGAAGTTAACTCGTTTAAAAATTAATACTTAAACAATTAAGTGGTTGAAAGAATTATCTGCTGTTAGTGTTATTCTTTAGCATAATTTGTTGCTGTGTTTTTTTTAATAAACACGTTTGCACTTATTTATAAATTATACATAGTGAGCTACATTATTTAACGACGAGCAAAACATAATTTAAAATCCAAAAAATACTGAATCAACTGTCTTTCAGAACAAATACATAATACAAACATTGTGTTCGAATCAGTTTCATCTTCGGTAGACGAAAACATTTGGACCCTGTCTGAGTAGAACTTAAGTTCGCATGATCTGGAAAACCACATGTTTATTATTAATTCAACCCCACATCTTCCTTTCCATCTCTCTCTCTCTCTCTCTCTCTCTCTCTCTCTCTTTCTCTCTCTCTCTCTCACGCACTCGCACACACACACACGCTCACACACATTTATTTACGAATGAAATATGTGATTACCCTTCAGAACGTTTGTACTACGATCAAGATACCTTTCACCCGACGATTGATTACCCTTCCCAAAGTTTGTGTACGATAGACACCTTTCACCCAACTATTGATTATCCTTCCAAACGTCTTACAATCGAGATACCTTCCACTTTATCATTAACGAAGATAGCGCAAGAGTTCATAAATGTATAATGACGCATAGAAGTAATGCTTCCTTAATATTTATACGTTTAACTAAAACCTAGCACTGCTGCTTACCCGTGATATTTGTATTCTGACATCGTGCAAGGCTCTGTAGACCGATGCTTGATAAACAAGAGATTTACAATTTATTACAAGAGGTTTGATGCGATCCCACGACTAACAGACTTCTAGGCTCACCCAGCCTCAAATGGACACCTGGGATTTCCACTATCGAAATCAAAACATTGATATCAATCATGTCTGAGAAAAATGTGTGTAAGCGCGTGTGTGTATGAAATGCGGATAGCTGGAACAGATCGTGACAGATGGAAGTATCAAAGAAAGAACAGTTTTGTCTATGTAAAAAGGGGGAGGGCGCTGTTAATAAAAAAAAAAATTGGTAAGACAGTTAACAGCTGAACTGGTCAGCCAGTTTAGTTGCTTTTAATTAAATTGTTGTAGAATGACATGATCACATCAGCCAACAGACATAATACGTGGGGGAAAGTGAATAAAAAGACAAATAAAATATAAACAATGAATTTGTATCACCGCGTATGTGCGTGCATGTGTACATTGTGTAAAGTAAAATACCCCGTCACGCCAAGTGGCGTATAGGGAAATATGGTGTTAGTGACCCTATATTTTACAGACCTTCAGCACTTGATTTCTGGGGTAATGTGGTCAGTATTATGCCCGTGCTGCTTTACTTTCCCAGAAAAAGTCCGGTACCCATTTAAGGCTGGGTGAACCCGGAAGCCGTTGGTTGGGATCGAACCCTACCCATTGTCCGTGGTAGTCCAGTTCACTAACCACTGAGCTATCGCGGCTCCCGTACATTGTGTGGACTGATGAATTTATGTGTGAAGTAAATAGATGGAAGAAGTTGCACTTTAAAAAGCTCACTTTTTTCAATGCAATATTTATATAAGCAGAAGACTTTTATCACAGGTTTCAGTTTATCATCCACATAATTGTAATACAAAACAACCTATAATATGCCGATAGCAAAGTCTTAATAGTGGGGCGAATGCTAACTTCAAGAAATCATAGACTTAATAATGAGAAGATATGAGATAGTTTTGTGTCGTGGCACGATAAACAATCAACATTACTGATACCATATGAGGACAGAGAATTGTGGACGCACAATATCGCCTCCGCCAATTTGTATGGCGCATGATGATGATACTTAAAATACAAAGGGTTGATAAATATTTCTTTTGGCTTACAGTGGAACGGACATGTGTGTGTGTGTGTGTGTGTGTTTATTTTCTTCTGCTTTAATTAGAAGAGTAAATACAACATTCAACATTAATCTTCGTGTTGTGTCTTACGAGTTCGCGGAATTCATAATTAGATTTGTCCAGTTCACATCTAATTCACTTCTTGTAACACATTATTACATTTTTCATTAATGTTGATTAATGCTGAATATATAGTTCCAGAGTGTGATTTAAAAAAAAATGCCTTATTAATATTCTTGTGTCAGAATAAGGTAGTTTTAAGCAGATTGAGAACGAATTTTCGAGTTTTAAAAATGTTTTTGGTTTTCCCTTTACCCAGTCAGAGTTTGTTAACAAATAAATGCATTTGAGTTATGTATTTAGGTGTGGGTAACTTTCACAAATATGACATGCATATGTAACTGTTTTGTGTCGTGTGCTTTTTTTTCTGCAGTCTAAAGTGTATTGTCTGGGCTTTATCACCAGCATGTAGCATACAAATAAACTGGACAAATCTGAAATAAGTGCAACGGTTCAAATACTTGGGCACAATAATAACATTAGATGGAAGGTGCACCACAGAAATAAAAAGCAGAATAGCTCAGGCCAAAATAGCATTTCAGGAAATGAAATAACGTTTTATGCAACAAGTTTATGCCAATAGTAGTGAGAGTGTTCATCGGTGATATATAGAGCCAATTCTGATCTATGGAAGCGAATCACGGACGATAAAAAAAAAAAAAAAAACTCGATTAGGGGCCACAGAGTTAGGATTTCTCAGAAGAATTTTGAAAGTTCCCTGGACAACTAAAAAGACCAATGAGGAAATTCTCAAAGAGGGCAACAAAACGGGAGCCCCTAAAAACATCAGAAAGTAATAATCAACATTTTTTGGGCACTTCATGAAAGAGGAAAGTTGGAATACTTGGTTACAACTGGCAAAATAAAAGGAAATATCGCGAACGACAAAGAGAGAAAAAACTGGATGGTTTGGTGTCATGACATGGTAAACAATCAACAACATAATTGATACAAGGCACTGAGGATTGAAGGGAGCCGCGATAGCTCAATGGTTAGTGAACTGGATTATAAAGGACAAGAGGTAGGGTTCTATCTCACCCGACGGCTCCCGATTCACGCAGCCTTAAATGGGTACCGGATTTTTTTCTGGCAAAGTAAAGCGGCACGGGTATAATACCGACCACATTACCCCAAAAATCATGTGCCGAAGGTCTGTAAAATGTATGGTCACTAACACCATATTCCCTATGCGCCACTTGGCGTGACGGGGGTACTTTACTTTTTTTTTTACTGTGGATTGAAGATTGTTTAAGGACATGATCGCCTACGCCAACCGGTATGACACATGATGATGATGATGATGACAGTGTGTTGAGTTTGTAGGAGATAATGTTGATATTGGTTCAAATTGTTTGCATGAAATTCATTTTTTACATTTCGTTTTCATGTCCCTTATTTACTTTCCCGATTACACTACCTGCTGGCTTATGTGATCATGTCATTCTACAATTATTTGTCTCTAAACATGTTTAATTCATTCGTTAAACTGTTGAGTTCAGCTGTTGGCTTGCTAATTCTCTTAGATTTTCTCTCTCCCCCGAATCTCTTCTTTCTTCGATATTTCCATCTCTCACGATGTGGTTCAGATATCCGCCCCTCTTTACACGTGAAAAGAATGAAGAATATTCCCTCTAATGCTAGCGAAAAACTTGTGTTTTTTGCTTTGGTCTGTTACAGAACACCATCCTTCCACATTTTTAGCTATCCATTGAGGTATTAACTTTCTTCTGACAAACTTTGCTTCAACAAACCACAAAGATGAATTGTATAAAGTCTTAAATAATAAAAAAAAAAAAAACCTCTTCTACACTAGCTATTGTATGTACTATACTTTCAGGTACATCTGTCATTTAATGTTTTAAAGATATTAAGTATTTTGATTTATTAAAACAATGCTGAAGTAATAATTAAGCTGCAATGTGGAAATTTATTACATATCTCCTTGTACTTACACTAATACAGTTTGTTTAGACATATTTCAGTGACTAATTGTTATGTTTTAACTTATCAGTATTGCTGATATTTTTGCTTAACTGCCGCTAATGTTCAACATTTCCTGTTACATGTACCTATTATAATTATATACTGATTTAATCAATAGGTCTTCTGTATGTTGTAGGAAAAAATATGTATCAGGTCAGATAGTCAAACAAATAAATTTTTCATTCTTCTTCAAAGATCGATTACTTCATACTTCATAAATATATTTTAAACCAATATTCACTCTTATTCTCTCTTAATGTTTATAAACAGCTTCATAATTTATGATTTATTATCTGGCATTTTGTTTCAGTGATACCATTCCCACATTCATAACATGCACATTAGAAAGAACAACAATCTAACAAGCCACATTTGTTATGATCTCAGGCACGGGTCAATGATTTGAATAGTGTCATTGAGCTTCACAAATTACCGAGTCGTTTATACAGTTCCTGACTTTGAGAGCTTGTTTATTTAATCGATCAACCAAATAGGGAAAGTAAACGACCAGACGGAAGTTGAAAAATAAACTGAGCAATTCGTGATTAGCGAACGTTTCTCTCAGTTTTAATCGGTTAATGGTTGGAATGTCGTTTGGTGTTGATTGTGTCTGTGCTTTATTGCTCAAATGTTTCTCTTTCCTTTCTATTTAGTATTAGCTAAACAAATTATTCTTGTTTTGTTGAACCGTGCTATGTTTAATGATTTGTTTGTCTTGAGAATTTTGTAAGCAACATATATCATATACCACTACAGTGGAGCCTCGTACTTCCAAAGACTGTAATTTCGCGCATTCCAGAGTTCAAACGTTACATTCGAAAGAATTTTGATTCGGAGTTCGAACGATGCATCCACTTTAAAATTGTTCATGCGCCATGAACAAATGTAATCAGCTTTATATTGTGCGCGGTAAGTCATCTCTTGCATTACGTACGCGTTTTTTCAATTCTTTTCCCAGGCTTTAGTTCTTGTGTGCTTGGTTATTTACGAAAACCACTATTTGTTAACTGTAGCAAAAAAAAATGTGTTAGCAGCGCAACCTAAAGAGAATGTTTTAGTGTCGACGATTGAAGTGAAAAATAGTAGCCTATCGTTAAGCTTGAAAACGATGCACCTGTGACGGATCTGGAAAAGAGGGAAAAGAAGCAAAACCCTCAACTAATAGTGTTAAAACGTAGAAGAGAGAGAGGGAGAGAGAGAGAGAGATAACACCATAAGTACAGTTGTTTGATGTGTTTATGGGAGGGACTCACCTTCCAATCAGTAACCTTTCACTTCCTCTCCATCAGCCACATTAAGATCCTCAATGATAACAATAGATGGCATTTTCGCTTTAATATATAATATTACGTATTTTATTATGTTGCTTTCGAGGTTTTATTTATAGTTATGAGCATTTAATTATAGCATCTTTACTTTAGTTAATGTGTATCTGCTGTTTAAGTTGATCAAAATCGTTATTGGGTCTGGAAATGGATTAATTAACTTTAAATTATTTTTAACGGATTAAATTGATTTAGATTTCGAGCAATTCAGAGTTCGAACTGCCTCCTGGAATGAAATAAATTCGAAGTACGAAGCATCACTAGGTTGAAGAGTGGGCAGCAATTAGCTCAGCTTTCTTCGTCAGTGCTACAATTAACAAACTGACCTGGCTCCAGTATAAATCACCCTGACAAAGGTGCCGCAAATGACTCAGAGAACGCCGCAGCTTGCGCACAACGGAGCCACAGCTAATTTAGAAGGGTGCTGAGGTTAGTTCAAGTGCAGTACAGCTGTTTAGTGACGCTTCATCTAACTCAATAAGAAACACATACGAGAGAATGTAACAATTCTCAATTTTCCAGCGAACAGAATTGCTCTCTCCTATGAGTGATTATACAATAATAACTTTGTCTTCAGAGTCTGATCGTGACAAAAGACATACGGTTTGTAATTTCACAAAAGTTGTGAATGAAATATTACCAGACTATTCCTAGTGCCCCTCTTAATAGAAAACGGCAGCACTGTCAGTGTATGAGATATTAGCGTCATCTAACGATCCTCTAAGATAGTATTTAAAATTTCTTGTAGCATTATCAGTTTTGATTATATTCATCATCATCAAGTACCATGCCTGCTGGCGTAAATGATCATGTCTCTCCATAACTTTCGATCTCAACAATTATTTATAATTTCTGTTGTTGACTTTCTGCCAAGCCATTCTTTTAACCTGTCTGGTATCTTTTCTCTTTGCTTCCCTCTATCTCTTCGTCCCTCAATTTTCTCAATTGGTACAATATATTCCAGCAGTTCTCTTCTCATGACATGTCCAAAAAATGATGATTGTTTTTTCCTAATATTGGAAATTAGCTCTCTTTTTGCTTTGCCATCTTTCAGAACGTTTTCATTACTCTTCTTAGCTGTCCATGGTATTATAAATATTCTTCTGTAAAACCACATTTCTACAGACTCCAGTGATTTTCTTGTCTGTTGTCCTATTGTCCATGATTCACATCCATATGTTAAGACTGGCTCTACGTAACATTTAAGAGCTCTTTTTCTTGTTTCTATTGTCAAAAATGTATTGCATAGTATCTTCTTCATTTTTTCGAAAGCTGATTTTGCCTGAGCCATTCTGCATCTCACCTCTGTTGTACAGTCTCTTCAGTGGTGCATAATTAAGCTGTCAGGGTCAGCAGCACTCCCTCTAGATGGAATTACAAAAATGCAGAACAGAAAATGTATTTAAAAAATACACCAGTGTACTAACTAAAGATCAAAATATAGACAGAGACTTCAACAAAGTAGTTGATAAATTCAGTACACTATTACTACAAGCTACATGTGAAACAATACCTAGAGGATTACAGAAACACTAAAATCCATACTGGAGTAGTGAACTAGAAAAACCTCACAACGACATGGAAATATCTCGAAAGTAAGCAGAACTAATCCTCCCCAGGAGCACCACAATAGCTAACAGTATGTTAAAGCCAAATTTCAAAGAGTTAAACTACAAACCAGACGGAGAAGCTGGAAAGAGAAAACAGTTATTGAATCCTGAACGAGACACAAGAAAAGTGTAGAAGCCTTTAAACCAGCTTAATGATGAGGATACATAAAGGAACACCAAAATTACACCGAAGAAGGATGCAAACATCATAACAGGGAAACAGGCAGTAAATCATTTTGCAGACTCCTTTGTAAAAGTCATAATATTAAAATTAGTCTAGAGAAACGAGAGACTCGCTTAAAGCAACAAATGCAACACAAGAAGGGACCATACATGAAGTCATGGAAATACCCATTATACAGAGAGAGCTAGAGCTGGAAGTATCCAAATTAAAAAGTCACCAGGCAGTGTCCAATGAGTTGATTAAGAACTTTGGAACTGCAGTTGAAGCAAAACTACTGCAGATCTACAACATTTGCTGGATCACAGGTAGAGTGCCGCATGGAGAGAAGCAATTGTGATACCATTAATAAAGCCAGGAAAAGATGTTTCTACATCTACCTGTAGATTAATCAGCCTTAAAAGCCATTTTTGTGAAACAATGGAACGTATAATCTGTCTCAGACTGCAGTAGTACCTGGAAAGTGAAAACCTCATTGAGCCACAGCAAGCAGTCATTAGACAGTGTTACTCTACCGAAGATCAGGCAACCTATCTTTCTCATGAATTTGAGGATGCTTTCCAAGAAAAAAAAAATGGTACCGGACAGAGGAATAAGGATTGTCAATTTAAATACGGGTAGAAGTGAAAGGAATACTTGACAATGGTGAACGGAATAGTATACAACGTAAAACAATCACTCAGTTTTTTGGATGCAGAATACCCACAAGATCTATGGGTCCGTGTGTACACAGATGATCAGCGAAGAATGCGGTAAAGAAAGGGGGAGCAGGTGCATACATAGAGTACCCAGATAACATTACGGATATGAATAAAATAGCAACAGGTAAATATTGTCACATTTACGATGCAGAAATCTAATGAACAGCCCACAACCTGCTTTTTGACAGATGCAAGAAAGCACTCAAGGCACTATACTCCAGAAAATTGCCACATCTGCCGACCTTATTGACTGAACTCTGCAAACACCACAAGGTTGCCCTGCAGTGGATCCCATCTCACTGTGGAATACCAGGAAATGAGAGAGCAGAACAGTTGACAAAGGAAGGCGCAACAGGCACACAACCTGATGCACCAGTTACATACCATCAGAAGAAACAGATAATCAAATCAATTAGAAGATCACAAGCCCCAAATCAGGATGCATTTCATATGAATAGATGGGAACAAGTTATCATTATACATCGCAGAACAGGGCACAATCGACTCCACAGTTACATGTGTACACAATTCAAGATCGGCACCTCAACTTCATGTACATGTGGTCAGGCGCCATAGACTGCTGAACACACATTTCAAGACTGTACTGAATATAGTAGACTGAGAAAAATCCATTGGCTCATATAAACACCACAGGCAAAACTACATGGGCCAGTGCAAGAATTACAAAAGACAGTACAATTTATATAGGAAACGATACTGCATAATGTAAACTATACTTCAGGCGAACCAGAGATAAGATAGATTTGATTTGAAAAATCGTCAACTGATATTTAACAGTCTTCGCTTTCTTTTGTTCTCGAAGTCAAGTTTCTTATCTAGTGCTTGTATTTACAGACTTCCAGGAAAAAAAAAAACACTGGTTATTTTCTGTGTCAAGAGCATCGAGTTTTGTCAGCGGCAATTTCTCCATTGATAATGTTATACAGCTATACTCTTTCATTATTCAGGTGGAATTTTGTTTTATCATTATTGTTGATAGAAAACGTGAGACAACAATTAGATTTACCCTCTTGTAGCCAGAAGGAACAATATTTGTTTGTAGCCATAAGTAACATTTGGCTGTAGTCAGAAAGAACAATATTTGTCTGTAGCCAGAAGGAACAACATTTGTCTGTAGCCAGAAGGAACAAGATTTGTAGCCAGAAGGAACACTATTTGCTCATGGATGTTGTGTGCGTAGCTAGAATGCAGTAACATTGCCACCACCACGTCCAACTACCCATTTACAGCACGTTTCATTAGGCACGGTGTTTTGCTCTGTTTCACTCCCTTGTTTTGGAAATCTGCGTTGTTGATTTTTCTGCCATTGATAATCATATTTAAGACAGTGCTTGCTGGTTCTGTTTTTTTTTCTGTGTTTTTTTTTCCTTATCTTCACTTTCTTATTTCGGTCCCCCCCCCCTTTTCTCTCTCTCTCTCTCCCCCCCCCCCCGTAATTATGTATTTTTGGGGGTTGTTTTTTCTTTGTCCTATTCATTATCCTATTCCTTGTATTTCTTTCTTATATTTAATTTAAAATATTCCTTTTTCTTTAGCAACTTTCCTCCTCTCACTTCATTGAGGCCTTTGTGTCCTTCCTAAAATTTTATTAAGAAAGGAGACGTTGTAAAGCTCCATTAAATTGAGGGTGATGTATTGTATTGAGCCTGAATGACCAATCTTGTGATGCATGCATTCCAAGACGCGTTTTACCATCAAATTAACCATTCCTAACACAATTTTCAAAATAAATAAAAGCACACATTTTTGTATTAGCCACGTGTGATCGATCAGGAAAGAACGCAAACGAATTTGTTCGCGAAATGTAGACCTAAAAATAATTTTGAATGATAAAATATTGAGATCTCATTTAAAAAGATATCTGAGTAAACAAATGTCAGTTTCTCTGAATTTGTGTGAATTTTTACTAGGGAGATTTCTTTCTTACATCACTAAATATATCAAATGCCAATCTGACCTAATGTTCAGCTTGATAAAAGACAGACCTGTTTAGTTTGGCTAGGAAAACCACCGAAGCAATTGACAATGAGTTACGTTATAAAGTTAGTCTTTAGACATACAATGGAGCAGATATAGGAACTGTTTTAGTTTCGTTGCACAAGTCACAACATTGTTTAAAGTGAGAAAGTTTTTTTTATTATGTACGTACCGACGTTACCTTTATTTAATCCTCTGAACTCTACCAGCCACACACAGATACACGTTTGATTTCAACGGATGAATTGTGCTGTGTCTAACAGCGAACCAAACAATCATTGGATCGTGAATTGAGCACCAAAATAACCACGCTTTCCTTGTTTTTCCTAAAAATCGATTATGACTAGCGAAGTACGTGATGAAAGTCGGGAAAGTCCATCGGCTGCTCATTCAATATCCTGTTGTTTTTTTTTACATTTTAAAGAGAAAGAAAAAGTACAAAAGAAACGTACACAGGAAAGTCAATTATCGGATAAAAACAAATAATCCCAGTTTCCGGGAAGCGAATTACGAACGTGTAAAAGTGGCGATGGTTAATCGAAACTTTTCACTTCATTACGACTTTTTGGGTTGGTCATCATCATTAAGTGTCGTGCCTGCTGGTCTATGTAGTAGTCATGTATCTCCATAACTTTCTGTTACTACAGTTGTTTATTGGTTGTAATATGAACTTCCAACCAAACCATTCTCTGGCATCGTTACTCTGTTTTCTTTTATATTTCCTTCTCTCAAATTGCCTTTTTGTCACAATATATTATATCTGTTCTGTTCTCAATAAATAGGCAACAAATGATGATTTCTTACTGCTGATGTCGGTAGCATGCTTTGTTTTTGCTTTGACCTCTTTTAAAATGTTCTTGTTCCTGGTGTTAGTCCAAATATTCTTGTATTATATATATATCCTAATATTTAACAAAACCATATTTGTATTTCATTCACTGACTTTTGGTTTTGCAGTTCGATTGTCCATGATTCACCTCGACTTCCATCCTTTTAACTGTCCAAAGCTCGCTGAAATCAGAACAACACTACTTCCTGGAAGACCTAATAAATGGAACACCTTGTACGGAACTACAAGGGAACTAAAAAATACCCACAGATATCATTACACGGCATTTAGCTGAAGGACGTCAGATGACTGTCTTCTGAATGCATAACAATAACAACTTCCACATCCACACATAACGACTGTTTCCACATAATAATAATTTTTTTTTCCTTTTTTGGTATTACAATAGTTTGAGCAGTATTTATTTTATTTAAATTTTTTTGACTGCAGCATTTGTTTGAACTGCAGCACGGGCGTAATACTGACCACATTACCCCAAAAACCATGTGCTGAAGGTCTGTAAAATATAGGGTCACTAACACCATATTTCCCTATACGCCACTTGGCGTGACGGGGGTACTTTACTTTTTTTTATTTGTTTGAACTATTCTTTAGTCATTACCTGAATTGCTCTCCAGCCTTTGCACTATATTCTTCAGCCCATGACTTAAGTTTTCTTTTACATCTCTGCTGGTATTCAGTGCATAATTCAATCAATAAGAAGTATAGTTATTCGAAGACCCAGTATCACTGCAAACGAATGAAAATCCAATCCATAATTGCTCAACCGCCCGTGCCAGTAGAATCATCCGAATTAATATCTAATCGAATATCCAAACAAAGAAAGATATCTGCAGTCCCAATCATAGCAAAGACAGCACACGTAAAGAGACATAGGCGTATCAGCACCGAAAATGAACGCAGCTAAATTGTTCTTCGTCATACGATATGATCATTCATCGTAAGCAATCTGAATATAGAAACGCCATCCGGATGAAAAGCACAGCTCACGGTGTACACAGAGCACAAAACTCAGTACATCCGACAGCAAGCCGAACTTGAAATATGAGAAAACCTCAACACGGAACAGTGCCTCAACGGTTTCTGCCACCTATCTGCCATATTGACAGGAAGTCTCAATAAGAATTAAAGAAATTGATTCAAAATGAGCTTTGTGCAATGCTGTTTATCGTTTGCCTATTTAATGATAATTATTCGTCGTTAAAAAAAAAAACAAAAAACGCATGCACCCAACAAAAAACGGCCGTTTTAGAAATTGAGGGAGAAATGCAAAAGCGTTGTACGCTCGTTTTCCCGATATAGAAAATGTTATTAGAAACCTAGACAAGTGGACTGTTTACAATTTGATTTGCATTGCACTTTGGACAATCTGCATTCAGATCATGTTCGACTGAGAATGATTGGGATGAGTGTAAGCTGAATTAACTAACATACGATTCTGATTCACATAATATAAGAAGGCATTAGCTAATTACCACCAGACTGCAATTACTTATAGCTGAAACATTATTCAAGTATCATAATTGAGTTATTAACTTTTTTGCAGGTCATCATTGCACTACAAACATTTCCATAGGTGCTCCAGTAACATAATGTTATAACCAAGTATCCTGCTTGTTCACGTAGGTGGTTATGTCCACAACTCTTGTCTCCACAGTTGTTTATCACCTTTGTTGTTGGCTTCCTACCTAACCATTTTCTTAAACGGTCTGGTATTTTGTTTCCTTCTTCCCTTTTTGCTGTTTCAATATATTCCAGTTATTATTTGTTCTTCTTCTTTCCTTTCTCATATGCCTTTCGGCATCGCAGGAGATGTAATTTGCGGTCTTTTGCTCTTCTGGTTGCCTCTGCTGCTATGTTTCCTAGTGTTTCTAATATGTCGTCAATCCATTTTTTTCGTGGTCGGCCTTTGCGTATGGTGTTATCGCATTGTTTATTGAAGGCTCGTTGTATTATGTTTTGATATTTCTGCCTTATCAGGTGGCTAAACCAATGTATCTGTTGTTTCTTTATATATTTTATGGCGGGGGTTATTCCATTCTTTTTTCTCAGTTCTTCATTTCTGATCTTATCTCTTAGACTGTTTCTTGTTATTCGTCTAACACATTTCATCTCGGTAGTGGTTATTTTCCTTATTGTTTTTGCATCTAGGATCCAGGACTGACATTGGTAGCAAAACGTTGGAATGAAGATTGTATTGTAGAGTACCTGTTCTTGCCTCAAGAGTTATTTCTTTGTTGGGCAATAGTGGTGATAGCCGTCCAATGATCTGACAAGCTTTGTTGCATCTTGTGTCTATTTGTGCTATTTCGGAATTGTCATTTATCACTAGACTTCCTAGGTATTTAAATTCCTCTACTTGTTTTAGTTGTATGGCCTCTATAGTTATGTTGATGTCCTGTTTCTCTTTTGCGATATTCATGACTTCTGTTTTGTTGGTGTTGATTTTCAAGTTGTATTTTGTTTTGTGCCTATGCTTTCGAATCTATTTAAGTGTTCTTGTACGTTTTCTATTTTTTCATTCCACTTGTTAACTTCTCATTTTTCGGGAATGTAAATAAGAAAGAAAGCCGCTGATTTCTAAAACAACCTTTAGAGGCTTAGGATGTATAAAAATCAATAAACATTGATCTTATTTACATACCTAATTGTCCTATCCAAATATGGCATGAAACGATGTGGGGTACTGCGGTTTATTATCCACAGTCATTTGTACCGTATCGTAACTTATACTGCTGTTTGATATATTTTCTATCGCTCCTGACTCTTGGTATCCCACAAGCCACCAACCAGATTGGCGAATTTTGTTTGTGCGTAATGGAACATATCAGTTACTGAAGTCTGCAACATCTACTCTTGAGTGGAGGGGGCAACTTTACAAACACTCATTTATTCCATTGTTGTGGTGTCTCTCCTGTCAAATTTGTGCCAAATAAGCGGTTACAGAGGGTAGCTGCGATAGCTCAGTGGTTAGTGAACTGGACTACAAAAGACAAGGGGTAGGGTTTGATCCCAACCGACGGCTTCCGGGTTCACCCAACGGGCGTAATACCGACCACGTTACCCCAAAAATCATGTGCCGAAGATCGGTAACATTTATGGTCACTAACAACATATTCCCTATACGCCGCCACTTGGCGTGACGGGAGTACTTTACTTTTTTTTTTTTTTTTTTTTTTAAGCGGTTACAGAATTGCAGTCGCGAGTCTGCTTTGAACAATTCGACATTCAGGCTGTCCTGACCAAGGGCTTTTCTGTTCTTTTACTTGATGGTATTTATTTATTTATATGTTTTATATATTTATTTGATGATATTACAAAATTGGAATTGAACATTTGTATTAATGTCAAGATCTAATTTGGCCTCAGGGGCATTATTTGTCGGTGGTGGTGGCTGTGACTATGGTGGTTTCTTATTGAGTGTTTCTTCGTCTATCATTATTTTTTCCCCCTATATTTATAATTGCTCTTCTATTGCTTTCTGCTTGTGCGATAATTAACTTTTGACCTTCCATCGATGATGTTTATTAACTTATGTAATGTACTTTGCTCATGTCTTTGTCCGGCTTCATATATTTGTCTTGGAAGTTCGTCCCTGAATTGAATGCCCGTATGTTGATTGTAATCATATATTGCATTTCTTTACTAAACTGATATTTTTCTTAGCTGCACTGGTGCTGTAACCTTAGATAGATTCCTTTTGAATTTATTTTGCTCTTGAATTCGTTATCTGAAGATCGGGCGGTCGAATGGATACAAGTATATCGTTCTCCAAATAGGTTGGACCCGGTTTCGATCCATCCTCTTCTTCTTCGTCTTTTCTCTTTCACTGATACCTAAAAGGTGTCGTGATTTATATCATTTGTCGTTCTTGTGCTGCTCGAATTGTCTGAATTAGTGATTTTCCTTTGTTGTTACATGTCTCTGTCACTGCATCTATCCATCTTCTTCTGGGTCTTCCTCTTGGTCTTTTCCCATGCATTCTCGAGAAGAACGCCCTTGATGGTGATTGGTGAGGATTCATTCTGACCAGGTGGCCAAACCATTTAAGTTGTTGTTGTTCTATATATTCTTGGCAGGGTTTTGTTCCTACCATTTTTCTTATGGTTTCATTTGGTATTCTATCTCTTCTTGTGTTGTTTGTTACTTTTCTCAAGCAACGCATCTCACATGTATTGATCTTTCTTAAATGGGATTTAGAAAGGGTCCATGTTTGACTTTCATAGCACAAAGTTGGTATGAAGATGCTATTTATCATTTGTTGTTTAGCTGGCATAGAAATGTTTGGATGTCTTAACAATGGTGAAAGCTGGTATGTGACAGCATTTGCTTTTTGTATTCTCATGTCAATTTCTCTGTCTAGTTTTCCATCTTCTGTGAACATTGCGCCTAAATACTTGAATTTCGATCCATAGTAGTATGAAATAAGAAAAATGAGGTTTTCTATCTGACGTTGAACGTAGACTTTGAGCTCGCGATGCCTCCTGCACTGGACTTGGAACCTTTATATTCAAACCCACTCCAGCTGCACACCTTAGAAATGGTATTAATGCCATAATGGTATTTTAGATTGAAAAAAAGGAAAGAAAACAGGTTTTTTTCTGTATAATTTGTGTTAGTGTTCTTGAGTTATCCACTTTTACCTGGTCCATTTTTCGAGTTCCAGGACATGTTTGACTGCTTTCTCTTTTGATTTATCATCATCACCAACATCTTCATCATCATCATCATTTCCTGTTGGAATTTTCACTTATTACAGCTAATATAAACTGTTCTCTATCTTGCGCGAGATACCCATCCTCAGCTGCAGTTATACAGCTCCTCTGTTGCATATTACTCTCGAATTCACGATAGTCTTCACTTCACTCGTCCACTTGATAACATGGCCTTAATGATCTTCTGCAGGCTATCATATCGTTTTATTATATTATATTATATTATATTATATTATATTATATTATATTATATTATATTATATTATATTATATTATATTATATTATATTATATTATATTATATTATATTATATTATATTATATTATATTATATTATATTATATATTATATTATATTATATTATATTATATTATATTATATTATATTATATTATATTATATTATATTATATTATATTATATTATATTATATTATATTATTATATTATATTATATTATATTATATTATATTATATTATATTATATTATATTATATTATATTATATTATATTATATTATATTATATTATATTATATTATATTATATTATATTATATTATATTATATTATATTATATTATATTATATTATATTATATTATATTATATTATATATATATTATATTATATTATATATATTATATTATATTATATTATATTATATTATATTATATTATATTATATTATATTTATTATATTGTTATGTTATGTTATGTTATGTTATGTTATGTTATGTTATGTTACGTTACGTTACGTTACGTTACGTTACGTTACGTTACGTTACGTTAAGTTACGTTATGTTACGTTACGTTACGTTACGTTACGTTACGTTACGTTACGTTAAACGACACCACACCACACCACACTACACTACATTTACATTATTATATTTTTCTTGTTTATATCTTCATAAGCAACATATTATCTGATATGTTAAGTTGTTGTAATATGAGCATGTGTGTTCTTTTCAGTTTCCAATGTGTTCTGCGTATTCTTCTGTAGCATTTACATTCTAAGGCATTGATGTATTTCTTTAGTAGATCTCTCGACAGTGTTCGTTTCACAGCCATATGTTGCTTTGGAAAAATACATCTCTTGAATATCTAAGTCGTGTCGTTATATCTGCTCCATGTCTTATGTTGTACAGATATATATAAATATATATATATTTTTTTTTCTTTTTTCTTAGAGTATTCATTCTTCTTTCAATCTCGATCGTAGCCTTTAGTCATTTGTTAGCAGTGACATTCAAACTATTGACTCATTCCAATTTGTTTTGGTATTAATTAATACATTTATAATTGTGTACATATTGTATCTATTGTAGCTAATTATTAGTATTATTATTTTCCTGCATTATGTTGTTTTTCACTATTTGAACATGTTAAAATTGATTCATGGAAGTGGGCGATGGAAACGTTTGAAATGCTTCTATTCAGAAAGGACCAGGAGGTAGAGTCTCTTTAAGGATACAAGTTTAAATAAACGTAAGTTTCCACCGTGATGTTGTATTTAAACAAGGAATGATAGATTAGGGTTTTATGAGTTTTATGAAGAAAGGCGGAGAAACGTGAACCGAGATTTATTCTGACTTTTTAAAGAAATGTGTATAGTCCAGCCCATGCCAAACTAGTTAATGATATTCTGTATTAATAGGAGACAAGAATTATGGTTTGGCGTGTTGAAAAATGTGTCAATGACTATGACTATAGGTAGTTCAAGCACAAAAATGTTTGTATTGTCAACATAGATGATGTTACTGTAGTTAAGAGAAAGGAGTCTTGTAAAATAGTGTGTCCAGAAGTGTACATTTGGTACGAACATTTGCGTATAGGGAGGAGGGAGGACATCCAATATTGGGCGCTATGTTTGGTCATCCTAGTAGATACGACTATTAGTGTACACGGTATTCTAGAAAGTGGAATGTTGATGTAAGCAAAGAAGATATACAGAATAAACAATATCGTGTTTCACGTCTTTCTCAAGTTTTGTTGTAGCTTACGTATCGCCATTCGAGTTGTACATTACACGTCAAATCTTATTATCACCACCAACGCCAGGTGAAGGAACAACCGCAAACTACTTACTATATGAGTACCCGTTTAGAGTTTTTAAAGTAAGGGTGTGGAATACCGTTAGGAAAATTGACTGATTAAACACTTTTAAGAGGCAGCAGATAAGTAAATCAATAAAACAGTCGATCAATCAATTATTCACTTAATCAATCAACCAACATCAATTTATTAGCCACGAGCTTTATTGGTTATTGGTTATGGAAGGCCTCGGTATCACTGCAAGCGAATTAAAATCCATAATTGCTCAACCGCCCGTGCCAGTGGAATCATCCGAATTATAACTCATCTTCCAAACAAAGAAAGGCAACTGTAGTCCCCATCATAGCAGTCTCAGCACACGCCAAAAGACATAAGGCGAAACCGCACAGAAAGTGAACACAGCCAACTATTCCCTGTCATACGATATCATCATTCATCGTACACAATTGGAGTATCGAAACATGATCAAAATGGATGAGACACACAGCTCACGGTGTGCACAGAGTACTTAACTCAGTAGCTCCTGCAACAAGCCGGACTTGGAACATGAGGAAACTGCAACAAGGAACACTTTGCAGACATAGCCTTCAATGGTTCCTGCCGCCTATCCATCACATTGACCGGAAGATCACGTCCTCCTGAAAATGATGATCGTCACGAGCTTTATGTCATCGGCAATTATGCTTCTCCATTTTTCGGTGTCCGATATTTGTCTGTTTAGTCCTGTCGTGTTTTTATTTTTTTTCACCATCTAGGTAAATCTGTGTGACATCCTTCTCTTGATCTTTCTCTTGATCTTTCTCTTTTTTTTTTCACATTGCCTCTATTGTCTCTGTGAAAAACTAAGCGTTCTAATTTATCTCTTCTCATCGCGTGTCCACAGTAATTTAAAATGTCCTTTCCTAATGGCGTTCATGAGGCTGTGTGACACTTCTTAAGGACAATATAAATATTGTTGTCCTAATGTCCATAAAAATTTGAGTATGTTTCTGCAAAGTCATATCTCCGTTACTTTCAGTTTCTTTGTCACTCGTTCATTAATTCTCTATGTTTCAGATGCAAATAGTAGAACTGGGTCAGTATACTTTTCATCACCCCTTTCTCTGATGTTCAGACTGTCTCCTGTTGTAAAGCTCTGTATAAAGAGTTGCCTTTCATCATCCATTAATATTTTATAGATTTATTTTGATAATGACAGATTCATGAGTATCTTCTTGACATGCTGCCTAGGCATTCAGTGATCATGCTTGTCATCTCTTCGTCCTCTGCTCTGTCCGCTGTTATTGCTACTTATTTTAATTTCGGGTTCTTCACTTGATTCCGTACTTTCTCCATGTAAAGTAAAAGTAAATAGCCCACATCACTTCAAGTGGCGTATAGGGAATATGGTGTTAGAGATCATAATTTTTACAGACCTTCGGCACAAGATTTTTTGGGTAATGTGGTCGGTATTACGCCCGTGTCGCTTTACATTCCCAGAAAAAAATCCGGTACCCATCTAAGGTTTGGTGAACCCGGAAGCCGTCGATCAGGATCGAACCCTACCTCTTGTCCTTTGTAGTCCAGCTCACTAAGCACTGAGCTATTACGGCTCCCACCTTTTCCATGTACATCTGTGATTTTGTTGTTATACTTTTATGTTTTGTACATTCATTACTTCTGTTTTGCTGATTCTGTGATCAATGTCCCTGATTATTCTATTTTTTTTTCTTCTGTAATGGCTGAAAGAATATATTCTATATATTCACCAGATACCACATGAATTTTTATTATTATCACCCGCATTATTATTTGCATAGTTGTTCGGGTTGTTATCTCTATAATCAGTCTTTTCTAGTCCTTTTGATACACGTAGAATTACAAGCCACTGAATTCACCGAATAAGGAAATTGCGGAAGTAACGAAGGATAGCGGTTAATTCGGAAACTGTGCTGTAAGAAAGAGAACTTACGAGTGGCCGAAAATGAACTCGGTAGGAGAAAGACACACTAAAGTGCTAGGATGGATATTATGACGTTTGTTTTAGAAAGAACTTGAATCAGGACAAGAATCTGACAGTGTAATAGAGTAGAAATACCGAATAGACGCGATGTTGAGCTTTAGTTTGAACTCTTCATGAGGGGGTTTTTACATAAAGAAATTGAAGAAAGCATCAAATTACGGGTATGTCTGATTGTATAAAGTTTCCTTTAATACGCTTTAAATACCTTCATTAGTATCTCAGTGAGATGGGAACTTCAATCAGAGTTACTTTTGTAAAATAAAAAGGGCGACATCAACCACGGATCTAAATATACCCGTTGGATACTTTTTAATTTAGACGAAACGAACATTGTTGACACAGCGAACATGC
The DNA here is from genome assembly GCA_032433765.1 of Megaustenia siamemsis. NCBI lineage: Eukaryota > Metazoa > Mollusca > Gastropoda > Stylommatophora > Ariophantidae > Megaustenia > Megaustenia siamemsis. The sequence goes on along the minus strand of JAVIAB010000092.1, from coordinate 67,682,920 downwards.
ATCATAGAAAGAGAGATAAAAATACATTTAATAATGACAAGGATTGTTCACAACTGCAATGTTCTCTTTTACAATCCTGTTTTGACGGGCTTTCTTAGGGGTAGGTGCTATTGATTAAACTATTGTCTTAGTATAACGAATACGCGGATTAGAATCTCAGCATGGTAATGATTTTTACTTTCAAAGGCACAAAACATAGTCTAACAAATTGTGCAACCTTATAAGTAAGTACATAAGTCTTTTGTACTCCATTTTAGCATACAAGTGTTTCCTGTTTCGATGCAGTATAACGTTTTTGTTTCCTTGAAATAAAGTGCTTTTATTGTTGATTTTAATCAAATTTATAGCCAAAAAGTTGATCGTTAGCTATAAGTGAAAATAGGAGAAACGTTGAGACGAGGTTTTTTTTAAGTAACAAAAAGTACCAGAAAGCGGGAAAAGAATAAGTATCCAAGCATTAGAAAAATAGGGAGCCGCGACAGCTCAGTGGTTAGTGAACTGAACTATAAAGGGCAAGAGGTAGGGTTCGATCCCAACCGACGGCTTCCGGTTCACCCAGCCTTTAATGGGTACCGGATTTTTTTTCTGGCAAAGTAAAGCGGCACGGGCGTAACACCGACCACATTACCCCAAAAATCATATGTCGAAGGTCTGTAAAATTTATGGTCACTAACACCATACTCTCTATACGCCACTTGGCGTGACGGGGTTACTTTACTTTACTATTAGAAAAATAAAATTAGGAAATAATTGTATATTATATAAAATTTAAAAAATACTAATTTATACAGTATAATCTTGACGTTTTGCTAAATGCATCATCATCAAGTTGCTTGTCCTTTGCTGGACGTTGCATTCGCCACATCTCGTCTGAAAGAATCTGTTTCTAGCCAGATGTCCCACTTCTCTTGTTATGTTAAATGCCTCTTTGATGTTTTGAAACTATCAAGAAGACTCGTCGACTTTCACACAGACAAAAACAATGTATAATACTTGAAAAATCAAAGTAATATTGTAAGACGATCGTTGCTAGATTTTAAATATGTTAATGATTTTTCTTATTAATTATATTAATATTTTTTAAAATGTATTTTCAGCAAGCGGATTTGCTATTAATTCGTCCTGATTGAGTAACCATTATTTATGAATATGTTTTGAATTACAAATGTGAAGTGCTCAGGTTCTTTATGATCGGTACATGGGAGTTTTAAGATGGAGACAATCGTGTAAATCTCCTAGCGCAGTGGACAGAAATCAAGTCTGAAGCCCCCATGATCTCGCTAATACATTCCACTTGCAATTGTTGCAAGATTTTTGTTCATTTCGCTGGACAATTCATTAAATAAACTTTGATGTGTTATTGATTTCTTGCTGCTAATTCAAGCCAACAGCATTGATTCTGTGCATGTCAATAATTGATTAAAGTCAGTTCAAATTTCTTTAGCAGTAGCTGAAGTTTGGTGTCAATGTTTAAAACGAGTGGAAATGTAAAATTGGCGGGTGGAGGGGGGGGGGAAATTTAATTGTGACACAAATTCTGTGCTGTTTTTACGTCTATTTTCATAATGAGCTTGAAGACTGGTGTTTAAGTCTCTGGATTCTGTTTTCCATTGTCCTTTATCCTTGGCATCTATATTTTTTAGGTCAATATAATCCTGAACTTTGATGCCCCATGCCAGCTTGGATGTTAAAGTTGTTAAACTGGCTTCAGTTTTACTTCTACCTTTTCTCCTCCTTCTTCCCATTCTTCTTCTTTTTTCTTTTCTTCTTAACTTTCTTCTTCTTCTTCTTCTTCTTAACTTTCTTCTTCTTCTTCTTCTTCTTCTTCTTCTACTCCTTCTTCTTATTAAAGAGGTACCGCAAGTGAAACTGAAAAAAACTGAAAAAAATAAACATACAATTGTGTTGGGCAGCTAAACTAAAAGGGGGAAAATATTTACGTTTCAGACACGGGCTTTCATCAGGCAGATAATTAGACGATCTGTTTCGAGAACACCTGTATTCCGTTTTCCGTCACTCTGGTACTCTGGTCTCCACCCACTTCAACTCTCCGGGCCACCGACGCCATCCAAATAACTGGTATTGTTTCCTGCTCCCTCGATATGCCCTGCCGGTATGCCCTGGAGAACTAACTAACTCATAGCCTTTCTTGGCACTCTCCACCTGACAGTGTTTAATTCCCTTGACTATTTTCTACCATAGCAGGCTTGCTCTATCACAGGTCCCCCTTTCTTATATATGTATGTTTATTTTTATCTCATTCATTTCTTTGGCGTCTTGACAGACGCTTGTCAGGCGACCAATAGAATCTTAGGTCCTCACAACTTCTGCCACTTCCGGACCATTTGTCCGTTATTCTTCGTGTTGAACATGAAGCAAACCATGTTTATTTGTTATTTGTTGTCCTGTTTCTGATGAAGGTCTGTATCCAAAACATTATATCTGGTTATATTTCCCTATTAATTTAACTGTCAGATACAGTTATGTTTTTTCTCTCAAAATTCGTTTTCTTACGTCTCACATTTCTCACAACCCTAACAACCTTTAAAAAAGTGTGGTTGGTGGGGGGGGGGGGGAACGTTGTATAGACGTATTTTTTTATTGCGAGCATAACTTCAGCTTGCTTCATAATTGCTATGGGTGGTATATAGAAGGCTTAACAAGCCACCATTGTAAAATATCCAATGTTTCTGAGGCAGAAATTCTTACTTTAAATTAATGTGATTCACACTCGACCTCAATTATTAGCTGTGACAAATATTCTGTTCAAATATACACAGAAGACGCTGCAAGTACATTGGAGACTGGATGGCAAAAGAAAGTTAAGGAAGACCAAATGCAACTTTAAAGAATAACAATTAACAGAGAGGGCTTAATAACAAAACATAACATACAAAACATATAAGTGAATCGTCAAATCGCCAGTCATGATTTTTGCTCCACGTGCCGCCTTCTACCATAGAGGAAATAGCTAGCAGCTCCAGCGACTTGAATTGTTTTTTTTTAACTTCTCAGAATGTTTGTTCTTACTCTTCGGTTTTTATTTGAATTGTAGAAAAGTATTTATTTAAAAAATATGGAAGTGATTAAATAACGAACTTCGTAGTTCTACGCAACTGATTCACAGGGCGGGTATATGGCTGTTACACAAAAGAAAGGCACGTGAAAAGTGAAAGGTTTGTTATTTTCTTCACCTTTCGTGTGTTTAGATTTCTTTTTGACATGATAGAATCCTAATGTAGAGAGATTAGCGGTCCCCAGCTTTACACATCTTTGTCCTGTTTGTAGCTGTGTTATCTCTGTCGTTGGGTGTTAGCATGTTTTCAGTGGACTATGGGCACATCATCGGTACTCAACCTCTTTATCATCATCTTACCATGGTTATCATCATCATCGTAAGCATCATCAAATGTCATACCCACGTCGTGACGATCATGTTTATCCTCATAATCATATCCTCTGTAATCTTATACATTTTTGTTGTTGTTGACTTCTTTTCACGCTGGATTATTAAGGTGTCTAGTATTTTTGTCCCCCTTAATAATTCAGCATGCAAAGAAATCAACAGCAACAAAATTATAAGATTACAGAGGATAATATGGTTATGAGGATAAAAACATGATCGTCACGACGTGGGTATGACATTTGATGATGTTTACGGTAATGATGATAACGGTGGTAAGATAATGATAAAGAGACTGAGTACTGATGATGTGCCCATAGATTGATTATTAAGATGTCTAGTATTTTTGTTATTTGGGCTTGAGATCAGTCATGAAAAGACTAAAGTCATGAAAAACTTAATTTAAACAGATGACAGAATATACATGGAAAATAACTCAGTGGAAGAGATCGACCACTTTATCTATCTTGGAAGTCACATTGATCGGGAATGGGTTACAAGTAAAGGAATTAGAATTAGAATAGCCAAAGCTGCCATGTCTTACAGGAGCCCTGAAACGTCGTGGAAATCAAAACTGATCAGCACAAACACAAAACTTAGACTATTCAAATCAAACGTACTATCAACCCAAGTATGCATGTGAGAGCTGAAAAACAACAAGAGACATAGAAACAAAGTTGAACACATTCGAAAATAAATGTCTAAGGAAAATACTTGGTATAGCGTGAAACAAATTCAAAACAAACGAGGAAATTAGAGAAATCGCCTACCAACCACTAATATCTTAATCAAGAAAAGATGATGGTCATATGATGAGGAGAGATAATAACCGAATTACAAAGCAAACCCTCATGTGGGAAATAACAGGTAAGAGGAAAAGAGGAAGATCCAGAGAGGCACTGAGAACATTGATCGGAGAGGTAAGAGCAGCTGGAATAGCCTTCCTCAATGAGATCGAGTTGCTTGCACCGAACGGTGACAAATGGCAAGATTTGATAAAAGATATTTACACGGATTGAAAACTGCTAGAATAAAAATTTAGATAAGAGAAAGAGTATCTAGGTCTATGCCCCATGGGCCGGCTACGGCTCGAAAGATCAATAGATAGATAATATTTTTGTGTTTGCCTTCTTGTCTTTCATTCCTTGTGTCTTGTTTATTTGCATAATATTTTACAATTTTCATTACCTAATGGTCAAAAAGTAAGTTGCAAAGATAGAAGTTAAAAACTTACTACTAAAAGTTACATTTTCCCTCTACGATACATCGAAATTTCGCTCGTGCACTAATTCCATCTTGAACGGCGTCGTTATTACAATTTTAGTTCTTCATGACGTCCTCAGAGTTCTTCAGTGAAGCACTTTCAATGATCACTCTGCTTAGTAATTATTTATAAACGACTTATTTCCATGCAACAAAGCTGGATCTGTGTAATGCTGAAGAGCTTTGTTTTTACATCCTTTGACAGAAACATGTTGCAGAAAATGCTTTTTATTTTGTTGACCGTTCTACATTTTCTTTCAGAGCTGCATTTTCAGTGTGAAGTTTTTATTGTGTCAAGATATTTAATGCTGCTGATCTGTCTCAGTAATGCTCTGTTTTTACCTTGAAATTTTGCACTTTTTTCTATGAGATAATCTTTACTTCAATTTTTGTTTGCCGTTCAAACTAAACTCTGCACTCTCACTTTTTGTCACTGCCACTTAAACCAATTTATGCAACCAATTTTCACTTCCTGCGGTAATACCGCATCGTTCCTTTATATCAAGTTGTGAACATTAAGTCCAGCTGGTGATATTTAGGAATACCATTTTTGGACATCATAATTATTAGACAGTTTAATTTGAACTCATCTTGTGGCAGCATAAACCCGTCCCCCCATGTTATTACTGGCTGAAGCGTCCATACTTGTTTATTAACTCTGGTCCATGCTGTTTGATAGTTAAAACTCATAAATACGTGTGATTAATTTATGTTTATTTTCTTTTTAATTATAAGCATCTGTGTTTAACCTTATCACATACTTATGCATTGTTAATGAATAATAAGCATATACACGTTTTCAGTATAGATATATTTTTACTTAACGTCCCTCCACAGTATAGATATATTTTTACTTAACGTTCATCCACAGTATAGATATATTTTTACTTAACGTTCATCCACAGTATAGATATATTTTTACTTAACGTCCCTCCACAGTATAGATATATTTTTACTTAACGTTCATCCACAGTATAGATATATTTTTACTTAACGTCCCTCCACAGTATAGATATATTTTTACTTAACGTTCATCCACAGTATAGATATATTTTTACTTAACGTTCATCCACAGTATATATATATTTTTACTTAACGTTCATCCACAGTATAGATATATTTTTACTTAACGTTCATCCACAGTATAGATATATTTTTACTTAACGTTCATCCACAGTATAGATATATTTTTACTTAACGTCCCTCCACAGTATAGATATATTTTTACTTAACGTTCATCCACAGTATAGATACATTTTTACTTAACGTCCCTCCACAGACAGTAAACGATTGATAAAGCTTGCAGGTATGATATATGCGCAGTATTAATTCTTCACCTTTTGACTGCACGCCCTACCAGTACTGTTATTAATTTAATTTCTTACAGTCTAAGAGTAGAAATCTATCTTGGAAGTCACATTGATCGAGAAGGGGATACGAGCAAAGAAAGTAGAATCAGAATGGCTAAAGCAGCAATGTCTATCAGAAGCCTTGAAAAGTTGTGGAAATCAAAACTCATCAGCACAAACACAAAACTTAGGCTATTCAAATCAAATGTACTATCAACCCTTACGTATGCGTGTGAAAGCTGGAAAACAACAAGAGATATAGAAACAAAGTTGAACGCATTCGAAAATAAATGTCTAAGGAAAATACTTGGTATAGAATGGAACGAATTCAAAACAAACGAGGCAATTAGAGAAATCGCCAATCAACCACTAATATCTTCAGTAATAAAGAAAAGACGATGGTCATACGTTGGACATGTGATGAGAAGAGATAATAATCGAATACAAAGCAAGCCCTCATATGGGAAACAACAGGTAAAAGAAAAAGAGGAAGACCCAAGGAGACACTGAGAAGAACATTGATGAGAGAGGCAAGAGCAGCAGGAATCGGCTCCCTCAATGAGATAGAACTGCTTGCACAGAACAGAGACAGATGGCGAGATTTGATAAAATATCTTTAAAAGAAAACTGCTAGAACAAAAAATTCATATAGGAGAAGGTGTATCTTGGTCTACGCCCTATGGGCCGGTTACGGCTCGAAAGGTCAATAGATAGATAGAAGAGTAGAAATGTTCAGAAGTGAAAGGTATTGAGTATTTTCATTATTTATCATTATCCACTTGTCGGTATGTTATAATTATAGTGTCCTTCATGATTAGTTTACAACTGTCGTTATCACAAATAGCGATGTGCATATTGCAGTGTATCAACTTATCATAAATTCCATTTGTCAGGCAAAGATGTGTTTTGTCCATTGGGTTGTCTTTTAGTCTTTTACCATCTTGGTGAAGCATGATACGTTCAAAATCAGACTATTTCATTTATGTTATGTTAGACTGCTATAGTAATTCATAAAACTACAGTTAAGCTAATATGTGGGAGGGAATCTGTCTATTTATATAGCAAGCATAAAGTGCTAAGTAAACCATAATTACACAGACAGCTGTTGTCGCATACAAACAATCTCAAAACGACGGTAACTTCTTTATCTCAATTATCGAATCTGAGAGTTGTGTTCGTCAAGTAATCTCCTTTCTGTATTGTGAACTTCTCATTCTCGCCGAGATGTTTTAGAATAATATCAGCTCAAGCCACTCAGACGCGTCATTATAAACGAACACCGCCATCTTTTCCATCATCTGTATTCAATTGTTCAATTTCGAGGTTTACTTTTTTACTGTCAAGTGTTATTAATGACTCTCTTCTCAAACGTTTTATGTTTCTTCGTTGCTCTTCCTGCTGCTGCTGTGTGTTATTTCGTTTTCTTATTCTATTACTAATAATATGTCATCTTCTTCTTCTTTTCCTTCTGCTCTTCTTTTGCGCAAACAGCTCCATTCTCTTTCTTCTCCCTCTGCCATCTCTAAATTTGTGTCCTCAGTTCTTTTCCGGTCTTCTTCTTTGCCTCCTCCTGTCTTCTTCGTCTACTCACCATCTCCTTCTCTCCCCCTCCTTCTCTTGCCCTCTCCTCTAGCTCCCTCAATCCTAACATCGATCTAGCTGTTATTGTGTTGGTATCTAAAAAGTTATCATAGTCTGTCTGACAAGTGCTAGAGATACATTTAATCTGACTCCAGCTCCACCATATAGCTTTCTCAATAAAATATTCAGTTTCCTCGTGGCTGCTCTCTAACTTAGGAAAGACTTCAACTTAGGAAACATCTTAAAATTCGCATTCAGTTTAAATCAAGGAAACACGCTTGTAGTGTACGAAAAATGTCAGCTACAAGAAAGGTAATTAGTTTTTTTTTAAATAGTTAAAATAGTTTTTGTTTTAAATGAAATTATTATTATAATATATATATATACACGTGAGCATTAGTTGTTAAATTTGATGCGTAAGTAATTAGTGTCACCAACGACTGGCACTTTTGATCACATTTGAGAGAATGCAACGGAATGTTTAAAAAATAAAATCTTCCAGTTACAGGAAAAGCATAAGTTCACCTGTTGAATTATTTCTGATCACTGTAACATAATATTTAATGCATTGATCTGTGCAAATCAACATGGTGTATTCTTTTCTCTTCTAGCTGAATGTGGTCAAATGCGTTGGAGGTTGCCTCGCTCGTAGTAACGTCGGCTCTAACAAATCATCTTGTGAAATGAACTTCTCATGTCGTTTATCCTGTCTGCAGTTTTAAAGTAATTGTTTGTTGTTGTTCTTACACTTTTCGAATTTGCTTCCTTGCAGCTCAATGTACTTGTTTTGTGGTCTTTCATGGCACCATAATGGCATCACTGGTGGTAACACTGACACTTTTGCTTTCAGTGTCTATCTCCATAATGTCAATATGCCGAACCCTCGTACCAATTTTTCTTAGCTGCAAACTGTCAACCTGTTCAATTGTTTGAGTGGATCAAAAGGGGAAAGAAGGAACTAGGTACACTTCTGACACGCTTTCACTATTTTGGGAACCCAAATGTCTCTTTGATAAAATGAATGAAAAAGAAATTCCAGCTTGTTTCACGTGATCTGTCACTGAAGTAAACAAATGGATTTATTGCGAGTAGTGTCACTGACACCGACAAGGAACATAACATTAAACTCTTGATTTACTTATTGTTGGGCCCTATCCAAAATCTTGGCTTACCTGATGGTTAACTGACTATTAAATACTTCACTGTTTGCATGCAATTGACATTCGGTTGTTATAAATAACAATTAAATGTTAACAGGCAATACTTGGAATGGAATTTTCGATGAAAATATCGGTTTTTGAAAATATAATCGTCAATGTTTAAGGAAATAGATAAATACATGAAAGTAATTACTATCGAAGACACCTCGTGTAATTAATTCGATATTTCCCTGCGTAAGATCAACTGAGTTTAGAATTCAAAGAGAGCTTTTGTCGCAGTCAACAATCTTCTTAATGGCCTAAAGCGAAAGTAATATTCAATATTTAAAAACTGTCATAAATTTGTTTCTAATTTTGCAATTTAGATGAATATATAGGCGCTTTACAGATGCGTCCTGACCCCTGCCCTTTGCACACACACACACACACACACACACGCAGGCAGGCACTAACACACACAGTGATAAGAAAACAAAAATACCATTACTATAGCGAACTATTTATGAGTTTATCTATGATTATTCTATTGGGTCTTGATTTTTTTTAAAGAAAAAGTTAATGAGTGAAGGTTTCTTTTTTATGTACCATAACAATTTTAATTTTAATATTGATGTATAAAAGCAATATACTAAATCGACAAACTATGATATGAGAAAGACAGCGAAGGTGAATAATTTTACCGTCATGAACTTGTCAAACATCACGATCCGCATAGATCGAGAAGAGAGGTCAAACTGAGCATCGGTCACGTGAGAAGCTCTTAGAAGTCGGACAGGGAGCAAGAATATTGCTGTGAATAGAAATCTGAATTTCAGCGTACTGTTTGGTATTCAACACACTCGATTAGATGATGATGATGGATACTAGCTCTTTTGGATGAAGTTCATCGTCAGTGCAAGAGACGATTATGTTGGAGATCTCTTTTAACGAACGTGGAGACATCTCATAAGGATAAATAAATATATATTGCATGTGCGAACGCACGCACGCACATAAACGCTCACTTATAGTGTTGACATACAATACTAAGTTATTTCAATATCAGGCTGTCCATATTTAGCTCTTAAAGTGTTAGTAGAGTCAGTAGTAACCTTAGAAGGAAAAGAGTTTGGGTTTCATGAGCGCTGAAATTAGTAAACAGTATGCAACTAGTTTTTACACGTAACGCGATCATAACTATATATAGACATTTCTCAGATACAATTTGTACTCAGGGACAAAGGGAGAAGGTAATAATCTTAGTGGACGATGAATCAGTGAAACAGCGTCAACCCGCACTGGTCATGCATGAGGTGCACTATGAAGCATCCGCTTGGGCAAAATTTTATTATCGAACCTGAGAGGTAACAGAGATTGAAAGTATGTACGTAAAGAACTTTTTATTATAATAATTTAATAAATTCAAAAGTATAATGAGTAGCAGTGAAAAAAATCAGCGTTTCTTAGCATTTTTTCTACCGTAGTCCCCTTGCCATGATCGGTGGGAGTTTAGCTCGTTCCAAGACATTAGTGATGGTTATTTTGTCCTGCCATTTGAAGTTCATTATTTTGCGAATGCAACGGACATTAAAACAGTTTAACCTTTCTTAAGCCCATCCCTTGGTAGTCTAAGTTTATGATCTATTTAAAAGTGTACCAAGCACACAACTTTGATAAATTAAAATGATAGTCCTGAGTGTTAATTTGGTGTTGGCCCTTGCTCTATGTTTAAGTTTACTAAATGTTGAAGTTATCTTCGGGCTCAGCTGTTTATCTCTTCAACAAATGACGTGGTGGTTGGTATTATATATATGTATATATATATATATATATATATATATATATATATATATATATATATATATATATATATATATATAATGTAATGTAATATGCACAAAACAGTTACATAGATTGGTATGCTTAAAATGTGACGGTTATAATAACAATATATTCAACTAGCAACATCAAGGATTCCCCTATTGTTCTGCATGGTTTTCTTTCTTTCGATATCAATTTTGACATTTCGTAAGAAACGATTAAACCTTTGTCATAAAAATTTGTAGATTTGTGTACAAACATAAATGAGTTTTGTCACCGTAGGTAATGGTGGGAGGGGGGGGGGCGCTCGGTTGCCATGTTGGGAAAACCACTCGACTGGGCTATCGACATTCGGTCAATCTGTTTTCCATTCCCGCTGGAATCAGTGTGAGTTGTACTCGTGGTTGGAAGAAAAATCTCCCCGAAGTCGACCCAACCGCTGGCAGAAATGGGTACCAGGTTAACACTCTGGGAAGGTTAGGAATGCCGCCTCGCATCGTGAGTTTCGATGCTTGAAGCTACACTCTACAGAAGTCTCCAAACACTTCTGGAAAGGCGGCCGAAAACATTTGGGTGAAAACTCACGTGCTAAGACGCCGATTCAAGTCTGGTACTTTACCTTTACCGTATACCAAACTTCATAATTTATAGCCACGCACGAAAATATTCCAGTAGTTTATCCTCGTCGTATGGGGCGTTTCCAAATGCTTTTGGTCTCACTATCATGATCGCATACTTTCATTTGAAAGTGTAAGATTACAAATTGAGCACATGGTTTTTGCGGGGTCTTGCGGTTAGTGACGGGATCAATCCATAGCAAAGATTAATTATGTAATGGGAATGGGGAAAATTGAAACAAATTGCACGTATGTTTGCAGCTGAAAAATTATAAAAATCACTTTTCATAAATAAAATAGCATTATAACTTCTCAAACAAAAACGATGAAAAATTATGCAATTGCAAAACTTATACAATTATCTGTTTTTCTGTCACTGTCTGTCTGCCTGCCTGTCTGTCTGTCTTATCTATCTGTCTTATCTATCTATCTGTCTGTCTGTCTGTCTATCTATCTGTCCTATCTGTCTGTCTGTCTTATCTTATCTATCTTATTTTATCTATCTACATTTAAGTGCATAATGCTATCAATCCATTTTCTATTTACAAAATATATTATACTATGTGTTGTATATATTCATAATGCAGGGGTTAAGTCGATCATAATTGATTTTTACAACGCTTAAAGATTAAACACAACAGCCACGAAAGGCCTGAGAAAAGCTTCAATCTTTAATATTCTGACTGGCAAACATGAAAGCTTATTTTATACTCTTTTGAAGTTCGTCAACGCATCTTGCAAAAACGAAAGAAAAGGGGATAGCTAAGGTAGGCAGTGATCTTGAAAGGGGGAAGGGAGAGAAGTAGTAGAATTAATATTGCAGCAGACATCAAAGACCATCCTTCCATCGAGGATGGTCACTTTTGAAGTCCACCAAGTACTTCCGATGTGTGTGATTCTCTTATAGGTGCCGCGAAAAAGTGGTCTCTGAGTGTCACATTTTAAACACATCGGTATCCAGAGTCTCTTGATTTTCGCCCCCCCACCCCACCTCTCTCTCCCGATTAGCTCTATTTTTTACCTGTCGACCCCGTGGATCCACAAACTACTATGGTCACAGTACTATGGTGCACCGAGGGATGACCGCCCGGTTGACAAAACCTGAAACAGATAATGCAGTTGTGCTACTGGTGCCAGACATATAAGTTAGACTCCAGAACTATTAGAAATATAATTACCTCAGAAATTATATGTCAGACGCATGACAGGAAACAACCTTAGATATAAGATCAGAAATGAAGTTAAGAAAAAGGAATGGGAACGAAACCATTTATTGAATTCATAAAGCGACAACAGATCAAGTAGTTAGGTCATGTGAAAGGACATAAAGAACTAAATCGAATACAGCGAGATACCGACTAACGATACGAGAATATCAGACCAAGAGGCCAACTAAGAAAAAAGGTGGATAAAAGGAATATTATATATAATCGGAGCTATAATAGCAGAAGGGGAGCTGCGATAGTTCAGTGGTTAGTGAACTGGACTACAAAGGACAAGAGCCATTTGATCGACAGCTTCCAGGTTCACCCAGCATTAAATGTGTACCACATAATTTTTATGGGAAGGTAAAGCGGCACGTACGTAATACCTACTACATTACCCCAAAATCATGTGCCGAAGGTCTATAAAAATTATGATAACTAACACCATATCCCATATACACCACTTGGCGTGACTGGGCTCTTTAGTTTACTTTTTTAAATAACAACAGAAGAGACCGATAGAAGTGTAAGAAACCGTGAACCTTATCTCCCCTCGACGCCTAAGGGCAATTGAGACAGGAAAGAAAGAAAGTTGTGCAATCAACTAGACGATAAAGGTAAAGTGCGAGACTTGAACCGGCGTCTTAGCACGCGAGTTTCCACCCATATGTGCTCGGCCGCCTATCCAGAAATGTTCGGAGATTTCTGTATCGTGTCGCCTCAAGCATCGAAACTCAGATGCGAGGCGACATTCCTCACCTTCCCAGGGTAATACCCTGGTACCCATTTCTGCCAACGGCTGGGTCAACCGTGGGGGTATTTTTTTCTTTCCAACCACGAATACAATTCACACTGCTTCCAGCGTGAATCGAACACGGGTTGTCCATCGTCGGTAGTCCAGTCGGGTACTGCTAGACGATATGAACATTATATTCTTTTAGGTGTTGCATGTGTCACAGGGAGAGATATCCGTGCTAGCTTATGCACAAGTGTTGCTGCGTGTTATTGATTAACACTATCACTTTCACCGTTCCAATGGCAGTCCAATGAATGTTCCATCTCTTTCAGTACGTGGGGTAAAGATATATGAAACGATTCTTAGTTAAAATATTGAAGCTGGAACTGTTCACATACTTCGAATATAGAGGAAGTTATGGTTCGTCCTGAAGCAGTAGGGAAAAGTACTCAACTCAGACTCCATCATGTTTCAAGACCTACAGTGTGAGAATAACGGGTAAACCAACTGCGGATCTACGGAGGACACTGCCTTACGCTGATGACGTTTTGTTGTACCGCAAAGGCTGAGATAAGGAACAGGTTGCTAGAGAACTCTTGACTGAAGATACCTTTAAAGCACGTGGTGTTGTGAGGCAGGGGCACTGGTAAACTCGGCGAAGGCAACTTTGAGAATCCCAGAATGGAGCTCTGCGCGGGTTAACAGACGAATAACAAATCAACTCAGAACTGTAGTCATCAGTCTCCACAAACTGAGGGACATACTGGGGAGGAGATCTGAGCACTTATTGACATGTTCGTCGCGCTATGAGGACGATCCGCCGACTAAACCAAATTAAACTATCTATCATCTTAGAGTGGAGATCAATACTTGTAATAATCTTCGGCTGCACCCACAGCTTCACGTATCTCTGATCGAGGGACTAAACGGGTACTCCACATATCTGAATGCAGCTATAAATTAAATTAAAACAATCAAAACTTATGACAAGGATCTGATTAAGCAAGAAAAGTTAGACTTTTAAGAGCCACTATTTTTCCCGGAACAATACATGGCTGTGAGACGTGGACAACGACTGATATGCGAAAAATACATAAGTGGCTTTGATTGCAAGTGTCACATAAAAGCACTAAGAATATCATGGAATGAGAAAAGAGTAAATATATAAGTTTTGCAAGAACTTAACATTAAAAAAAACAGGTTGATAAAGAACATGCAACCCAGGATAATGAACTATTTTGACATATACATCGATATAATAGCATGAGAAGATAATTATGGAGGGCATAGTTCCAGGTAAATGAGAGAGAGAGAGAGAGAGAGAGAGAGAGAGAGAGAGAGAGAGAGAGAGAGAGAGAGAGAGAGAGAGAGACACTGAAGAAGGTGGGTTCAACATATTACAAACGAACTTGGATTTACTGCTTCAGAAGCTGGACACCTTGTGCAGAGCAGAGAAACTTCACAGAGTAGCTGTCATTGGAGCCAAGTTCAAACAGGGACGAACTGAATGATGATAATTATTATTACTTGTGGTATATAGTCCTTTAAGGAAATGAATGATGAAGAAAAGGAAAAAAAATATCGGAGATAACAGGGAATGCAAACGTAATTGCTATAGCGCTAGTTTGATGGGATTGTGCGGGTTTCATTATGGTGATTGGAACGTTCGTGAATTAAAAAGCAACGGTCTGAATTGACTGAGGAAACTGCGAGCTCCAGATGAAAAGTGCTGGGACGGGTGTGTAGGCGCAATATGGCTCGCTTGTTCTGGAATACAGTACTATAATCATAGTCGATTAGTGTCTGATAGTAGTTCAACCTTTTTCCTGATTACACACATCACAGCTTAGTACAAATTGGGTAGAGGCAGCAGCATCGAGGGATACCCTCTCACCTAACCCCTACATTCAGCTGGAGGCAATTTAATTAAATTGAGTTTATATCATTTGTGTTATGATATAAGTTCTATAATTTAAAATTTAATGTGGTATTTGGACGATTTGTATACATATACTGCTGCTCTGTTCGATGTTCAAATGTCAAAGGTTCGTTTACGCGTTCAATTTGAACATGCGATCTACTTTATCCTCCGTTCTATAGGACTAGACACTCGAATTCATCTAATTGTAGAAATAGAAGCAATGAACTTGATAGTTGCACGTGTGTTTGGAAACGAATACTTTCCAAAGATGAGGCGAGCACCCTAACCTCAACACTACAGAAACAACCATATTTCACCAGTAACAGATGAACTAAAAATGTATTGGAAATTTTAGAACGTGTTGGCCGAACAATTTTTGTTAATGTGACATGTTTTAGCATTAAATAAATGGTTAATGATGTCACATTTCTTTATCGTTTTGATCTTTTTAAGCACGTCATTTTTTTAAATAATGCTAATTATTGAACACGTCCGCTCTGCATTTGCAAATTCCGTCAAACTTTGGCATAAATTAAATGCTACTTACAGAGAATAACACTTTCCACATATTGTACAGTTGAATTTGTTTGAGTTTATATAATGTTGGTAATCTTGCTTTATATATATATATATATATATATATATATATATATATATATATATATATATATATATACGAGATATATATAAATTACCTTATGAATATAGAATAGAATATAGGAATATAGAATGAATATAGGTGAAGAAGTAAATATTAACACAAAGGAATAAAATAACGTTTGCGTAAGTTAAACAGGCGTTTTTTTTTTTTAAATACAGTACATGACTTAAAAGTATCTCCATATATTGAAGAGACAAGAATACCATTTATTACAGAATTTAAAAAAAAAAAAACGCGGTATGTCTAAAGTATAGTCACGATCCTTCACATAGAGATTCTTGCCAC
Organism: Megaustenia siamemsis; assembly: GCA_032433765.1. NCBI lineage: Eukaryota > Metazoa > Mollusca > Gastropoda > Stylommatophora > Ariophantidae > Megaustenia > Megaustenia siamemsis. The sequence continues at coordinate 67,666,939 of JAVIAB010000092.1, read as the reverse complement.
GAGAATTATTCGCATGTGTAAAGTAGAATATGACTTTGTAATTTCGACATTTATATTTACATTTTTACATAACTGTTTTACCTTTTTGTTTGTTTGCGATAACCTAAGACGCTTTCGTCCTGTAATCTACATATACTCAAACACAGACATACTGACACACAATATAACGATGTGCTGTAGTTCAAGATGGTATAATCAAGATGGGATATACAAGTAAAGATGCAACTTTTTGTACATAATCAGTTTGAGGGTTGCTATAGTATTAAGGACAATGTACCCCTTTCACACTCAGTTTGAAGCTTATGATAGGCAAGCCTGAAAGAAGTCGAATTAATCGAGCTGAAAAGGGACACCTATTACAGCTTGCACATCAATCAATCAATTATCCCGTAACCTTATCGGTCGTCGGGGTACCACAGTTGACATTTTCACAATTTGCGTCCAATCGTCGCGATTTAGAGCGATACAACAAAAGATATTCCCGTCCATTCTCTGATGTTAACCTCCAATCTTTTCATTTGTCATCTGATGCCTGGTTCTGTGCCTTGCAGATTGGTTTTTGTTATACCTGTGACCGTGTGAGGTATCCATATCAGGTCAGTTTCCGCTCTTTTGCTAGTGACAATATGTCTTTTATTGTTCCAGTGGATTGTTGGATTCTTTCGCGCACTACTTCATTGGTGATATGTTCTCCATATGATATGTGTAATATCTTTCTATATAATTTCATCTCCAAGGCTTCTATTTTTCTTTGGAGATCAGCAGTGAGTGTCCACTTTTCACAGACATACATAAATACAGATGTAACTACTGCTGGTAATAAAGTCGTAATGTTCGTTGTTAGGGAGATGTTTGCTTGCTTGTACTAAAGGAGTACACCTCTTCGTCATCCGCTTTTAAAAGGACGTTAAGTAGGCGTGTCTGCGTTGTTTTGTGGTTTGCAGTATAACTGTGATATTTGCATCTTTTGACCCAACACATCCGACTTCAGCACGTTAGGGAGATATTTTTTCTTTTCCATATATGGATGAGTCTTGTAATGGCTACCATCGTTTATGCTATTCTAGATAGTATGCAGGTCTTGATCCTTCGTCGGTGACAATAGAACCCAGATGTTTGAATCTGCTAACCTCGTCGAGATATTCTCCATTTATGCGTATTGTTCTTCAATTGCATAGTGTCTTGTTTGTCATAAATTTGGTTTTGTCGGACCCGTAAGCTCTTTCCGTGCTATCTAGGCGTTCCACGAGTTCTTCGAGCTCTGATGTACCACCAACCAGTCCAGTTCTTTATCAATCGCAAAACGTAGATTGTCAATTGTTCTGCCTCCAATGCTGGCAGCCCCGAGATGATTTTTAAGGTCATCTGTCATGATTCTTTCAAGAAAAACGTTTAATGATGTCAGAGAGAGTAAGCAACCTTGTCGCACTCCTGCGGACGTAGGAAACCAATTGCCCAATATACCATCTGCAGACACTGTACATTTGTAGTGTTCGCAAAGTTGTTTTATAGTCTTGGTTATCCGTTAGTTGATGTTGTATTTATCCATAGTGACTCAAAGTTCGTCATGTCAAACTCTTTTTTAAGTTCAATAAACACATGATTCAGCTCCTGCTGATGTTGAAAATATTCTTCAGAAAGTATCAGAAAGATTGACAATTTGTAGACTTTTTGAAAAAAAAAAATCTTCAACAGCAACAACCATGGTGAACCATGTCTTTAATGACTTTCAAAAAGTATTTAACAGAGTTTGGCATGAAGCACTGTGGGCCACCATGAATAAATGCAAGTAGTATATATATACATACAACTATCTTGGAAATTTAAAAAAAAAAAAAAGCTGAGTAGAGGGTGGAAAAAAATTAAGATGTGGAATGATAGTGAAATATTTTGTGAAGGTTAAAAAAGGAAACAACATCCTTTAAATAAAACACAACATTTTATAATGTGGTGAGTATTTAAAATAGCAATGGGGAATGTGTTTCAAATCAGTGATATAATAATAGTTGAAAAAAAAAAACAGGAACGTAATGAAAGAATGAAAGGCTCATAAGAGAAACGTTCAACGATGATAAAGATAATTATATGAAGTTCTATGACAATGCGAGTGCCAGAACAGAGAAAGTAAGAAAATATTTCGCTGGACGAACACAAGAAGTAATCTTAAAACTGCACGACTCCACAAAATATGTAGAATTACAATCACTGACATAAAAGAACAATTAGGGAATATGATTTCAACATTGTAAGTCCATATTCTTTGGAACAACCACTTTAACTGACATCATCAGCAGTCAGATAAAACGATGCAGGAAAACACAAATGAACTATCATCAATAGCCAGCAAAATTGGGCTTGAGGTCAATCATGAAAAGACTAAAGTCATGAAAAGTTTAATTCCAACAAGTGACAAAATATACATGGAAAACAAAGCAGTAGAAGAGATCGATCACTTTATCTATCTTGGAAGTCACATTGATCGAGAAGGGGATACGGGCAAAGAAATTAGAATCAGACTGGCTAAAGCAGCAATGTCTTTCAGAAGCCTTGAAAAGTTGTGGAAATCAAAACTCATTAGCACAAACACAAAACTTAGGCTATTCAAATCAAATGTACTATCAACCCTTACGTATGCGTGTGAAAGCTGGAAAACAACAAGAGATATAGAAACAAAGTTGAACGCATTCGAAAATAAATGTCTAAGGAAAATACTTGGTATAGAATGGAACGAATTCAAAACAAACGAGGAAATTAGAGAAATCGCCAATCAACCACTAATATCTTCAGTAATAAAGAAAAGACGATGGTCATACGTTGGACATGTGATGAGAAGAGATAATAATCGAATAGCAAAGCAAGCCCTCATATGGGAAACGTCAGGTAAAAGAAAAAGAGGAAGACCCAGGGAGACACTGAGAAGAACATTGATGAGAGAGGCAAGAGCAGCAGGAATCGGCTCCCTCACTGAGATAGAACTGCTTGCACAGAACAGAGACAGATGGCGAGATTTGATAAAATATCTTTAAAAGAAAACTGCTAGAACAAAAATTCATATAGGAGAAGGTGTATCTTGGTCTACGCCCTATGGGCCGGTTACGGCTCGAAAGGTCAATAGATAGATAGTGACGCTAAAAAACTCGCTTTACACGTGCTAGTTCGATCGTTATGGGAGGAACTACTCCAGATGTTCTAATAGAATTAAGGTTTTTTTTAAATTTTTACTGAACTTCACTGTGGAGCTAAATGTTTCTGGTTGAAGTCTGCCCTTTAAGCCTGGTACTATTGCGTGTCCAGAAAGAAGCTTTGCTCGGCTTTACTATTTATTTGTTGGTATTTCCTGGATTTAATTGTATCCCTCCTCCACTCAAAATTAGATCCCATTTATACTTGAGTGTTAGTAGCGTAGTGGTTAGCAGTTGTCTTGTGGATTTCATAATCGTTGTTTAATTAAAAAACCTAACGGTTTCCATCGGGGCAAGATGGAGAAATAAAATTACTATTATCCCTGGGTTGTGGGTGGCAGGTGATAGCAGCGAGAAATATCACTCGCTGACTTATCCCCTACCCTCTCTCCAACATATATATATAAAGTAAAGTACCCCCGTCACGATAAGTGGGAAATAGGGAAATATGGTGTTAGTGACCTTATACTATACAGACCTTCAGATTTTTGGGGTAATGTGGTCGGTATTGCGTCCGTGCTGCTTTACTTTCCCAGAAAAAAATCCGGTACCCATTTTAAGGCTGGGTGAACCCGGAAGCCGTCGGTTGGGATCGAACCCTACCCCTTGTACTTTGTAGTCCAGTTCACTAACCACTGAGCTATCGCGGCGCCCCATATATATATATATATATATATATATATATAGTATTAGTGGTTACAATGTTTACCTTACCATTTTTTTAAAACACGCTAACTGTTTTCAATGTAAAGAATATTTTAAAATTTGTATGTTAATATAATAGACCTAGTGGTGAACATATTGAAATTCATAAATATCCATAATAGATACTAGTCAATAGTAATTTATGAAGACCGATAGTGGTTGTCATGCAGTTATTGATATCTGAACTTGTATTTGCCTCTTTTGTGCATTATTGTTTCTAAGCTACACTGTCGTAATGACACCTACATAAATATCAGGTAAATATTTTGAATAAGCTAATCATGCTTCTATTAGACGTGATAGTCGTGACAGTTAGCAGGTGAACCGACACGTTTCGGTGGTCTTTGAGCAAACATGAAACCATTGTCAGGACGGTCATAATTTAATCATATCAGTAATTGATCATAACTGTCTCAAGATATGATATTAATGAGAAACAAACAAAGAGAATGACCGTCACAGACGGAAAGGAAAGCAACAGACGTTCTTAAATCTTATGTAAATAAGACAACGTTCATAATATTTGAAGCTCTAGTAATCAGAAGACATTACATTATTAGTCCATTGCTACTAATACGTACTAGGAAAAAAAAATAGTTTGCAAGATAATTTAATTTGATAAGACAATTTTAACAATTGTGGATCCATTCACAGCTCATTACTCCCAAAATGTAAATGGAAGTCCAAACAGTATATTTGAGATATACCCATTTCGAATTCTCTTTTCATGTATGTTAAGAAATGTCTGAAAACAACAGGATAACGTGACCTTTAATTAGGTTGTTTACATGTTGGCTTAATCCGTATGTTGTTAGTATCTCCCACATTGTTCTCTGTATCATCATCATGTGCCATACCGGTTTGCGTAGGCGATCATGTCCCTCCACAATCTTCTATCTACAGTGCATCGTAGCAGTTCTGTTGTTGACTGTTTTCCATGCCATGACACCAAGCTATCCAGTATTTTCTCTCTTTGTCGCCCGTCATCTCTCTTTCCTTCTACTTTGCCAGTTGTAACCAAGTATTCCAACTTTCCTCTTCTCATGATGTGCCCGAAAAATGTTGATTGCTTCTTTCTGATGTTTTTTAAGAGCTCCCTTTTTGATGATGGATGGTGATGTGGGAGCAGCCGACAAGTAGTGCCGGTTATGGTCCCCACCCCGCGATGGCAGGCAGAGGATCTCATGTTTAGAGACAATGGCTGCGATCTCGGACTAGTACAGTCACTGCCAAGAAGGAAAGGAATGGCAAACTACCTTCTTAAATTGCCTGGACTAATCATGACAAATCACAACCTTATATTTACAGCTAACGACGTTCTCTGTATACTCGGTCGAATTCTTTTTTCCCAGTCAATGAAAGCCAGGTACACATTTTGATTGTGATCTGTCGTATTTTCTGCTAGATTTTTCAAGGTGAATAGAGTGTCTGTACATCCTCTGTTTTTTTCAGAACCCCTTTTCAGGGGTTTTCAGCTTAACGAAGAAGATTCAGTACTACTCATATTTTAGTCAACAAAATACGTTCATGTTGCTGTCTTGAGTTTTTAACATTCTACTTGACGAGGCACGATCCGCTCACCCGCAGGTTATATCTTCTTTGTTTTATATAGACTGCAATTTCCATGAAAAAAGAAAATGTCGTGGAAACTACATTGATTTAAGGCCGGTATTGTAGAAACCGCCGGACTTAGAAGAATCGCACTAAGGAACACTTAGCTTTATTAGTGAACTGTCTAGAGAACTTTACACTTGCGCATAAAAAGAAGGCGACCAAGATAATGTACACAGTGATAATTAACAGGCTATTGCTGGAGCTGGAAAAGTCATATGCTCCATCTAGATCCACAAACAAGCATAAACGCTCTCAAGGGGTGGACTTCATATAAGAGGCGAAAGATAAGCATTGTTATGGTATGGAAGGCCCCGGTATCACTGCAAACGAATTAAAATCCATAATTGCTCAACCGCCCGTGCAAGTAGAATCATTCTAATTTATAACTCATCTCCCAAACAAAGAAAGGTAACTGTTGTCCCCATCATAGCGTTCTCAGCACACGCCAAAAGACATAAGGCGAAACCGCACAGAAAGTGAACACCACCAACTGTTCCTTGCATACGATATCATCATTCATCGTAAACAAAGGGAATATCGAAACATGATCAAAACGGATGAGATAAACAGCTCACGATGAGCACAGAGCACTTAACGCAGTAGCTCCTGCAACAAGCCAGACTTGGAATATGAGGAAACTGCAAAAAGGAACACTTTTAATACATAGCCTTCAATGGTACCTGCCACCTATCCACCATATTGACTGGAATTTCACGTCCTCCAAATGGTAATGGCTTCAAATTTGATTTGTAGTAAAGATACTGTGTGCAGTGATCGACAATCTCTGGATGCCAACCGCATACCAGTCACAACCTGACGGAGGACTACAGCGACAGAGAAGCAAAGTGTTGACTTAACTTGGCACTCTGCGATAATCCCGGAACGAGAAAAATAATGAGTTTTGCTATTGCTGCACACGACTCTATATTACATGATGACCACCGACTTTTTTGTTGATCCATGGTCAAGAAAAGAAACATATTAAAGGAGGTGGGGAGGAAAACGGATTAATTCTAAATATTCCAAACTGGTAGAGCGGTGGCTAGTGAGTGCATTTATTTGATTTACTGTGAACAAAAGATCGGGCACATATCCTTGATCGATCGGTCGACCTCCATAATTTGACCCAATCTTAAATTTGTGTCGAGAATAGTTATCCTGAGAAAGAAAGGCGGTCTAGAGTAGTGCTTACCACGTTATCCAAAATATACAGACGGTAAACAATGCAAATACATAGGCATTAACACCCTTATTTCATAAGCGACACACTCAAGGCGTAACATGGTTGTTTGTTTGTTTATTAGAATGTTTGTTTATTAGATTGTTTGTTTGTTTCTTTCCAAATGTTTATAGTAGGAAATGTAATTCATTAGTGTGGTATACTAGCAACTAAAATAGTAGGTGAAGCTTTGAATACTCGAAGAAGAAAAAAATACACAGAGCTCTAATAGCAAAGATGGAAAAGATCTGAAGCATAAATAAATAAATTAGGATAATTTATTTTGTCAAATGACAAAAAGGTTTATGTTGTTATTGCTTACAGTTGCTATTGACAGTGTACCTCGTACTGAAGGTGTTTGTCGATTACAATATGCGTGCCTGCGACGGTGAGTTAGGGCAATTACATGTATGTCGCCATGTTAAACTGTGCCGTTAATTTAATACAGTCATTACATTCAATTATGTGAACAGTTTTTGTTAGCACAGTCCATAGGTTCAGAGATGACAACTCATTAACCGCGTAATAAATAATATTGCATTACGCTTGTTTAACTATGACAGCATACTATGTACTGATGGTAAGGAGAAGTAGCTACACGGCTGCAACACTTGTTCGACGGTGTACACTACTGATAATCAGATTGTCTCCTGTTGCAGTGCTCTGCATATAGAGTTCACCACTATTGGCAGTGTTGACATTTTGCTTTGCACATAGAGCTCTTTACCGAGTATCTGCACCAATAAGAAAATTACGTTGAAAAATGGAGCTTTAGACAGCATTGATTGCTGAAACAGCTCAGCAAAAATCCAAGACATGGCAGCGTGTTTAAAACAAGGTCACATTAACGAGTTTATTGAATTTGACCGGAAACGGTGACAAGTTCAGTTTAAACAGACTCTAGAACAGTTCAGGAGTTTGGTTATATTGTCTTGTATTAATGTAAACTTTGAGCAATTGATATTTATTGAAGATCCTTTCCGATGTTCTGTTCACAGCACTCGGTGTTAATTATCATTTTCTTCTGCGATTCAAGATATAATTCTGTATCTTTCACCTTTTTAAAGTTCTTTCACCTTTTTAAAAGTACGTTAAATATGCTTTGTTGTGTCGTGTCGTGTTTTACAGGGAGGTGTTATTTCTACCTCTATGAGCACAACACATCCGACTTAGCACGACATTTTTGGGTACTGAATTTGCCTCCCCGCTTCAAAATCTACTTTCATAGCGAGATTGATTAGTCTTTTACCAGGGCCACCGCGTTCAAATGGAGAAGGGTGTAAGTTGACATGTATGAGTTATTGTACGCAGTTTCACGTTTTGGCCGTCAATGCTGTTATAGACAGATGCCAAAGTGATAACACATACTTAAAATTAGTGTTGTTATGATTATTCACACGCAATGTTGCAAGCATCAATATATCATTGTATTCTGTTTTTTTTTTCATTCATTTTATTCACCCGATAACTAAGAGTGGAAAAAAATCAATTTTTTTCGTCCGCCCTTAGAAAGGGATGTTAGTCGCGAAAGGGATGTTAGTCGCTCGTAGGTGCACTGTGGTGTGGTGATTGTGAGTACCTAGTTGCCTTCATCGTGTGGTGCCAGCCCACTTTACCATACTAGTGAGTCTGTTTCTAGAGGCACCGCTAAAAGGTAGAGCAGGACCTAAATAGTTCTGGTTCACCTTCACTGGCGTAAGCAGTCTGGTATAGTCCTGACGCCCCGAATTTCTGTTGAGTGCCCTAGACAAAGATAGACTCAGTTTTTATATTTCTTCTTCTACAGAGAACTACCCGGTTTTATTTCTGCGCTGAAAAAAGTCGACTCAATTGTTCGAATAAAATAGAACACATTGTGTAATGATGGCAAACTGTAAGCACATAGTTGGAGGCACATATATTTGTTTTTCATGAGGAACGTTGAGAATACCGTAGAAGGCTTAAAAAATGTTGTGGGGGTGTTCTAAAATGCCAAGGAAAATATAAAAGCTCATGTTCAGGAGGAAACAATCAGCATTTGTTGGCTCATGTAATGAAAACTGATCAGCTGGAATATATTATGACAAATGGAAAAATGAAAGAAGAAATGGATGAGAACAGATAAAAAAATACAGTTGGCAGAATGTATAAATAGATAAATTAACCATTAGGTGAACTAAATCATGTCGGGGTACACGTATAGGTTATTCAAGATATTGTACCTTGTTATTAAAAATAAAAACGCCGTTTAGAAAAAAAAGAATAAAAATATATTTTAGGCATTGAATGTAGGTCGACAAATAGGGTTAGACTGGTGAACTAAAGAAATAGAAAGGTAGTAGACCACTGACTATGAAAAGATTGTCAGGGGATTAGCCTTTTCTTTTTTAATCAAACGGAGGGAGTGGAGTGGTGTAATCTGAGAGAAATGAGGGCCGCATAATATTTAATGTCCGCATTAGAGCACATCAAACGAAGGTAAATGGGTTAGTTCTCTTTCTAGCTTTTAGTACATTCCTCAACCTAAGAGGGCCGGGTACCCATTTGTTTTTAGCTTGGTTCTGGAGAGGCTGCACAAAATAGCTCCTTTTACTTTATTTTCATATTCAGACATTTACTTGCATTCCTTTACAATTATATACGTTTTCTTATATTATATAGAATACTTTTGTGAACTTTCTTCACTTGAAATAATTCAATTCATTTTAAGTTATTGCTCTTGTGATTAATTTATTTCCTATTCATTATTATTCTTTTTCCCGTAAATCCAGGGATCGGTGAGACACTGCTGACACTGATTCGTTTTTCTAAGCCATTCATTTTTTACTTGTGACCTAGATTGTTTACTGTTCCATTTTTAGTCCAATCTTCTAATGTATTTTCTCTGTGAGCATTTAGACAAATCTACTTTCAAATCAAATATACTTTTGATTATTGCTGCGTGACGGCGATTTGCGAACTCATTCTCGGCTATTTTCGCTTTTTGTGTCTTTGGCTTTCATATCTTTTATTTTTTTATGAAATCTTTTATAATTAGCAATAGACGAAGTAGAGATATTTGCAGTTTGAAGTTGAAAAAAAACAACAACATGAGAGTGCCAAAGCTTCCGCTTTTCTTTAAAATCATCCATACACCTGAATGTTTAGTAAATTGCTATGTGAACAAAACTTCAAAGCAGTAGTGTCATCGGCGTTGTAAAATTATGAACATTTTATTTTTTTTTAAGAAAACAAATTATTTGAATGTGTATTACGGCAAATCCATTTCTTGGATTCCAACATCTGAATCGATGGTTAGCTGAGCATTTTGGAATAAAGGCCGTCATCCAGTGATATCGTCACTTAGTAAACGCGCTAGGGGTTTTACATGTCCGGACATACACACGCACTTAGATATGCACTATCGCACATATACACATGAGCGCCTATAACATAAAACAATAATAATACACTTAATGGTGCGGCTATGTGTGTTTTTCCTTGTTTGTATCTTGTAAAATAGACATCGATTATAAAAATTCAGACACAGTTGAAGTGGAAAATGGAACTTCATATAATTATTATATTTTTCACATATTCTTCTTACTATAGACAACGATCAGCTAGTGATCAATACATGCTTTGCGGCTACTTGTACGGGCAGAAACACGATCCCTCCAGCCTGCTATGTCAGTCGTCATGTTACGTAGAATTGTAGATTTCTTGTTCTCTCTGATAATATCAACATTGCAGAGTTTACTTACTTTCCTATCGATGGAGCGATGCAACTTGCTGATGGAAGAAATTCCTATATTCTGCAACTATGTCTACGTTTCCAACGTTTTACATCACAACTATTTTACTAAATCACGACAGGAGAGATGTCTCAGTTTACACATTTAATATTAAATAAGCTATCTTGTCTTTATCTTGATTATGTATTTAAAGTTCACTTTCCTATTTTCTGTATGACACGTTCTATCTACTTGTCCGATACTCATCTAAAAACTACTACTTGGCTACTTAAAATCTGTTATATATTTTTTTTCTCAGTATCTACACACCAGTTTTCTCGGGTAATTTACAGTGTACATGTGGTTTCCAGTTCTTTGTGGGTCAGCGCCAAATGTACAGAGTAACACTGTGATTTTATCGTCAACATCCACTGTTCTTCATTTTATGTAACACCTACATTCATCTACACCACACAGTACACTTTATTCAGACAATTCACTTACATTCATCTACACCACACAGTACACTTTATTCAGACAATTCACTTACATTCATCTACACCACACAATACACTTTCTTCAGACAATTCACTTACATTTATCTACACCACACAGTACACTTTATTCAGACAATTCACTTACATTCATCTGCACCACACAGTACACTTTATTCAGACAATTCACTTACATTCATCTGCACCACACAGTACACTTTATTCAGACAATTCACTTACATTCATCTACACCACACAGTACACTTTATTCAGACAATTCACTTACATTCATCTACACCACACAGTACACTTTATTCAGACAATTCACTTACATTCATCTACACCACACAGTACACTTTATTCAGACAATTCACTTACATTCATCTACATCACACAGTACACTTTATTCAGACAATTCACTTACATTCATCTACATCACACAGTACACTTTATTCAGACAATTCACTTACATTCATCTACATCACACAGTACACTTTATTCAGACAATTCACTTACATTCATCTACATCACACAGTACACTTTATTCAGACAATTCACTTACATTCATCTACATCACACAGTACACTTTATTCAGACAATTCACTTACATTCATCTACACCACACAGTACACTTTATTCAGACAATTCACTTACATTCATCTGCACCACACAGTACACTTTATTCAGACAATTCACTTACATTCATCTACACCACACAGTACACTTTATTCAGACAATTCACTTACATTCATCTACATCACACAGTACACTTTATTCAGACAATTCACTTACACTCATATTGTTAGTTGTTTTTGTAAGTAGATAGCTAGGCTTAGTGGTCAGAATAAGCCCTGGAATGCATTTTACTATCCTGTGATCATTCCAGTTGTTTAAATAAAATGCATTCATCGAAAAACAAAATAAATTGTGTTGTCTGTTTCAGTTTGTCTGAGTAGATAGCACAGTCTAGTGCTTTTGTTTTGAGAGTAAGTCAGTCCTTCAGAGTGGTGTAGAATTTGTAGAGAGTCAGTAGCTTGGTGCACTTGTTTGACGGCAAAATAGTTTTATTCGCCAGTCGACAGAGCTAAAAAAAACATGAATACCTGTCTCACTGAGTTGGTGAAGGTCGTAGAAACGAGGTAACGAATTGACACCCCATACTTCTAAATGCCGTGGCCCCCAACGACATTATATGTTACGAGACATCCTTTACAGTTTTTTATATTGGGCAACAGTGTGGATGTTGTGATTTTACTGATATATTCCGCCATTGGAGAACTGTTGTGTACTGGCTGCTAAACAATGTCATCACCACTTTATAGTAATAACTATCGACTCGATAAAAGCCAACACCATCTCGTAGTTTCATTTAATTACTTCCGGAGACTTCTGATGTCAGACTCAGCCTGAAAGTGTTTTCCATTCCGCTCGTCCTGATTGTCTTTCGCGTTACTGTCAGTTGACTCTCTTTACATCGCCCCAATAATATAGTCTATCGGTCAGCAGATTTTTAGGGGGAAAACATCATCAAGTTTGAAAAGTAATGATGCTCTCTGTTACGCTCAGAGAAAAGACAAACGTTGAGAGAATAAACGCAGTTCACAGAACGAACTTAATAGCTGAATGAGAAACATTACAGCATTTGTATGTAGAATACCAAGCAAAATTAGCAGAGCATGAGAAACAGACAAGCATCTAGTATGACTATTAATTTCCTATATGAACACTGTAAATGTAGGTGCAAACCACAAATCAATAGCGAGGAAAATGTGATATTCTGAACCGATGGAGCGCAGAGTTGAACATCCTGATCCTAGTTATAATATTTGACACAATGTTTATCTAGTCAGTTATCTGCTTATAATATACACCAATTTATAATTTTTCTTTGCACTTATTATTTCTCCTTATTATCTCTCTCCACACACATGTAACACAGTATATATATATATATATATATATATATATATATATATATATATATATATATATACATATATGGTAAATCTTAGAGAGAGAGAGAGAGAGAGAGAGAGAGAAAGAGAGAGAGAGAGAGATAGGAATAGGGAGAGAGCGAGAGAGAAAATGCTTCTTTTATTCTTATTTAGCTCTCTTCTAGTTTTTTCCGTTTATTAATTACCAGTTTTAAAACTGTAATTAGACAGCAATAAATGACTATTATTTAATTTGCAATACAAGTTAATAATAATAGCAGTTTTTGTTTTAAATTGGGTAACGCAACACGTGAGCACCAGTAACTCAGTTTTATATCTTTTTATTATGAGTAAAATAAAAGTAATGAAATTGTTAGAGAAGGAAAGAACGACGTAGCGTGCAGTGAGAGGCCGAGAAAAAGAGCGATTAATTGTAACAGTGATACTTTAACACACTATTTATGACTATTTTCTGGTTTTACAGAAGAGTTGAGAATACCATGGCAGCTAACATGGGTAGGGGAATCATTCTAAAAGAAGCCAACGCCAAAAGGCAGATTGTGTCCTACATCACAAGAAAAGAATAATTTTTGTCTGCCATCTCATGAAAAGGGAACAGTTGGGAGTGGATTGTGGTAGCTGGGCAAAAAAATGAGGGAGGGGAGTGGATTGTGGTAGCTGGGCAAAAAAATGAGGGAGGAAGAGATAGAAGTAAATAGGGATACGCAATACAAGACAATCTAAGAGATTGATTTGGTAAGAATTGAAGAACAAAATTGATAAACATCTGTAGAAAGACATGATCACCTAGAACTTCAAGCACGGTGTTTGATGATGGTGATGAATGTCTTCTATATTGTATTGTGTATTCCTAGTATGATCCTACAAGAGTTGCTCTTTCGGTATAGATTATCCACAATCAACTTATTAAAAAAAGTAAAGAGCCCCCGTCACGCCAAGTGGCGTATAGGGAATACGGTATTAGTGACCATAAATTGTACAGACTTTCAGCACAGGATTTTTGGGGTAATGTGGTTGGTATTACGCTGTGCCGCTTTACTTTCCCAGAAAAAATCCGGTACCCATTTAAGGCTGAGTGAACTCGGAAGCCGTCGGTTGGGATTGAACCCAACCTCTTGTCCTTTGTAGTCCAGTTCAATAACCACTGAACTATCGCGGCTCCCAATCAGCCTATCACTTTGAGATAACTATTTTTCACCACGTATTTTACTTTAGATATTTAAAGTCGGTTAAAATGTAGGAAATCAATGTTAGCAGGGTTTACTATTAAGGGAAAGATCTGAAGTTAGGAAATGGATTAAAGTTTAGCTGTACAGAGCAGTTACCATGTTCGTGTCACTCCGGTAAATCGAGTGTAATCCTCACCGAAGTGGCAGAATTTTCGAAGGTAAGACCTCAAGATAACATCGGCCAGCCAATTCTAGATCTTGTTATAGGCGTGTAACATCACTACATCATCTCAAGCACATTTTTTGCAGCTTCGGTAGATAGGTTAAATAATGCAATTACAAATGTAGTATCTATTCATTATATTGGAATCATGCTACACAATTTATTATGTTTTGTACCTGTTGCACTTGTTGCCTCAACGCGTATTCTGTTCTTTTATTTATTAATGCGGTTTATTAATATCTTCCAGTCAGAATGTAGCACCACGCTATCAATAATTGCATTTCCTCATCTCTTCGACTGTGGGATTATTTCTTTCTTTTCATTTTAGTAGTTTTCTGTCAGGTTTTAGGTATTTCTTCTTCACGAAACACAGCCTTAATGACTTGACATTTGCGGCATATTTAGCTCGTTCAAGTTATCATTTGTATTGTAATCTTCTTATTTGTTAATCATCGAGAGTTTCATGTTTTTGTATATTTTTTTCTGTTTATCCTCATATTTGTTTCCTCTTCTTTTTGTGTTTATTTCCGTTCGTTTTTATTTGTCATTATACACAATGCATTTTCATTTAACAAAATTATTGTTTCTTAGTTGTAATCAGATAATGAGAAATCATAACTTCCTTCCTGTCTTCCTTCCTGTCTTCCCTTCTTCCTTCCCTCATGTCTTCCTTCCCTCCTGTCTTCCTGTCTTCCTTCCTGTCTTCCTTCCTGTCTTCCTTCCTGTCTTCCTTCCTGTCTTCCTTCCTGTCTTCCTTCCTGTCTTCCTTCCTGTCTTCCTTCCTGTCTTCCTGTCTTCCTGTCTTCCTGTCTTCCTGTCTTCCTGTCTTCCTGTCTTCCTGTCTTCCTTCCTTCCTTCCTTCCTTCCTTCCTTCCTTCCTTCCTTCCTTCCTTCCTTCCTTCCTTCCTTCCTTCCTTCCTTCCTTCCTTCCTTCCTTCCTTCCTTCCTTCCTTCCTTCCTTCCTTCCTTCCTTCCTTCCTTCCTTCCTTCCTTCCTTCCTTCCTTCCTTCCTTCCTTCCTTCCTTCCTTCCTTCCTTCCTTCCTTCCTTCCTTCCCTCCTTCCCTCCCTCCCTCCCTCCCTCCCTCCCTCCCTCCCTCCTTCCCTCCTTCCCTCCTTCCCTCCTTCCCTCCTTCCTTCCTTCCTTCCTTCCTTCCTTCCTTCCTTCCTTCCTTCCTTCCTTCCTTCCTTCCTTCCTTCCTTCCTTCCTTCCTTCCTTCCTTCTCTTCCTCCCTTCCATCTTTGATGAGAATGTCCTCGTTAGTCTTTTTAGCTGTCCAGGGAACTTTCAACATTCTTGTGAGAAATCCCAACTCCGTTGCCTCTAATCGTTTTTTCATTTTTGTGTTTATTGTCCATGATTCGCTTCCATATGTCAAAATTGGCTCTATATAGCATCGACGAACTCTCTTTCTCACTTCTATTGACATATATTTGTTACACTAAACGTTGTTTATTTTCTTAAATGCTATTTTGACCTGAGCTATTCTGCTTTTTATTTCTGTGGTGCATCTTCCATCTGATGTTATTAATTGTGTTAATTAAGAAAGTTATTCGCAGTGTCAATTCTTTTTAAACAGGGAACCTGAAGGATGGAAGTTATCTTCTCTAAAATTGGTTTGGATATACATTAGTGTGTATGTCATGACAACGAACACATCAACACAACACACAATTGTTCGATGAGAACATTAAATAGCTTATAATTCCATTTAGTCGTGATGATATTCCATCTGAATTCATCCAAACTGGAGGGAAGGCCAGCGTTCGCATTTAACATGCACTGTGTGTGAAGATCTGGAGATCAGTGTACATCCCCATTTCAAAGGAACGAAATCTGAAGCTGTGTTCCAACTAATGTCCTAATATGCCATGCCAGCAGAATACTCATGTGGATCGTCATGAATAGAATATTAAGAGAATTAGAACAAAACTTGTTATTGTTCTAGCAGATTTCAGACATAACAGAGGCACCCGGGAACCACATATTTAACATGAGAAACATCCTTGAGAAGTGTATGGAATAGAATATTGAACTGTATACATGCTTCACAGATTGCAGCAACGCCTTTGGCTACGCACAACATCAGAACTGTGGGACATCATGAAATATATTGGCTTTCCAACACACCTAATACAATTTAACGAATCATTATATCGTGAACAGCAACCAGCAACCATAATAGCGGGTGAAACATTAAATTGCTTTAAAGTACAAAAAAAGGATGAGGCAGGGATGCATCCTCTCTCCATACACTTGTTCAACATCTTTGCTGAGAACATCATGAGAAATATCAGAAACGATGACAGATTTGTGAAGTTCTACCCTTTCACAATAAATGGCAACATAATTCCAGAACGCAGATACCCTGACTCAGTTCTCCTCTCAAAAGGTACAAAAGGATTAATAGAGATAATTGAGTGTGTTAAGAAACACAGGTAAGAGCAAAACCTCAACCTAAACATAGAGAAAATTAAGATAATACCGATTGATAAAACAAAACGTCAACCCAAAGTCATCATCAGCAGCGAAAAACTTGAAATTCTAACAACGTATATCTGGAATCCGTTGTAACTAACATTGGGAATTACCAGAAAGAGATAAAACGAAGATTAGCAAAAGCAACACACAAACTAAACATATGAAGAACATGAGGAACAATACCAGCAAGGTAGTAAAATTAAAATTGCTGAGGACTCCCAATAACAACAGTTATGGTTGTGAACCATAGACAATCTCGCAAACATCTAGGAAGAAAATCGATTCTTTCGAGAAAAAAAATGTTACAGAAAAAAATCCTGTTACATGGATAATGAAAAAGAGCAATGTATACAGACATATTAAACGATTTAAACATTAAAAAGAACAGACTTATAAACACCAATCTACAGTGGAAATTAAAATAGCATAGACATGTCAAAAAACACAGTGGGGTGGAAAGTACAATAATGGAAGGCGTAGGTACTGGGCGACGCATCAGGGGTAGATCAAGAAGAAGGTGATTTCAAGACATCAATGATGCTTTGAACATGGCAACAGAAGAAGTGGAAGATCTGGCTAGAGACGAAGATTCTTTCAAACGGGCTGTGGCGAATGCAACGTTCTGCAAAGGGCATGCAGCTTTATGATGATGATGGTGTCCCCAGTTGTATTACAATTTATGTATTCGTTTTAAGTGCATCATATTATAATGTTATTATTTTATTTTGAGGGTAATATAGCTCAAATTTCTTGAAAATAAATATCGACACTGAAGAAATGGAATTATTTCGATTGTGTAATAATAATGTGTTCTCAAAAAAAAAAAAAAAAGATTAAGCGATCCACGCCCAAGACGCCTTACTAGCACATAAACTTTCAGAATGTGAACGTTTTGTACAAACAGGTGGTGTCGAAAGGTAACGATATAAAAAAGAGATAGACTTCTTCCTAATTAAAATGAGCAACGAATAGTTGCTGAAAGAAGCAGAGAACAAAGCCACCAAAACGCCATGGATGTCAATGTATGAAAACTGCGATTAGGCTAACTAACGTTTTCCACACAACAATCTAGTTTACAATATTGTTTACAGTCCTTACAGTATTTCTTCTTGTAATAAAGAACAACAGTCTACACACACAATTTATACTTACATTTGTCTGAGGTTTTAGAATGTATACACGTTTTTTTTTTTTAAACGAAATCTTTTCAGTCTCGGCTAGCGGTAGGAAACTCTCTACATAGAACTTTGAAACACGGGGCCGGATTGATCATCAGGTAATTTCCCCATGGAACAAGTGTTTCAGCTATTTAGATTCTTACACTCTAAAATTAAGGCTGAAAGAGGGGGAACATTTTTTTTTCGGGGGGGGGGGGGGGGAAAAGAAGGAAGCGAATTACCTCTCACAGCAGAAACTGGACATTACAGCTCATAATGTGTTAGTTCTTGGAGATAACATCAATGTCAATTTCTGTAACCAAATTTATATTATGATCATGACATTATAGTTGCTTTTATTTACTCATTTTAGAAAATCAGTGGCAAATCTAAGTTCTATATTTAACATTTTAGTACAATAGAAAGTAATGTCTATTAACTTCCTTCATGTTGTATTTGCATGTATTATCACATTTTGTATTTTGACTTTTCTTATTGGGTTTTAACGTTTGTAGATTTTATAAATTACATTGAGTTCCTAATATCATCAATGGCTTTATTATTTTCACTAGGATAATGAGATTAGTGTTGGTGTTGAATTCCTTATAAAGCTTTTTCTCCGCGTTCACCGGGGTCATGACATTGGAATTTGCATTTCAATTCTCATGTATACATTCATCTTTTGTTAGTGAGAGTTCGATTCAATCTAATATTATCGATCATTATTATGCACAGAGTAATGCTAACAGTTCAAATAGTATTCCCTCTAAAATCATCAGCTAACCTCTTCCTGTTCAAATTGAAACTGACACAACTTTCAATCCTCTCAGTAATCAACATAGTTTCTTATTTTATTTCTCTTTTTAGTAACTGCTCGCAACCCGTAAGTCGCCATGACAGAGTATTTCTCTTTGCTTTCCTTCCAAAGTAGTCCTCAAACTAACAGTGTACCCTTCCCCCCTCCCCGCCCAGACAGCTCGCAATGTAATGCTTCGATCCGCTTTTGGCAATCGTAATTTAAATGCGATTATAGATTTTGTCAATAAAATTTGCATACATCTGTACATCTAATCTCTCAAGACGAGAGCACTTAAACCAGTTGTATTTGCATATTGTGTTCATACAAACTAGTTCATAGATTTTCGAGCGCAGAAGTTCATGCTTTGCATTATACATACGCTCAACTCTGACCCTAGTACATTCACTTTTCCTTCACTTAAGTAATTGTCCTAAAGTTTGTTTACCTTGCCGGTTACAATTGTGATCGATAATTTGATTGCATCATCATCCTTGTCAGTACAAAGAAATACTTTGTTTTCGAGATGCAGCAAAAGAAAACAAAATAGGTAAATAAGTGTTTCTTACTTAGAGGGACGTAGTGTACATATATACAAAGAAGTATGTGTTAGCACTCGGAAAAAATTCTAACACATACTTCTTTGTTCTATTATTCCCTATTATCGCCTTGGAAGTTCCCTATATAATAATATTTATGTATTATTATTTGTATCCTGTACATATATACCTTTGGCGTCTTGACAGTTGGTAACAAACAATCATTATAAGTCAGTAGTTTGGTAAATTATTAGTGTCTTATGCTGGATGCTGCTTTGTTGAGCATCTTCTCTCATGACTGAATCTGCCAATATTGGATAAACAGCTCTGTCCGCAGAATGAACAAGATGTTAAGGTGGTTCCTGGCCTCGTTTTCCTGTGCCCTTTGTCTAAAGAATTTGATATCAGCACTGCTAGTGCTGTTGTTGTTTTTCAATATTAAATTTATGTTCTCCATCTGCAGCCAGATTTCCCCAGTTTCTTTCACTGATATAGATTTCACACATAACAATATTGTTGTAAAATAACTTGATCATCTTGAGTAGTGTAGCTGGGCAGCTAATATTTTCCAGGACCCCGTATAGACCCGCTCTGCTCACGGTGTCTAAGGCCTTTGGGGGATCAAGGAAGGCTATAAATAAAAGTTTTCTCTGTTTCTTGCACTTATCCTTCAGTTGGCGGAGAGTAAAAATCATTTCGGTGGTTGACCGTCCAGCTCTAAACCCTCACTAAGTCTCCGGAAGGATACATTCTGCCAGTTGATGTAGGCGCTTTAGAAACATTCGTGAGAATGCCTTTCCAGTTATACTCAAGAGGAGATACCCCTATAGTTGCTACATTCATCCTTGTCCCCTTTTTATATATAACATTGCAATCTTGTCATCTTTCATGTCCTGGGATGTGTCTCCACTTCTCCAGTATTTCACAAGGAGTTGGTAGAGATGGGGCTGGAGTGATTCAAGATTTTCCTTGAGAATTTCGGCTGGGATGTTGTCGTTACCAGAAGCTTTTTCATTTGAGATGTCGGTGATGACATCATGAAGTTTCTTCTTGGTGGGCTCATTGTCCAATTCAGTCAGTACTGAGTATTCTGGGACTAGCTGGTCTAGGAGTGGGCTTGCTTGTCTGTCTTCAGAATAGAGAATTGAAGAGTAATGTTCAACCCATCTTTCCAGCTGTTTAGTTTTGTCACTGATAGGCTCACCGTTTGCGTCTTTTAAAGGAGAAATTATTTTAGATGTTTGGGCACAAGAGCAACCTTTATGTTGTTATACATTGTTCGTGAAACGCACAGCTCTGCGGCTTTCTGAATCGTAAAGCACAGGTTTGACCACTACTCATTCGCACATCTTCATGATTCCCGTTATACTTCTGCTATCGCTTATTTGATATGATCTTTTGTTTTCTGGCATGGGTAATTCTTTAAGGTTAAGAAAGCCTTGTTCTTCTATAAAGTGGCATGAGTTTCAACGAGTTTTCTTGAACCCAATCCTTGGTGAAGTGTCTTTACCATAAGAAGCGATTCCATAGTCAAGGATGTGCAATTTCAGTCGATTCCATGAATCATCTACATTGTCTAGGTCTTCTGTTTTCTCCATGCATTTCTGGAAGGCATTCATGAACACGATTTGGTTGTCGTGTAATTTTGTTGCAACAACAATAATCTTAAGCCTAGATGGTTCTCTAGATTTGTATATCTTTTTTGGTGGTTGCCTTTACTTTAGTTATGACAAGTGTGTGGTCTGTTATTATGCGTTCTGATTTACCATTATGGGTGTTTATAGAATGCATGCGCCTATTAATACATGAAAACCTACTTTATCTCCTGCCAGAGAAAAGTATAATTTTTCTCCCTCACTGAATCATAATCGGCAAACCTTGTTTCCTGGAGGGCTGCAATATCAACATTTAGTTTCTGCAGCTCCATGTCGATTAGGGTTATTTTTCTTGTTTTTTTTTCACTATTGTGAGGTTCTTATCATTTAATCCAGGACAGATGGTCCTAACATTTCATATACCGAATATGAGAAATGGTTTTTTCCTACTATATTGTCCTAAAGGAGGTGGAACTGACATAATTGTTTGCTTGCTGTGCCTTGGCGAGTAATATGGTGCTTTGCTCAAAACACATCACTCCCCCTCTCTACTTATTTTTTGAGCGTTCCAAAGGATGAACTAGGGCCTTACGTTCGGAACCAAAAGTAAGTTGCAGGGAATGCCGGAACATGGATAGATAACACACTACCGGATGCCCTAGGTTCTCTCCCTCCGAATTTTCTGTCTGGGTTTAGTCCTGTAGCCTTCCAACTCTCCCGAATCTTCTCACAAGGCAGTGAGCTAACCGGACGAGAAAGTCGCTGTCGGAAATAGGCGTTCGCCGGTGCAGCAGTGGAAACAATCCCATCACTGATAGATCTATCCCGATTATAAAGAAGAACAAACATCCACTTAACAACGAGAATTTCACCGTCCACCAGCCCGTCAGAAGTTAAACAACCAAAGCAGACATTAACAGAACACTAAATCCAAGCAGCACGCCGGGTGTAACCAGCGTATTTCGAAATAACACACGCTGTAACGGAAAGCACTTTCCATATACAGACGCCGTCTTAAGCCATATATGTTTTACACACACTAATAGCATATGTTTAAATATTATTTTAACGAAGATTTTAACAGTAAAGTTAGGAATTAGTTGAAGTAAGAACTGCCAGCTTCATCATGGAAACGGGACTACAGATCTGACCTCATGAACCAAAGTCCAAACGGAAGGCCTCTCCCACCAGGATATAGTTGGTGCAACAGGTGGAATGTTGAATCAGTTCCAAAACGCCTTATATGTCCAACGATATTAAAAACTACATCCACCGGGAAAGACACCCCGGCGAAACAGGCCACTGCTGCCTAACAGTTACCATCAGGAGAAGAAAAGGATATGGGGGAGCACACTGAATGAAACCAAGGAGAGTGGCCCAACAGTTCTGGCCGATATCCACCATTCGAGAAGAAAAACTACGTCTAACCAGGATCCAGCCTGCCGAGGACGGAGTATGTCAGCCGCAGCGCAGGTTTAGGAAAATATCAGGGCACACGCGCATATACGAGTACTGACCATGCGACGAGGTCATCGTGTGTTATGTTGTTCCTTCTCCATCATGAAACTGGAGAAAGAGTCATGTTCGCATGATCACAAAAATTGAACACCGAAGTTCATGTAAACGTAAGTAAAATACTTAGTAAAATACATTTGCGACAGGTAACTGCTTACGAGTGTATACTTTCATTTTTCATGTTATAAATAAAATAATAAACAAGATATCGCTTCAGAGTTTGAAGATAAATAATTTTTCTTACAATCATTTACTCTCTCTCTCTCTCTCTCTCTCTCTCTCACACGCACACGCACACAGAGATATGCACGCACTTGCGCAGGCACGCATACATAGAGACATGATGCATTTTTTTCCCTATCAAAGTAGT
Source organism: Megaustenia siamemsis (assembly GCA_032433765.1). Taxonomy (NCBI): domain Eukaryota; kingdom Metazoa; phylum Mollusca; class Gastropoda; order Stylommatophora; family Ariophantidae; genus Megaustenia; species Megaustenia siamemsis. Next base: position 67,644,234 of record JAVIAB010000092.1, on the reverse strand, counting down.
GGATACCTGTTAGCACATAAAATACGTCACTTGACCCGTGCGAAACATAATTATTACAAGGCGAACATGTGTATACGAGTATGCGTGTTGTTTATTTGAAATAATCGAATGAACGTTTCTTTAAGATACACTCAGATACACACTCACACACCAGCACACAAATGAATGATCTTCATTTGTATGTGCATGTTGCATAAATGCAGTGAAAGTGCAAGTATTTGTGAGACCTAGTTGAGGCCCTTGAGATAGGACTGTTCTGATCATTATTTAAGAAATGATTCACGAGATTGAAGTATGTGAGATAAAGTAGAAGAACTGAAATTAAGAAGAGGAAGAGAGGTATTACATGCATAATGGGAGTAACGTTAGAAAGACGGTATTTTAAACATTGAACTGATGATATACTACCATTGATTAAAATATAGGTATATGTTGAAGGTGGATGGCGAGGGCGTAGCTACAATAAAAATAGTAATTACCACGAGATGATCAAATAACAGTGTTTCGGGTCACTGCTGTGTGAAAAGACTGGGGACGCTGCGGATCAGCTGTAGCCAACCTTTGATGCGAAGATGACACTTATGATTACACACTGAGTATTTCATGATGCTTCATATTATGCTTCCCATCTTGTGACTCGCAACTTGGGAATAAAAAATGAAGCTGTTCTTGACAGAGCTGTACTGTTTCAACCACATATGGTAGTTCCTGTGACCTTTTGTATTTCCCGAGTATTTTCGGTGAGATCTTCCGCGCTTCTCTCTCTCTCTCTCTCTCTCTCTCTCTCTCTTTCTCTTTCTCTCCACTTTTGCCTCTTCCCCGCTCGAATATGCTTTGTAACCCCGTTTTTATATGTCTCTAAACTCGTAAAACTCGGAAATCGTACATCGTTCTGGTGGGAAATTGACTCGGTTATCGTACGTTATCCCAGAAGCTTACAGTTTTCAGTTCATCGTGATTGTTCATTCGTGTCCATAAATTATCTTATTTTTCAGTTTAGTTGGTGCCTGAACATTTTTCTCTCGCTTATTTGACGTTTCTCTACACTTTTATGATATTCGTTTCACTCAAACAACAAATCGATTACGTACTTTAAGAACTGAACAGGGAGCAGTAATAAGTAGATAAGGAACTGTTCATACAGTAGTAGTTGTAGTTCGAGGAAATATACTAATGGAGCATTTTTTCAGTATTTTAACCGTGTGTCTATTTTTAAAATGATTTTTATGTATGATTTTATGTTTTAAGTACTCTACATGTATTAGAGATGTTTAAAAAACAATTGTCAGTGGTTTGGAACAGAATAATCCAATATACATTGTTTCCATGACCAAAAAAAAAATGATTCCGTATTGGAACATATTCATGAAACGAATTGTGTATGAAAAGCGAGGTTCACACACACACACGCACGCGCGCACACCACACGTATAAATTAAATAACAGTACTCGTTTTGATTGTAGTCATATGTCTGCCACTTACTGCAACCGTGTTTTCAACTGTTTCACTACCAGCTAGTGCATGTCGATATTATCTAAACGTAATATTGGCTGGAGACTGTCAGCTTTAGACGCTAGAGTAGGGGAGAGTGCAGCTGTCCAATGAACCCATTTGAATTGGCGATAGTTCAACGTCAATTGAGCATACATTCATGGAACTTGTGACTTTGTTTCCTGTGATCTGCGAACACTGTGAAGAGAATTCGATTTTTCTCTCGTGGGCAATACGCATGGACATAATGACTTGGAAGACCGCTATTACCAGTGCAACAGGTCTCCTCTTCAACCCCTTCTCTCACTTACTACATCTGGTGGATCGAAAGAATCGACTAAGTCGATATAGCTTGGAGCAATCTGCGTTGCATACGTTTGTTAGAAAAGACTTTTTAAATACAGTGTATGACTGCTTTAGCGATTCCAACTCCCCCCCCCCCTCTCTCTCTCTCTCTCTCTCTCTCTCTCTCTCGCTCTCTCTCTTCATCCGATAGCTTTAGGCGTCGTTGGTACTCTACTGACAAACTTCGTCAACTTTCTTCAGGTATCTCTATCTGCAGCCGATTTTTTTTTTGGTGTGCTTTAGCGAAGTCGAATTGTGTCCACTCTTTGTTGCTATCTTTCCGTTTGTAACCCTGTCTACCTCTACTTATGTATACATTTAATATTTTCTGGCAAAATAGTCTTTGTCGTCCTAGCCAATAGAGATACATGACCAAACCATATTATTTTACGTATCTTCATAACAATCTAAGATCGTTATGTACTACGATAGCTTATTCTATTCTTTTGTAAACTTTTTCTTTCGTGATACGATCTAAATATATGAGATGCTTAAAATCTTCACATATTACTTCATCTCCATTGTTTGTTATATATTCTTTTGTAGCTCTGCTGTAAGGGTCCATGTTTTATAATTTTTGCTCATCAGCCTCATTTTAGATTGTAGAGTGATGTTCTTCTCCTTCAACATAGGTTTTATTTACATCAGAGTAGTTAACTTATTCACCTTGTTATAGAGAACAACAAAATACGCGGTCATTGTTAACCTGGGCCGCGACCGATCGGTTATTGAATCAGATAGTCTGACTGCAATTTGAGTCTGACCGGCTAAGATAATCTGACGTCTCTGGGGCGACAGTGACTATACTAGTAGGTTCCAACTGTTTTGTTTTAAGTGTTTACCTTAATCGTGTGGATAGAACCAAAAAGTAGAGGGAGGGTAGACAAGTTTTCCGCTCTTTAGATTAGCTGTCTTCAAAGACTAACGTGTCCTATCTACCCGGAATTGATTTATTAACGAGAAAGTGATACAGGTTAAACAAGCGATGAAGTCTTAAAACAAATAAAAATTAAAAGAGAACTACTAAACACAATTCAAACAAGACAAATGCGATTTTCGGGTCATATTAAAAGACACAACAGCCTACTAAAAGTAATCCTGGAGGGGGAAATACAAGGTAAAAGAGGCAGACCAAGACTAACATGGACGAGTAACATCAAAAGATGGACAAACCAGCCTATGACAACCTGCACCATCAAAGCAAGAAACAGAGCAGAATGGCGCTCCATGGTAGCCAACCTTCGTTGCGGAGGTGGCACTCGATGATGATAATGATACAGTTTAGTGCAGGCGAGCAATTTTCATATTGTCCTACGGCGCCATCAGCAAATAGTAATAAGGAGGTTACGGCACTAATGAAAATTAAATGACGTAACTGTTAACCTCAAATTTGTCGTTAGATCTTTATCATTTCCAAACGATCTCTGAATTTCTCACTGGATCTCTGGTTTTATCTATGATGTAATTGCCAAATGTGGGCACCGTTCCAATTCACTTGGTTTACCTCGATACCTGGTTAATAATAACAGTGCTGGTTCTTCGCTGTAGTTGACGTGAAAGAGAGAACAATATAAACAAAAACATTGACGCCTCACAACACCAGAGCTGGAATCTGTCAGCGACCCACAGCTGATTGCTTGCACCATGATCAGTGAACCAGAACCATCCTGACCCTACTCCACCTCTTCGCGGTGTATCTAGAAACAAATTAATCTCTCTTGTTGGACAAAGCGAGTAGGGATCGAAGAGGGAAGACAACCCGGTACTAAAAAAATAACATGCTGGGGTCGGATATGTTGGGCCGAAAGGTGCAAATATCCCAGTGTTACTGCAAACCATAACACACGCCACTTAACGTCCATTTAAGAGCGGACAACAAAGACGCGCATTTCTTTAGTCATCGGGTGAACTCAAGCAAGCAGCAAACAAACAAAAGCATTGATGATATCCTCATATGAAATGTTGTTGGCCCCGTAGCAAAGTTTTCCAGTTGCGTTTTTCCTTGCAGATATTTGCCCGATTTAATACAGCACGAATTTTTATGTTTAAAATAAAGTGTGTGAAATCAATTAAAATGAATATGGAAAATCACTTGTCTCTTCCCCCCCCCCTCTCTCCCCCCCCCTTTTTCCGCCCCTAAGAAAATAATGGTAATTATCTCATATATAACACACGGTGTTATTTAGTTTTTCCGAACAAAAAGTACATTCATTGGTATAGCACGTAGATGACAATACCTTTACAGAGACAACGCTGTGAGAAGCCGGAAGATCCCTGTAGCCTTGAGTAAACGTAAATAGAAAGTGTTTCAGTAACTCGTAACGAGAAGGACACAATCCCAGCGTGAAGTCGAATCTCTTTGCAGATTATGGTGTGACGGAATAATAAAAAGAGTAATGTTGGTGTGTATGAATGTGATGTTGTAAGTTAATTAATTGTGAGAACACAGAGATACACAACAGGATTAGATAGAAATAATGAAATATATTGCAGCGATAATAATTGAAGGTCCACATACAATCTGCCACTTACATTATGTAGATGCCACGGTACTAGTTATAAATAACGACTTAACGTGTTATGCAGCAAAAAAGGCAAATAGTATTTTGTAAAATCAGTCGTTTTATAATAATTATAGAATTAGTTTCTCCTTAGGAATTGTTTTTCCACCATAAAAATTAAGACAATACACTTCTATAACAGAATATGTGAAATAGAACTATTTTTTAAATGATAAAAACAAAGTATTCTTTTTAAAGAAAAAAAAAACAACAAAGTACGCAATTAAACGTGTAAAGGATAAATTACCCAATAAATGACATAGAATTCAAATACTGAAAAATGGTTCCAACTGGAAACAAGCACACTTCCTTTATATCTCTCTCTGCGATCAGGACTCAATCAGAGTAGGGTTCCCACAGACAGAACAACATAATTAGAGTCTGTTAGATCTTCCTTTATATAAGTAAAGTAGAATACAAGATGAAATTATGAGACAATATGGAATACTACAAAAGAAAAAAAATGTGCATGGCAGCTTATTTTGTGTTGTTGGCAACGAGACAGGACTGAGAGAATGTTTTTCTGTTGAAAGTGGGGTGAAACAAAGATGTGTTTTTATCTCATCTCACTTGTCATTTGAAACTGCGTCGTCAGAATGCAGAAATGCTATACAGGTAGCAGCGGCTTTGAATGAATAATTAGGATTTCAATTAGAAGATCTTGGTTTTGCAGATCACATTGTTCTCTTATCAGAAACAGCGCGAACACGATGTAATAAAATCACGAATATCATGTCATCAATGGTTAAGCAAAATGGGACTTGAGATGAACCAAGAAAAGACGAGAGTAATGAAAAATAATTTTTAAGAAAGATCAATACACGTGAAAAGCGATGCTTGAGAAAAGTAACAAACAACACAAGAAGAGATAGAATACCAAATGAAACCGTAAGAAAAATGGTAGGAATGGTATTCTGCCAAGAATATATAGAACAACAGCAACTTAAATAGTTTGACCACCTGGTCAGAATGAACCCTTACCAATCACCATCAAGGGCGTTCTCCTCGAGAATGCATGGAAAAAGACCAAGAGGAAGACCCAGAAGAAGATGGATAGATGCAGTGACAGAGTAACAACAAAGGAAAATCACTAATTCAGACAGTTCGAGCAGCTCAAGAACGACAAATGCTATAAACCACGACACCTTTTAGGTATCAGTGAAAAGAGAAAAGAAGAAGAAGAATGAAAAATATTAACTTCGTCCGGAATAAAAAAAGATTGTACCTGGAAGGAAAAGCAGTAGAAGAAATAGATCATTTTGTTTATTTATAACTTGGATGTTGCATAGATCAAGGAGAAACAAATTGAGAAATCGGAATCATAATAAAAAGGGTAAAAATGTCTTTTAAAAACCTTGATAAAATATGGAAATCAAAATTACTAAGCTCAAAAACAAAACTTTGGATTTTTATATCAAATCTGTATTATTAACCCTTTCTTACGCATGGGAGAGCCAAAAAAAAATAACTAACAAATTTAAAAAAATAAATTGGTTGCATTCGCAAACAAATGCCTCATAAAAATGCATTGTATGCAATGCAATGAATTCAAGACGTGTGCAGAAGCAGGATAAATGACCATGCAGCCAACGATGTCATCTGCAATGATGAATTAGAAATTCAGCCCTATGTGCTGTCCTCGGCTCGAAAGATTAATTGATAGACGAACAAACAAACAAACGGACGGACAGCCAGGCAGACGGATATAGGATGGACTTATGGACGGACGGACGGACGGACGGACGGACGGACGGACGGACGGACGGACGCACACAAAATACATCAGTAGGTGTGGCAGAATTAAATAAATTCATTGCCATAAAGCAAGTACTCACCAGGATTCCTTAGAAAAAAGTCGCTATATGAATTGAAGCACGCATCCCCCTGTTTGGGTAAACGGCGGATGTCGTTCGAAAAAAATGGCTGTGTTTGCTCTTGAATCAGTATGTCACTGAGGCCATGGCATGACGTCTGCCTCGGAGTCGAATCATAGTCCCTTTATATATTTTTTAAGGGTCTGTACAAATGAAAGTCACATGGTGACTGATCGGGGCTTTAGGCTGGATATTGCAGAACTTCCCACCGTTTCATTGCTGCACAATGTTCGCGAAACGTGGACTAGCATTGCAGGGCAAGAGAATCACACCACCCTAAGCATGCCGGGCCTTTTATTCTTGACTGCTGTATGCAGGTTGTCTAGTGTGTCTTTGTAGCGGATGATATTGATGTTCACACCAAGCTCTCTAAAATCTGCCGATAGAAGAAGCCCTTCCTGGTAAAAAAAATGCTGACGGGTTCTTTATCACACTAACCATTTTTACGACAATCTGCAGGAAAATCAATGAATAATCATCATCATCATGTGCCGTACCGGTTGGCGTTGGCGATCATGTCCTTCCACAATCTTCTATCCACAGTGCATCGTATGAGTTCTGTTGTTGACTGTTTCCCATGCCATGACACCAAGCTATCCAGTATTTTCATATATTATATGTATTATAATAATATTGCATAAATCAAGGATACACAAATTGAGAAATCGGAATCATAATAAAAAAGGTAAAAATATATTTTAAAAACCTTGATAAAATATGGAAATCAAAATTACTAAGCACAAAAACAAAGCTTTGGATTTTTATATCAAATCTGTATTATTAACCCTTTCTTACGTATTATAAATGAATAATACACGGAGAATAAACACACATACAGTTGGCACATTGGTGAGTCAGTTTTGATTTCATCATCATACTTCCTACATGTGTCCACTTGGCGCAGCTAGTATGGGTTTCATTTGAATATAAATGTCTGGCATACAGACAGACAACAAGGAACAGAACATATTAGAACAGAGTAAAATATATAATATACGTTAGTGATGACATCAACTTAGTAGACATTTGAGAGGTGCATTAACATTGAGGTAAATGAAAACTGTTGGTAATTTCTAGAATTACGTTATGTGGAATTACATTTTTGAAATTTAAATTTTATTTTGCTATTTTCACTTCTTAATTATATGAAATGTAGTGAAAATATATACGCGACTGTTTTTTTCAACGCAAAATTGCTTTTTGTCATGCTGAGTGGGTTCGTTTTACTTTATATAGAATTATAAATACATTTCATGTGTATCTTCGACATAAGATAAATTTAAATGCTAAACTATCGTTGATAGGTGCAAGAAATTGATCTGTAACAGTGTGCTCTTTAACTTATGATGAAATAGTTATCTCATTATTGGGGGAAAAATAATACATTGCATCTTTAAAGGTTGATATATTCATCTTAACAGATGTTGTTGCAGGAATGTACTCGTTTCTGTTCCTAATAGTCTTAAAAATAATTTATCATAATCAAGCTGTGAAGATGTTAAGCGAGATAAACATATTTTTGGGTTTTCAGTGTGGGAAAATAGAATGTAAGAAAAATATTACAAATAAAAATAATAAGGGGTGCAAGACATTTACAGATTGTAACGATCTCCCTGACTTAATAAACGTTCTCAAGCACAAAAATTAGATTGAACGTTCCTGTAAATTCATCTAATGATCTATCACTGGCACTGCCCAGACACATCATAATACCACTGGTTGATTAACAAGTAAAAACGATGCAGCAAATTGTTCTAATAATGTGTGATAACCGCTAGACAATAAGTTTTATGTTTATACCCAAACGTTTTGTTCATCTTCTGTTTATTGCTTGATCTATAATGGCAGTCTGTGTAGTTCTACAGTAGTTAGTGTCCACATTCCAGCCCAGACAGACATAACACGACAGTGACCGATTGAGACATGGGCTATCTTTCAATAGACGACGAGATTACAAGAATGTCGTTAGGAGCAGTCTTGAAGGTCATAACAAGAAGTTCGTAAAGCCAGATTTGGAGGGCGAATATAGTGCACCGTCTAACCTTCATCAAACTCTCTTAGCCATAACAAACGACTATCCTGCCGATAGTACATTTCCTTTCCTGCAATTGTATTGCTTTCTCTTGCCAGGATCTTACGAAATGATTTGTTGCAGTTGATTTCTATTCTATGCCTTTCTTCAACTGTATCTTTTCATCTCCTCTATCCAATCCTCTTTCTCCCTCTTTTCTCAAAGTATCGGTGTGATTTCGTAACTTTAAACAGGTTGTACTCTACACACATATCGTTTATTATAATTTTCATTATATTGATTATATAGTTAAAATGCTGCAGAAAAATCCTTAAGGACACCATGGATAATGAAAATGAGTAATGAAGACATGCTAAAAGATTTAAACATTAAAAGAACATGCTTATAAAAACCTTTAAAGAGAGGAAAATAAAATACTATGGCGACGTAAAAAAAAACACAGCGGTCAGGAAAGAACAATAATGGAAGGTATTGTTTCTAGGCGACTCACCAGGGGCGGACCAAGAAGAAGGTGATTTCAAAACATCAGGGAGACACTGAAAATGACAACAGAAGAAGTGGGAGATCTGGCTAGATACGGAGATTTTCTCAGACCGGCTGTGGGGAATGCAACATTCTGCAAAGGACATGCAACCTGATGAGGATATGGATTATTATTGTTGCTTTTGGTCATTGCTTTGTGTTTGTTTCTTTCTAAGTTCAATTTTCAAACATATATTCTCCCCACCTCGACAATCATACTAAATTGTGTGTGTGTGTGTGTGTAAATATATATCATCATTGAGTGCCGTTTCCGCATCGAAGGTTGGCTACCATGGAGCGCCATTCCACTCTGTTTCTTGCTTTAATGGTGCACATTGTCATAGGCTGACTTGTCGTCCATCGTTTGATGTTACTCGTCAATGTTAATCTTGGTCTGCCTCTGTCTCTTTTACCTTGTATTTTCCCTTGCAATATTACTTTTATTAGGCTGTTGTGTCTTTTAACTTGACCCAAAAATTTCATTTGTCTTGCTTTAATTGTGTTTAGTAGTTCTCTTTTCATTTTTAGTTGTTTTAAAACTTCCTCGTTTGTTTTCTTTTCTTTCCATCCAATTCTGCCTATTCTTCTATAAGTCCACAATTAACAGGCTTCAATTTTCTGTTCTGTTTTTTGGTCTAATGTTCATGTTTCTGCACCATACAGGAATATTGAGAAGATGTAACATTTTGCTATTATTAGTTTTAGCCCTGATGTTATTTATTTTGATGTTAGTATATTTTTCATGGCATTTAAATTACTTTTTGCCATACCTATTCTTTTATTTATTTCATTTGTACATTTCCATCACTGGTTATAGTATGTTCCAGGTAGTTGTAGTTCTGAACTGTCTCTAGATGTATTCCTTCCACTTTGATATTTAATTGTAGGTCTTGAGAATTTTCTTTGTTTATGATTATAGTTTTAGTCTTTTTGATATTCATATTTAGTCCATATTTTTTGCTTGTCATGTTTATTACATTAAGTAATTGTTGTAGATCTTTAGGATTTTCTGCTAGTAGTACAGTATCAGCATATCTTAGGTTATTGATTATATTCCCATTAATGTTTAGGCCTGACATCTCAGTGATGTTTTTAAAGATTTGCTCAGTGTATAAATTGAACAAGCTTGGTGATAGGATACATCCTTGTCTTACTCATCTTTTTATATCAATGGGTGTAGAGTTCTTCTTGTTATATTTTATTATTGTTGTTTGCTCCCAGTACAAATTACAAATCAGTCGTATGTCTGTGTCATCCAGATTTATATTTTTTAGGCAGTCTATAAGTTGATTATGGTGTATTCTATCAAATGCTTTGGTGTAGTCTACGAAGCAGGCATATATTGGTTTGTTTACTCCTATGTACTTTTAAATCAATGTCCTCATGTTGAATATGGCTTCTTTTGTGCCACTCTTTTTCCTGAATCCGAATTGCTGCTCATCTAATTCAATATTAATTTTATTCTGAATCCTTCCCTGTATAACTTTTAGTAAAATTTTGGTTACCTGGCTATTTAGGCTTATTGTTCTGAAATCACTGCATTCAACGGCACCATTCTTTTTAGGCAATGCAATGAAAGTTGATGTTTTTAGTTCATTTGGTATGTATCCTGTATGGTATATGTCATTGCATATGTCTGTGATCACCTCAATGCCAAAACTTCTAGTGCCTTGTATCATCTCTATCTGTATATTGTCAGGTCCTGCTGCCTTTCCCTTTTTCATTGTTTTTATAGCTTTTTCTACTTCAGATTTTAGGATTTTATAGCTGGATGTACATTTTATAAATGATTTTTTGTCCTTTTCGTCATGAAATAATTCTGTTATGTATTCCTGCCATCTATCGATTATATCTTTGTTGCATGTTAGCATTCTTCCCTCTTTGTTTGCAATATATCCGCTTCCTGCAGCTTTTTTTGTCTTTATTAGTCATTCTTTTTATTTCTGTGTGCATTCCTCTTAAATTTTGTTTGCTTTCCATAGTTTCGACTTCTATACATCTTTGGTTGAGCCAGTCTTCTTTGCCTTTTTGCACATTTTTCGTATTTCATTATCAATTTCTTTGTATCTGGCAGTGTTCTTCGCTTGTCTTCTCTCTTCCATTTTTTTCTGAAATGTTAGTTATCCATTTTTTTTGTTACTTTCCTTTTGGGTAAGGTGATGCAGGATTCTTGTATGCTGTTTTTTATGCATTGCCATTTGGTTGTGACTTTTTCTTCAAAATTTTCTCTTCTGTACTGCTCAATCTCTACTTCTAGCAGCTTCTGATATGTGTTCTTTACTTGTACCATATACGTTTCTTTTGCATGTTTCTGATTTAAAGCTGTTGTATCTATTTGGTGTTGCTGAATTAGTATTTTGTTTCTTTCTCTTTAATTTGATTTTCATTTTAATCATTACAGGATTGTGATCTGAATTAATATCTGCCTCTGGATAGGTTTTGGCTTTCTTGACGCTGTTCCGGAATCTGTCTTTTATCATTATATAATCTATTTGATTCCTCTTTTTATCTCCAGGGCTTTTCCATGTGTATAATTCCCTCACTTGCTCAAAGTAGGTGTTTCATATTATCAGCCTGTTTTTTTTTCACACAATTGAATTAATCTTTCTCCTCTGTTATTTCGTTTTCCTAAACCATGATTTCCTATAATGGTCTTGTATCTGCCTTTTCCTACTTTTGCGTTCATGTCACCCATTACAATCAAGATGTCTGAAGATTTCACTTGCTTCATAACTGTATTTAGATCTTCATAGTATGCTTCTATTTGTTCATCTGTATAGTCTTGAGTAGGTGCGTATGTCTGTATTATTGCTATGTCAAATGGCTTTGCCTTCATTTTTATTAATATAATCCTATCATTGTATGTCACTTGAGTATTTATATATTTTTTGTAGTTCTCGTTTTATTAGTATGCCTACCCCTCTTTGGTGTTCTGTTGCGTTACCTTAGTATATAAATGTATATTTATCGTCTTGTATGTATCCACTTTCCTTCCACCTTGTTTCTGTCTGATATGCATAAAATATCTATGTTTAATCGCTCTGCTCCTGCTATAAGATTTTCTAGTTTTCCTTGTTGGTATATATAAGATCCTAACATTCCATGTGGCTATTTTTAATTCGTTCCTAAAACAGTAGTTAGAATTTCTCTCCATGCCTTTCTTTGGAATACTACGTGATGAGGCTCCAATCTGTTTCACGGTGGTCTGCTATATTCGCCTTTCGTGCTCTGAATATGCCTCATGTGTACCACACACTTTGCTGTTTTCGCTTTCTGGGCCGTTGATTATTTATAATTCTTCCTCCCCATCCACCGTCACAGACTTTTCACATACGGGTTGAACACACCCGGTCGGCGCCATTGTTGTCGAACTATGTTCTTGCCTATCGAACCGCGAACACACGACACAAAGAAGAATAAATCATATTCCGCTTAAATATCGGTAAAGTTCACAGTCCATCCACCCGTCAGAAGTAAAACATACATCAAACGGGGAACACATAATTTCACAACTAGACTGTCGCGTAAATCATTTAAATATATCAACAAAAGCCGAATTATAAAAACGACAACACGTAGTCGCCATGACACCGGAGGCCGCTGTCACTTTCTCGCTTTCTTTCTTTCTTTCTTTCTTTCTTTCTTTCTTTCTTTCTTTCTTTCTTTCTTTCTTTCTTTCTTTCTTTCTTTCTTTCTTTCTTTCTTTCTTTCTTTCTTTCACACTCTTTTTTCTTTCATTCTTTCTCTCGTGCAATGAAAGCACCAAGTATTGTAATTTTTAACGTAATCAGCTTACGGTTCTTAACATACATTCATGACTACTTTTCTTTTGGAACATTCCTTACAGTCAGGAACGAAAGATGATGTTCTCATTATAAATATTTGCAGAAAATAATTTCTGGGTGTGTTTTTTAAATGTTTCTTAAATGTCACAACTCCTATGTGTAAAGCTACGCGTCAGAAGTTTCATTTTTATCACGGCAGAATTTCAAATAAAATTCAAAAATTTCGTCATTTAACCGCAGATTTTTTTTTTTCAATTCTTATTTTGTGACTTGAACTGACGTGAACTCTAGATTTTGCTTTATGATGGAGACAAATAGGAATAAATGACTATTATTATGGAGGGAAACTTCCGGGGCGACAGATCAGCGAATCATTTCAGGGGAAGAGCTATGTTTCCAACCCTCGGAAAAAAAAATCAACAAATAATCAACAGAAACAAAGAAGAACAATAGACAGCCCGAAGCAACATCGAACCCGTACTCCCCAGCTCAAAATTTCCCGAGTTATGTTCGTAACTCAAGCTATAATCATGAGTACACATGCGCGAAAAACAACGGCAATGGTAACTATCTTTTTTGGTAGCTGAGTTGACCGTGTGCTTAAGCGTTTCTTTCTCGTGCCAAGGCACTGTGTGTAGGGGAGTACGGGTTCGAACCTGCTTCGGACTGTCTATTTTTTTTTTCTATTGTTGATTATTTCTGATTTTTTTTCCCGATCGTGGAAATATACCTGTTTTCCGGAAATGATTATGTCTTTTATGATGTTGGATTGTTGAACGAGTTGTGTCCAATGCTCCAATTAAAATACATTTTGGTAGGCCTGTCCATCTTTAATATGGTAAAGTTTGTCAATGCACATAACGTTGTAGGGGGAGTGATACACTGTGTTGGACCACAGCTTTGATGGCGCAGCCATCTTCTATGTTAATACCATCTCCAAATCTTTGAAGCACGTCAAATATGGTCATACTGGCATTGAACTCACGAACACTTTATTTTATTGCAAACTCAGTGCGTTAACGCCTACTCTACTGGCTCCTTCTTCTCTCGATATATATCTCTCTCTTCCTCAATCTTTCTGAACATCTTTGACTATAAGAAAACTGATACTCCGAAACATTTTCTCAACCACATGACGATAATATTGCAGCCTGTTTCAAATGCTGTGTAAACAGTTTCCTATTTAAACTTTGTAGCGTTTATTTCATTGCATCCCGTACACGCTGGTCTTGACTGATGATAGGGACATGTTGCCTTGAGGTAGTCATAATCACCGTTGTTTATTACGTGATACTGTTTTGATTTGTGAGTGAGGCTAATCATTAGACTCGACGATAGGAGCAGCTGCTATTGCTATTCTGTGTGTTTGGTGCGCCAGTGTGTATATTTGTGAGCGAAGCTAATCATTAGACTCGACGATAGGAGTAGCTGCTATTGCTATTCTGTGTTTGGTGAGCCAGTCTGTATATTTGTGCGTATTTGCTTGTATATTTCAGTGTTTATGTATGCGTGCATGTGTGCATGTAGTGAGATGCTGAATGGCTCAGGCAAAAGCAGCTTTCAAAAAAATGAGGAAGATACTATGCAATCCATTTTTGACAATAGAAACAAGAAAAAGAGTTATTAAATGTTTTGCAGAGCCAGTCTTAACATATGGATGTGAATCATGGACAATAGGACAACAGACAAGAAAATCACTGGGGTCTGTAGAAATGTGGTTTTACAGAAGAATGCTGAGATTACCATGGACAGCTAAGAAGAGAAATGAAAACGTTCTGAAAGAGACCAAAGCAAAAAGAGAGCTAATTTCCAATATTAGGAAGAAACAAATAGCTGGAATATATTGTAACAACTGGGAAAATTGAGGAACGAAGAGATAGAGGGAAGCAAAGAGAAAAGATACCAGACAGCTTAAGAGAATGACTTGGCAGGTCAACAACAGAAATGATAAATAACTGTCGTGATTGAAAGTTGTGGAGAGACATGATCACCCACGCCAACAGGCCCGGTACGTGATGGTAATGATGATGTTGATGATGTGTGCATGTGTTTTGGTGTGCTTTTATATATTTCTATTTGTGTGTAGTATGAATTGACCTGCTAAGAACCGTCTCTACAAGTAAGTGGACAGCTGTGGACAGTTAGTTAGTTATAAAGACACATTGTGATCAATCAGTTAAATGCCACGACGAACCAAAACTGCGGTGTAACCAAGGAGAGAAGTAAATTAGCTAAGCATGATACTCATCAGATTCGACGTAAACAAGTTCCCATGACCAAAACTGTATTCACAGGATTGATGGAACTTGTTGGTGTTGGTAGACAACTCATCTAGGAGATAGAAGACTATTATTTCACATTTTACAAAGACTTTTGTAAGTAGACGTGACATCAGTGTGCTTGACAATAACTTAACTGACTGGGAGGAACTAAGGACAGATACTTCTGGGTGCAGACATTAACTATTGGCATGAAGGCAGATTGGGAGCCGCGATAGCTCAGTGGTTAGCGAACTGGACTATAAAGGACAAGAGGTAGGGTTCGATCCCAACCGACGGCTTCCGGGTTCACCCAGCCTTTAATGGGTACCGGAATTTTTTTTATGGGAAAGTAAAGAGGCACTGGCGTAATACCGCCCACATTACCCAAAAATCATGGTCACTAAAACCATATTCCCTATATGCCACTTGGCGTGACGGGGGCACTTAAATTTGTTACTTTTTTAAAATGAAGGCAGATTTATTCAGATTGAGAGAAATACCCGATTCTAGACGTGCACCATGGGGAAGAGGGGGGGGGGGGAGAAATCGGTCTCAAAGTTTCCTCAAGGGCTCAACTACGTCCGTTGTCTATAGTGACTGACAGGATCTACAACTATGTGTTTGGACGAGAGAGGGAGAGAGAGAGATAGAGAAAGAGATAGAGAAAGAGAGAGTATTATGTAGTGATTAAGATTGTGGATGTGGACATATGTTCTTTTGTTCGCATATTTGTCAGTTCTACATGACTAGAGCTAGGGATATTATAAACGGACTCAAAGGTTAGTACGCAGTAAAAGTGAAGTTAACAATTTGTGGTTGATGTACGATATCTAGTTACAAATGGGAGCTGCGAACATCTGCGCACACTGTGAACATCTGCGAACAGTGGAAATTCTTGTGAATAGAGACCGGTAGGTGTTGTAAAATGCTTATGTTGAGGATATCGATTGCTCCACTATTCATCCGTTTTACGCCCAGAGAAAACTAATAAGCGTTATATATGCAGTGACTACCGAGATTACATATGTACGGACAAGCCTATCAAATATGTCCGAAATGAGGTCTAGACTCTGACAGACACTAAGCAAACACATGTTTCTTCAACTGTTCTTATTATTGTGGATTTTCAATCTTTTGAACTTCATTTTTCAAAACTCTGAGAGAATTACTTGGATGCATGCTTTCATATTCATTTATAGCTAAAGATTGAAAAACAATCAATTAAGATAAATACTAGCGAAATTAATGTTTAAGACGCACGAAATAGAAAAAGCTGACACAACTAAACTCAAGTCATACACATACAGTTATAAACAAACACAACGAAAATAGCTTGTTTTAGAAACAGATGGATAGATGAAATACTAGATAAGGACACTGGGAAACATAGTAGCAGAAAGGGCCAACTAAAAAGCAACATTCTGCAATTGCTCTCTTCTCCGACGCTTAAAGGCAAGCGACAAGAAAGCAGGAGAATGGAATAAAGAGGTTCTTATGTAGTTTTTAAATAAAAGTAAACAAAAAATATAGGCGTATTTTGGACTAAGTCAAAAACTATGTGAGAATGATGACAAGATAATCCCTAAAACGTAGTAGATTTCTGGGATGTGTATTGAAAAAAGAATCATGTTATTTGATTACAAAATAAATTAAATAAGCAACAAATCTTTACAGAACATTGCTATTACCCCATCATTTTTTTGGCTGTGTAATTGTCTAGGCATTAAACATCAGTGGTTTGCCATTGTGCTCTGACGGTAGGCGCGGTCCTGAGGACGATAATCCCACGATCGCGATTTATTTAAAAACTGAGCTAAGCAGGACTCGTTCCCCGGATCTTGAAGGTGTGAGTTTACTACCTCTAAGCCAAGGACGTCTACTGTAGTGGATTACACAGACTAGTAGAACTGTCGGATTTGTATTTTCTTATAAGAGCAAAATAAAACAGGACTTTCGACGGTCGCATTATGTTCTATATTCACTGTGAAATGTTAGTGTTGAACATCATACAGGTCACACTGTGCGTGATTTCTTGGAGGACATGAAATAAAACTTGGTGCACAGTATGGTTGAATATTGAATAATAGAAAAAGTGACCACTCTGATTTTTTTTGTGTGTTTGTAAATGTTTAGATAGATAAAACCTAAAAGTAAGTTAAGTGTCCCAACGAAAAAAAAAATGAAATCTTGATCTCGGTATGGCGTGTATGTCCATTTGAAGTATTAGCATAGCTAAAGCGCCTTAGTTTGCGCTTATGAGGATGATTTTGTTTTCATCGCAGCCCTGGCGCCAGTTCGTCCCACATATGCTGGATCGAAGAAAAAAGATCAGGGAAACGGCAGGCCATGGAAAAATATTAAATTAATGTTCTTGAACTTTGACCATGACCACATGTGTCATATGTGGACGAGCATTCTTTTACTGCAATATCATGTTTGATCCATTTGCAATGAAGACTGACTATACTTATGATATGATTTCATATCTATATCCAATATGCGCCAGGTTGCCACCGGTGATGACGAAGCTCGTTCTGTCTGTATAAACAATTAGACTCTAAACCATTACACTGCCCCCTCTCGCCCCCTTTCTCTGTAGCACACAATTGTCAGCAAAACGTTCTCCTTGATGCCAGCACATGAAACAATGTCCATAATTGCCTTGCTAATAGATTCTTGACTCATCAGAGTTTCCATTGATAATAGGACCACGCCACATGCTTTATGGACAAGGCCATGCGCACTTGTCTATGGCTAACTGATATGAATCAATAGTCAATCAGCAGATCTGTGACAGATTTGCCTATATGAGCATGTTCTACACGACACACGTCTTAGACCTTTCTGCACGACACACCTTTTAAACCTGTAATGTTCCTGAGAGTTCATGACACCTGGATAAACATGTTATGAGGATACATAGGACATAAAAAACGATCTTGTGCAGCGATGAGAACTATTGGTCGGCCATTTCTGTGACGTTCAACAGTCGATGCAGTGTAGTGATAGCGAGTTGAAAATGCTACAGTATTCTGGTGAACTTAGCTTTTGCTGAACTGTTTCAGCCGCTGATACTATTATAGATATAGCTCGCTACTGTTGGTTCAATATTGGAATTGTGAAAAAGAAAGATGTTTCTAATTGACTCAAGGTAATATCTATTTCAGCGATTAGTTCTACCATGCTTATGATTAGATCTACACACTTACCTTTTACATATCTGTGATAAATTCTCCCCTTACGACACTCTTACGTGATTTAGATTCCGCTATGATTATCTCCCAATGAATGGTACGAGGTAATTTGTAACTGCACATGTAAGTGTACACCATCAATATTGAAAAGTGCACCAAGTCTTATTTTAAATCTTCCCAGAAATCACGCAGTGTTACAATGTTGCACGCTAACCTTATTCCACGATTATATAACAGACTGTCAGGAGGTCACTATTACTCATTGAAAGGCAAACAGCGAATTGTGCTACTCATTTCTGCTTTTCCTAATATCATTACATATTATTTCTGTCTCTATCAGGACTTTAGAACCTGTTATCTCTGTAACTCATTACAGTTATGTCTCATTTCTTTAAGATTCGCTCAAAGTTAAGATACTCTCGTACTTACCATTGATTAATGAATTGTCACTTATCTCTCTTGTTTTGTGATACAAAAATTTGAAAAAAAAATTGACTGAACCACAATGCTAAAATGCTACAGAGATAGATGAATCAGTAGTAGTGATTGGAATGATCAACGGCTAGAGATATTGTAAAGAAGTATATGGAAGTGAATAGAAACAGTTGAGTGTACCGTTGCGAAAAAAACGTTAGCAACCAAATATATAGCATTCGTGTGAAGTCTTTGACATTTCTTATCAACTTACTCGAAGAAACATACATGATTCAGGCGAATCATCTGAGAACTGAGCAAGATTACTACAGGATGTACCGGTTAATAAGGTCACCCAGTTGCACTTAGCTGAACTCTCGTGTCAGCCTGGCACCCTTTAGTACCTTCCTCTCCACTGCTCATTTTACCTTAATTGCCGTCTTGTCATTCAAATGTATCATATACACGGCTCCATGCGCACGGGGAAAAAATCGTAATCTATGAAGCAGTTTACATACACACCGATGATTTGTCGTCAATTTGAAGATTTTTAGCAGCCATAAACTGGCGTATAATTTGCTTGCTGCCTTTGGCAGGCACGAGTAAATAATGAGGTAATAGCTTCCAGCGTATGGGAATCTTAATGCAACACATTTTTTTAAACAATCTGCGTCATAACACGTATCTTTCTTGTCAATGAAAAGCTCAGAAAATGTATAATCTAACCTGATTTTTAAAGTCTGATCAAGTTTTTTTCAACTGTTTCTCAATACCAGCTATTAGATCATTATAATAACATTTACCACGATTTGCTGTGTGTATCACTATACTGAATATATTTGCATGGTGCATTTGTATTTGAGGTTGGCGTTTGGAAGTGTTGCTACACACTTTAGATCAACAGTTATTAACACGGTCACCTTTGTCTACGTCCCTGGACATGCGGGAGTACGGGAAATGAAAGAGCGGACAGGTTGGCTAGCTGCGCTATTGTTGAGGACGGTAAACCAATGGATCGGGCGGACATCATCAATGCCCTCCACGAAGTGGGAAGGACAGACTTCGGCAACCATGAGTCCACGTCACTCCTTCGATGAAAGAGATGAAAGTTAAGATGGGCACAGCCAGAAACGAGAAACGTAGTGGGCGAGTAAGAAGACTAATCAACCAACACAGAACTGGAGTCGTCATTCGCTGGACACTGCGAGAATTGCTGAGGAGGGGATCTGAACACCTATGTACATGTTCGGAGTGTAATGATGATGACCCGCAAATAACTCAATAACACGGTTATTCACGACTGACCTTGAAGTTTATGTGGTTGCCACAGACCCTTATCACTAAGTTTAGGATTTAAACCTTAAAGTTTATGCAGCATATGTACTCCTAAAGTTGATTCTGGGATAGGGGCTCATCTTTATATTTGAAGGGAAAGGAGAAATAAATGTGTGCATTCATTATTATAATAATAGTATTAAATTAACATATCGGACAACAAAGCAAATGTGCGACCCCTGAAAAAATGGATATATTCAGAGTCACTATATCAAATCAAGATAACAACAACTGAAGCTACATAATTAACAATGTTGAGTAAACGCCCCTCTAGTAAACATCTAACTGTTCAATCAGTAGGACAAAAGCCGAGGAATAGTAATAGTAGTGAATACCAAAACCTGGCTGAAATAGATTAAACAGAAATATATTTTTAATGAACCGATTATATTATTTTTTGGCGACGCTCAAATGGTGCATTTTTGTTTTAGGTTGGTTGGCAAATAGTGGTAATGGTACCATTAGTGGTAATAAATGTTGATGTTGAATTCAATACACAAACAGGTCTGAATCTTATGGAGGGCTTAAAATTGTAATGAGTTTCTCTTCACATTTTAAAAAGTTCATCAATTTATTTCAATGACACACGATAAAAGGTTCTCTGTGTGTGTGTGCGCGCGCGCGTGCAGACACATACACACATACACACACACAATATATATATATATATATATATATATATATATATATATATATATATATATATATATATATATATCATCAAGTACCGGGCCTGCTTTCGTAGGTGATCGTGTCTCTCCTCAACTTTCGATTTCGACAGTTATTTATCATTTCTGTTGTTGACCTTCTTCTGCCAAGCCATTCTCTTAAGCTGTCTGGTATCTTTTCTCTTTGCTTTCCTCTATAAAAATCAATTTTCCCTGTTGTTACAATATATTCTAGCTGTTCTCTTCTCATTACATGGCCAAAAAATGATGATTGTTTGTTCCTAATATTGGAAATTAGCTCTCTTTTTGCTTTGGCCTCTTTCAGAACGTTTTCATTACTCTTCTAAGCTGACCACGGTATTCTCAACATTCTTCTGTAAAACCACATTTCTATAGACTCAAGTGATTTTCTTGTCTGTTGTCCTATTTTCTATGATTCACATTCATATGTTAAGACTGGCTCTACATACCATTTAAGAACTCTTTCTTGTTTCTATAGTCAGAACTAGTATCTTAATTTTTTTTGAAAGCTGCTTTTGCCTGAGCCATTCTGCATCTCACCTCTGTTGTACATCCACCGTCTGAGGTTAACAAAGTTCCCAAATAGTTAAACTCATTTACCTGTTTTAATATTGTTCCACTTGTCTTTATTTTATGCGATGTCCTCGCAGAATAATGCACATCAAATGGCAGAACAAAATAACCAACTTAACTGTCCTGCAACGTGCTAAGACCCCAACAATCATGCCGATGCTCAGATGTCGAAGACTAAGATGGCTGGGACACGTCCAGCTAATAGAAGAAAAACGCATCCCAAGGCAAATACTATATGGTGAACTAACACCGGAAAAAGACAAATTGGCAGACTTAAACTAGATATAGAGATATCTGTAAATCATCTCTGAATGACTTCTTCATCTGAAAATAACTGGGAACATCTGGCAAGTGATCGCACATCACGGAGAGCATGTATAAGAATGGTATAACGTCATTTGAGACTGTGCTAAGGCAAAACATTTGAGAGAAAAGACTCATAAAATGGGATGGAAAACTCTGGATCGTGGTCCTGAATTATTCATTCTGTGGCCGTGTGTGTTTGTCAAACATTGGTAGAATTAGGAGCCAATGGTGGGGTGTGCTAAACACTCCAAGGTATGGTGACAGCTTTACAAATAAAGAACACAACACAATACTGACGTTTCGGCCTGTGGCCTTCTTCAGAATACAGGGACAACGACAACAAGCGGTGAAGCACAATTACTACATGTTAGATGATAAAGTGGAGGGCGAGGAAAGTAGGATGCAAAAATAAGAAAAGAGAGAAATGAATTTTACATGATGAGAGGTATGATGGGCGTCAAAATATATAAAATAGAAAAAGAGAGAGAAAAATGTATAATAAATTGTACTTAGCTGAGCTCAGAGCAGGGAGCAGGAAAACTGTAATCCGTGCTGAAACCAGTCGGAATGACTAAATGACTAAAAGCGCAGAGAACGTGTATAGAAAGCAACACGTGACAAAGACAGGTCAGTAAAGAGGGCAAAAAGGATCAAATATCGGGAAAACCAAAAGGGGGGGGGGGGAAAGGGGGCATAGACGAGGATACTCCTGGGACACAACAAGCAATACATATAAATCACTCAACAATGGAAGTGAGAGATCACGCGAGAGGTTAAGAGAAAGAAATAGAATGACACGACAAAGTAGTAAACTAGGCAGTGGGTGAGAGAGATGGACTCTACAGAATGGATGGCCTCGAACTGAACGAGTTGAGAGGTAGGTCAACGAAAGGAAGGATTGGATACTGGAGGAAGAGATACGGTGAGGAAGAATAATAAAGCCGGTATAATGAGAAGGGCGATAGAGGGGTGGTCCGGAGGAAGTTAGTCTATCGGGAGGTAGGGAAGTATTGGAGGAGGAGGTATGGAGAGGAGGGATAAGAAGCAGGTATGTGAAAACTGGATAGGGGGAGATGCGGTAGGTCAGAAGTGAATGGAAAAAGAGAAAGTCTGGAAGAAGTGGAGCAATAGGGGATGGTGTGCAAGAGGTATGAACCATAGGAGGTAAAGAAGTAGGGAAATGATAGAACAAAGGGGGGAATGAAAGTGGGCATCAGGATAAGGGGGATACTGGAATAGTAGGTATAGATGAGTAGTGACTACAAGTTAATAGAGAGGAGAGGGGTGAGCTAGGAGTAGATCAGCAGAGGGGTGGTAGGAAGGACGAGGGACAATAGAGGTGGGCAGAGAGATCGTACGTACAGTCCAGGTGGAGAGGTGATATAGTGATAAAGAGGTAAAGGACATGAAGATAGTCAGAAGAGAAAAAGGTGTAGGGAGAGGGGGGGTTTAGGAGGAAGAAGGCAAGATGGGGGTTACTCAAAGAGGATATGAAAAGCAGGGATGGACGAGTAGAGGACCCAAGAAGAGAAATAGGAAGAGAGGTCCATAGGTGGGAGGGTGGAGTCGGAGGCCGGAGGGTCCTCAGAGGGACAGGGATACATTGATGCCACGAGGGGTGAGGCAGCCCCAACGAGCGATCAGACGGTGCTCCAGAGTGAGCCGACTGTGGTGATCAGAGGAGCATGATATTAGGCCAGTTACCAAGACATCAGTCTTACCTCGATGGCCCCTCGAGTTAAAGTGGGCTGCTACAGGAGTGTCCGCTTCTTGGGTGATGTCATTCAAGTGTTCACGGCACCTATCGCCGATTCTGCGACCAGACTGACCGATGTAGGTCAACTTGCATCGCTTACAGATGATGGCATAAATGATGTTCCGCGATGTGCAAGTGAATCCCTCTCTGATCTCGAAAGGACCATTAGGGAAGAGGACAGTGTCGGTCTGGAGAACGTGGTCACAAGTTTTACATACTCTCCGGTTGCAGCGGATAGTGCCTCGATGGCTGAAGTGGTCAGCAGGAAGACGGCCCCTGACAAGAAAGTCTCGGAGGTTCCGGTCACGTCTAAAGGCCACTAGTGGTGGGTCAGGGAAGAGCAGACGAGTAGTAGGGTCAGATCGAAGAATAGGGAGGTAGCGGTGGATGGTCCTAATAGCGGCGTAGTGGTGAGGGTGATGGGTGAGAGCGAGCACTACTCTATCAGAGGGGGGATGAGTAGAGGGGGTAAGAGCAGACTGACGTGAAGTGTGGAGAACTCGACGCAGGGCAGGGAGGAGAGCTGATTCAGGATAGAGACGTCGGCGGAAGAAATCAAGCATAAGGTGGGCGTTGTGAAGGAAATCTTCATCGTCTCGGCAAAGGCGACGAAGTCTGAGAAGCTGGGAATAGGGAAGAGAGTTCTTGCAGGATGTAGGATGAGAGGAGTCGTAGCGGAGGAAACTATGGGAGTCAGTGGCCTTGTAGAAGACCGAGGTGAGAAGATGAGAGGTGCCCAAGGAGACTAGGATGTCCAGGAAAGATACGGAGGAGGTGGAGATGTGGAAGGTGATGTGGATAGAGGGGTGGAAATGTCCGACATATTCGATGAAACGGGAGATCTCATCTTCTGGAAGGTCAGACAGACCAATGCAGTCATCAATGTACCTACGATACATGAGGGGAAGAGGGCCCTGGTAGGTATGGATGATTTGGTGCTCAAGGTAACCCATGAAGAGACAAGCATAGCTGGGGCCCATTTTAGTGCCCATCGCCACACCGCTGATCTGGGTGAAGAAATTGCCATTGAACTCGAAAGAGTTGAGGTTCAAGACTAATTCTGCTAGACGGAGGAGGACGCCAGTGGCGATGGAGGGTTGGATCCTACGGTCCAGGAAAAACTGAAGAGCTTGAAGGCCGTCGGAGTGGGGAATAGAAGTATACAGGGAGCAGACATCCATAACGAAGAGGCGGTAGTGACGATCAGGAAGGAGGGTGATAGAGGAAAAGATGTTAAGGGCGTCGTTAGTGTCTTTGACATACGAAGGGAGGCCCATAACTATGGGTTGAAAGACACTGTCGAGGAAGTCAGAAATGAGAACAGTAGGACATGAGATGGAAGAGACAATAGGACGCCCAGGAGAGTCAGGTTTATGTATTTTAGGCAGCATATAGAAAGAGGGTCTGCCCAAGCAGTGGTCAGGAAGGATCATGCGGGAGGAGCTAGAGGGAAGTAATCCATCCTGAATGAAACGGAGGATCGTACGACGCACCACGGCGTTATTAGAGACAGTAGTGTCGTCGGGGGTGGGGAGGTAGAAAGTCGAGTCGGATAATTGTTTATCCCCTTCCCGGATATAAAGGTCTTTCCTCCATACCACCACAGAGCCGCCCTTGTCAGCCGGCTTGATGACAATATCATCACGTCGGCGAAGATCCTGGAGGGCTTGGTACTCTTCACTACTAAGATTAGAGCGTCGAAGTCTATGGGGACGAAGTGCCTTAATATCCCGGTAGGTACTGTTAATGAACTGGTCCAAAGCCTGTGATTCGCCCGAGCGGGGAGTCCAGTCAGATTTACGGGAGGAAAAGCGGGCAAATTCGTCTGTAGGAGGAGGTTGAGAGGAAGAGTTCGGATGATTAAAGTAATAGAGTTTGAGTCGTAGTCGTCTGTGATACTCCTGAATGTCCCGTAAGAGAGAGAATGAGTCACTCAAAGGGCGAAGGGGGACAAACTTAAGACCCTTGCTGAGAAGAGAGCGCTCATGGTCGGAAAGGGGCAAATCAGGGGGAATACAAGTGACAAGGGAGCTAGAGTCAGAGGCATTGGGGAGAGGAGGAGGTGAGGGAGGAGGAGGAGGAGGACGGAGGTTCAAGAGTTTACGTTTGTGCTGAGAGGATAAAAAGTCATACACAGATCGGTTGTAGTGGTGGATGGTATGGCGGATGAAGCGAAGAGTCCCAGGAAAGTTAGAGGTGAGTAGATGGAGTTGGGATAGGAGGTGTTGTAGGCGGTTGTTGAGGTGGGATATAAGACGAGAGTGGCTAGAAGCGACAAGACGAACACGTTTCAGGCCATGCTGGAGTTCAAGGTTCTGCAGTTGGCGGCGAAGATAGTTAGAGAGGTAGGGTTGACCGACTTGAGGTGAGAAGTGAGATCGGAACCCACACGGGAGAAATTTACGATGGAGGCAGTTGTTCAAGAAATTCAGGTGACAGGTAAATCTAGTTTTCTTGAAAGTAGTGAAGGCAAAGTCCTTAGAGATGTTAGAGAGTTCGGGGGGTAGAGTGGAGAAGGAGGCGATGATGGAGTGACGGATAGAATGAGATAGATGTTTGAGGGAGGGCATAGTGAGGAGATGAGAGAAGATCGAGAAGAGAAATGAGAGATAAACCAACTAGATGAAGATAGGTAGGATACGTGAAGGTATAGAGAAGCCAATAATAGAAAGAGGGAAGGTAGTGAATAGAAAGTATGAGGAGCAAAGTGCAAGAGGGGAGGGTAAGGAAGCACCCAGAAGTGAAGGCGAGGAGAGACTGACGAGAGATAGAATAGGTAGGTGAAAGAACGGAGTGGAAATGGTTCTAACTAAAGTACACAGAGATGAATGACGTTAAACAAACATAAAGTAGCAGCGATATCAATTGAGTAGGGAACAGGCAAATAATTGCAATGCTGCGGTAAAGCTGGTAGCAAGGAGCCAATGGTGGGGTGTGCTAAACACTCCAAGGTATGGTGACAGCTTTACAAATAAAGAACACAACACAATACTGACGTTTCGGCCTGTGGCCTTCTTCAGAATACAGGGACAACGACAACAAGCGGTGAAGCACAACACAACATTGGTAGAATTAGCCACGAAAGAAGCTGTTCGACAAAAACAAAACCTCAAAAAAAAAAAAATACACAATAGCCTCCACTAGACCGTCTGACAAGACGAAAAGGGCCAAATATACTTGTCTTTATTGTGCACTGAGGTGTCTTCTTTTTCATTGTTGTTACCATTACTTCTGTCTGTTTGCTATTAAGACTGAGTCCTTTATTTTATTTTATATATTATTTGCACCTCTCTGTGTGTGTGCATGCGTGTGCGTGTTTTTACTTTTCTATTCAGTTATGGTAATTAAAAAAAATGAATGTTTTGGTTTCTTTTTCTTGAAGTAGAAAAATAAAAACAATAGTCGAAACTTCACTGTAAGCGTTTAAGTGTTTCAATCTTGCGTGATAAGTGACGTGCCTTCTTCAGATAACTATTTGTTGGTGGAAAATTTTTTTAAAAGTGCGTCATACTTTTGGTTTGAAAGATTGTGTTTTCTCATTCCATCGTTTTATTCATGTCTGTTTCACCTTATCACCTTGGCGATTTCAATTCTGTAGATTTACGTAGCAGACGGTACGTATTTGCATCCATCTGTCTATTTGCTTGCACATGTCTATATTTGTGTGTTTTGTACGTGTGTTTATTTAAGTTCAGCATTGGTTCGTCTGCGCGTGTTTGTGCGAATCCGTGTGCGTTTCTTAAACATGCTTTTAAACATATACAGAAACACACACGCAAACACACACATGTTTACATAATGCGGTTTACGGAGAAAACACTTGACACATTATCTAGTTGCCGCAGGAACGATAAGCGATATTGCATAAAGTAAAATACGACTGCTTCGTTTACAGTCATCCACTGCCTCGCCTGATAATCCAATCACTCACTAATTGGTACATTTCTTATTACTAGATCACTCACTTGCTCATTCTCTCAAACTCCTCTTTCTCTGGCACGTTCATTCATTCACTCAAACCAAACACAAACTCACCTACTATTTTTGCTTAGTTTTTTGCTTAGCTTTTTTAATGCATAAATCGAGTGATGACTAAACATGCTCGTTCAAAATCCCGTATTCTTACCCACCCGTCTCATCACCCACCCTCCCATCCAACCAACTCACTCAATCACTCACAACCGACTCACTCACTCACTCATTCACTCACTCACTCACTCACTCACTCACTCACTCACTCACTCACTCACTCACTCACTCACCCACCCACCCACTCAATCACTCACTCACTCACTGAAATAAAAACTACACCTTTGTTTATTATTTTTAGGACATTATTTCGCTTGACTGTAATTAAACGAACACGATGAAATGTTGGCTGTGTCCTGTTTGCGATTTCGAACAATCTCCTGGTTAAATATAAGGGGGGGGGGGGGGGGAACAATCTTGGCGATGATTTGTTGTATTTTTGGAATGAAAGACGCGTCGAGGACATGGCTAGCCCTTGAACACTCCTAGGGTGTAGTAATGAAAAGCTTGATGAAGAAACAACAATGTTTTACAAATATCGAGTTTCTTGATTGAATTGCTGTAGGTTGAATGTAACGACTATAGAAGTAACACTGGAAGTAGTAATAAAATGAACAGAACAGATTGCGCGCAAACATTTCTCTTTAAGAGACACTATTATACAATGCTGAAAGAACATTAGCTGTTTTTATTGCCATTTTGTGAATATTTTTGCTCATCATCATCTTGGGTGTTGTCTTCATATCGAAGGTTGACTACCCTGGATCATCATTCCGCTGTATCTTGCTTCGATAGCGCAGGTTGTCATAGTCTACTTGTCCATCTTTTGATGTTACTCGTCCTTCCTAGTCTTGGTCTGTCTCTGCTTCTTTTACCTTGTATTTTACATTCCAAGATTATTTTTAGTAGGCTTTTAACTTGCCCCAAAAGTCTCATTTGTCTTGTTTGAATTGTGTTGAGTAGTTCTATTTTCATTTTTAGCTTATTTAAGATTTCATCATTTGTTTTCTTTTCTTTCCACCCAATGCTTCCTATTTTTCTATATATCCACATTTCAAAGGCTTCAATTTTGTGTTGTTTACTTGTCTAATGTCCATGTTTCTGCACCATACAGGAATGTTGAGATGATATAACGTTTTGCAATTCTTAGTTTTAGCCCTGGTCTTATTTGTTTTGATGTTAGTATATTTTTCATGGCTTAAAAATTACTTTTTGCCATTTTTTTTGTTTGTTTTACATTTCCCATCACTAGCTTTAGTATGTCTTAGGTAGTTGTAGCTCCAGGTCTGTTTCCTAAACTTTGATATCCACGTGTAGGTTTTGAGTATTATCTTTGTTAATGATCATAATTTGTCTTTTTGATATTCATATTTAATCCTAGGAAGATTAGTGACAAACGATAATTCCCAAACAGCAGAGATAGAATCAAGATGCAGCAAAGCTTGTCAAATCATTGGAGAGTTATCACCACTATTGTCCAACAAGGAAATAACTCTGGAGGTCAAACGAGCACTATACAATACAATCTTCATCCCAACGTTGTGCTAAGAATGCCAGACCTGGACTCTAGATGCAAGAACAATAAGAAAAATAACCTCTACTGAGATTAAATGTGTTAGGCGAATGACAGGAAACAGTCTGAGAGATAAGATTAGAAATGAAGAACTGAGAAAAGGCTAGGAATAGCCCCCGCCATAGAATATATAAGGAAACAACAGATAGAATGGTTTAGCCACATGACAAGGCAGAAAGGTCAAAACTCAACACAACGAGCATTCAACAAACGTTGTGAGAACACCAGACCCAAGGGTCGACCACAAAAACAAAATGGATTGATGGAATATTAGAAGCACTAGGAAACATAACAGCAGCAGAAGCGAACTGAAGAGCAAAAATAAAAAAAACCCGCAAATTGTATCTCCCCTCGACGCTGAAAGGCCGATGAGGAAGGAACGCAGAAGAAGAAGAAGATATTTAATTCATATTTCTGCTTGTCTTGTTTATTTCATTAAGTAAATGTTGTAGATATTTAGGATTTTCTGCTTGTAATACAATATCATCAGCATATCTTAGGTTATTGATTATTTTTCCGTTAATGCTAAGGCCTGGCATCTCTGTGATGCTTTTAAAGATTTGCTCAGTGTACAGATTGAACAATCTTGATTATAATATGCATCCCTGTCTTACTCGTCTTTTTATATCCATAGGTGTATATTTTTGCTATGAACATTTAATATATTACATCTAAGTTCTTTAAATCTTATAAATTCACTAGCTGTAATACAAGCAATATGTGTTCTGATCAACAAAGCACATTTAATGTCAGTGCATAGAACTAAAAATAAATGTTTAATCTGTGCTTCTTAATATTACAACATGTAAAGTACTTAAATAAATGTTGATCTTTTCTTTGTTCTTAGTAATACACGCAGTCGTTTCACTAGCATTCGTCTTCTCTCCTTTACAATACATCTGAACAGGATCATTCTTTTATAACGAGACCTGTTATAACGGGGCTCCTGATATAATGTCAGTTCTAAAAAAAAATCACCATTATCTTTCTTCTTTATCTTACATTTAAAAGTAACAAAATATTTTATAACGGTGTTACGAAGCCTTAAAAAATCGGTTATAACGCATTTTGTTAAATTTGCCTCTTATATTTAAAAGTAACAAAATATTTTATAACGGCGTTACGAAGCCTTAAAAAATCGGTTATAACGCATTTTGTTAAATTTGCCTAACCCAAAAAGGATCCGTGTGTAAATTGTGAGGCCACGCGGGCTAGGCATGAACAGTAAGGCGTTACTGTGGCTGCAGTTGGAGAAATGACTGTGTTTTTTTATTGGATAGGTCAGTACCATTTAGGCTTTCATCTTATGGCGCACACCTGCACGCTTGTTCAAATCTATTCGCAGGTCATTACATTTGTTAGTGCAATGGCTTCCATTACTGGCAAGAAATGCACGGCATATCATTTGAAACGAAAGTGATGTTGATAGAAACGTGGATAAAAAGTTACAATCAAATGCAGAAATTTACAAGGAACATGATATTTTCTCAAGTACTACCTACCTACATTCCTCATGGACAGAAACAGCATTATGTTGGCATTACAAACAGTGGTTTTGAGCAGAATAGAGAACAATCAGGAAGTCTTTTAAGAAGACGTTGACTGTTTTTTGCATACATGGTTCCAGCAATCTATAAGGGAGAATATTCCAATTTCAGTACCCATCCTTAGAGAATAGGGAATAGAAGTCATAGGTCATACAAACTTCAACCTAAGTATGGACTGACTGAATCGATTCAAAACGAAACCTGGAATCGCAATGAAAATAGGCTGCAGCGAGGCTGGGTGAGTTTCAAAAGAAACAACTAAGTAGAAGCAAAGTGAACTATATGAAATTCTCAAGCAGTTCGAACCAAAGAATATGTACAACGCGGACGAGGCAGGTTAATTTTTATAAGCGTGTTCCCAATTCGCACACTCGCTGAAAAAAAAGAAAAGTGTGCAGTGGTTACAAGATTCCAGAAAGAGAATTTCTATTTTGATCTCTGCCAACATGAATGGTGCCAGGCTGCCCTTGCTCGATACAAGAAAATTTGAGAAATCAATCTGTTTAAAAAAAAAAAAGAATACTGTCGACAGAGTGTAAGTTTAACAACCCAAGAAAAAAATACTTTCGAAAAGATATTGTTAAATTTTTCTTTGGTGCACACTTGAGGCGAACAAGTATTTTACAGCTAAAACAAAATTTGCAGCAGCTCATGGCATAAATTGGTTGAAATACTTGGTAGAAATGCTTAACGAATCAATTCAGAGGAAGAGGTATGTTTACAGCACTCGGAAAAATGACAAATAATCAACAACAGAAAAAAAAACAACAATATATGGTTCTAAGCAGGATCGAACCCGTACTCCTTGACACAGCGCCTTGCCACGAAAAGCCAAACGATAGGGAACACTGCCAATAGTTGACCAAGTTGGCATCCTGGGAACTCAGAAGGTTTGAGGTATTCTTTCTTTTTTCTTAGCTTCACATAGATATGACTGACATAGCCAGCAACCATTGTTCCTATGACGATATGCGGGGCAAATTCTTCAAATGGCAACCTATATCCCCTACTGCTAGTATCACTACTCAGGGATCATATACTGTTCTGCATATACTCCAGTATCCCTCAACCTCTCCCCCCCCCCCCCACATACACACACACATACACAAAACCCCCGGGAAGTTGGAAGGACACAGGACGTCGATAACCATGAGTCCCACGTCACGCCTTCGGATGAAAGAGATGGGCACAGCCAGAAACGATAAACTTAGTGGGCGTATAAGAAGACTTATCAACCAACACAGAACTGGAGTCGTCAGTCGCTGGACACTTCGAGACTTTCTGAGGAGGGGATCTGAGCACCCATGGACATGTTCGGAGTGCAATGATGATGACCCGCTAATAACTCAATAACTCAAAAGCTTGCAGCACCACTTTCCCATAATTTATGTTAATATAGTTTGATCATTTTCCCCCTCCCAACATGTGGCTAATGAGGTATAATTGTGTACAAATGATATTCATGTCATTTTATGACCTTCATTTTCATATGCCATTTTGTATAGGTTTGTCATTCTAATAATTTTAAGTGCTTGTGATGTCATTTTTACCAGTTTACAATAATTAACGGCATTTTATGATTATGACTTATTATCATTATTATTGTTATACAGATGATTATGATTTGTATTATTGTTATAAGTGCACAAGTGTCGATATTCTAACACAATGAAACACCAAACTTCTTATCGTAACCTTGGTTGAAAGCTCACTTGAATCAGCACATATATCCAGCTATTTTGGATCCGCTGTCACGGCCGCCCTCTCTCTCTCTCTCGAGATGAAATATAATATGAGTTGGCAAAGCAACCACAGCAGTTATTAACTAGCACAACGGCACGTGTTCTGTGTTTTCATATCTATCACACGAGTGGAAGATTAATGTGACTATTATAAGAATGGACATCAACCGTATTTCCAAATATGCGGTGGGATCTTTTAGATAGGAAGGATCCTGTAGATAACAAATTAAAAAAAAAATGATTGAAAGACATCCCTGAGTAAATTTTCCATTACTGATAATAACTGGAAGAGCTAGCAGATATTTGTACCAGATAGAGAAGGTGTATAAAAAGCGTCAAAAGAACATTTGAAAATGAAATGTAGTCAAATTTAGAAGAAAAAAGAGACGAGATCTCATCTCTTGTTCATCCTGCATCCGGGCCTTTCCAATATTGGGAAGATAACCATGAAAATAGCTGCTAAGCAAATCAGCTTCAGACAGTTGCTATAGAAGAAGGAACATAGCTCCGCATTCTTTGCACCTCTGACCTTTTATGTGAGTACCTCGTTTTGGGGGTGGGGAGATGCCGGTTGTGCCACCTTTACTGACTTTGTTGTTGTTCCTGACATGTGAATAATGTATATCCCCACTGAGCGTACAAGTGTCGCTCAGCTGGCAGGACGTGACTATGCTAGGAACATTCTACACATTGAACTATTTTCCTTTTGGCGATGACTAGAAAGACATTCAAAACACCACCCTTAACTCACCCACCCTATTCTTCATTTATCCTAATGAAAGTTTCCGAACCTAACTACACTACGAAGACAGCTCTCCCAACCCAACCTACCATTGACAATACACTTTATGGACCCACACAGCAGCTAAAAAAGACATGAGCGACAAACGACACGCTGTAAACTGCAACTAGCTCACGGCAAATAGGATTAAGTCAAGTCTAGTCCGACATTACCTGTTTCCAGTCATCAACGAAAACGCAATGTCTTCTCTTCTCTCTCTCTCTCTCTCTCCCCTCTCTCTCTCTCTCTCCTCTCTCTCTCTCTCTCTCTCTCCTCTCTCTCTCTCTCTCTCCCTCTCTCTCTCTCCCTCTCTCTCTCTCTCTCCCTCTCTCTCTCTCTCTCTCTCTCTCTATCTCTCTCTCTCTCCCCCCCCCCCAATCATTCAAATAAGAATATGTTTCGAGCTTGTAAATTCAAACTTCTCTCGAAATTTTGAGACACTTCATGGTAAATGTTCAACAACTATTTGATGCATTTTGTGGTTGGTTCTAAATCTTGATAATTGTCTTGACTGTTCGCGGGAAAAAAACCCATTGGTTGAGAGTTCCCTCTTACTTATTGTGATATTTGTTTACTTTGATCGCAGAGAGAGTTTACTGAAATAACAAGTATTTGCATGTCATCATTTTATAGTTATCTTCATATTAAAAATCTGCTGGTGCTGATAGCAATCATCATAATCAAGTAATTGAACCGTTAGGTTTTAAATTATGGATAAGTTTGTGTGTGAGTAAGTAATGTGAAATGATAGCACATTCCTTCCATAGTATTTCCTGACTATCGCGATTTTTTGGACAACATAGATAAGCTTCATTCATTTTTCTTGCTGCTTCTCGTTGTGAGCTGATTGTTACATGGTTTATTAATTCTCTAGTGCCGCCTTTTTAAAAAATAAACAAATAATCGTATGAAATGTTAAAACGTTAAGGTGTGGAAGTTTCTTTCAACTTTCTAATTCAAGGCATTGCTCTAGTAAGCAACAAAAGCCCAGAAGACTACTTATTGGAAAAACATACTGAATCGCGCAGTTTGATTTGAATACAGACATGGGTAAATATGCATGAAAGCAAGTGACCCTTCTTGTCTCGAGCATTATAACGTAGTTATTTATACAATCTATATGCATTTCTTTTAAAAGGATTTCACGCGACGAAAAACTTAGCCGACATTTACAGGTACTGGTATGCATAATATTGCATTTTCAAAGCATAATCTAAGTTGTCATTGAACACAGAAGCAACATTTGAATAATTACAAATACAATTTTTTTTTAAAAATGTAGAGTGAGATGTAAATGTTTCAACATTCGATTTTATATATAATATGTAACAGTTTGCTCAGACCATTGATACAAGTTTTGACGGCTGTAGTCGATGAGCGGAACTTTTTTTTTTTCAAGTTGAAAAAGCCAATTTTAATATTAAATATTACCTTCATTTTTCATAATATTATTGACTTCATGGATGGATTCATGGGACGCACCAAAATGGCAGCTTATTTATATTCGAGCTATGGACTAAGCAATGTTTACTTTGAATACCACGATAAATGTTATTGCAGCGAGTTGGCAGATTTTTGAAAATGTATTCAGGGGTTTGAACATAAATGTTTGTTCACAGTTCGTTAACCTTCGCTGTAGATAAAGTCGTTAATTTGATGGCTTAGTTTGTGACATTGGTAGCTAAGGACCTAACTTGTGCAAACGGATGGAATTGGCAAGGATCATTTTGAATCTATGAAGTGGGCTCATTTTGTGTTTAACTCAAAAGCATATGTGCTTTTTAACCAAAGAACTTTTTTTTTTGGGACTCAATGAAGATATCCCCGATGGAAGAATAAATTGTACTATTAGTCCCATAAATGATTCGCTTCCAGAGGTTTATGATGTAAACAAAGCAGTTTTGTCATTGCAAGTGAATAATGTCCACACCTATAATTGGTCAGGATTGGGTAGCAGCAGCAGTTTTATAGCAAACACAGAAAACATCACATGATTGTGCTGTTCTGAAACAGCTATGCCATCTCTCTCTCTTCTACCTTTTAGCTCCCAGTGGAGCATAGGTCTTCAACAAACACTTTCCAAGTCGTTCTGTTTTTTGCAATTCTTTTAAGATCATTCCATGTCTTCCCCATCATCTTCATCTCTGCTTCAATCTGTCTTCTTCAAGAATTCCTTGGTCTTCCTCTTTGTCTTTTCCCCTGGGGATTCCAAAAAAGGGCCTGTTGTGTAATACTCTCAGTTGGTTTCCGTAGTGTGTGTCCTATCCATCGCCATCGTCTTCGCTGTATTTCTTTATCCACTGGTATTTGACCGGTACATTTCCATAATTCCACGTTTGTGACTTTGTCCTGCCATTTCCATCCCTTTATTCTGCGCAAGCATCCATTAATGAAAGTCTGTACCTTCGTGATTGTCAATTTTGTTATTCTCCATGTTTCACAGCCATATAATAGAACCGACTTAACATTGGAGTTGAAAATTTGTATTTTTGTATTTAGCCTAATTTCTTTGGATTTCCATATGTTTCCCAGTGCAATGAAAGCTCCTCTTGCTTTTGATATCCTTATTTTGGTATCGTTTTCTGTTCCTCCCTCTTTATCTATATTACTGCCCAGATATATATAAGATTGTACGTCTAGTAGAGGTATTTCTCCTAGTTTTATTTGGTTATTGCCAACTGCATTAATTCTCATAATGTTGGTCTTATCTCTATTAATCTTTAGTCCTAGCTGTTGTGATCTCTCATCTAATATACTCATTTTATCTTGCATCTGTTGGTGGCTGTGTGATAGGAGAGCTATGTCATCAGCAAAGTCTAAATCATCAAGTTGTTTGGTCAGTGACCACTGGATCCCATTTCTGTTGTTTTGAGTTATTTTCATAATCCAATCTATGGCCAGTAGAAAGAGAAATGGAGACAGAAGGCATCCTTGCCTTACTCCTGTTCTTATTTCAAATGCTTCTGTAAGCTGTCCTTCATGCACCACACTACATTTTGTTCCTTCATACATTGTTTTTATCAGGTTAATAAACTTTATGGGGATTCCATAATGACTCAGCAACTTCCAAAGCATTCTTCTGTCTAAACTATCAAATGCCTTTTCGTAATCTATGAATCCAATATAAAGTGGGGATTTTAGTTCTAAACTTTGTTCAACTATTATACGTAGAGTAGTTATTTGATCAGCACATGATCTGTTCTTCCTAAAACCTGCTTGTTCATCTCTCAAGTGTTTCTCTATAGCCTCTTTTAGTCTCTCCAGAATGATTCTGCCTAATATTTTTCCTGGCACTGATAGTAGCATAATTCCCCTATAATTTGTGCACTCCTGTAAACTTCCTTTCTTTGGTAGTTTGATCATATAACCTTCTCTCCAGTCTTTAGGTATTTCTTCCCTCTCCCAAATTTTATCCAATAGATTATGTAACATCTTGGTAGAGGTGATAATATCTGCTTTGATGGCTTCCGAAGGAATTTCATCTGGTCCTGTGGCTTTACCATCTTTTAACAGTTTGATGGCTTTCATTATTTCTTCTTTGCTTGGTTTTCCGCAGTTAACGTGTAATTCTTCTTCTGCTGGTAGTATATCTGGAGGATTATTTGAGCCAGGTCTGTTCAAAAGTTCTTCAAAGTGCTCCTTCCATCTCTCCATTTGTTCCTTTATATTACTAAGCAGATTTCCTTTCTTATCTTTGATAAAGGCGTTGATCTGTTTGTATTTTCCACCTAATTTCTTTGTGCTGTTGTACAGTTCTTTCATATTCCCTTTATTTGCTGCTTCTTCTGCCTCTTTAGCTAATTCATCTATATATTTCCTCTTATCCCTTTTAATGCATCTTCTCACTTCTTTATTCACCTCTGTGTAAGCTTCCTGTGTCTTGGCTTTATTACTTCTTGTTTTGCTTTTATTTATGTCTGCTTTCTTGTTCTTTCTTTCTTTAATTTTATCCAGGGTCTCTGCTGTCATCCATGCCTTATTCTGGCGTTCTCTTTTCCCCAGTGTTTCTTCGCATGTCTCTTTCCATATATTTTTTACCTGTTTCCAATGATCTTCTATATTTATAGTATTTTCTAGTTGTTGGAGGACTTGGTATTTGTTTGATATTGTGACTGCGAATTTATCTTTAATTCCTTGTTCTTTAAGAAACCCTACATTGAAATACGTTCTGCCCTTATTC
The DNA here is from genome assembly GCA_032433765.1 of Megaustenia siamemsis. Taxonomy (NCBI): domain Eukaryota; kingdom Metazoa; phylum Mollusca; class Gastropoda; order Stylommatophora; family Ariophantidae; genus Megaustenia; species Megaustenia siamemsis. Next base: position 67,607,243 of record JAVIAB010000092.1, on the reverse strand, counting down.
GTTGTAGTATACCTTTTTAATTTAATTTTAAGTTTGGCTAACAGAAGATGATGATCAGAAGCTATATCTGCCCTTCTATATACTTTTACATCCTGTAAGGATGACTTAAACTTATTATTAATACATATGTGATCAATTTGATTTTCCGTTCTATGATCTGGTGACACCCATGTAGCTTTGTGTATTCTTTTATGTTGGAATATTGTTCCTCCTAGGCTCATTTGATTAAGGGCGCAGAAATTCACAAATATCTCTCCATTCTCGTTTATATCTCCAAGTCCATGTTTTCCCATAATCTCTTCAAAGCCTCTGTTGTCTGATCCTATCTTAGCATTTAGGTCTCCCATCAAGATTATAATATCCTTGGCTCGTCTTGCATCCATCTGGCATTGTAGCTGTTTATAAAAATCATCTTTAACTGAGTCATCTTTATCGTTGGTTGGTGCATAGCATTGTATAATGTGTAATTTTATTTTGTTTTTGGTTGTTCTAAATGTTGCTCTCACCAGTCTTGGTCCCACTGCCTCCCATTCTATTAGTGTCTTCTGTGCATTCTTTGATAGCATTATAGCTACCCCTTCGCTATGTTGTGCTCCTGGTTCCTGGTGTCCTGATGATAAAATCATCTCCCCTGTATTCAATTTTATTCTCTCCGCTCCCAGCCATCTTGTTTCACATATTCCCAGAATATCTATCTTGTAGTTGTTCATTTCTGCTGCCACTTGTGCCGCTTTGTGCAACTCAAAAGCATATGTGCTTTTTAACCAAAGAACTTTTTTTTTGGGACTCAATGAAGATATCCCCGATGGAAGAATAAATTGTACTATTAGTCCCATAAATGATTCGCTTCCAGAGGTTTATGATGTAAACAAAGCAGTTTTGTCATTGGAAGTGAATAATGTCCACACCTATAATTGGTCAGGATTGGGTAGCAGCAGCAGTTTTATAGCGAACACAGAAAACATCACATGATTGTGCTGTTCTGAAACAGCTATGCCATGCTACCCTAGAATTGCATTTAATGGGATTACTGTGACCACAAACCACTCTCCATGTGTGTGCCACGTATTTACACCCCTGAAAGAAATTCTGAATATAACATCATGTGCCGTCTGTGGTATTAATGACCACATACCAGGAGCCTCCACTATGATTGATACAACTGTTGCACCAAGCACTTCATCAGCAAAGCCATATCTATGGAATGTTCATCTGACATTGTTCTTGAATGATGTCCAAGTTAATGAGACATCAGATATTGTGGCGGCAGCTACAAGAAGGGAGCGGAGAACATCATCAATTGTGTTTTTACTAACTACAGGTCATGTGGCTTCTGTTGGATTGGAAATGATAACTTACCACCACTGTGTGTCTATATGTTTGGAATTGGAGTCATCAATGATGGCCTAACATCATAAAGTGCTACGACGATCATCATTTTCGGGAGGACGTAAACTCCCATGGTATATGGTGGATAGGCGGCAGGAACCATTGAAGGTTATGTCTGAAAAGTGTTCCTTCTTGCAGTTTCCTCATATTCCAAGTCCGGCTTGTTGCAGGAGCTACTGAGTTAAGAGCTCTGTGCACACCGTGAGCTGTGTGTCTCATCCATTTTGATCCTGCTTCGATATCCCGTACGATGAATGATGATATCGTATGACGGGGAACAGTTGGCTGTGTTCACTTTCTGCGCGGTTTCGCCTTATGTCTTTTGGCGTGTGCTGAGACTGCTACGATGGGGACTACAGTTACCTTTCTTTGTTTGGGAGATGAGTTAGTAATTCGGATGATTCCACTGGCATGGGCGGTTGAGCAATTATGGATTTTAATTCGTTTGCTGTGAGACCGAGGCCTTCCATAGCCAATAACAATAACAATATTATTTATTGCCAATCAGAAAATGGTCGAATTTATGTTCACTACTTCTATTTCACTGGCTGGGACAAACATTTATTAATCAATCATACATTATTTTTATCATACAATGTTAGCGATTTATCGATACATTAATTATTTAAAGAACATTGAATGTGTTTTCGTTTGTGTGTATGTGTGTGTGGGGGGGGGAGAGAGGAAGGGGGTGAGGGATGCTGGAGTATATGCAGAACAGTATATGATCCCATAGTAGTGATACTAGCAGTAGGGGATATAAGTTGCCATTTGAAGAATTTGCCATGCATATCATCATAGGCACAATGGTTGTCGGCTATGTCAATCATATCTATGTGAAGCTAAGAAAAAAGAAAGAAAAGAAAATCCCAGGTGACACTCTATATATCTGGTTTAGGGGAGCTAGCTGGCCTTTGGCGCTCATAATTACTCTCTCGGCGTATAGACACGACGCGCAGGTCAGCACATAATTGTGACGTAACGATCAGAAAAAATGGTGCCAATCCCCACTCATAGTTCAACCTTTTCACTACCGTATTCATTGACGCCAAAACAGATACAGTAGATGGACTGTTGAAGCCCTTGACCAGCTTCGGGTTGTCCGACATTTGTCGTGTAATTGAAGTACTGTAGATCCTCGTACTTCAAGCGACCCTAACTTCGAACGTTCCAGAATTTGAAAACTAAATTCGGGGGAATTTCGATCAAGTGTTCTAACGATGCTTCTATGTTCGAACCGCCTAAACTCCGGCGTAGTGAAAAAAACACACAAAAAAACATGTCATCTGTAAGTTCATTCGATGAATTTGTTGTGCGCCTGATTAATCTTTTCTTGCTTTACGCTACTGTGCTTTCTAAACTTAAAAAAAAACCCCAGTTATCTATTAACTATAAGTATTAAAATAAATTGTGGAAGCAGCTATGCTTAGAAAGAAGTTTGTTGTATCGATGATTGAAGTGGAAAAGGAATGCATCGTGAAAAGAGAAAGTGGTACGCGTGTAGCAGATCTAGAAAATAGTGAAAGTAAACCTAAACCCTCAACCATTTAGTGCAAAGAGACGAGAGAGAGAGAGAGAGAGAGAGAGAGAGAGAGAGAGAGAGAGAACACCAGAAACACTTTTCTTTGTGTGTTTTTGAAAGATAACGCCTTTCCCAAACAGTAGCTTTTCTTTTTTTTTCTCTCTACCAACCTCGCCGGGGCATCACCACTCCTAAATTACAGTAAATGCAAGTTTCATTTTCTTATTCTTCTTCCTCTTCTTTCCTTTCTCATTAGCCTTTCAGCGCAGAGGGGAAAAGAAAGTTTCAATTTAGTGTATACAATTAATATATTTTAATTTTTGTTTTCACCTTTAAAAATATTATTTAGAGTATTTAATTGTGGTATGTTTACCTTAATACCAGCAATAAACGGCATGGAGAGTCTAGAATTACTTTGTGCTGTCTTCAGCCTCTAGATGATAATAGATGGTTTAGTACTTTCAGGTACAATGACAAGTGTAAAAAAAAAAAAAAGATAATTTTCATTGTAAATATAGGAACACAAAATAATACTTCCTAATAAAAATATAACATGAAATGTTCGTACTACTTAGAATGTGTCTTGCACTTAAAAAATAGATTTAAAAAATATTGTTTACAAACGTTTGATTTTTCTGATTAAAGTACAACTACAGCAAACCTGCATCAATGCTTTGGCTGCCACTTTTTTTTTTTTTTAAGGAAGCGAGTCTTAATCTAAGTTAAAACTATTTAATGTTTTTACTTTTTTTTTTTTTTTTTTAAATAATTCATTGTTCCCTTGAATTGTAATATAAATAGATGTAATGTAGACTACACAAGTATTCAGCCCTACTGGGAGATACTTGCATTAATAGGAAAGTACAAATATACAATTTATTTCCGGTCTGTGATCGTTACCCTATGCTATAGTCATTGAGATCGCCTTTCGTGGAAGACACTACTGCAATAGCCAATTTTTTTAGTTGGCTGCGTGGCAGTGTACCAAGCGTTCGGCTTCTCGTGGCAAGGCGCGGTGCCACTGAGTACGGGTTCGATCCCACTTCGGACCATATATTGTTCTTCGTTTTTTTCTATTGTTGTTTGTCTGTCAATTTTTCCGAGTGCTAACACATACTTCTTTGTTCTATTATTCCCTATTATCGCCTCGGAAGTTCCCCATATAATAATATTTATGTATTATTATTTGTACCCAGTATATAACCACTGGGAACTACTATTCGTGCTGTTTCGTCCAATAAATGTTTGTCTACAACACAAGTATTCAGCCCTACTGGGAGATACTTGCATTAATAGGAAAGTACAAATATACAATTTATTTCCGGTCTGTGATCGTTACCCTATGCTATAGTCATTGAGATCGCCTTTCGTGGAAGACACTACTGCAATAGCCAATTTTTTAGTTGGCTGCGTGGCAGTGTACCAAGCGTTCGGCTTCTCGTGGCAAGGCGCGGTGCCACTGAGTACGGGTTCGATCCCACTTCGGACCATATATTGTTCTTCGTTTTTTTCTATTGTTGTTTGTCTGTCAATTTTTCCGAGTGCTAACACATACTTCTTTGTTCTATTATTCCCTATTATCGCCTCGGAAGTTCCCCATATAATAATATTTATGTATTATTATTTGTACCTAATGTAGACTAGCCCGTGTGTTACCGGGGCCCCATTATGTGGGATGTAAAGAATAGTGACACTGTGACCTTCCAGGCATGTCGTATGAGAAGACTAAGGAGGTTGATCGATGGCTTGACAAGCTGTCATTGTAAAAAGCATTGTTATGGAAAGACCATAGATTTTAGAAGCAGTGATCTCTGCAATATGTGCCATTTTGGTTCGCAAGGTTTCTATTTTTGAGATTGTGGTTCTGCCCTATGTGCCGTCTTCGGCTCGAAAGGACAATAGATGTTTACCTTACCTTTATATTTCATTATTTTTCATGGGAAAAACAAATATGTAAATTATTATGACAACAAACGGCCTTCAGAAAGGAATTAAGTTCGAGGCAGCAATGTGTTGTCGTAGTGACTAAGGAGAAATGAATGAAGTGTTATTAGTGAAAATATTTACCTATTTTCACTACTTTAGGCCACTTTTTTATTATTTTTTTGTGTGTGGCGTGCCACACACATAACATCAATACAAATAAACTTGGCATTTGTTTTAAAGTAATATTTTTGTTATTTATCGGCATTATTTGCTTACATAATTCACTTTGTTGCAACAGAGTTAAAAATGCCTATATTGATTTATAAAAATGATTAAATTTGCTATTTATATTGCTTAACAAACATGTTTTAGTTAGGTCATTTTAAAGTTGACATGTAACAAACCTTAATGAGAACAATGTGGGTGTTCATGTGCAACAACAAGTTCATCAAAGTCAATGTGTAAAGATGATGATGATGGTATTCGTAATAAATCCTGAAGGTGGCCATCAGTGAGTCGGTTTCTTTATGACGATTTTATAGCCTTCATTGTTGAAAAAGCGCATTCACGTATATATGTGTTTCCGAACATAGAAGTAATTTTCAAACTGAAATCACTCAATGCGGGATATTTTTCCTGTGGCACAAGTTTCCAAAAGTCAACTCCTATCTCCATCCTTGTTTGGAAAAAGGGGTCAATTTGGAGGTTACATAACTCCAACTGAAAAGTGTCATGTTGTTGGAAAATGTCACAATTCATCGGGTTGTTAAACAATGCCAGTTCTGGTCGTACACCACTGAAGTCAGAAAATCGTTCATTGAATTGCTCCAATAGTTTGTCTAACATTAATATAGAAAATTTGAAATCAGTGTCACTGAGCTCCTCAATCAATTCTTTGCACGAAGGAAAATGAATGAAGTTTTCTTTGGCCAGGGTAAATCTAAAAACTTTTAGTTGACTTATAAATCCAACTAGGTGTCCTACAAAATCGGAGACTGTTTTGGAACGTCCCTGTAGCTTCACGTTGAGTTCATTCATGTGCTGGGTTATATCAGTTAAAAAGGCTAATACGCTGTTAAAATGGGGATTAGACATTTTTCTGATCAGTTCTTTGTTGGTAGATGTTTCTTTAAAAACTGCTCTATCTCGTTTCTCAAAGCAAAAAACCGCCTCAAACAATTCCCTCTGCTTAGCCAGCGTACTTGTGTGTAGAGCACTAAATTGCCATATTCCGCCTCAACTTCTGATAGAAAATTTATAAACTGCCGGTGTTTCAAGGCCCGATTCCCGCCTTTTATTAAATTCACACACTTTATTACAGTTTACATAACATCGTCCACGTCTAGAATCTTGCCACACAGCGCCTCCTGGTGTATAATGCAATGTAATGCTGGGCAATGGATTCGAGCCTTCCTTTATAATCCAACTAAACCTGTTTGAGTACCACACATTGACATAGCGCCATCTGTCACTATTGCTGAAAGTCTGTTTAGTGTCACCGATACCGTTAACAACTTTCATAACTGAGTCATAAATGTCTTAACTTTGATCGTATTATGCAATGAATCTAAAGCTAGTAGCTCTTCATTGATAATAAAGTCTTTTGAAACAGTTCTTATGAAAATTAAAAGTTGTGCTGTGTCTGATATGTCAGTAGATTCACCCAAAGCCAGAGAAAAGTAAGCACTCTTTAATTTACTAGATATATGAGAACTTATTTACTTAACCCTTCTAGTGACTGTCTGTTTTGATAGTGGAACGCTCTCAAAATGACTGGAAATTTTTTTCTTCCCCAAATGCACGCGCCATGTTAATAGAACAACGCTTTACGAAGTTACCGTCACATAATGATTTTTTTTTTCGCTCTCTCTGCGCTTACAACAAACGATGTCCATTAAGGAACTTGTTTGTTTTGTTGTTAGTGTAGTAAAAACAGATTTCTAAGCACTAACCTTTTTCTTCAAATCGCACACAGTGTGTAGAGCGTATTGTACCAATGTAGACCTTGTTTTTAGCGGTGTGGTGCTGTGTGTAATGCCGTTTAAGATTATAGTTTATTATATATATTTATAGACGACACTTGCAAACACACAAGCCACTGCGGTTTGCTATCCTTATTGTTGATAAATAAAAAATAATTTTCCCATTTCTCATGAAAAAATCTGATTTTTTCATTTAATTGACGTTTATTGCTCATATTATATACCACGACCGAAGCAACAGACAATGAAAACACAGATAACAACAATAGCACTGTTTCCTGTTAAGAATGGAACTGTTCACTGTAACTAGACAAAATCAGAATGATCAGATCGGATCGGATATCGGATATATAATTTTGACTGATGAAAAGAGGATTGGAGAGAAAGAAACTGAAAGCACAATAATTGTGGGGTGAATGTGTTGGGGAGAAGGAGGTGGGTGACTGACAGTATTTCTTGGCGGAAACTGTTTCAACTCGCCGAACCGAGAGTCTGTTCTAGAACAATTCGTCGGCTTCTTCCTTTGTTTCAGTCGATCGCAGGATGATCAAACGAAAAAAAAGGATGGGTCGGGAATGACGAGGAGGCGACATTAAACTGACTACTAGAGTGTTCCGAGTGTTAAACATAGGTCTGCTTGTACTATTATTCTTCTTTGACTTACCTCGGATGTTTCCACCAATAATTATATTTTATTTTAAACAAACTAATAGGGAATATTTGAGCTAGCTTTCTCCACGGTAGAAGTTAATGTAACAAATTTTAAATCAATTTTACCCCGGACATTTTGCTCAATGCAACCTGATTTTATTTTTTATCCACCGCGGATAAAAAAAAAGGAGGTGGCCCGTGGGCACCTTATTGGCCATCCATGTACTAGAGTAATGAGGAATCTAAAGGGCGCAGACATTGTTGTGTGTGCTACGTCATCGTAATGGCTCATCGTATATCCGTAGACGGACATACACTAATCTTACGGTCTGTTGTTTGATATGCGACGGGGATAATCTGACGACTCACTGTGTGTTTATATGTTCGGAACTGGAGTCAAAACGATGGCCTAATATCATCACGTGCTATACATAAAAAAAAATATGACGATCATTATTTTCAGGAGGACGTGAACTTCCGGTGTATGGTGGATAGGCGGCAGGAATCATGGAAGACTATGTATGAAAAGTTTCCTAGTTGCAGCTTCCTCATATTCCAAGTCCGGCTTGTTGCAGGAGCTACTGAGCTAAGTGCTCTGTGCACACCATGATGCTGTTTGTGTCATCCGTTTTGACCATGTTTCGATATTCCAATTGTTTACGATGAATGATGATATCGTATGACAGGGAACAGTTGGCTGTGTTCACTTTCTGTGCGGTTTCGCCTTATGTCTTTTGGCGTTTGCTGAGACTACTACGATAGGGATTACAGTTACCTTTCTTTGTTTGGGAGATGATATATTAATTCGGATGATTCCACTGGCACGGGCGGTTGAGCAATTATGGATTTTAATTTGTTTGCAGTGATACCGGGGCCTTCCATAACCAAATAACCAACCAACCACCGCCAGTGATTGTAATGAATAATATCTATCGACAAAGGGGCGGATAACCAACAAACTTTTGGGACATTCAGGGCCCAGTAGTCGAAGAGAACAGTTTCAGTTAGAGTGGTAGTTAGAAGTGGTGCCTTTTTCCATAGCAACTAACTGAATAAGAGTTGTGGACTTAACCCTTTTTTGACAAGAATCGTTACTCAGAGCAAACTGAAAGTTAAGGAATTTAAAAGAGAGCACGTCGAAATCGGAGGGTGTCAATTGAAAGTGAAGTAGAAGTCGCTTTTAGAAGGGGTGGTCACTCTAGAGATGGAGTTAAGGTCATCATAGCGTTTTCAAAAGTACCGTGTTCGTATTCCAAACGGTACGATCTGGTATTCTCACCACACTTCCCCCTTTCTTCTCAGTAACTTCTATTTTAAAGTTATACATGTTTAAGTGTCTAGCCTTATGGGAGATGACAATGAAATATAACACGCCTTTCAAGCTGATGACGTTAAAGAATTCTCTTCAGTTGAACATCACACAGAGTAGATTGTATTCAGCTGCAGGGAACAGTACAATTCTTACCTTCGTTAAAGACACCATTAACCATTCATTCATTTCATTAATTTAATGTCGTCAGCGCATAGAATGTTGGCGACGATGAAACGTCATTTCGCTCTGTCTCTTGCTTTGGTGGTGCAGACTGACATAGGTTGACTTGTCCATCTTTTGATGCTACTCGTCCATGCTATTCATTGTCTGCCTCTATCTCTTTTACCTTGTATTTTCCCTTCCAAGATTACTTTTAGTAAGCTGCTGTGTCTTTTAACATGTCCCAAAAAATCTCATTTGTCTTGTTTGAATTGTGTTTAGTTGTTCTCTTTTCATTTTTAGTTGTTTTAAGATTTCATCGTTTATTTGGCTAGGTTTGGCACCAGTGCCATGTGTCTTACCTCGAGACCAACCAGTCCCCAGTAATGGAAGTAATCGCTGTACAAATACATTGGTAATGGTCATATATCCAGGAACAAGTTTAACAGTTCCCTTCATCCTTTAGATTTTACATTATAACAGCCAAAAGAATAGGAGATCAAAAGGAGATTTGCAAAAACAAGACACGAAGTTAATGCCGCGAAAAACATATGACACAGTTCCAAGGCAATTAAACATTAAAACTAATGAGGGCATGCATCTTACCAATAGTATATAGTTGTGAATCATGGATAATCTCGCAAACAGCAAAGAAGAAAATGTGTTCATTCGAAACACAATAATGCTATTGAAAAATTCTTAGTGTACCTTGGATAATGGTAAAAGAGCAATGAAGACATTGAAAGACTTAAACATTGAAAAGAGCTGTCTTATAAAGTTTTACAGAGGAAATTAAAATATTACTGCCAGGTAATAACGCAAAGTGAATCATCAACCGTCAAGCACCGTGCAAGCTGGCGTAGAAGATCGAATTTCTACACGAACTTCTATCTGTACGGTTTATACTTCTCATAAACTTCCTGGTAACTTTTTTCTTCTCTTCTCTTCTCTTCTCTTCTCTTCTCTTCTCTTCTCTTCTCTTCTCTTCTCTTCTCTTCTCTTCTCTTCTCTTCTCTTCTCTTCTCTTCTCTTCTCTACTTAACTCTACTCTACTCTTCTCTTCTCTTCTCTTCTCTTCTCTTCTCTTCTCTTCTCTTCTCTTCTCTTCTCTTCTCTTCTCTTCTCTTCTCTTCTCTTCTCTTCTCTTCTCTTCTCTTCTCTTCTCTTCTCTTCTCTTCTCTTCTCTTCTCTTCTCTTCTCTTCTCTTCTCTTCTCTTCTCTTCTCTTCTCTTCTCTTCTCTTCTCTTCTCTACTTAACTCTACTCTACTCTTCTCTTCTCTTCTCTTCTCTTCTCTTCTTCTCTTCTCTCTCTTCTCTTCTCTTCTCTTCTCTTCTCTTCTCTTCTCTTCTCTTCTCTTCTCTTCTCTTCTCTTCTCTTCTCTTCTCTTCTCTTCTCTTCTCTTCTTTTCTCTTCTCTTCTCTCTCTCTCTCTCTCGCACACACAAATAAGACACGCACTAATAACAAACGCACTCACTCTTTTCAACATCCTCCTTCTCTCTCTCTCCCCCCCCTTCCCCGATTTCTTTAGAGTTCTTTCAGTTGTCAAAATGATAAAACTACACATTTCAGCTTTTCTCTTCTTATTACATAACTGCAAACATGATTATTAATTAATCTTGATTTAAACTATGCGTTTTCTCCTGCTTTGGTCGCTATCAGAACGTTCTCAATACTCTCTCTCTCTCGTTTCTGGATAATATCAACATTCTTCTATCGATGTCTTTTATCGATGCCACATATTTGTGGCAACGATATTTAAAATGCGTGCAACAAACTAAATTGAACAGTGCAAATGAAGACTACGAAACTAATAAGTAAGAAAATTTTTAACTACATGAAACAAATTATACAAAGGCATCATCTATGTGATTAAAATACACATTACAATCACAAAGTTGACGTGAGCAGAGAAAGTTCATTACACACACATCATATATATATATATATATATATATATATAAAAGATAGTTCTATGTGTACATTAATTTAACACGGCATATATCAACGCAATATTCCAGTTCTTCCTTAGCTCGTAACGTGGCGATATTAATATTGTAAACAACGGTTCTGAAGCGCTACTTCATTTAATTATTTGGTAAAAAGTAAGTTTCCGCCGCTCTACAGAATTGTCCACACAGTCGGTGGCATTAGCAGATCAAAACTCGTCCTTGTGTGGCTTTTGGGGCTGCAAGGTGTTCGACACGAAGACAATCCACTTATTCTTGGCAGTGACATAATTAGTCTTACCAAACTGTCCCCTTTACATAAACGCCTCTGATATTTCTTGCATCAATCGTAGATAAACTGCTTTGGCGGTGGTGTTTTACCGTATTTTGTTCTAAAATGCAACTGCACGACGGTAACGAAGTTTGTTTTCGCTAGTTCTGTCACACAAAGTGCTGTTTCCCTAGGATTAGCTACATTTTGTTTAACTAGTCACGAGACGCTTCAATCGGTGTTGAATTGCACTTGTTCGACCTTCATCATTGATTCATTGGGTGCCATCTCCACATCTAAGGTTGGCAACGACGGAGCGCCATTTTACTCTGTTACTTGTCTAGATTGTACATGTTGTCATAGGTTCACCTGTCCATCTTTTTATGTTATCAACCTACATTAATCTTGGTCTGTCTCTGCCTCGTCTAACTTGTACATTCTCCTCTAAGATGTTTTTTAGTAGATAATTTGTGTTTCTTAACATGTCCAACAAAGTTTCAGCTGCCTTTTTTCGACTTCTGTTTAGTAGTTCTTTTTTTTTTTTTTTTTGCAGTTACAGCTGTTTCAGAACTTCCCTGTTTGTCTTCTTTTTCTTCCACCAAATTATCCTCATTTTTCTATAGATCCACTTTTCAAAGATTCAATTTTCCATTCCGTTATCTTATTTAATGTCCATATTTATAGACTATACAGGAATATTGCGTAGCTGTAACACTTTACGAGTCATAATTTTAATTCGGATGTTATATGTATGATGTAGTTATATTTTTCATGTTGTTAAAGTTGTTTTTTTGTTTATTTGTGTCTTACATTTTCCATCATTTGTTTTAAATGTCCAATACAGAAATAATCTTGAGTTCTTCCTAGTACACCTTCTAGTTCTTTCCAAATACTTCGATACGAATTTGTACATTTTTGCGTTTTCTCTGTTTATAATTATAGTTTTAGTCTCTTTAATATATATATAAACAATATTCTTTGTTTGTCTTGGTTATTTTGTCAACTAGTCTTCTGGATTTTCTGCAAGTAATTCCGTACCACGAGGCATATCTTACATTATTGATTGATTTTATCATCGCTCATCGTGATTATACATATTGGATGTTTGTCTATTTAATATCTTCGGTTTCTTGCAACGTTAAGAGTGTCTTCCCGTATATGGTACCCATGTATGCGTGTGCGTGCGCACGTGTATGCATGTTTGTACTGATTATTTAATTTTTGTAATTTGATTTTTTGCTTCTTTCATATTTTGTTTTCACCCTCTTGCCATTTACTCTCACGTGGTTGATTATAAATGTAATTGCATCTGTTAATTGGATATCCCTCATTAATTTCGCCTTAAGTTTTCAAATATATTTCTCCTTTCTTCCCCCAAGCGCTCTGATCCTCTCGTTTTAACCTTATAATTAAACAGCGTGCACTCTTTATCTCTCCCATGTGATTTACTGTAATGATGAATATTTAACATCTGTACGTTTTTTACAACTGAGAATATTTTAGCTGCACACAAAACCTGACGTGTACATTCATGATGGAATCATTTCAGTACTTGCACATAATGCAATATTCTTTTTTTTTATGTTTTCCATGTTATTTTGTTTCAATTCTCGTTTACTTTTTCTATGATCAATTTATGGTCAACCATTTGGACGTAGCTGTGTCTCGGTTATAGTGATTCGTATTAACCTGCGTGTTAATTTTTTTTTAAAACTTAATTTTCACATCATTCTATTTCTTCTTTCCCTATTTCTCTCTCTCTCTCTCTCCCTCCCCCTCCCGAGAGGGGGAGGAAATAGAAAAATACCCACGTTGCTGCCATAGCTTGTAGATGGTTTGACTTCCAAGAATAACTTTTTGAGTGTTCCAACACTAGGTTTTGGATATTGTTCCAAAACACAGCACAACTCATATTTAAAGTCTCACTGAATTCGGTAGATGTTCTAACTCATGGAAAATAAAATAGCAGATATTCACAGAAATAAATAAAGAAGTAAACTCTGAAGTAAAATCTGGTTAAAAAATGGCGAATTGAAAGTACGGACATACGTCTGCCTAAGTTGTTCAAATAAACTGAATGATTTAAATTTTTATTTAAGAAATACGAAAAGGAAAACCCGTAGTGCTTGAAGCCAAATTTTTAATCAGTGAAGAGCGTGCATCCAAAAATTATTGAAACGTATGAAGTTAGAGAAACGTAATTCATCCGCGATTTCTCTGAGTAGTATAGCCACTATAATGGGTATTGATTTGGTTAATGATTTAAGTATCGACCTAAAGATTAATCTTCGCTGCTTCAGGGCAGACCTACAGATTTCTCAACAGATGAAACATAATATGTACACTAATGGTCTCTGTATTCTGACATGAACATCTCGTTGCTAATGCACTGGACATATCACTTTTTTTTTCTCTAGACCAACAGAAAACTCTCGGCATATCCCCCCAAATGCCGTAACGATTGTCCAGTCTGTCCAGTCAGTCGGCCTCTCATAGTGGTACAGTGAATAGTAACACGCACGCACGCTCTCTCTCTCTTTCACTCACTCACTCACGCACGCGCAGGCGCGCGCTCAACTCACATAAGTGATGCACATTCATATGCATAGATCTGAAAAAGTACTTGAAAAATAAAATAGTAAATAGGAGATGAAAAAAAAAACAGTAAACAGTTTGAATCAGGAATCGAACTTTCTGTGTCATCTTTTTTTCACTAAATAAATGCGATAAGTATTTCTGTCAGTCGCTACCTCATACCATTTTAGTAATGTATCTGAGGTGTGAAGTTGTTAAAACACGCACAACCAACTGACTAAGCTATGATGGTACAGCTCCTCACTTTACACAAGATGTGCTAATTACCACAGGAACAATTATCAGTTAGCTACACTTTGTGATGTAGTCGTGATGGCTGAGTGGTTAGTGAGCTCGCTTCCTGATCAGAAGGGTTCGAATTCGATCCCCATAAGTGGTGAATTTTTTTTCGGACAAACAAGGCTCCAGGGTTCATTCACCCAGCCTCTAAAAATGGGTGCCTTATATTTTTCTTGGAAGTACAGGTGGCATAGCGTGCTACCCACCACATCAATCAAATTTGTGACGTGGTCTTAGAAAAATATGTTCACTAACACTATATTTCCCATATGCTTAGCAAGGCGTGTAGGGAACCTTTACTTTTTCTGTTTTAGCTGTGATTAAGGAACACTGTACGCATTTTCATTGAATTTTTGAAGGACAAACGATCGGGAGATCGTTGGTAGAAGAAAATATTCAAGAACACACTGAATATGTGATTGAAACATTGCAGAGTCAATCTTGATAAATTTAGTACTAATTGGATCGCCCGCCCAAATTGTTAATAGTACTTAAACTTATGAGGAAAACACATTAGCTTGCTTCAATACTTTCATCTTATTAGACTTTCATTCACCAATATCCTCATTACAGTAAATATTCAATACTTGTGTTAATTTCAGGAGTCATCTCTAAAGCAGAATAATGACAATGTTGTTATTGGCCCGGACGAGCGAGCACAATAACACATAACACGCAATTTATGACAAACATGTTCATTATTGTCGTCTTGTGATTGATGAAGTCCGTGCGTTAGAATGTTTACGCAGCATTTTGCTAGGACCAAATCATATATAGATTTTTTCAACATCAGTCTAAGCATACATCTCATCTCCATTAATTGCAAACATAATCAATACGGTCGTTCTAATATTGTCTCTAATCTGTTATCACTCATAGTCATCCATCCTCTGAGTCTCCCGTTCTGTGATTCTCCACATCCATCTTCTTTTAATATCTAATACAGTTCACCACACTTCTTTTACCTTCGACCTTTCATATTGTCACAGATTACTGGGCATTTTTCTTTACAAATACCTGACTGACTCGCGTTAATTTGATCATGTTTTTTTTTCTTTTTAAACATACTAAAACAAAGTAAAGGGTTATAATAAATGTGAAACGCTAATAGATAACTACGATCGATTAAGCCTATCCGTTACTGTTTGTTTCAGTACTCGTATATTGTTTCACAATTCTGTTTTATATAATCACCTTCAAGTAACATAATTCAAGCTTATGCACCAACAAGTAATAGCGAAGAAGAAGACATTGCCACCTTTTACAACGAACTAGAGATGACCATGACACAGCGTAAATCCCAAAAAATAACTATTATATTAGGGGATTTCAATGCAAAGGTAGGAACAGCTAAAGTGCAAAATGTGCCTGGGGGGACATGGCCTTGGAGAGACAAATGATAGAGGGGATAGATTGGGCAGACACATGAAATGATTGTAGGTAACATTTGGTTCAAACAACCCCTAGGCGACTATGGACATGGCAAGGCCCAGAAAAAAAAGTACACAATCAAATTGATTTTATAATGGTACAGAGAAGATTCAGGAATGGGCTAACATTTGTTAAAACAAGGCCAAGAGCAGATTGCAATAGTGACCATGTACCAGTAGTTGGAAGGATAAGAATACAACTGCGGAAGACACAGAAATCCCCAAGAAATATAAAATTAGAACTAGATATGCTTCAAGTAGATAGTTGATAAGTACAGTGCGATAGTACAAAATATATATAATCCTATTTAGAAAATACAGGACATCGAGGAAGAGTGGGAAATGCTCAAATAATCGATTCAACAAACTTCAAAAGAAGTAATACCAGTGACTAAAAGAATCAACAAAAATAAAATGGATGACAGAAGAAATATTAGAACTAATGGACGAAAGGTGAAAACATAAGAAAGAAGAACGGACATACACAATATTGCACAAAGAGATCCAAAAACAAATGCAGAGAAGCAAAGGAAGGATGGTTAAAGTAGAAATGTGAAGAAATAGAACAACAAAAGAAATACTCAAAATTTATGCACAATCAGTTTTAAAAAAAATAACGGGAAGAAAAGAAGTCAAAGTTTCAGGATGTGTGAAATCAAAGGAAGGAAATATAATAATGGGACAGGAGAAGACAATGGAAAGATGGACAGAATATATCAGTCAACTCTATGATGTTGAAAGACTAGAATTAAACAATTCAAATGAAGATACAGGACCACCAATAATGCAGAGTGAAGTGGAGGACGCAATTCAACCCCCCCCCCCCCCCGAAAAAGGGCAAAGCTCTAGGTCAACCTTTGTTGATGGTGTGTCAGAAATAGTCACTCTTTAGGGGATTTATTTATTTATTTTAAAATTGTTGTATGGGACTGTTCTTCAGTACTTAAGCTCCATGCACTATTAATATAAAGTTGATAACTTCGATTAATATATCTTCTTAGTTGGTCAAATGTACGGCAATTAATAAAAAAAAGTAAGTAAAGTACCCCCGTCACGCCAAGTGGCGTATAGGGAATATGGTGTTAGTGACCATAAATTTTACAGACTTTCGGCACATGATTTTTGGGGTAATGTGGTCGGTATTACGCTCATGCCGCTTCACTTTCCCAGAAAAAAATCCGGTACCCATTAAAGGCTGGGTGAACCCGGAAGCCGTCGGTTGGGATCGAACCCTACCCCTTGTCCTTTGTAGTACAGTTCACTAACCATTGATCCTATCGCGGCTCCCTTATGTACGGCAATTATGTAGTATATATTTCAAAGAAGAGTGAAGAATTTGAAATTGTAACAGACTGGAAATCTGGAATCTGTATAAACTAAGAATGGAGATTGCCAGATAAAGATACAAAAATAAAGATTAGCAATAGCAGCATATAATTTAAACGCCAGATGTGACACCTACACGCCCAAGGCAGTAAAATTACAGTTACTGAAGGCATTTATTGTTCAGATAGCAACATATGGTTGTGAATCATAGACAGTCTCGCAAATAGCAAGGAAGAAAATCGATTCATTCGATACAAAAAAAGAAAAACTTAATATACCTTGGATAGTGAAAAGAGTAACGAAGATCTATTAAATGCTTAAACATTAAAAAGAACTGGTTTATATACACCATTCTACAGAGGAAATTAAAATACTATGGCCATGGTAAAAAATCACAGTGGGTTGGAAAGAACAATAATGGAAGGCATGGTTTCCGGGTGACGCATCAAAGGCATGTTCCAGAACGTTATATGTTTCCTTCTTATTTATATCTTGTCTAGACTGCTGCTTATTTATATGAGATAGAGTTTACACAGATCACAGCACAGCCCTATAACAATGTCTATCTGACGTGTCAACAATCAGAGATCATGACAATCATATAAAAGATTATTTATTATTCTATTGGCATAAGATGAATTAGTGTAGTACTTAAAACTATAACCAATTTTCTTTACTGAGATGAACTCAGAGGCTAACGCTGATATGTATATATATATATATATATATATATATATATATATATATATAAAATATATATAATGAGCCATCTATCTGTACCTATTGTCTGTGACATTTAAAAATTATAATTTTCATTCACAACTTGTCTGGCAATACTTTTATTATATCTCTATGTCTTACCTTATTCAAAGTTATTTTTAATATACTTATTATTGTTGCTTGGAGCATAAAACTTCTGAATATAACTTGAAACATTTTTCAACTAAACTATGTTATTACTGGCTGATGTCACTGGATGATTCTCTGTCTTTGAATCTTTCTACATCTGTATTTGATGAAAACTAACTAACTTGTAGAAGTCCATTACTGTCACGTCTATCTTCAGGCAGTTCGGCCTAAGCCAGACTAAGCTCGACTATTCTACATTTCTGAATCGTTTCTCCTCATCTTTATATGTCGTGATTTCTTCTAACTTCTTGACTTTTCTACCTGATAATATCTTCTAATGCATCAGGTTAAATACCTCTCTCTCATTTGCATAATTTATTGGCTCATTCTCTGCGCAGCCAATAAATTAATGCGAAGTTAATTTCTAGATGACTTTTGTGTCGAAATTGACAAAACAATTGTCATCTTGACACTTTGTTAATCTCTGAGTCTAAAAAAACAACGCTGTCATGAACTCTCAGAATAATATCATAAACTTAATCTGCCTCTGAGTTTGTTTATCAACCTAATTTATGGACATAAATTATGGACATGGTTGACGGGTCAAGTCATGCTACATCTATCCCCACACCTTTTCCAATAACAGCTAGGAAATTTTCCATCCGCAAAACTTGCTGTGTTATTTTGTGTCTGTAAATGCTTACAAACCGGTTACTGCAATAATCCACTGAGTTTTGTTAACAACTAAGCTATCCGGCCCATGCTTCCTATATACCATTATGCGTTCTACATATTCTATCCTAGTCTACATATTAATAGAGGCAGACCAAGAAGAAGGTGGTTTTAAGACATCAAAGAGACTTTGATCATGAGAACATAAGAATCGGTAGATCTAGATAGAGAAATAGATTTTTTCAGACGTGCTGTGGGGAATGCAACGTTTTGCAAAGGAGATGCGACCAGAAGATGATGATATTTCAATGCTTGATCATTTGCTTTACGAAATCAAAATTGTATATATGACAACCGACAATTTATACTCTTGTCTTTATTCAGTTTGTTAAGGCACGTTCTAAATCTTCTAGTTTGCCCTAGATTTTTCAGGCTATGATAGTCATCAATATAATGATTATGCTGTCTTCTTGTGAACTGGGTGGCCCTTGTCTCTTTGTTAATATTCTCTTCCCTCCGGCGAACATGTAATCTTTTCTCTAATCCTCTGTAACGTACAATATTTTCATACCCGCTGTAGTCTGGCTCATTATTTTTCGTAAGGCTTCTTTTTGTATGAGTTTATCGGAAGAAAGTCCTTATCTTAAAATAGCGTCATAGTTTTACTTGAAAGCATATCTGCCACATTAGGAATAAAAGTAGTCTTAAAGCTGGCTTCTAAAAAAAAGAGTTTAACTAGAAATAGTGATGCTGAAATAAAGGGAACTGTCACAATGTAGCTTATTTGTACACATCTGAGAAAAAATCCTGAGAACAAATCTCAAATCCTGTTTTATATTCTCCTTTCCTTTGACAGCTTAATTTTAGCCCCATTTAGAGAGTAGGATTTTACTATGACAATAGTACATGTATGATGGACGACTCCAGCAGTTTGTGATGGATGTAAGCTATCTGGAGTTTACCATTCCGATGAAAATATAACATCATTCTTTTTCTAGAAGAGTATGGAGGCGATGGAATCCATAAATAAGTCAATGTTGTCTCTGACCTAACATGCATCACGATACATCTTTTAACATCATTGAATACATTTGTATTTGTCATTCACCAACGGGACTTTTAGTCTATATTAGTCACAAATATACATATGTAAATGCTGTAGCACAAGAAAACAGGAATAACCGAAAACAGAAAATGATATTTTAGCTTGCAAAGATAAGAGAAAATGAACAACAGAAACCACTGATTTGATTCAGAAGGTCTTAAATGGGGACAGACACAAAAATAACAAATTTTAATCAACAAAAGTCCTTAGAAAAGTAATCAATCGGTGGCATAGTCTAATGCCATTAGTAGCGCTACATCAGTTCACTGAAAACGGGGTGTGATTTTGTAATCTTTTAAGATATCATGCATGTTCTGAAAATGAATAGAAGGGGTGTAGGAAAATCGAGAAAAGACAGAAAATTAAGGTGGGGTAGAGGGGGGGAGCACATAAGAGAAATTACTGTAATGTGCGGAAAGATACGCCAAGCATTATTAGAGAAAAGAATGAACATAATTAACCGATTTTTGATTTAAATGGTCAGAACTTGCTTTAATACGATGCTTAATAAAAGCGAATAAGATAAGTTCTGTCATGGCTTCACATGATTGAGTATGTTTTCATGCTTGCTCCCACTATTGTTGGTACAAGAATACGACCTATAAGATTATACCGTTTTTTTTTTTTTTCATTCCTAATAAAAAATAAAGGCTCGTTTAAATTGTGTGTCGTGTCTGTGTGTGTACGAGCATAGATTCATTTTTCTAAATGTGCTGGAATGATGAAATTTTTGTTATATTGAGTGTACAGACCATAGACATTTAGTAAAGCATTATTTGTAATCATAGGCATTCCTTGGTATCTATCGTGATTAAACTCTGCTACGTCGTATCAGTCAGCTAGCGTTAAGCTAAATCATCCCATATCCTTTTTTCAATAGTACTTCTTCTCATTGCATGCTTCTTTTTTGTACCATCTATTGATTATACAGATGATTCACAGTAGCAAATTAATATGAATATTTAAGGACTGTGAAGAAAATTGTGGCATTAAGTATCCACTTTGACATATCATTTAATCAGGATTTGAGACTGGAAAGTGAACGCGTTGAGTTAGACCATTGTTGTAGCTACAGTAGAACATATGTAGCAATGAGTTGACAATCTATAACAATAGGTGAGCGATAGAAGAAGTCACGGAAAGGAGGTGGGAGTTTAATTCAGATAAAAACATGGAATTTCTCGTGAATTAGTGAGAGGCAATCAGAGAAGGAAAGAATGTTAGAAGATTTATGATTAGCTAGAGGGAAAAAATATAGGCAAAAATACAGGGAAAGTACAGAGAGACGAGAAGTGAAACTTACTCAGGGCGGATGGCTTTGAGATCCGTGCCGTAGAGGCGGTAGCCAGGACAAGCTTACCAACCTTTTAATAATGTATATAGTTAGGTCGAGCCAAAGCTCGAAAATGTGTATTAGTGTTTCAGTTAAGTGTTGTAAATAGATTATGCCCTTGCAGCTAACTGAGAGCAATGTTATCGGGAGGCAGTTACCAAGCCTACGCAGTGTTTAAATGTTATTTTGTTCCAGTGAGTATTGTCAAACCAAGAGTTGACCATGTTGATAATGTTAGTTAAAGTTGTTCAATGTGTAGAACTACGGCTTCAGCATAGACTCAAGACAGTTATTTGAGTTGACGTAATAAGCCGAATTCAGTCAGATTAGGAAGAACTTACCTGTATGGACGATTAGAAAGTGTGAGTGATATAGGCACAATTGTGAAGCACAGTGTCTGACATTTATTAGTGTATGTGAGCAGCCGAGAACCATGTGGTTGGCTGGTTTGTTTAAACCGGTGTATTCATTCAACTATTCATGAATAAACTCGAGTCATGTTTTAAGATTGGATTTCCTTGAATAGTATAACCTCGTCAGTGTCTGAGTTTATGTGGCATAGCGACGAACGAAACCTTCAGTGGGCAAAGGAAGATCTGGTCCTCAGAGTTTCAGTGGGGCCGGAACAGCCGAAACATCAACGCGAAGTACATTAATTGCAGAGATCACGTATGGACACGAAGTTAGTGTCCTGGCCATTCACAGTTCAACCGGTTTAACATCACGGTGCAGATCGCATGAGATATGTGATATTGTATGATTGTCAATAGTCACTAGTGTGTTGCCAGTGACTAAAGATTTGATCAGCGGCCTGTTTGTCGAAATGAGCACGTTAACAGAATCAAGTCAATTCCACCAAGCAATGTTGACGTGTGTACTAGAACGTGTTTACACTAAAATAGACAAGGAAGGAAGAAGTGTACACATATACGTGTTTTCACGTCGTTGTCCTTGGTAACGATTACATTTGCAGGAAAAGCTATCGAGCGGTCTGACTGAGATATTTTAACGTATCTCCGTGAAACGCTTTCATGCATCAATATAACATGTTTACTTGAACATATACATCTATTTGAACAGTTCATAATTGTTTCTGACACATTAAATGTATTGTGATGCCTCAACCACCTTATAATGATACCACTTCACTAAATGCTCTCCTTGTTAATTTGTATTTGTTTATATTATTCATTTGACAGTTAATTGCTGTTGAGGTTGACGTCACATTACTAGGGGTAGATTCATAGGTAATCACTATAATAGGTGACTAGAATATGCACACTCATGGTTCTAGTAGCTTGCTAGCTGTAAAACATCTAGTTCGCCCTATTATAAATTGCACGTGCTTGTTCGATGTTGTATTTCAATTTTTAAAAAAAATTAGTTTTAGAACTGCATCATCATATGTTTTTGAACGACACTACAACGATTGCAGTAAATACTGCGTGTGGCTTTTTGTTTTGTATTTGTTATTTCCTCATTGGTATTATCATATCATCGTGAGCTCGGAATTGTTATGGTTTTTTTCATATAACTTTTTTTCAATGTGGAACTTAGATGTGCAATATAAATCTGAACTTTTGTTATCATTCATTACATAGAATGACGGAAACTGTTGTACGTCTTCACAGTCGACAGGAAACAGGCTTATGTAGACATTAAATGGTAACTGTCCGTTACAGTTCTCAGCAGCTTCTCCCAAAGATGATTTTCCTAATATAGAAATGTTAAATATAGGTGCAGAATGAACAAGATAACGGTGAATCCGGTTATAACGAGATCGTCAGGACCATCGAAACAATTTTGTTATAACCGTTCTCATTATATCCGGTTTATGTTAAAAAAAAACACACACATGTTAAATGCGGATGAGCTGAGTAATTAATTGTTCACATTAAGTGTGATTCCTCTTTCCTGGAAAAAAAAATAATTTGCTTTCCATCTTGCACACCTATTATACAAATGTGGACCCTGTCATCTATAATTTTTGTTTTAACTTGTATTCCATCGGCAGCGTGATTATATTTTTAAAACAACAAGGCTTCTTACATTTTGTTTTGCGAGCAGGGGCAGCTTGTCACCATTCATGTTGGCATACGATCATCTACCAGCTTTGTCCAGTCTTTTTCTCTAATAATGGAAAATTCACTATGGAACACCTTGGAGACATCGATGTATCTCGATTAACTAACCAACAGGCACTTCCAATTCAAAAGCTTATCATACAGTATTTTCTTTTGCACGCGATTGTTCTTTATTTTAACTTCTTCCAGCCACCTAAGTCTTTGATTTCGTAGTGCTGTCAAAGAATGAGTGTCTAGAACGTTGCAGGAGATTACTTTTACCGTACCATTTGATGCTCATTGTTTTTTTCGAAGGCAACGAAAGTGAAACTCTTTAGTCTTCTCTCGACGTGCCTTGAGTAGGTTGCAAAGTTATATATATATATTCTTATAGGAGTGTATCATGCACCAGGCTTGATACAACAGGGCCGGTGTTATTTTTTTATTTTCTCCACGGATGAAGTGGAAGTTTACAAACAGAAATTTGCTGTCAAGACAAAACCTGTACTACATTAAAAGAAATGGTAGTCGAAGATGCTTTTTTATTTTCATTAATTAATGAGAGGACAATCTTTAAGTAGATCTTTGCAGGTGGAAACAACCCGTTCATTAGAATAGACTCCGTGAGCAAGTGTTTCTGCCATTTAAACTTCTTGACATTCTTAAGGTATAAGGGTTGAAAATTGGGGTGGGGGATATTTTAGTGAAGAGAACCCGCCTGTATCATGAATCCCATGCGTCGGCCTTCTTCAGTCTGAGCCTTTAAGGCTGACGAGATTTCCAAGGTGAATGAATGTGTTTTCAGATTAAATTACCAATATATAATGGTTAACTCTGTACCCTGCATGAGTCTACTGTTCATATCTAGCCAACAATATTAGTGAGAGTCATACTTGAAATTGTTGATTTCATCTGTTTTGAGCTTTGAATGCCATGTCACCATCAGGTCGCGATTAAATACTTGCAATATAACCTATGCGTGTAAAATGACTTTGATGGTATTGCCGTTCTCTTTAACCTTGTACGACTAGTCTGGAAACACTTGTTTTCGAATTGATTGACATTTCTTGTGACGAATTATTTATCGCACATCTCGTATCATCATCATCATCAAGTACCGGGTCTGCTGGCGTAGGTGATCATGTCTCACCACAACTTTCGATCTCGATAGTTATTTATCATTTCTGTTGCTGACCTTTTGCCAAGCCATTCTCTTAACCTGTCTGGTATCTTTTCTCTTTTCTTCCATCTATCTCTTCGTCTCTCAATTTTCCCAGTTATTACAATACATTCCAGCTGTTCTCTTCTCATTATGTGACCAAAAAAATGATGATTATTTCTGACTAATATTGGAAAGTAGCTCTCTTTTTGACATCTTGTATAGTGTTGTGTATTTTGTATAGCCTTCTTTTTCCTTAACTTTGTAGGGAAACTCTCTTTCCATCTCATACAATAATTTTCGCTAACACCAATACAACCAGAGGTGTGGCTATATATTCTTCAGCAGGCTTGATAACTCTGTCTCCTTGTCAAAGGAGATTATCTTTTTCCCTTTTCATCTGTAATTCTTCATTAACACCAATACAGCCAGAGGTGTGCTTACTTGATATCTTTAATAGCTCAGAGTATTCAAACTATTCTCAATTATTTAAATTGGCCTGGCTTCTCAGTAAAGCCTTATACTGTTATCTTTATCAACAGCGCAGCATCAATTCTGACTAGGAGCAGACCACTTGAACACTTCTCTGTTTCAAAGTCAATGGAGGATTGATTAAACTCTGTCAATCTTTTTCTGTAATAACAAGGAAAACATTATATAAATATGAATATATGTAATGGTAACCGTTGCTCTTGATCACACCTATCTACTGTAACAAACAATACATCAGTTTCTTTCGTATTACTGCTCTCTTTACACACAGTCTGGTGTGGACTGAAATCACTGTCCTAATTCTTAACTTCAAATTCGACTTGCGCTGGATTCTGTGTTGTTAATTCCACTATTAACTACATGATGCTATAGAAAAGTCCTTTCTTCCAGAATTCAACCTTCAAAGTGCGTTCTATCAAACCCGACCTGTCTGGTCTAAACCACGGATGAACAACTAACCTGTGTCTCGATTTCTCGCAATTTTTTTCGCCCCCTTTTTTAGTCACGTTGTCATCTTTCGTGGCTTTTCTTAGTCATGTGATCTCTTTGTCTGGGGCTGGTTTCTAACTTCCTCATCCATCCCGTCTAAAAAGTGCTCGAACCTTGGGCTTTTATTTCTTTATCACATGAGTTGTTGTGAGCAGGGAGTTGGTTTAAATGTGATCACCTAAGGTACAAGTTTTGTCCCAGATGCATATTTTGACTATGATCAAATTCGACCAATGACACACATAAGCGTAGCATATAACAGTAGGAATGGGTTCAACGAGTTGACCAATTTTCGTTTTAACAAATAAACTAATGTCAGAGTCACTACTGAACTCACTGTGAATTGAGAGTTTAATTTCCCTTCCACGCCCCGTACACCTTTTGTTTAAGATTCAGCAGATGGGCGAATGAATTCACTAGTGGTTACCCAAAATTGATCACTCCGCATGACAGGAATTAGACTTGCGAACAGCGGATATAATTGAATAGAGGTTTATAACTAGTGTTAGGAGATCCACAGTTTCCTTACTGGGGAGTCATTAATGGGAGGTAGAAATATTAAATGTTTTTTTTTTTACAATTATAAATGAAACGAGGGGGGAACAAACAGAAAGAAAATGTAACCGTTTAACTAACGTAAATAGAAATGGGGTATTCGTGTCATCGAATCCCGCGAATTTTGAAGATATACTAGTTTTGAAAACTCGATACTTTTTTTTTTCGTCATTCGAACATTTTAAGTGCAAATCTAGAAAAAAATGTTAAAACTTTGGGAAGACTATCTTTAACTCCACTGACGTCAAATAGAAACGTTCGCTTGCCAAAAAAAAAAAAAAATGTCTTGGGTACCTGGATCTTTCGGCATTTAGTGTAACGATGCTCCTAATATGCCTTCTAGTGGAGTCATTCCAGAACTTTCTTGTAATCAGACTGCCATGCTCAGCGCTCTCTCGAAATTCTCGACACTTACTCTCGGTAGTTCTGAAGGTTTCTAGCGATTTATTTTGATATATAAAAACGCTACGCACATGGCTCAAGTTGTCTACTAACTGAACTTTTGAGTCTACCTCTCAGCGCAAGTCTACTCAACACTTCTCAAAGTCTCACTTGCACACGCTATCAGAATAGGCTTGGTGTTTTCTGGTTTTTATTGTTTATTTATGAAGTTGTGCGTTTCTCACGCTTTATTCCTGTCGCGAACCATTGTATTTTCGCATACTATGAAACTTGGGATCGATTTATTAAGTGCCGACACCATTTCAAGTATCCTCAAAAATATTGAAACTATTTCCAAATTTCAGATAATTAACATTATGCGAATTACAATGTGCTCTCCAAAAACTTCTAAGTAAAAGAGGCACGTGTTTCCACTTTAGTGTTGAAACATGAAAGCTAAAAATTAATCGATTTTAAGAACTTAAAAATAAAGGTCACAATTAGCATTTCTGACTTTAGCTTAACATTTAGTCTTGGACAGTCATAGTTTCTCTCTCTCTCTCTCTCTCTCTCTCTCTCTCTCTCTCTTTCTCTCTCTCTTCCTTCTCCCCCCTCCCCCTTTCGAAGTCAGCGATGACCCAGACGACCCAATCGTTGTTAGGAGTCCTACATCTGTCAGTTCAGCTGCTAGATACAGGTTCTTCATGTTCTTGTAATGTATAACAAAGCCCTTTCAAAGCACCTCCAGTGAAACGTAAAGCAGCATAATCTAAACCAACCGTCTCTGAAAACATTTGTTGATAAAATACAGAGTTAAATGTCTGCAGATAAAAGAGCTGAAACAAATATTACATTAGTCGCCGACATTATGAGTGATGATAACTATCTATAGTCTATTGTAGAAGATTCATTCTTTAAATTTCCTCTTGGACCGAAGACGGCACATAGGGCGGAAGTAATAGTTTTCCACGATTGATCATTTGCTGCTAGTTTTTGTAGGTCTTGTTTGTTTCTTAGTTAAATGTTTGAGCCTTCTCTAGTAATTGTTCTGCCTATCGTTTCACGTGGTCTTCCTTGTTTTTTTTTTATTTGACCGGATGGTTTCTACATGACTAATTGATGGGAAGTCTTTTTTCATACACTCTCAGAACATGACTGATGCATTTACAACGCCGTTTTCTTATAAAGCTCGACACGTACTCTTGTTTTGATTTGTCTCTTATCTATTCATTTGAAATGTACTCTTTCCAGCTTATGTTTGAGATCCTACGATTTCCAGCTTATGTCTGAGATCCCACGATTTCCAGCTGATGTCTGAGATCCTACGATTTCCAGCTGATGTCTGAGATCCTACGATTTCCAGCTGATGTCTGAGATCCTACGATTTCCAGCTTATGTCTGAGATCCTACGATTTCCAGCTTATGTCTGAGATCCTACGATTTCCAGCTGATGTCTGAGATCCTACGATTTCCAGCTGATGTCTGAGATCCTACGATTTCCAGCTGATGTCTGAGATCCTACGATTTCCAGCTGATGTCTGAGATCCTACGATTTCCAGCTTATGTCTGAGATCCTACGATTTCCAGCTGATGTCTGAGATCCTACGATTTCCAGCTTATGTCTGAGATCCTACGAAGACTTTTGTATTCAAAGGCATTTTATTACCTATCTAAAGTCTTGGTAGATTTCCAACTTTCACATCCATATTTTAGCACTGATATCACACAGGAGCTGAACAGTCTAAGTTTTTTTTAGTTTGATGAGAACTTTGGATCTCCAGATGTTCGTCAATTTGTTAAAGCAATTAATGTTAGTGCGTTGTGTGTGTCATGATTTCTGATGTTATAGTTCCATCACTGGACGTTTTGCTGCCAAGGCAGGTAAACTTTGTGACTTGTTATTAAATGGCATTGTTAATTGTTATATTGGAGGCTTTGTTGGTAATATCCAGGACTTTAGTTTTGGTCATGTTGATCTGAACGCTCATTTGACCACAAATATTGTGCAGTCGTTCAATTTTTTTTTTTTTTGAGCATCAGCAGGTATGTAGCCAAGTGCCTAGTCGTCTACAAAGTCGAGATCTTCTAGTAGTTTATTATCAGTCCACTTGAGCACTAATTGTATGTCTTCTGTTGATTTTCACACGCCAATCAATTGCAATTCCGAATGCAAGTGGTGAGATGACGCATCCTTGTTTCACAGCTGTTGCTATTTGGAACCAGTATGTGTTGCAGTTTGTTCTTACATAACAAACTGGATCTGAATAAAAGACTTTCATAATATTAACATTTTTTGTAGGAAATCCATCGATATAAGAGTTTTACATAGTGTCGATGAATGTAAACTATAGCAGAAGATGCATGTTTTAAAAAATTTGAAAACCCATCTTGAGGCAAGATATAGCATCGCAAGCAAGAAACACTATGTCCAAAAAAGTAATTCCAGAAATGTATGAAAAAGAAAAAAAATAAAGGTTTAAACATTTTGATTAAAATAACGCGTTTTTTGGAGTCACAACGGATATTTGGATATCAACATCTACTTGTAATAGAGTATAGCTAGTGAGAGCATGGAGGCTGGTAACTTAGTTGTTACCCGCTTCTCAATAGATAATAGCAGTAACAAATAGTAGCGACCAGCAGTAGTTAGGACATGAAGTTGGGTAATGGAAAATTTCCAGCCAGAAATAGAAGTTCACATCGGGGTAAGGTCCTCAGAACTAACAAGGACACCTACCAAGCTAAGGAGGAAATGTCCAGAATTATTGGACGACACAATGAATAGTTTAGGTCCATGGAAATTTTCACTTCAAAACAAGTTTGTGAGTGAGAGGAGATACGAGATACAGATTTCCACCAACAGCAGGTTGGGGAAATAACAAATAGCATGCGTTGACCTCATGACTTTACTGTCCAGTAAACAGCTACCAGAAAAGGTCAGAGTCGTGAAGTAAGATTATTTTAAATAGGTTATAGAAGTCACGAAAATAATCTGTTATTGTCATAGTCTTGGATAGTTGAGACACAAGTCAGTTGTAGGGTTCAAGTCTCGGACACGAGGCTGCAAGTGATCAGGAGGGAGTCGCAAATTGTCACTTCGCGACGATTTTGATTGGTTACTGATTTTCATGTGAAGAGAGTGGTTGAAGTATTTAAACTTCAACACAACAGGAATTAAGTAGGTTACAGTCGGAGAATGAGAGAGAAGTCAGAATGTAGACTGAGTAAGATTAGTCCGGCTTCGGCCGAACTGCCGAAGGCAGTTAGTTAGAAGTTAAGTAGAACTAGAAGTGTTAGAATAAGAAGCTAAGCAAGTTAAAATCACAAGTTTAGTTAGTAAGTTTTCTTGATGTAGCAAAGCCAGTTAGCTATGAAGTTAGAATCTCCAAGTTGTAGTTCAAGTCAGTTTAGAAGTTATTAGTAGAAGTTGATAGAAAGCATTATGAACTTAAACAAATGAATACTGTTGTATGAAAGATATGCACTTACGGACATTCAAATAGTCACCGACGATAGTCTATTGAGTGTCCTGAATTAACGAAGATTAATTTAAGATAAGTGCACGATCATGGGCCAAGATTGATAATAGAGTAATTTTCCACTCCCCAACTTCATGTCCTAACTACTGCTGGTCGCTACTATTTGTTACTGCTATTATCTATTGAGAAGCGGGTAACAACTAAGTTACCAGCCCCCATGCTCTCACTAGCCATACTCTATTACACATCTCGACGATGACCTCAGTTTGATAGTTCATTTCCTAGACGAAAACTTTGAATATCATCACTTGCGCATGGAATG
Organism: Megaustenia siamemsis; assembly: GCA_032433765.1. Classification (NCBI taxonomy): domain Eukaryota; kingdom Metazoa; phylum Mollusca; class Gastropoda; order Stylommatophora; family Ariophantidae; genus Megaustenia; species Megaustenia siamemsis. The sequence goes on along the minus strand of JAVIAB010000092.1, from coordinate 67,577,552 downwards.
TATTCCCTTTGCAGAAGATTCACGTACAGCATCTGCAATAGAAACTTTTATTACCAACATTATGAAAAAATGAAATCGCTAAGAAAAGAGTTTTGCGTTTCATGAGAAACAATGGGCTTAACATGGTTGCAACTGTAGAACGCAGTATCTCTGACCACTTGTCAGATTCTGAATAAAGCAGGCACCAGCAAAGTTCTTTCAATGACAGCCCAACCTATTGTAGCATACAAATACCTATTATGGAAAAACCAGCACTGTAATAAATTACTGGCATTGTTAAAAGAAAAATTACAGAATGAGAAACTTTTGCTCTGGTGAAGTTAAATCCTGTGTGAAACAGAAATTGTGCTTCCATCTCTACGCCGTGTGGAAACGCCTTCGATATCATTATTGTCCGTTTCAAATGGTTTGTCCACGCTTCCTTATCTTCGACTTCAAATATCTCCATAACTTTTACACACATAAACATGATTTTTTTTGCATTTGGCCTTATTTTTTCAATGTCCCAAAAGTTTCTAAAATGTACTATTGCAGATAGTGTCATTCACCTGCAACGGCTAATTCCTTTTATCTTTTCGACAGATGCAGTTATTTTGTGATTGAAGAAAATAGTTTACCATAATTTAAGCAATTGGCCTATTCCGTCATAGGCGTAACACAATTCGAATGTTAAATGGGTTTCTTATCTGAATACTATGTGATGCATTTTTTATTTATTTTATCTAAATATTTGAGTGAAGAACAAAACATATTCATAGTAAACGATAATTATTATACACATACATATATTTACTTACTTATTCGGAATCAGAGGCATCTAACATATTTATGACTATTCTCGGCTGAACGAACCAGTCCATCATTATTCCAATAAATATTTCCCCCCTTCAAGACATGTTAAACATATTTACGCCAATATTCATTGTCTATCAGCGAGAGGGCGGCATATGTTATTTCTTTCATATCGCATAGTTTGAACGTTTTATTTTCAGCTGCTACCTGTCCTTTAACTTTTGCCCAAACGAGTTCATTTGGGTTTAAATGTGAATGATACGGTGGCAGTCTCAAACACATATGACCATGCTGTTGAATCCACTTGTCTATATGGAATATCTTAGTCTTTTGTGGTTTCTTAACAAGTGACAATAATTCAGGTTTCAGACACCACTCGTTAAATGGAATGTCTTTCTTTCTTAGCCAAATCTTTATTGCATCTTTTGTACTCGAAAATGTCGTAATTTTGTCTTCATCTGTCACAGCGTTGTGGTATGATGCGTTGTCCATTATAACACAGGATGGTTTGTCTAGGGGCGGAAGAAGAGTATTTACGATCCACTCTCTAAATATTTTACCGTTCATCTCGGTATGGTAGTCCCAGTTATCTGTATAATTGGAAGTGAAAATAAGGTCAGCATTTTTCACCAGCTCATTATTTGTGCTGCCTGCATGTGCCATAATCAGACGTTGTCCTTTTCCACTGCGTACATATCGTTTAATCGTTCCATCTGAAACTGCCTTTTCTTTTCACTTGTTTGGTGAGCATTGATCCAAGTTTCATCCACATACACATTATCATAATCTTGATTGCGCATTTCGCGTACTTCACGTCGATATTTGCTACTCATAGATACTAAGTACGGCTTCTCGCAGATGACTTTTCTTCCACTACTGTATTTCCTAAACTTAAAGCCGTTGTTTCTAATTGTTCTCCATAATGCAGATTTTTACACATCAATGTCATTGAGTGTTCTCAGCCGATTTTTCAATTTTCTTTCTGTCACAGTTTCTTCGGAATCAAACAGTATACAAATCTCTCTTATAATCACATCTGTCAAAACTATCTACTATTTTTTTTTCTTCCTTGCGTGCTGGTATTGATTGAACTTACAATTCCATTAGCTTTGAGTAATTTATTAAATGAACGCTTACTTATACCAAAAACGTGAATAGTTTTCTTTTCAGGATTTGAGATACTTTGATATAGTTTCCCACGCTTAGATTGTCTGCAGAAATATTTATAAATCTTCACTGCAACTGATTGCAGTGTCAGAAATTTGACTTTAACACTAATTTCAATAAATGTCTAGAACACTCAACGATTTATACAACGCCAATGGATAGAAAGGAAAACTGTTTATAAACATACACAATTGACTTGTCCTTCAAACATCGTGCAATAATGTGCGGGGAAACTACGCAAATCACGGGAATTGCGTGAAAGATTAGCAAACGAAATAGGTAAGAAATATGATGGGGTAAACCATATAAAATAATGGTTTGTCTAGGATATAGTAAATTTGTACACATTAAATAAAGAAAAGTTAAAGCAATCCGTTTTTAATTAAAAACAAAAATATATTCGTGTGGACATTGAGATTATTATTTCATGTACAAAATTTGAACAATTTCGATGAAGTGGTTACAGAGATACTTATTATTAAATAGCGGGTAACCATTTTGAAACGTACAATAGTTACCGTCACATTGTAATGTGTGATATGTAATAATCGGGCTGGCGTCATCAGTTGCCTCCGAGATATGGGAAGGGCACAGGACTTCGGCAACCATGAATCCAAGTCACTCCTTCGGATGAAAGAGATTCAAGTCAAGATGGGTACTGCCAGAAACGAGAAACTTAGTGGGCGTATAAGAGGACTTATCAACCAACACAGAACTTGCTAAGGAGGTGATCTGAGCTCGTTTGGACATGTTCGGAGTGCAATGATGATGACCCGCAAATAATTCAATATCTCAGTGTAATACTGTAAAATGTAATGATTCTTGCACAGTATTTGTGTTAGTACACAATTTGTATAAAAAGTACACGTATTTGCAAAAGCTGCTTTGCCTTCCTATTTGATATTTACATATTCTTAAGGTCCAGGAAAATCTTAGACTTCATAGAAAAAAATCACGGCATTATACCAAATAATGTATGAGAAAAATGATGTTGAGCTTGGGTGTATATTTGTGAAGAGACGATAGATGGAATTATCAACTTACCTTCGTTTAATGGAACAGAAGTAAGTTGTGCTATCTGCTTAAAATTGAAATGTGCAAGTAGATCATATTGCTCGACAAGTGTAGAAGCAGTGATACGAATCCTATATTATGCAACATTTGTGGTCAGTTCCAGCCAAGTAACAATCTCATAAATAATTCCTTTAGTGAATAACAACATAAGTACTTCACAAATCCTTAAATCAACTTTATGTTTCGTACAGAGTTTTCGAAATGACTTGCTTACATCTCTAAAAAGTAAACGCTATCATTCTATGGAGGCAGAAGCAAATTGTATGTTAGTACTGGATCTCCGATTCAAAGAAAATATATTTTAAATCGGCAATATGCAGTCAACAGAACAAACGTCATGGAGATAACGATAAAAACTTGCGATATATGGAATTTAATATTTTGTATATTTTATATATATTTTTTGTTTATTTTATATTTGTGCTTATCGCCAACTAAACTGCATGGGAGTTCATACTATCTGGAGTTACTTTTCTCGATTGATGACACCATTTAGCAGTTAAAAACAAATTTACAGTTTGTCTCCAGAAGAAGAAGTAGATGCCCACCTAGCAGAAACATGCTCCAACCACCCGCGGACATCTTCATATAATTAAAGGACAACAAAATATATGACAATTGGAGGACACTAACAATTTCTTGATCAACTCCATCGACAGTATTCTTAGACTATTTCTTCATCAGGTGTCATTGCTGATAACGTACGATATAGGCTAGACTCACAACGAGCTCAAATGCTAATGCTTTTTTTCTAATTATTTTTTTTCTCATATATAGCTATAAGTGAAATTATGCTGAGAAAATGGAAATGAACCTCAAGTCTCATGAGTTTTTTTCTACTTCATTTACTAAATGTAATATAAATTTGTCATTAAAAAAAAATCATGTTTATCTACATTAACTTTTGAAATAATCCCTCCCCTACCCATTCTATACTTGCTTTGATAAAAAAAAAATGGTTTTGGAACTTTATTTTATCAAAGATTGTCACGAATGTTAATTGGTAAAAATCTTAACTTTCTTCCATTTTCCAATATTATAAATTCTTATGTGAAGAATTCGAGTAATTCGATAATCTTCTAGGATTCCATTTCGAGAATATTTTGGATTCGTCCTACTTCTAAACACGAAGGTCTTGTTGACTGTAGAAAAGAAATATATTTCACACTAGTAATTGAAAATATTTCACTGTCGTCGACGATTTGTTCCAATGTTACCAGAAATCCATTAATGACAACGGTGGTTTAAATATGGGAATCTTGGTTATCAGTGGCTGACATAATATACTTGTTTGTGTCTAGGCAACGTTTTCTTAAAGTTGTATAATATATATATATATATATATATATATATATATATATATATATATATATATATATATATGTGTATATTCTCTTCCACTTCGCTCAATGAAATGCACTATGTATGAAAACAATTAATAGTAGGAAAGAACAAAATGAAATGAATGTTCATTCTGCAGTTGAGAAAGAAATAATGCACTTGCATTGTCTATTTTAGTGTGTTGACGATGTATTTGTAAAATTTGTATTTTAAAGTAGACATCCGTAATTTCCCGTAAGAAAGAGTTACGTGATGAATATTGCATTAGTGAAAAAGTTGTTTGAGCAGATGCCAGTGAAATCTAGACATGTTTTTGAAGACGCCAGTTATATGTTAGAAGAATATCTTATAATATTGGATATTAATTTCGGTGAACATTGTTAACCACAGGGAATAAAAATTCAAAGAATTGTGTAATGAGTGTTTCAGAATGAGTGAACTATTGAATTGACATCTTTCTTCATTTGAAGCAATAGTCAAAAGGTACGAGTAGCTGCAACTTCGAGGTGCGAATGTCAGTCAGCAAGTAATCAAGGAACGATACGATACAAATGATGTAAAATTGATGTGCTGATTAAAGTACATCCCGTGGAAAAATAAAGGTGGTTTTATTTACTGACGGGTCTGAAATCGAAATTGAAACTTTTTTTTCTAGAATTATGAGTACAATCATCGCCAAACAAAACGCGTTTACTACCTCCAATATGAAATTGTAGTATGCGAATAGCTACTGCCGCTCTGCGCTGTCTTTCTGGGACCACTTGAAGGCGATCACTTATTGTTGGGTTTTTAATCCGTGCTCGTCATGTTTTTGAATGAGTAACTCCATCATGAATGGATGTACGGTTGTAAACCTGAGACTTTCAAGAAAATTCGTGTGGATAGTTGTAGCTCTTGTCATTCATTAGTCCAACATCATCACAACAGCAACAACAACAGCATCAGCTTATAAGAGTGCAGTTATGCAACTAGAATAATGGGTTGACCGAGAGCAAAAGGTGTTGAATTGTGTCAGTAAGCTACACGTACTATTAGCTGATTTAATTAACTTTAAAAGAGTTAGACGAGTGTCTGTATTTTGATTTGAATATTCTCTTTATTACTACCAAAGAAACCACACAAGATAAAAAAAAGAACAGTCTTATGCTTAGCGTTTATTACAGCGTTGTGCTATCATATCAGGATTGAAAACTAGATTTCTCTATTATCAGTCACATAAACACGGCTGAATGTGTCAGACATATAACGTGAGTCAGATTGAGTAGCAAAAAAAAAAAAAAAAAAAAAAAAAGAATTAGGGATCATCCCCTTAAAAGAACTAATGAGGAGAAAAACACGAAATTAAATAGTCTGGCAACTTGACATTACAAATAAAAGTAACCGCGGTCTACAAGACTGCTGCTGTTAACGTCAGGAAATCAATAGCCAAGAGAGAACATCCTGGAGGAAAAAAATGGATTAACGAAATGCTAGGAACATAACATCAGAATAGACTAATGCAAAAAAAAAAAAAAAAAAAAAAAAAAAGACAAGAACACGTACTGTCACTTCACATCAGGAACAAATAGAGTGGATGAGGAATTCATTCAACACATCCCCCCCCCCCCCCCAGTGTGCAACTTTTCTTACGTTTGTGTTTTCATGAAATTATGAATTTACATACAACATAAAAATAAGCAGGACAAAATTGAAAATTAAGTGTAGATTCTCAAATGCTTAGGCACAATAATAATATCAGGCGGAAGATGCAGAGAAATTAAAAGCAGAATAGAGAAGGTCAAAGTAGCATTTCAGAAAATGAAAAAGAAATCTAGTGCAATAAATCTATGTCATTAGAAGTGGGGAAGAGATTTGATCTGTGCTACATAGAACTAATTGTGACCGATGTTAACGAATCATGGACAGCAGACAAACAAATGAAACGAAGATTAAATTCCACGTAAATGGTATTTATCAGAAGGTTGTTGAGAATTACCTGGACTGCGAAAAAGGCCAACGAGGAAATTCTGAAAGAGATCATCACTAAAAAGAGAAAGTCCATTAACAGATCCGAATGAAACAGCCCACGTTTTTCGGCCACATTGTGAAATGATTAAAGTTGGAATACTTGTGTCATGATGTCATGGCACGGTAAACAGGAAACAAAAGAATTAATCCTACACAATGTGGACCGAAAATTGTGAAAGGACATGATCGCCCATGCCAACCGGAATGGCATGTGATGGTGATGATGATGAATTTACATTAATCACAATAGACTATCCCTAACACTAAGGGACCACTACTTTGAGCGTGTGACCATCTTTCTCAAGCAACATAAAGAATTCCCGGCACACTTCAGAAGTAGGATAACAGCCATAACGGTAGTTCACAAGCAAAAATAAAAACTCTAGAAATATACCGAACCTTGTGGGTGATAAGTGCATTGGAGAACATAGAAACAACAAGTCTCAGTCATTGTGCTGATAAGATCTCTTGATTTTAGGCCAGTCAGCTTTTGATATCTATATAAGCGCTACATCAAACAGATAAAAATTGGCCGTAATTATTTTGTGTCTGGTAGGGAAAACATTATATTCATGAAGAAAATAGCCACTATTTATTAAAATGAGTTGTATTTTAATTTACGCGAGAGACGAATTTCAGTTATTATTCAGAGCTACACAGTTTTTGCGGAAGAAATAACTGTCGGTGAAAAGTTCAGTTAGACCCGACTGAATACGTAAATATAATTACAACACGCTTATATTCATTTAATCAAATAAACGTGCATAATGATGGTGCTTGGTGAAATTATTGCGATATTTACCTTAGGCTTATTAGGTAAGGGTGTGTAAATCATCATCATATTTATTCAAAATTTAAACTGGAATTATGCAAGTATCTATAACGACCGTACTCCGAATATCAGTTGGTGGTCACAATATAATCAACTGATATATGATGATGCAGGGTCATAATCGCTTAGAGTGAAACAGCGAAAAACGACAGAAGTAATACTAAATGCGGTGCATCATCTAAACGTACAATTGAAATAAATGTATATAGTACTAAAAACGTTATAAAATCAAATAACTGAAAACATTGTTAACTCCAGATGGTGGATGTGCATCTGAAATGAGATGCAAAATAGCTCAGGTAAATCCTGCATTATAAAAGAACGAGTTAAAATAGAATGCAACTCATTTTTGTCAATGGAAATATAAAAAGTCTTCAGTGTAATGTGCAGCAGTATGGACATACCAGAAGTAAATCCTGGATCAATGGGCAACAGCTAGTTCTGTAATGGCGCAGAGGGCGAGGATTGCCCATTTGTGAGAAGTATGTTCTTACACCTCGAGCAGGTACTAAACCCAACACCTACATCAAAAAAGTTGTTCAGTCACAAAAAGTTGTGTTATCCCAATCATCCCTCTATAATGTGTGCACCAAAGTTGAGCAAAAAAAACCAAAACAAAACATCTCAGCACAGTAATTGAATTTTATTGGTTTTTCCCCTGTTTAGGATGAACCTAACACACTAAATTAAGTGGTCGTAGATTACAAAGTGTTAACAACGATTACAACACTGATCAGACAAGACAGGTCTTTGAACAAACTATTGCTATTGCTTCTCTGAATGATGGTCGTTTAATATGATTCCCTACCGTACTGGATGACACAACTAGCATTATGAGCATTTATACACATATCCATCATTGACCTTGAACTCATTCAAATGATTTCCGCTGCATTTGCCAGGTAAGAATGTATTAAGTCTGCAAGAGTGTGGGAGAGCAAGAGAGATCATCTGCTGTGTGGAACAGTCCTTTGCAATGGAAAAAAGCTAAAACCATAATAGTGAAATAGGGTTTCAAGTACAGTTTGTGCCTTAAAGACACGCATGTTTTGCAGATTAAATAACATAAAAAAATTGTCATCGCTCAATTTAGTATTTAATATCCACGGCACACTTTTTGGACGATGATGTCAGCTTAACACCAAGCCATATTTCAATTTGAATATATATATATATATATATATATATATATATATATATATATATATATATATATATGCTGTGTCCATTCAAGGTTGGTTAAACCTATAATATGGTCGCTTGAAAGATATGAGTACTACCTCTTTCTCCAGTAGACTGGTTCACTGGTCGTTTAACACGATTATCTACCCGTTCAGATGATACAAATAGTATTATGAGCATTTATACACAGATCAATCATTTAACTCATTTAAATTATTTCATCCTAACAACAAATCCGTCTTCAACTTTGTATTTTTGTAAACTTGCGTCGTTTGGCTTTTTTCGATACCTGCTTTCTTGGCCAGACTGCGTAATATGTTTTCCACGATGGTCACGGGGTCTTGGTTAGTTGTAGTTCACTGATCCTGATGAAAATACTCATATGAATCGCTGACTACATTGAGGAAAAGTTTTGTTAGGCGTCAAAGCATTAAATGGGGAAAAAAATATATATTTTCTTTCATTTCACAGTGGCCCAGGAAAGAAAAAAAAAAAAAGTTGTCAAGACGTCCTATGCAAATAAAGTAGTAAAAAGATAGGCGAAAACCCAGCAAGATAATGCAGAACTAAGAAGGTGAAGTTGTGAGAGAGTAATGGAAAAAGAGAGTGCTATATATATATATATATATATATATATATATATATATATATATATATAGAGAGAGAGAGAGAGAGAGAGAGAGAGAGAGAGAAATAAAAAGATGAAAAGTCTATCTTTGTGGTGTGGAATAAAATCAACAACTGAGTTGATGTACAACACTAAGGGCAAATAGTTATGGAGATCTATTCTACGAGTCAATCATATTGCGTGACTCCAGGCCATGAAAATCATTATTTTCGCCATGATGGTCAGAGATGTGATCCATAAAACTGATTGTTTCGGGTTTTGTTTTTAACATTTTTAGCTTGACGTTAGAATGGCCTGAGAATGAAACTGTCGTGTGTAATTCAAACGGACGATGGCATAATCTCCGAAGTGTTTAAAAAAAAAAAAAAATGAAGTAACCGGTTAATACGCGCAGCTGCACTAGTATTGCTGTCTACATTTTACTTCAAAGAAAGGTGGAGCATCTTCATCTTTCTCGTCGTGTACAGAGTACGGTGTTTGTGCTCATATTTTGTTTTTAATGATGAAATATGTTCCAGTAATGTGGGCAGTTTTACGACTTTCTTGTCTTTTCTCTTCCAAGAAAAATGCAATACAAATTTAAGGTTGAGTTAACATAGAAGCCGTCGATACAGTTACTCAGACAATGACCATTGCTTTCCATTCACCCCAAAAGCAAATCTTAAAAAAAAAAAACAAATACCATAATAGAGTGCTTTCTTTTAATGAGTTAAAGTAATGACTACGCTGATTTTAAAAAATAAAGGTATTCCATAGCACTACTGCCGCTACATTGAGGGTGTGGGGGGGGGGCGGGGCGGGGAGAGGAGGTGCACAGCCCCTTTCATTATGATCCTTTCCCATCCTTGTGCAAGGCCATCTGTTATTTGTTTTTTTTTATTCACCCGTGACGATTAGATATTTTTCAAACAAATGCCACATATATTTATCATAACACGTATAAGGCAATCTGGCCTGGCCTATATATTACATTTAAGGATATTATCTGAAATTACTGTTTCATAAATGGCGAAAACAACCTTTAAAAATGCTGCAGAAACTACCAGATATGTTTTGCCTCCACGCACACAAATATCTACGTATGTATATATGTATGGTTATGGATATGTATATTATATGAGGCGTGCCACCCGAGCTGCGCTAAGTGGACATATATAGAAGACATGGTGATGTCACATCTGACGTAATAAGCACTCACCAATCTGTAATAAAGTATAGGCTCATTTTTAGCGTATTTTCATTGGATTTGTTACAATCAGTCCATCAGTTGGACAAATTGTAAGTCTGTTACGGAATCCACATTATATATATATATATATATATATATATATATATGTATTGCCTTATCCAAGGAATTATTATATTTTCTTATACATAGTGTGTTGGCAACTTGCCGTACATAATTCACCTATTTTTTTATTTTAACACTTTAAACTTTAAACTATTTTTTTGGGTAATAACATTGCCTCACTTTTTATAGCCTCTTGAGTAGTCTATATTCCACAAATAAGCCACAATTCTTATTCACACGTAGTGATACTTGTCGCAGATGTAACAAATACGTTTTTGTAGGAAATTAACAATTATTTCACAGAATAATAGAACACGTGTCCAACTAATTGTTTTTGTGTTACATGAAACCTGCAGTTCTTCTGATATTTTGAATTAAAAAATACATTGTGTCGTTTGAAAGGAAATATTCTTTTTCAGGTTGAAAACATTTATTCACTATCTAAAGCTGACAAAATTTAGTAGTTGATAGATTCAGCTATGAAGAACATGTGACACAATACCAGCAAGGCAGTAAAATTAAAATTACTAAGGACAAACATGTATCTTCTCTATAGCAACATGTAGTTGTGAATCATGGACAATTTTACAAACAGCATGGAGGAAAATTGATTAATTCAAAACAAAATGGTACAGAAAATCCTTAAGATTCCTTTGATAATGAAAAAGAGCAGTGAAAATTTTTTTAAAAATATTTAAACATAAAAAAGAACCTGCTTATAAACACCATTCTACAGTGGAAACTAAAATACTCTGGCCACGTCAAAAAAAAACTTGGGAGCCACGATGGCTCAGTGGTTAGTGAACTGGACTACAAAGGACAAGAGGTAGGATTAGATCCCAACCGACGGCACCGGTTCACCCAGCCTTTAATGGGTACCGGATTTTTTTCTGGGAAAGTAAAGCGGCATGGGCGTAATACCGACCACATTACCCCAACAATCATGTGCCGAAGGTCTGTAAAATTTATGGTCACTAACACCATATTCCCTATACGCCACTTGGCGTGACAGGGGTACTTTACTTACTTTACTTTTCTACTTAAAAAAATACAGTGGGCTGGAAAGAACAATAATGGAAGGCATGGTTTCTGGACGACGCATCAAGGGCAGTCATGGATGAAAGTGGCTTCAAGACATCAAGGAGAGCTTGATCATGACATCAGAAGAAGTGGGAGATATGGCTTGAGACAGATTCTTTCAGAATGGCTGTGGTGAATGCAACGTTCTGCAAATGACCTGAGACCTGATGACAGATTAAAAATTGCCACGTTTTTTAAAGGTATGTCAAGCGCAGCGACCTAGTGTGACCTCAGCCAGTCGACTGTTCGTATGACTTTATGGCTACAAGCAGACCTGATGGGACATTGACATATTTTGTCGATTATACCGAAGTTGTCTTTTATAACAGGATATTAGGATTATGTTTCATCTAGTCGTGACAATTTTAATGAAATCAACAGACATGTTGATATAACATTAGTTGCAATACCTGGTCTTGTAATAATAGTATGGAAAACTGAAGCATTTACTAAAAACACAATACTTCATTTTACCAGGCCTGCATTCTTAGTGCCTGACTATACACAACAAATGCAGCAAAAACAAATACTAAATCAAAAATATTAACACAACGCTTTCCCTTTGCGCTGCTTAAAAAAATAGCAAGTAGCAGGTTGCAGGATCATGTATCCGACGTTGATGTTCTTATGTCAGGAAAGACAACAGCCGATATGACTTATTAAACCAACGTCTCTTGAGGCAGCTGGAACACGTGACTTATTTGCAGGATGGCATAATTTCAGAAGATATACAATACAGTGAGCTGACGACCGGCACGTGAGCGATCGGCATTCCGTTTTAATGTTCTAAAGATGTCTACTTCCTCTACATGTAATTAGTTCAACATCGACGGCAATATTCTTTTGATTAAAAATTGCTGACAGTGGTGCGCGTCTATAAAGAAGGTCACGAAGATCTGATTTGACAGTAGACGAAACCTGTTTCAAGAAAAAAACAAAAGTAGTAAGAGTTTGGACTTAAGAAAAGCACTAACTTTCCCCTCGACACCCAACTACATCTGCTTTACATGTGGTCGTGACTAATATTTCAGAATAGAACTGTTTGATCATTAAAAGTGATGTGGTCGCCCTTGAGCATCCTACTGTGACGCATCGATTTATCTGTCGGGTTAGAGGCCTGCTAGTATTATTATTATTTATTATGTGATAGTTTATTTATAGTATTATATTGATTAGTTTTATGACAATGAGAATGATGTTTGTAGAATTTAAACTGAACAGGGACAAGATAAAACTCACTCTATAATTTAATGCTCCCGTTATGCTTGCATCCATTAAAGATTGTCACGGACAACAATTATTTAGAACATTCTTACATTTCTACGCGAAGACAACTATGGGTCAACGCGATTGAATATAATAATGATCGAAATCTTCCCTTAATTAACCAGGGGGAGTGGCGTGGGTGGACCTTCTGTCGAATGAACAGTAATAAATTGTGGGGGTGCTTGGAGAAAACAGTGTAAATGGACAAACTTGTTAGATAACATTGCAGTCTTATGTGGAGAAAAGAGTGAAATTGACGTCTGTACAACGGTAGGAATGTCAAAGTGGCTTCTTGCAGAATTACAAGGTGTTATATCAGCACTCCTGTTGAACGGCCATATTGACTAATTTGATGAAGTTGCAAACTCCAAATCAAATTTTTGAAATGTGTTACTATCTGCTGATGAAGAGTGTATTATACATACAGTAATAAAGATGAACTCTAACATCATATCAGCTGTCTCAACATCATCTTATAAGAGTACAACAAGACGGTAAACATACGAGAAGATATAAATAATTTCATGAAACCGAAATCCGTCACAAAATTACATTACCTACAACAGAACACTAGGTAACAATTGAAGTACATAGACGATAAATTCATTGGTGACAGCAAAATATGTAAGGAGATTAAAGCCAGTGTTCAGAAAGCATGGTCCATAGTATACGTGGAAGAACATTAATGCCAAAAGCCAGATATATATTCTAACAAGAGTAAAAGGAAGGTACAACATTCTTGATGCAAAAGCAATACCAAACAGCATCTGATCACACGATTATAATGCTAACTGCCAGAATAGACATATTCAAGCACAAGAGGAAAATGGAGACTAGACATCAAGACCTTACCAAGCTTGAAAACCTTGCAAATTTAGGAATAAAAGAGCAATTGCAACAGACAGTAGAAACATCATTTAAACAATTACCAACGAAAGTGAGCAATGGATGAATGGAAACAAATATAAATCAACTTTAATCAAAATGACAGAATTATGTGGGAAAAGTAAGAATCGAAAGAATATAAATGAGAATAAACATACACAATGGTGGAGTAAGAAAGTAAAGTAAAGCAGTTTGAAGAAAAAAAAACACTTATATAAAGTATGGATGCAATACAAAAAAAGGAAGAAGATTTAATAAATTACAGGATTCAACGCAAAAGAAGCAACAGAATAGTCAAAATAGTGAAAGAGGAAACTGGGAATGTTTCAGAACCACATTAACAGAAAATAAGAGAATTGCTGTTAGAACTGTTTTATTTTTTCAAAACAGTTAGAAGTATAAGAGAAAGAGATGAAATATATAGACCAAAAGAAATAATTAATGACCCAAATGGAAATTTTCCAGTACAGATAGTGAAAAAGTGAAATAGATCCATTTAAAAGAACTAACAGATAGAGAAATACTTCAAGGAGCTTCTCAATCCTTTAGGCGAGACACATAATATAACAATACAACCCCGGAAATGACATTTCTGGGACCAGAAATATAGGTCTCATAGGTAGATATTGTGGTTAAACAGTCACCGAAACACAAATCGCCAAGAGCAGATAGATTACCAACATAATAATCCAAGCAGCTGAAGAGTTTAGCAGTGAATGGTTACATAGCATTTTCAATACAGCATGGGTACAACAACAAACACGTACTGACTGACAACTAGCGATAATAATTCCCCTTTAGAGGAATAAATTAAACAAAAGAGAATGTTCACAATACCGGGGCATACCATTGCTGAGACACGCAGGCAAAATGTATGTGAAGATTGTAGAAACAAGATAAAAACCTATTATAGAACCTCAAACCAGATACTTAAAGCAGAAGTAGAATGGGCATTGAAACAGAATAAAAAGAACAAAGCAGCTGGTATAGATGGAATAACAACAGAAATGCTACTAGCCTGTAAGGAAACAGCTATAGATTGGCTTAATATAATATTCAATATGGCTTGGGAAAAAAGAAAAGTCCCAGACGATTAGCAAAAAGCTATCATTGTCCCATTTTGGAAGAATAAGGGAAGTAAAAGGAAGTGTGAAATGTACAGAGCAATATCCCTATTGAGTCAAGTTGGTAAAATGTTTGCTAAAATATTGGAGAGGAGAGTAAGATACATAATAGAACCTCAATTAAGTAATAATCAATTCGGATTAAGAAAAGGCAAAAGCTGTACTGATGCTATATTTACATTAAGACAACTATGTGAAAAAAAAAAACAATAGAATATGACAGAAACCTAAATATAGTGTTTATAGATCAGGAAAAAGCGATTGATCGTGTGGACAGGAACAAACTTTGGCAAACTTTAGAAACCTACGGGGTAGCAGAACAACTACTAGATAATATAATGGCATTATATAAAAACAGTCAAAGTGCCGTCAAAACATCGGAAGGTCTGTCAGAATGGTTTCAGGTTACAACAGGTGTAAGACAAGGATGCGTCCTCTCACCACTCCTCTTCATCATATATATGGACAAAGTAAATCAGTAAACAACCAACAATAAGGAAAAATGAAATAATAACATAGAGGTAGAAAACTCCAACATCAACGAGCTATTCATCGCAGATGACCAATGCCTAATTAAATAAGGATGGAAACCTGCTACAACAGCATTAACATCTCTAGATAAAAGCTGCACAAACTACAGTATGAAAATTAACACAGCAAAAACAGAGGCTAAAAGAATAAGCAAATTAAGACACCCATTAAACGTTAAGATCAAAGATAAAGAAATAAAACAGGTAGAGGAATTCAAGTATTTAGGCACAATGTTCACAGAAGATGGAAAACTAGACAGAGAAATTGACATGAGAATACAAAAAGCAAATGCTGTCACATACCAGCTTTCACCATTGCTAAGACATCCAAACATTTCTATGCCGGCTAAACAGCAAATAATCATAATAGCATTTTCATACTAACTTTGTGCTATGAAAGTCAAACATGGACCCTTCTAAATCACATTTAAGAAAGATCAATACATGTGAGATGCGATGCTTGAGAAAAGTAACAAACAACACAATAAGAGACAGAATACCAAATGAAACCATAAGAAAAATAGTAGGAACAAAACCCTGCCAAGAATATATAGAACAACAACAACTTAAATGGTTTGGCCACCTGTTCAAAATGAATCCTTATCAATCACCATCAAGGGCGTTCTTCTCGAGAATGCATGGAAAAAGACCGAGAGGAAGCCCCAGAAGAAGATGGATAGATGCAGTGACAGAGACATGTAACAACAAAGGAAAGTCACTAATTCAGACAGTTCGAGCAGCTCAAGAACGACAAATGATATAAACCACGACACCTTTTAGGTATCAGTGAAAAGAGAAAAGAAGAAGAAGAAGATAGAACCTCAGTTGGCAGAAGAACAGATTATGTTTAGAAACAATAGGAGCTACACAAATGCAATATTTTCACTCGGGGAACTAGTAGAGAAGAACATAAAATATTAAAAAAAAAAACATATGTGCATAGCATTTTTGGACCAAGAAAAAGCTTTCAGTAGGGTGGATAGAAATATATTATGGAAAAAGTTAGCTCATTACGGAGTAAATGACCACCTTATTAGATGTTGCAAGATCTTAAAAAGTAGCTGCAGAAACGTGATTAGAGCAAGTAAAGGAACATCAACACCATTCGCACTAACATCTGGAGTAAGACAAAACTGCGTGCTGTCACCATTCTTGTTTATCACTTACATTGACAAAATGTGCAAGGATGTCAAATCACAGTGTGAAGATATAGATGAACTACTTTTTGCTGACGACCAACCTTTAATAGCTTTTGAAGAAACAAAAACTTCAACAATATCTACTGTCCTTGAATAAAGAATGTAAAATGAATAACAATGAAAATAACTAAAAAAAAAACAGAAGTAATATCAATAGGAAGACAAAAGAAGACACTGAACATAGTCACAGAATATCAAGTTGTAAAACAAATAACACACTTTAAATGCCAGTGAACAGCATTCTCTGAAGATGGTAAAACCGAGAAATAAATAGATAAATACAATTCAAAGGCAAGCGAAATATTGGCACAACTGTCACTCTATACTTCAGCACCAAGCATACCCATTACCACCAAGAAACATCTTATACAGAGTACATTAATTCCAACATTTTGTTACCAATGCCAAACATGGTCACTTACGTCTACGTACAACAGAAAGGTTGTCACCACAGAAATGCGATGTCTGAGAAAAGCGCTTTGAGCAACCAGAAAACACAGAATCAGAAAGACAAACATTATAAGATAAAGAGTATGCATTGGGCCAATCCTAAGCTACATACAGAAACAACAAATAAACTGGTTTGCCCATCTAGAAAGAATACAGCGTGATTCCTTACCATTCAAAGCCTATATTAAAATAGGAGAAGGTAGAAGAGCAAGAGACATACCCAGAGTAAGATGGACAGACATCATCAAAGAAGCGTTACACCACCACCAATTGACAATAAGTGAAGCCACCAAAAGGTTGAGAACCAGAACTTTGTATCTCACTCTGGACACCACACCCGAACGGGTACAAGAGGAAGTTAAGAAAGTAAGAAGCCCAGAAAGCAAGAATTCAGAAATCAAACATAATCAACTACCTAATAGCACCGATTCTGAAACATATAAATGTCACTAATAAAACAGAAATGGTGTTCATTGATTCACTTTTGTGCCTACATTAAGCTATTACTATCACACATTAATCCTTCAAAGACAATAGTAAAATCATACCATGTTAAATGAGATGCCTAAGAAATACTAAAATAAAATAAGGAGAATAACAGCAGTGATAATTTTAGGTATGATTATATCTAACATCATAGAATTAAATTATTTGATATCTAACCAGAATGAAACCGGATAAAGCTGAGGCTGAATCTACTCCATGAAATTATCAGGTTACATGGCGAAAGGACGACCAAGGGTGGATCGACGGAATCAGAGAATCTGACAACTTAAACTATGTCCAGAAAGTTGCACACTCTTTATAAAGTACCATACAATACAAGCCGTTAGGGAAAATAAGAATGATAGAGACTCTCCTGAAATAGAATCAATTGATAGATCAATAGTCATAGTATGTGTCCATACTAATATTCGCTGTCTTTTTAAGAAGATTCTAAATATCCGTTGAGATTAAGAAATCACGAAAAAAAAATGCCAGAAGATCAGGCATTAACAATATCAATCAAGAAGCGAAAAGAAAACGTTGGAAATGGCTATGGAACGAATCAGGCATCAAAACATGGCATTAACTTGGACACCATATAGCAAACGAAGGAGAGACAGACCATTGGGGAAATGACAACGCGAACCATACATGATGACATGAAAGGCTGGCAAGTCTTGGCGAGAGATAACCATGCTTGCTCCAGACCGGATTGGGTGGAGATCGCTCGTGAGTGCCCTATGCCCTGACCGGAGTTCAGTGGATTAAGGAGAAGAAATAATAGTGAAAGAAACGAACTATATATATGGCCTTTGGCGTCTTGACAGACGGTTGGTAGTAAGCAATTATGATAATTCAGTAGTTTGGTAAAGCATTAGTGTCTCATACTGAGTGCTGCTCCACTGAACATCTTCTCTCGTGGCTGAATTTGCCAATCCTGTACAGACAGATCAGAACGAGCAAGGTGTGCTAGCGGTACCTGGCCTTGTCTCTTTTCTCTTGCGCCTTTTGTCTTCTGAATTTTATATCAGCACTGTCTCAAAAGGGAGCCGCGGTAGCTCAGTGGTTAGTGAACTGGACTACCACGGACAATGGGTAGGGTTAGATCCCAACCGACGGCTTCCGGGTTCACCCAGCCTTAAATGGGTACCGGATTTTTTTCTGGGAAAGTAAAGCAGCACGGGCGTAATACTGACCACATTATCCCAAAAATCATGTGCAGAAGGTCTGTCAAATTTATGGTCACTAACACCATATTTCCCTATACGCCACTTTGCGTGACGGGGGTACTTTACTTTTTTACTGTCTCGAAAGTTACTGTGCCATTTTTTATTTTTGCTTTCCATGTGCTATGATCCGTAGCCACATTTCCCCAGTCTCCATCACCCATAGAAAATTCCCTCAAGGAAGCCCTGCAAACATCCTTAAATCTCAGCACTGGTCTGCCCTTTAGTCTCTTTCCGTCCTTCTGTTCGCCATACAATATTTGTTTGGGAATACCATTGTTTGCCATTTTTCTTACATGGCCCAGCCACCTTAGTCTACGAAACCTAATTGTTGCCATGATCGATGGGAGTTTGGCTCGTTGTAAGACATTAGAGTTAGTTACTTTGTCCTGCCATTTGATGTTCATAAGCTTGCGAATGCAATGTACATGAAAGCTGTTTAATCTTTTCTCATACCCTGTATATGTAGTCCAAGTTTCTGATCCGTATAGAATTATACTAAGCACACAACTTTGGTAAATTTGAATCTTAGTCCTGAGTGTTAAATTGGTGTTGGCCCATGCTCTCTCTTTAAGTTTATCAAATGTGGAAGCTGCCTTTCCGATTCAGAAATTTATTTCTTCTTCAAGGGAGACAGTGGTTCAGACCATAGAATCGAGATAAAGGTGAACTTTCTAACAGGTTCAAGGGGTATGTTATATAATGATATGGTTGCGGGGCTGGCTACAACTTGTTGACACACCGCAGTCCTCTGGATTCTTATTGATA
Organism: Megaustenia siamemsis; assembly: GCA_032433765.1. NCBI lineage: Eukaryota > Metazoa > Mollusca > Gastropoda > Stylommatophora > Ariophantidae > Megaustenia > Megaustenia siamemsis. The sequence goes on along the minus strand of JAVIAB010000092.1, from coordinate 67,558,224 downwards.
GGGAGATTAATTCACACGATCTAGCTAGATTATCAATCATTGACTGGTGAGTTAAGGCAAAGAAATGCATAAAAATGCGAAGCTGCAGTAAAGCTGAATGTGAGGGAAAAATGAAAAAAAAATGGTATGGTAAAAGCTTTACGTGATTAGTAGACGACACAAATTTGAAAGACGTTTCGGCCCAACAAGCCTTCAGCAGGAACAAACAAACAACACGCACACACAGATATGTAAGTAAATAAAACTAATCCTACATAGCTAACTAGTAACGAAACATCCAGAACAAAATAATCGAAATTGGTTAACGAAAAGAAAAATGACTTCCCTGTGTCATGGACTGTGGTCAGAACGGGAAAAGGGCGAGTCACGCGGGTCTAGCTGTAATTATACCCTCTGGTCAGGTGAAGGGTTCTAAAAATACACGAGCGGGGGGAACGCTGTCTAGGCAACATCGACTGCAAAGACACTGACAATGTCTAAAAGTATCTAAGGGCCCGTAAATACATGCATATACACACACACACACACACAGATGCGTGTATACATATATACGCGTACAAACAGACATGCACCTACATATACATACATATACATATATATGCATACATACCTGCACACACATACAAGCATGTGTTTATATATATATATATATATATATATATATATATATATACCCATAACATATGCACACACACATGCATGTGCACACCCATACAGGGACACTCATATATGTGTAGAAATGTGCGCATAACGCACATATCACCAGAAGAGTACACACCGGGGTCAGTGTGGAAAAGCAGAGGAGAAAGAATAGAACAGTAGAATAACAGGTACTCAAAAGGCTGAGAGTGGGGTACAGTAAAAACATATGAGGGGTTAGTGGCACAGAAAAAAGAGGTGTAGGAGAACACCGAAGTGTCTCAATGGGGACTAGTGGAGGTGAGCTATGAATGACATGGCATAGTAGATTAAAGAGCCCAAACATGGGTAGTAGAGTAGGCTATGCAAAATGGAAGGAATAACCGAAAGGGAACCATGTTTACGAGTGTGATACATTCATGCCTCGTTGGGTCAGCGAGCCATACTGGACTGTGAGATGGTTCTCCAAATCGTATCGGCTGCGGTCGCCAGAGTGACAAAGGACAATAACAGTGATACGGATGTCGTCTTTGTCCTTGTGATCTGGGGAGTTGAAATGGTAAGACACCGGAGTGCCAGTATTCTATTGAACATCTGGTAGATGTTCACAAAATCCGACTGCTAAACGTCTCCAGACTCGCCAATGTACGTCATGTGGCATCGTTGGCATATTATGGCATAAATGATGTTACGGGACACACATGTGAAGCTATGCTTGATCTCGAACCGTCCATTAGGGAATAAGACCGAGTTAGTAGGGAGCACATAGGCACAGGTGATACAGTTCCGACCACAAGGGGCCGTACCGAAGTGTTGATGGTCGGAGCGAGGGAGATGGCTCCTAATCAGAATATCTCCCAAATTCCTGTCGCGCTTGAAGGGCGATCATCGGGGGATCACTGAAAAGTAGGCGGGTAGTGGGATCAGAGAGGAGAATGGAACGGTAGCGGGTGAGTATCTTCACAGCAGCTAAATTGTGATGGTGATAGGTGAGGGTGAGTATGGTTCTCTCAGAAGGGGAGGGGAGGGGGGGGGTGGTTGGAAGGAGTGAGTGCCTCGGGACGGAAGATAATGAGGACCCGCTTGAGGGCAGACTGGAGGATCGAATCTGGATAAAGCCGACGGCCGAAGAAACCTAACATGAGTTGAGCCTGTTGGAGGAAATCTTGGTCATCCTGGCAGATGCGACGGAGACGCAATAACTGTGAGAACGGAATTTTAATCGCGACAAGAAGGTGAATGTGATGAAATATAGAGAAGATAACAATGGGCGTCTGTGGGTTTATAGAAAATCGAGGTGTGGAGACCAGAAGTGCCCAGAGAAACAATAAGATCTCGGAAGGTAACAGAGGAGGTGGATATACAAGATGCGATCTTGATAGCTTTGTGATAGCTACCAATATAGTCGATAAACCTGGAGAGGTCATCCTCAGGTAGATCGGTAAGTCCGAAGCAGTCATCAATGTACCGGAGGTATATGATGGGAAGGGAACCTTGATATGAATTGAGAATTTGGTGTTCAAGGTAACCCATAAATAGGCAAGCATAGCTAGGGCCCTTCTTGGTGCCCATGGCTACTCCACTAACTTAGTCATAGAAGTTATCATTGAACTCAAAGGTGTTGAGGTTGAGTACAAGCTCAGTAAGGCGGAGAAGAGAAGTAGTATCAACAGAGGGGTGTTGCCCTTGGTCAAGAAAGAACCGTAGAGCCAGGAGGCCGTCGGAGTGAGAAATAGAGGTGTAGAGAGAGCAAACATCAAGGGCGAAAAGTCGGTATGAGCGACCACGGGAGAGAGAGATGGAAGAGAAGATACACAAGGCATGGTTAGTGCCCTTGACATATGAGGGAAGACTAACTACCCTGGGCTGGAAAACACTGTCTAGATAGTCGGATATATGTTCAGTCGGGCAAGCACACGCTGACACGATGGGGCGTCCTGGATTGTCGATCTTGTGAATTTTGGGGAGCATGTAGAATGATGGTTTCCCAAGACCACTATTGGGGACAATGAGGCGGGACGCATTTGCATGAAGGAGGTTGTCTCAGTTCCTTGATGGTGGATTGGACCTGCTTGTTGTGAAGGACAGTGGCGTCGTCAGGGCGGAGTTTATAAAACGTGGTATGGATAAATGTTTGTTGCCCTCTGAAATGTATAAGTCTGCGCCAAACTACCACCGCTCCCCCCTTGTCTGCCGGTTTGATGACAATGTCCTCCCGGCACTATCAAGGTATTGTCCTTTGTCACTCTGGCGACCGCAGCCGATTCGCTTTGGAGAACCGCCTCATAGTCCAGTATGTCTCGCTGACCCCACGAGGCATGAATGTATCACACTCGTAAACATGGTTCCCTTTCGGTTGCCCTTTTCCTTTTGCATAGCCTTCTCTACTGCCCATGTTTGGGTTCTTTAATCTATCTACTATGCCATGCCATTCATAGCTCACCTCCACTAGTCCCCATTGAGACACTTCGGTGTTCTCCTACACCTCTTTTTTCTGTGCCACTTACCCCTCATATGTTTTTATTGTACCCCACTCTCAGCCTATTGAGTACCTGTTATTCTACTGTTCTATTCTTTCTCCTCTGTTTTTCCACACTGGCCCCGGTGTGTACTCTTCTGGTGAATTTCTACACATATATGAATGTCCCTGTATGGGTGTGCACATGCATGTGTGTGTACATATGTTATGGGTATATATATATATATATATATATATATATACACATGCTTGTATGTGTGTGCAGGTATGTATGCATATATATATATATATATGTATATGTAGGTGTATGTTGATATGTATAAGTAGGTGCATGTCTGTTTGTACGTGTATATATGTATACACGCATCTGTGTGTGTGTATACATGTATTTACGTGCCCTTAGATACTTTTAGACATTGTCAGTGTTTTTGCAGTCGAGGTTACCTAGACACGTTCTCCCCCGCTCGTGCATGTTTAGAACCCTTCACCTGACCAGAGGATATAATTACAGCTAGACCCGTGTGACTCGCCCTTTTCCCGTTCTGACCATGGTCCACGACAAAGGGAAGTCATTTTTCTTTTCTTTAACCAAGTTCGATTATTTTGTTTTGGATGTTTCGTTACTAGTTAGCTATGTAGGATTAGTTTTATTCAATCATTAACTATATGATGGATTCATCATGAGCAACCAGTACTGTATCATCAGCGAATAGAAGCTCCTTGATTAGGGTCTCAGTTGTTTTTAATTTTGTCCTCAGACGTGCAAGATTGAATAAGGAGCCGTCAGATCTTTAACGGATGTAGATGTCTCCAGAGACGGTTTCAAATGCATTGTGTAGAAGGGCAACGAAAAATATGCCGAATAGAGTAGGGATAGGAACAAACTAAAGAATCAACAACTGTTCACATGAGGTGCAACCACGAGGAAATAAAAAAAAAAAACAATGACAACATGGTATGTTAAGTTATTGTATCAAATAAATTAGTTATGTACTCTGAATAGATCAAGAAAGAATCTCAGGTAACTGTAAAGGTAGACGAGAAGGTATACTGATTTAGCCGGAAAATAACAGTAGACTGAGTGTGTACGTAAGTGATAGTGGAAATAATAGCGAACGACATATTCACAAGGAAAAAGGATATGAGAATAAAGAGACAAGGTATGGAAGAAAGGATAAGATGTACAAGGATTAGAAGTGTTAAATGGATAGACGGATTAGATTGTTGAAATTGGATGCAACTGATAGGTAGATGGATAATTTCAGCAAGAACGATTGTAGGTTATCACATCGGTATGTAACTCACATATCTTGTTAAACTCGAAAGAGCAGCAAAGTTAATACATGATTAATACAGTAATAACGGTCTCCAGTTAAACAAAAAATAAAGAAAGAAATAAAAAAATTACACATTTTTACAATAATCTGTCTGAAACACATGTTTGCAATCTCCTCGAGAGGTCAAGTAGCTCACATAAAAGTGTTTGATGTGATGGGGTGCCAAGGATGTTCCGTGTTTTCAGCAATGTCGTCTAAAATGACTGGACCATCTGTGTCGAATACAAGATAAACGAATTCCCAAATACATTCTCTATGGAGTGACAGTCACCAAAAGGAAACAAAGGCTATTTATACGCTGTGAAGACCTCCGTAAACATAACGCGACATAGGAATGCTCCACATGAGTGAAGGCTGTGAGCGTACACTGACAGGAAAGCTCGCGATTTCAAGTAGAGAATTGTTGCCGATTGTAAAAGCGCACAATGGAAGAAAACAATTGTCTTTCTAGACTGATAGGATCCTGCTACCACAAGTAATGACTCTATTTCGTGTTACGTACTCACCGATACCATTCTCATGTAACTCTCGACAGTGATTAGTCATGAGTCAAAACCTACACAACTGTTACAGTACTTCAAATGTAAATAAAGTAAAGTACCCCCGTCACGCCAAGTGGCGTAGTGACCCTATATTTTACAGACCTTCAGCACATGATTTTTGGGGTAATGTGACGGTATTACGCCCGTGCTGCTTTACTTTCACAGATAAAAAATCCGGTACCCATTTAAGGCTGGGTGAACCCGGAAGCCGTCGGTTGGGTACGAACCCTACCCTTTGTCCTTTGCAGTCCAGTTCACTAACCACTGAGCTATCGCGGCTCCCACTTCAAATGTACTCTTCATTATAGATACACCCACTGGACATTCTGAGAAGAACAAATAACCGAATAATGAGGTCTTCGAACTGGGGAAAAAATGAGCGAACAACAAAATTGAATTTAATGTCCTTCAAATAAACACATGGCCAGTTCATGTTATGCTTTGTAGTTAATATTCGACATTGAGATGGGGTGTTTACGATTTGTTTGTAAACTTGTTTATTTTAAATAATGATGCCTTCCTCTTTTATTAGTCCTATACAGTGCAATTGTTGGTTTCAATGTTTTCCATATTTACTGTGCTGAATTAAAGTTGCTGCCGACCTAGAGTGACATTAATCTTAGTTACATTGCAAATTACTTTTGTCGAGCGTAAGTATAAACTATGAACCTGGTAAATTGCTTCGTGAGTATTAATGTTTTTTTTTTTCTCTTCGCGTTAATGCTTTTTTTTTCTCTTCGCGTTAATGCTTTGAGAAAAGAGGGAAAAAAGAACGAAAATATGGAGTACTTGTTGAGTCTGAGGAAAAAACAATATGGAGTACTTGTCGATTCTGAGGCGTTATATATCTCCAAAACTCATTTTATTTATGTTAAAGAAGTCCAGTCACCCAACTAGAAAGGAAATTTTGACCAATACACACCATTAATACATCTTATTATAGAATTCAGGTAATTGTTTCTCAACTTTTTTTCTACTGTGGTCTACTTTTAACTTTGCATTCTTCATGCGGCGCGCACACACACACACACGCACGCACGCACGCACGCACACACACACACACACGCACACACACACACACGCACGCACGCACACCCCCACCCCCTTCTCTCTCCCCCCCCCCCCCCCTTTCGTTCTGTAGAATAACTATTTGAACGTTTTTTATTTACATATATTTGTGTGGTGTGGTATATGTGTATAATGCCACATATTCACCTATAGTGTGTGGTTTCCCTTCGTTGGTTATTTGTTTGGATAATCTGTAAAAAGAGGTTACATTTTTGTCATTTACATTTGGAAATTCTGAACATTTTTTTATCTACGTAGGTCTAGCTTCAAAATGATCTTGCAACGCATCCTTCTTGTCGTCAGGAGACGTTTCCAAATGCTTCTGCAACTTACATGGTCACTTAATGAAAAATCTAATATTGCAAATTAAGAACAATGGTTTCGTGTGTTTTTGCAACGACGAGGTAGATCTGTAAACAAGATCAGCTGCGGACGGTGGGTTCGAAACATGAGGAGGTCAAAACGTGAGAACAAACTTTTTTTTAGGTTGACCTTGAACCTATATTTGGGACATAAACTTTATTGCAGTTTATGCTAAGTAAAATATTTCCTTCAATTATTTCCCTAAATTATTATAACAATAAAAGCATAACATTTCAGTCATTTGTGTATTGTAAGTTATGAGAAAATGCATGGTTTTGCTGTTAACACATATTTTATAGGTTTGTTCAAGTCTTTTATATAAAGATGATTTTAAGTAAGCACTAGGTAAGGTTGCCTCCTATTGGCTCTACATTTATATGTTTTGATAAAGAAATAGAACGCCACCTATTGATTGCCCGCGCGTTGTCATACCTACAAGGAGCTGATTGCAGAAATGACCTACCTAGTTCGCATACACATTGCAAGGTCGATAGATGCCGTTGTACGGGTGAAGTAGGTTTGACCTCCATAGACATTGAAGCTTAATTATTACTAACAGCTCCAAGTATTTGATTTATGTGCTTATATACTGCTATACTAGGGAACACGCTGGCTGGTTGTACATTGACTCTCTGTGCTGAATTGAGATTGTGTTATTTTTTACGATAAAATATTAGAGGAGTCGTGGTCTGGTTGCCTCCTCTGAACATCCACTGCTGAACTAGATCCTCAACTGAGTATTGTTGACCATTCCTTATTCTTTTCTCAGGTAGTTGTGACATACTGGAAATTTGATCGAGATGAAGACAAAGTGCACAAATGTTTTCAAATGCAGTAAAATAAATAAAGATTACGTTCCATAAACAAAACAGCATTAGAACTTCCCAACAAAGACACATGTTTGTTTATACTAACTCACAAATGAGGGATATATCAATCGCGATTTGTTTTTATGCTGCCAAGAAATGAAGCATGAATTGTAAGACGTCTCCTTTCCTCTGCTAGTCTTCGGGACACCCTTGGGCAAAGTGAAGCTCCCGTTTAGCCCCCCCTATCAGGGTTATGTGAAGCCATTGGAGCAGGTGGTGGATGGTGATGTGGGAGCAGCCGACAAATAGTGCCGGTTATGGTCCCCTCACCGCGATGGCAGGCAGAGGATCTCATCTATAGAGACAATGGCTGCGATCTCCGACTAGTACAGTCACTGCCAAGAAGGAAAGGAATGGCAAACTACCTTCTTATATTGTCTAGATTAATCATGACAAATCACAAATTAATATCTACAGATTTCTCAGAAGAATGTTGAAAGTTCCCTGGACAGCTAAAAAGACCAATGAGGAAGTTCTCAAAGAGGCCAACACAAAAAGGCAGCTCCTAAAAAACATCAGAAAGAAACAATCAACATTTTTCGAGCACATCGTGAGAAGAGGAAAGTTGGAATACTTGGTTACAACTAGTAAAATAAAAGGAAAGAGAAATCGCGGATGACAAAGAGAGAAAATACTGGATAGCTTGGTGTCATGGCATGGAAAACAGTCAACAACAGAACTGATACGATGCACTGTAGATAGAAGATTGTGGAAGGACATGATCGCCTACGCCAACCGGTATGGCACATGATAATGAAGAAATGAAACACAACTACCACAAAAGATCAAAACACTATAATACTGTGAATCACAAACTTGTCTATGTCTAATGTATACTTCTTCGAAGCTCATCCATACACTTTGCAAGTAACTGAAGAAGTAGAGAACGGCAAGGTCGAGTGGTGGGGAGAGAGAGAGAAAGAGAGAGCGAGAGAGAGAGGTATGAAATGAAAACAGTGTAGTCGCAGAGAACTACAATAACCATCGATTTTATTATTCCACGTATCTAATAGTGTTTATAGTTGTTTAAATCATATTAACTACAACTTAGCACACTTTTTGTCTTCACATTAATTTTGTCACATTGCATTGACTGTTGCCTAAACCGCCATCTGTTCAGTTTTGATCATTGCCACCTATTGTGAATGCCTGCCCGCTGAGAAGGGAGGGGGGGGGGGACCCAAATGTTGTGACGTTTTTAGTATTGTGAGTATGGGCGGTTGTGGGTAAAATGACGCCAGTGTCTATAGTTAACATAGCTGAGGACGTCACAAGTTTGGGGTGCTTTCGGAAGAAAAAACCTCTTAGGCCTTCGGCTTTCAATATAGGTGGCAATGGTTTGACCCAGTTTTTTGGTTGTATTAATTAATGCGTGAGTATCTAAGAGGACCTAATTGCGGCCATATATATCTATTGTTTGGCCGCCGTTTCTCATTTTTTGGAAATAACCTAAGTTTCATTGTTTCGTAGAAAATTTTTATGAAGCAAATATAACGGACAACTGATGTGTTTGTGTGTGTTTATGAAGGTTATAATATATACGTCCATAAAGTGTATGCTGTTGTATGAAGAAAATGAAAATCCGTGCAAGTACAATAAAAATACAATTATTTGTATGGTACCTTTGAAAATCGCGGACAGGAGCAGTCGGTATCCCGGTAGTGTAGATCACTGGCATAGTAACTTTTTTTTTTTTTTTTTTTTAAATTTTGCGCCAAAACCGATTGGTAATCATAATTACAGTAGTCGGGAAATAAAACCGAACTTCTAGTTAACTGAAGTTTGAGTAATACAATTTCTGGTGTAATTTTTATTACGGCTTTAAAGATATTTTAATAGTCACTGGCGATAAACAGACACATTGGGAGAGAATAATGTATCTACATTTTTTAAATTGACTTTGACAAAAAAACGGTATTAATATTTATGCAAATGTTTCTATTGTCTTTCCATTTATCATTCATCATTTCGCCATTCGTCTGTTTACCCTAGTAAGTCTAGCAATTCGTTCATAGATTATACTATCTCACTCTGATTCTATCATTCTCTGAAACTGAGGAAACTTGTAGTGTATGGACTATTGATTGCTCTGTATTATGTCTCCTCCATAGTGCTCATCATCATATATGCTTTATCATGTATCCAAGTCTTTTATGGCTGCCTTTTCCTATTTTTTTTTCCTATTGATTCTGAGTTTTAAGGCTCTTAAAGGGATGCAGTCAAATGGTGATCGTGATACATGTCCTAACCCTTTGATCTGTTACTTCCTGCTGTGATCCAGCTCTGATGTTCATCTTTCCCTTACACGGGGGTGTCTCATATTTCGAACTAAATTTGTTGCTGGGGACCGTTGTAAATATAAATTGTTCCAAGTGTTAGTCATTTTTTTTTTCTGTTAGAAATAATGAAAAGTGAATTAATACGTTCGCCCGTGCGCTGCCGGGACCCGAAAGAGGAGTAAAGAATTGTAGCGCTGTTTCCTATTAGGCATGTTCGTAATTGGCAACTAAGGAAGTTTAGTCATGAGACTGGCTATCGTCCTGTACTATAAAAAAAAAAGCTGCAAAAATTTCGCAAACATGGACAAGTCAAAGAAACGAAAAATGTAAATCCGCCATCCAGGAAGGATAAGGGCTCTCTGACTAAGAGATGTATGACGCAATCCGGAGAAAGCCGCAAGGAGTCCGGGTCGCCGACTCACCTTTTGTCTGCCAGGAAATCCTCAAGTATTGGCACCTGGAATGTACGTACTTTAAATTAACAAGGAAAAGATGCACAAGTAGCAACAGACATGGCAAACTAAAAAATAGATATTCTAGGAATGTTCGAAGCAAGATGGGTAGGAACAGAAAGAATAAAATTAAACACCACAGAGATGATTGTATCATGAGGACACCAGGAACCTGCAGCACAGTATAGTGAAGGGATAGCTATAAAGTTTTCAAGGGAAGCACAGAAAGCACTGATAGAATGGGAATGAGTAGGGCCAATATAATATTTATAAAATAAAAAATAATAATAAAAATACACATTTTCCAATGCTATGCACCAACCAATGATAATAAGGAAGATTTCGTTCAATATGAATTCTATAAACAGTTGCAATGTCAGATGGATGGAAGAAGAGCCAAAGATGTTATATAATCTTGATGGAAGATCTAAACGGAAAAATAGGATCAGATAGCCGAGGCTTTGAAGAGATCTTGGGAAAACATGGACTTGGAGAAATAAAAGAGAATATAGAGATATATTCGTGAACTTATGTGCTTTTAACCAAATGAGCCTAGGAGTAGCAACATTCCAACCTAAAAGAATACATAAAGCTACATGGTGTCACCAAATCATAGAACGGAGAATCAAATTGACCACATATGCATTAATAAAAAGTTTAAGTCAACCTTACATGATGTAAAAGTATATAGAGGGGCAGATGTGACTTCAGATCATTTTCTTCTGCTAGTCCAACTTAAACTTATTAAACTGATAAGATAAAAGATATACTACACTAAATAAAGATGGACAAGTGTTCAATGTTGGGTTTCTTAGAGAGCAAGGAATTAAATATAAATTTTCAGTCACGGTATCAAACAAATGTCAAGTCCTCCAGCAAATAGAAAATGCGATAAATATAGAAGATCATTAGAAGCAGCATTTTAAGGGTATATAAAAGGAGACATTTGAAAAACCCTTGGAAAAAGAGAACACCATAATAAGTCATGGATGACAGCAGGAGAAAAGTAAAAAAGAAAGAATAAGAAAGCAGACATAAATAAAAGCAAGAGAAGTAATAAAACCAAGACACAAGAAACTTACACAGAGATGAACAAAGAAGTGAGAAGATGCATTAAAATGGATAAAAGTAAATATATAGATGAACTAGCTAAAGAGGCAGAGGAAGCGGCAAATAAAGGAAATATGAAAGAACTGTACAACAGCAGGAAGAAATTAAGCGGAACATACAAACAGATCAATGCCTTTATTAAAAATATGAAATAAAATCTAAATGAAACAAAGTCTGCTCAGTAATATAAGGGAATAAATGAAGCGATGGAAGAATCACTTTGAAGAACTCTTGAACAGACCCGGCCCTAATAACCCTCCAAATATACTACCAACAGAAGAAGAGTTACACGTTAACTGTGGAAAGCCAAGCAAGGAAGAAATAATGAAAACCATCTAGCTATTATAAAATGGTAAACCCACAGGACCAGATGAGATTCTTTCAGAAGCCATCATAGCAAATTAACACCTCTACCAAGATGTTACATAATCTTCAAGACAAAATATGAAAGAGGGAAGAAATACATAAAGATTGGAAAGAAAAAAGATTTGCGTCATACATCACTTAGACAGAGAACCCTTTTCTTTCCTGGATGGTAGACTTAATTTTTTCGTTTCTTAGACTTGTCCGTGTTTGTGAAATTTTTGCGGCTTATTTTTTTAGATGATCGAACTGTCAAAGGAAGGAAGTATACAGGAGTGCACATATTATAGGGAAATTATGCTCTATCAGTGCCAGGGAAAAATGCTAAGCACACTCATTCTGGAGAGACTAAAAGAGGCCATAGAGAAACGTATGAGAGATGAGCAAGCAGGTTATAGGAAAAACAGATCATGTACTGATCAAATGACTATCTATCTATTGACCTTTCGAGCCGTAACCGGCCCATAGGGCGTAGACCAAGATACACCTTCTCCTATATGAATTTTTGTTCTAGCAGTTTTCTTTTAAAGATATTTTATCAAATCTCGCCATCTGTCTCTGTTCTGTGCAAGCAGTTCTATCTCATTGAGGGAGCCGATTCCTGCTGCTCTTGCCTCTCTCATCAATGTTCTTCTTAGTGTCTCCCTGGGTCTTCCTCTTTTTCTTTTACCTGTTGTTTCCCATATGAGGGCTTGCTTTGCTATTCGATTATTATCTCTTCTCATCACATGTCCAACGTATGACCATCGTCTTTTCTTTATTACTGAAGATATTAGTGGTTGATTGGCGATTTCTCTAATTTCCTCGTTTGTTTTGAATTCGTTCCATTCTATACCAAGTATTTTCCTTAGACATTTATTTTCGAATGCGTTCAACTTTGTTTCTATATCTCTTGTTGTTTTCCAGCTTTCACACGCATACGTAAGGGTTGATAGTACATTTGATTTGAATAGCCTAAGTTTTGTGTTTGTGCTAATGAGTTTTGATTTCCACAACTTTTCAAGGCTTCTGAAAGACATTGCTGCTTTAGCCAGTCTGATTCTAATTTCTTTGCTCGTATCCCCTTCTCGATCAATGTGACTTCCAAGATAGATGAAGTGATCGATCTCTTCTACTGGTTTGTTTTCCATGTATATTTTGTCACTTGTTGGAATTAAACTTTTCATGACTTTAGTCTTTTCATGATTGACCTCAAGCCCAATTTTGCTGGCTATTGATGATAGTTCATTTGTGTTTTCCTGCATCGTTTTTATCTGATTGCTGATGAGAACTATGTCATCAGCAAAGTCCAGGTCCTCCAAATGGTCTCCTTGTATCCATTCGATGCCTTTATTACCAGTGCAGCATTTCTTCATTATGAAGTCCATAACAATTCCAAATAACAAGGGCGATAAAATACATCCTTGTTTAACCCCAGTTTCTATTGGGAAACATTCGCTCAGTCCTTCCTCTGTTGGAACTGCACATGTGTAACCATCATACATGCCTTTGATAATATTTATGATTTTTGATGGTAAGCCATATTGCTTCAGAATTTTCCACAAAGAATCTCTATGAATACTATCAAATGCTTTTTTGAAGTCGATGAAGTTAAGTACAAAAGGTTTTTGCTTTTCAATGTGTTCCTCCAATATAAGTCGATCAAATGACTACCTTATGTATAATAGTTGAACAAATACTTATAACTACAGTCCCCATTTTATATCGGATTCATAGATTACAAAAAAAAAGGCATTTGATAGTTCAATACTGGGGAATGCTTTGGAAGTTACTGTGTCATTACGGAATCCCCATAAAGTTTATTAACCTGATAGGAACAATGTTTGAAGGAATGAAATGTAGTGGTGTGCACGAAGATCAGCTCACAGAAGCATTTTGAAAAAGAACAGGAGTAAGGCATGGATGCCTTTTATCTCTCCATTTCTCTTTCAACTGGACATATATTGAATTATGAAAATAACTGAGAAAAACAGAAATGTAATCCAGTGGCCAGAGTAGAAGGGCAGTTTACAGAAGCATTTGGAAAAAGAACAGGAGTAAGGCATGGATGCCTTTTATCTCTCCATTTCTCTTTCTACTGGACTTAGATTGAATTATGAAAATAACTGAGAAAAGCAGAAATGGAATCCATTGGCCACTGATCAAGCAACTTAATTACTTAGACTTTGTAGATTGAAAAAAAAAATAAATTCTCTTATCAAATAATCATCAACAAGCTCTCCTATCACACAATCATCAACAGAAGCAAAATAAAATGACCATACTTGATGAGAGATCACAACAGCTGAGACTCAAAATAAATAGAGATAAGACCGAAGAGAATTAATGCAGTTGGTAAATAATCAAATAACAATAGGAGAAATATCTCTACTAGACGTACAATCTTACATATATCTGGGTAGTAACACAGTCAAAGGGAGAGGAACAGAGAATGATACCAAAATAAGGATATCAAAAACAATAGAAGCATTCATTGAGCTGGGAAAGATATGGAAATCCACAAAAATTAGGTTAAAAGTAAAAATTTTCAACTCTATTGTTAAGTCAGTCCTATTATATATAGCTGTGGAACACGGAGAATAACAAAAATGACAATCACGAAGATAAAGACCTTCATTAAATAATGCTTACGCAGAATAAGAGGATTTAAATGGCATAAAAAATAATAGACATAGAATTATAGAAAAGTACCAGTCAAAGACCAGTGGATAAAGAAATACAGGAAAGGACGTTTGTGCTGGATAGGACACACACTGCGGAAGTCAACTGATAGTATTACATAACAAGCGCTTTTTTGGAATCCCCAAGAAAAAAGACTAAGAGGAAGACCAAAATATTCTTGTAGAAGACAGATGGAAGCAGATATGATGATGGGGAAGACATGAAATGAACATAAGAGAATGGCAATAAACAGAACCACTTGGAAAGTGTTAATTGAAGAACTATGCTCCACAGGGAGCTGAAAGATAGAAGAGAAAAGAGAATCATTTGGTTCACAGACTCTAGACAGAACTAATTTTCATCAACTCAAACAGCAAATGCACTTAGTTTAAAGTGAACATAATACAATTAAATGCTTAAATAATAAAGTAAGAATGAAAATAAAAAAAAAACGAAACTAATATATACAGTATAAAATGAAAATCGCATTTACTTGTAACTTAGTGAGTTGTGGTGATGTTCCGTGTGGTTGCTCGAAAGGAAAATGTTACTATTTGGAAGGGGAGTTCCCTTCCATAAACACACCAAATGACTTTACTTTTGGAGATATTTCTCTCTTTTACGAACTCTCTCTCTCTCTCTCTCTCTACGTCTCTCTCTCTCTCTCACTCTCTCTATGACACACCCTTCTGCCTCTTAGTACTACTAGTTGCAGGTTTTGGCTCACTTCCCTTCTTTCCTACGAATCTGCCACACAGCTTACACGCCTATCGATAAGTTGCCTTTTCACTTCGATCGTCAATGCTTCAAGCTTTCTGTAAGGTTTTGTTGTGTCCACACTTTTCTTGAATGCTGTAATGAATTGATAATTATATTCTTCTCTATTCGTAGAATCAGTTTCATTGTAGTCGAGTCATTCCCATAGCCTCTCCACCAACCATCTCAGCATTTCTCGAAATGTAAGTGGATGACTGTTCCTGTAAAGTGTTGATTATCGATACATCTGCATTTCCCATTTAGCACTTCCGATAACCAGATCCCTTTTCCACCTTTGACTCCTCAGTAGAAGTTTAAAAGTGCATCTCAGTAATAGCTAATGGTTATACAAAAAATAAAACCTGACACACCTGGCGAAAATAAGGCGGAAAAAAGTACTGAAAGTTCACAAGCGTAGCTCAAAAGATCACTTGGGCGCACAACAAAATCGTGAAATTCATTTACAGATAGCATTCTTTTTTTTCTTTCAGGCGCATATTGAACGTATAGGTATCGTTTGATCTTTAGATCATAGTTCTCTCCAATATTTTATAATCTCGAAGTTATGATCGTTGGACGTCTGATGCTCCACAGTGTCTTATTTTCTGATTCTGTCTCTTCACGTCACATTCAGACGTCTTTTTAGGTATCTCATCTCTGTGGTGACTCTTTATCTTTTGTCTTTGTCTGTCAATGTCAATGATTGGCATTGAACATAGTTTTGACGAGAGGGGAGGAAAGGGAAGGGGGCGAAATATTGTGTTATATAGTGTTATTCTCTGCCTGCCTGTCTGTCTGTCAGTCGCCCACACCCATACACCTATATGTTTTTCTGCGTCCCCCAAAATTTAATTGAATGATCTTTCGGATTCTCGACTGAAGCTAATTTTAGCAGTAGTGAGAGTGTATAAATTTAACCGTATGCCACAAATGTGAATAAACCTGTAATATATGATGTATTTATAGGTTGCACGACAGACGGAAACATTTAATTAAATAACATGAAATAGGACGTTGACATCAAAACTGAAACACATTGCTTTAATTCTGTTTTATAAAAGGGAACTTTGGGACCACATAAAACAAACTATAAGACAAAGGAATTCCAGAAGAGAGATATCGTTTTACGGATAATTGTTAAGAATCCATGTGGACATGGACAGGATTTGTGATATGTACTTATACGAAATTCGCTTGTTAAAGATTGACTATTGTTAGAGTAGAAGAATCGTGATGTTTTGATGGGACCATCTACTGAAAGTACCCAGTTGAGTAAAAATAAAAGATCCGAATACAATAATGAATTAATTCAATTAACAGACCCAGACGACGAATAAGACGCAAATTAGGAAAGTCTGTTGAAAGCGTTAGTATTATAGCATAGCTTTATTTTGTTATTTACATTAGTAAGAGAAACAGATGAACATAGAGAACGCTGAGAAAATACAGCTTGACTCGGACATAACAATAAATATGGATGTCATGGGCAAAGCTGTTCAAATAAAACATTGTCAGAGGATGGTAAGTAAAAGTTAAGTACCCCCGTCACGCCAAGTGGCGTATAGGGAAATATGGTGTTAGTGACCCTATATTTTACAGACCTTCAGCACATGATTTTTGGGGTAATGTGGTCGGTATTACGCCCGTGCTGCTTTACTTTCCCAGAAAAAAATCCGGTACCCATTTAAGGCTGGGTGAACCCGGAAGCCGTCGGTTGGGATCGAACCCTACCCCTTGTCCGTGGTAGTCCAGTTCACTAACCACTGAGCTATCGCGGCTCCCTAGAGGATGGTAATAAATATATTAAATTTGTTGTAAAACATTTACATTAAGAATGAATAAAAAAAAAAAAAGAAGAAAAGCAAATCTAAAAGATGACTGATCAGTTAACAAGCAGACATTGCGATAATAATATTTATGAGACACAATGCAGTGCACTGATTAGGCCACGTGATGCTGGAAGGTAATGCATATTTAGAATAGGAAGTAAAGTAAAGCTAATTCGTGGAACACATGATAATTATGAAGTATTAACATGAGTAAGTAAGTCAATAAACGTCTATCTATCTATCTATTGTCCATTCGAGCCGAAGACGGCACATAGGGCAGAACCACAATCTCAAAAACAGAAACCTTACGTGCCAAAGTGGCACATATTGCAGAGATCACTGCTCTAAAATATATGGCACTGTTTCCATAACAGTAATTTTTATAATGACAGCTTGTCAAGCCATCGATCAACCTCCTTAGTCGCCTCTTACGACATGCCTGGAAGGTCACAGTGTCACTATTCTTTACTTCCCTCATAATGAGGCCCCGGTAACACACAGGAATGGTTTCTGCTTTTAAATGGTTTCTGCTTTTCGTTTCTCGAGCACTTAATTTTGGTTTTTTGTTTTCTTAGCGTTTGTTGATTGATGCGGGTATTGTATTTTATTTTTTCTATTTTCTTGCTTAGCCAATCCCTATTATTTGTTTTTGATATATTCTAATGCTTGGATAAACCCCAGTTGTCTTCTTACTTTTACATTTCTATTTTTGTTTCTTTCAAGCTGGCTATCATCAGACGACGTCTTATACGTATAATGTTTGTGACATTTATTTTTTCCCTTTTCTAGAATCTTACCTAATATTTTCTGTTGAATGAATATGTACTGTTAATAATAGTAATATTAGCTGTTTTCTTTCCATTTTTTTAATACTTTGGAAGCAGGATCAAGTAATGTGACTTTTAACGGAGTGTCATATTTAAACTTGTGATTTGAATGGAATGGAGTGAAATTGAATTATCTGCCTTTTTTATTTATACAGTAAACTTTAACATTAAGGTTTTCCAACTGCATAGAAGCTTAACATTTATAGTGTTTTAGTCTCTCCATGTTTGATCACAACATTAAAAAATAAAAGTTGGGCCGGTGTGTATGAGTGGAAGAGAAGGGGGAGGGGAATATTTCTTCGCAGTTATTAACCTTTCCTAACTTGGCAAGTTTGGCTATACATTTATTTAGATGATGGTCGATTAGAGATTGTCAGGCTGAAAATGAAGCAATGTTTTGGCGGTGAGGCAATTCCTGAGCAGTACAACTTACTTCTACACGTACACCTCCCCACTCACTCGTACATATTATATCCTGAATTAGTGCAACCGTACCATACACTGAATTCAGTTGAAAAAGAGTACCTTGCTTGCGAAACTAGGGAAATGGAGAAAATGGAAGTAAGCAGGGATTCGTTCTTCTCAAATGGTTCGTTCTATTGTGATGTATCACATTGTTCATGCATTATATGCATCTTAGTTGCCAACACATTTCTGAACTTGTTTCTAATTAGCAATTGATTGAAGACAGTGTAACTGGGAAGCACACTGATCATATCAACCAAATGGTTTAAAAAAGTAACACAACACCATAATAGCTATTAGATGATCCATTAACGAAACCGTACACACATATCTATATCATGTTAATTTAGTTCAGCAGTTACCGAAAAATGTGCGTGGTACTTACATGTTCAACGGAATGGCTGCACACACGGGGAAATTGTATTTTCCCGTACCACAATTCCCACTTGTTTAATCTGAACTGGAAATCTTTCTTGTGGGATTAATTAACCCGGGAGTGTTAGCGTGGAGGAGCCTCAATTTCAGTCTCGTAACAGCAATCACTGCTTGGCGAAAGGAGCAATGGCTTGTTCCGCGAATGCGACGCTTTGCCCAACAGTTACACAAAAAATCGGCTAGTTCTTTTGCATGGATTTGATGTGGCTTTATTTGACTTTGCACCAGACTAGCACAAATTAATTATAGTAAGTGTCATGATAGGACATTTTAGATAGTGTAACATGGCTGATTCGGCAACATGTATATTTAACAGATTAATATTTTTATTTTATTTAATAAAGGTAAATAATGTCCTATAATGTCTAATGGGACTAAATTTGCATGGAAATACAATTTCAACATACTGGATCACATTATTTTGAAAAAAATAAAGACAGTGATTTTCCTCAATGCTAATACCTTGCCCAATTCATTTACCTATACAGTTTCCCATCGTTCAAGGGCGAATGGAGAGTGTTATATTGGAATTAAGCGACGATCATTGTATTACTCAGACACTAACTACACCAGTGTTAATGCTTTGCAAAATAATAATTAAAATTCATTTTTTTACCATGGTGTTTCTGCTGTCGTGCACACGACATGCCTTTAGAAATTATGCTAGTTAAAAACGAAAGCAAAAGAATATATGTGTAAACACACATTCCTAGCTCATCTTTTTGTTTGGCCTATTTATTGTCTAAAGTAACGAACTATATGACTTGATTTTATCTCTCGTTTTTAAAATATACGGCAACAAAATTGTAACTAAGTCATTTTTTTAAATGTGTTCTCTTTCTATCATGAATCATTGCAGCAATTCCAAGTATAAGTTGAAATTGTTTGCTGGCAATGTGCACATACCCAGCATGATATTTTATTGTCACTCAAACGCAGAGCATCTGTTGCAAATCTGTGCAGTGTGTAGCAGCGAATCGTGACATATGACAACGCTCGGTTGCTATACACGAACAGTTATATTTAGATGTTGGTAGTCTCACGCTGACTTTTATTTATTTTTGTGTGTGTTAACAAAAGTTACTGGGAAAGTCTAACAGTGAACAAGAGGTTGGGGGGGGGGGGAGATAAATGTAATTACGTTCAAGTGTTGAAATTCCTACATGATTTTTTGGTCAACAACTCGTGAACCGAGGAGAAGACGTCAAGATCGATGTCTGTAGACGGCTTCGGGGTTCACCTTGTCTAAATGGGTAATAGATTGTGTGTGTGTAAAGTATAATACAACATAAAATGTGTCAGTGATAAAATAACATATGAACTCTGACTTCATATTTTTTATACATCACGAGGCTGGTGCTCTATCGTCTATCACCAAACGAAATTGTATCTCATAAAAATCCATTGTCTTGAAGGTCTTGGAACATATATATGGTTTCGGCTGTCTGAATAACTCGAGTTGTCTTCACAGTTAGCTACTTAGAACTCTACACTTCGTTATCTATCAACAATTGCCTTTAGACTGTTCTTGACTATCTAGCTATCTCTATAACTATATGTCTCAATATGGCTAGCTCTAGTTCTTTTCTAAGATGAGTCTACCTCAAAGACTAGCTGACTGCTAATTCTAACTGTAACTGACTGGCTATTACGTGGCTGGATTTGGCTATGATTTTACTCTACTCTATCCGTCTACTCGCATTCCTCGTAATGTCTTATTTCGTCTTGATTCTATGCCATGCGAATGAATACGTTTTCTAACGGATCCTTATCTTTGTATGTATATATTATTTTATTATATATATATATATATACATATATATATACAAAGATAAGGATCCGTTAGAAAACGTATTCATTCGCATGGCATAGAATCAAGACGAAATAAGACATTACGAGGAATGCGAGTAGACGGATAGAGTAGAGTAAAATCATATATATATATATATATATATATATATATACACACAGACACACACACACGCACACATACACACACACGGATAATTCTATTAAGGACGGAAGATAACATTCCCGGAAGTCAAAATATCGACCCATTAAGCTGGTAACCCTCCTGAAAATGGTGTCAGCTTGTCGGTTCACGCAGAATTTCAGTTATATGGATAATATCCTTAAGGTTTTTATAACCCGATAATCTGAAATTGAGTATCTCTAAAACAATTGGGGTATTCAGGTAAACGTTCGGCCACTCTGCTAATCATCATCAAGTACCATACCTGCTGTCGTAGGTGATGATATCTCTCCACAACTCTCGATCTCGACAGTTATTTATTGTTTATGTTGTTGACCTTCTGCTAAGCCATTCTTGTAAGCTGTCTGGTATGTTTTCTCTTTGCTTCCTATCTCTTCGTCCCTCAATTTTTCCACTTGTTGCTATATATTCCAGCTGTTCCCTTCTAATTTCATTGCCAGAAGTTATGGTTGTTTCTTGCTAATATTGAAAATTAGCTCACATTTTGCTTTGGCATTTTCAGAATGTCTAAGGAAAATACTTGGTATAGAATGGAACGAATTCAAAACAAACGAGGAAATTAGAGAAATCGCCAATCAACCACTAATATCTTCAGTAATAAAGAAAAGACGATGGTCATACGTTGGACATGTGATGAGAAGAGATAATAATCGAATAGCAAAGCAAGCCCTCATATGGGAAACAACAGGTAAAAGAAAAAGAGGAAGACCCAGGGAGACACTGAGAAGAACATTGATGAGAGAGGCAAGAGCAGCAGGAATCGGCTCCCTCAATGAGATAGAACTGCTTGCACAGAACAGAGACAGATGGCGAGATTTGATAAAATATCTTTAAAAGAAAACTGCTAGAACAAAAATTCATATAGGAGAAGGTGTATCTTGGTCTACGCCCTATGGGCCGGTTACGGCTCGAAAGGTCAATAGATAGATAGATAGATTTTCAGAATGTTTTCATTTCTCTTCTTAGCTGTCCATGGTATTCTTAATATTCTTCTGTAAAACCACAATTCTACAGCCTTCAATGATTATTCTTGTCTGTTCTCCTATTGCCCATGAATCAACAAGGAAATGTTGAGACTGGTTCTACATAACAAATAAAAACCCTTTTCATTTTTTTGTTCTGTTGTCCAAAATAGATTGCACAGTATCTTCTATATTTTTTATATGCCTAAGCTGCTTTTACCTGATGTATTCTGCATTTCCCATCTGTTGAACATCCTACCATCTGAGGTTAACATTGTTTTCATGTATTTGAATTCATTTATCTGATTTAATATTGCCCCACTTGTCTTTATTGTGGGGATGACTTTTTCTTTGTTGCTACATTACTTCTGTCTTTTTTGCTATTGAGGCTGAGTCCTTTTATTTAGGCTTTCCTTCACTATAATGTCTAACATTTCATGCAACTCATTTTCACTCATAGCGATTAAGACTGTTTCAGCAGGATACCTGAGGTTTTTTTTATTATCTTGACCTGTACTTGTTATCCCAGGGGTGTCCCTTTGGATCTGAAAATATTCTCACTATATATATATATATATATATATATATATATATATATATATATATATATATATATATATATATATGGGAGCCGAGATAGCTCAGTGGTTAGTGAACTGGACTACCACGGACAAGGGGTAGGGTTCGATCCCAACCGACGGCTTCCGGGTTCACCCAGTCTTAAATGGGTACCGGATTTTTTTCTGGGAAAGTAAAGCAGCACGGACGTAATACTGACCACATTACCCCAAAAATCATGTGCTGAAGGTCTGTAAAATATAGGGTCACTAACACCATATTTCTCTATACGCCACTTGGCGTGACGGGGGTACTTTACTTTTTTTTTTTACTTTATATATATATATATATATATATATATATATATATATATATATATGCCTAAACATTAATGGAAAGATAATCAATAACCTAAGATATGCTGATGATACTGTATTACTGGCAGAAAATCCTAAAGATCTACAACAAGTGGATGTAATTGACGTGGGCGAACCAAAATAGTTTGAGAAAATATTATTATGGTATGTGTTTATTGCATTTTATTGAATTTTCAAGGATTTTAGGGACGGAAAGGTATATGAGTCGTGGGGAGGAGGGGAAACAAAGTGGATGTAAGAATACCGAACCAAAACTGACCAATGAAATAATATGGGGATGAGGTAGGTATTGTAGTTGAATTGGCATAGGTATTCTATAAAGACATACAATTTAAAATACAACATATTATTTTCCCTTGGTTATATAGGATATATAGAGAACATATGACATGTTTTTTTTTCATGATAGATTTGCCTTACTCCATAAAGGTTTTATGTAGGGAAAATATTAAGCTTTTTTAAAATGGACTTTGGTGGAAAGATAGAGAGAGAGAGAGAGAAAATAGATGAAAGACAGAGAAGATACGATCGGAGAATTGCGAAGCTCACCGATGGGAAAAAGTATTATAATTGAGATGGGGTAGGTAAACTATGACACACAGATACACACAGACATACAAAGAAAGAAATGCGAAAAAATGTAACGGTAAGCTGGGAGGTTTATTTAATTTCTTTTGTATATACCATGACGTATTAAACAATTGTATATGTCGTTCGATACATATAATGTTAGACATGAATTTTTAAAAAAACCAATGAATATATACTGATAATATATTTATGAATAAAAAGTTACGAATAACAGAGCATACACAGCGATAAAAGGAGGTTAGATAGATAATGGGAAGGTCGCTATATATTATCGGAATGAACTTTGCGTTTAATATAAGGAAAGGAAAGTGAGTTTCTATGATGAGTGTACGGAATATTGACCCCATACCTCGTGTGTAAAAAAGAAACAAAGTGTTATAATAATCGAATTATTAAAATATAGTTTGAAGCCTATAATTACCCTTAAGATTAAAGTATGAAATAAAGTAATAATTTAAATTGTTATTTGTTTTTAGATTGATTTTTCAAGCTAAGAAATACATATAATGGTTGCACAAATTCTACCCCCAAAATTATTGTCAATACTGCGATAAGGATGGGGGTTTTACATTAGCGTTATCAAGTTTTCTTCTGTCGAGCATTAAACCTTTGTATTGTCTTTTAGCTTTTTCGACCTTGTTTGTAATGAGCATTAGCCGACAATAGCCGTGGGTATTAACGTATTACCGGTTTTATTTTCCTGTAGAATGCGCACTTGTTAAAGACGGTATTTACCAATTCTGACTGGTGAGTGGTGGGTTATTATATGCAAGGTTATCAGGACTTGACGTAAATGTGTTCATTATTAATGGAGGTTAGGACAATTACTATCCCCTATCACATGAAGGTCACCCGGAATTGACTTGAATGGATCTTAATTTCTGACTAGTGAATGGCTTTATCTGTGTTCACCCGTCACATTATTTCCTGCAGCCTAGTTCTAGCGTAGGATAATGTTCTCCTCAACCATGCAAAGGTTATTTTGACTTGGGGCACTGAGGATTTGAAATCGTCACCGATGCCGACATCGTGCCGGTATCAGTAGATGCTGATGTCATATGTAAAAAGAAAATACGTAATATTTACTGATTTTAAATTAAATGTAATGGATTGTTTATCTGATTGTGGGTAATTTGACCAAACCAGCTGTTAAAATGCTTATTTTTCAGTTAGATATTCAATTTTTTTCTACTTCCTTTTCGTTCATATAGAGATGAGATGCCATGCATTTCGTACCTAGTGATACAATGCATCAGTCTCTTGCAGAATTAGTACAAGACGCCGATTAAATCCATCCCCATGTTCAGAATTACACCTAAATTTATTAGACAAAAACAGCTATCTCTGACAACTTTTCAAATTTTTATAATGAAGGGGACATTAATATTTTACTATATGTCTTTGAGGCAGTCTATTGATTTTTTTCTTCTTCAAATTTTCCTATATAAACCTTTCGCCGGAAAATTTGGCTGATGACCTACTAACCTGCAATAAAAAACGGTGAAAACTTTTTATAGTTTCTGTATATATCCTATATAATCAGCGGAAAATAATATTTTGCTATATGCCTTTGCGAATGTCTACGTTAATTTAACTACAATACCAACCTCAACTCCGTCTTTATTTTAATTGGTCAGTTTTTGGTCGGTATTCTTACATCCACCTTTTCCCCAATTCTCTCCACGACCCCTCATATACCAATCCGTCCCAAAGTTAAAATACAATAAAATGAACAAATGTTTTTTTCTTGATCAGTTTTGTTTTTGTACCACATTGCCACCACTCTGTATATACACATTCACCCCTAAAATCACACATAATCCATTTAAATCCAATAAAATACACGTTTAAAAAAATAATCGGTCAGTTTTGGTTCGGCTATCACATTTTACCACCCCAACAAGCCAGACATTCCGCCCCTACATCTAGACAAACTCCATTAAAAGTATCATATTAAAAGTCATTAAAATACAATTTAAAAAAAAAAAAGACCAGTCGGTCAGTTTTGGTAGGCCATTTGTATTCTGAATTATCAGTGAGTTTTGGTTCACTATTATTCAACAATACCAATCGGCCCCAAGGCTTTAGCTCCACTAAAACTACAGATACGTGAAGCCTTACTTCCCATACCAAACGGCTCCTTTCCGCCCCCCTTAAATCACTAAGAATCCAATACAATTAATAAAAATACAATAAAGCAATCAGCTTTGGTTCGGCCTCCTTTATTCTTTTTTATCTGTTAGTTTTGGTTCGTTATTATTCAATACCAATCGGCTCCCGTGGTCTCCCCTAACACTACGGATACATGAGGCCTTACCTCCCCAAAGACTCCATGAAGCTGAAGGAAGGGGACTCCCGAATCTAGTATGTTTTTTTGTGGTTAATACACTACTTTCGTACCTTTACCTCCAACGAAACCACTCTGTTTAATACTAATTTCTGGACTGATTTTGTTTCGCACTCTTCGCACGATAGTTCTTTATAATATCCTAGTCATGGGACTCATTAGGCTCATTCATTGATGTCACTGATAAAACATGTTCTTTAACGCTAAAGTTCCAGTTCATTGTTCGATTTACAGGAGGGTGAACGATCTCTGACGAAACTCTTTGAATGTAATTATCTGTTAATTAATTATCTGTGCCCGATTCCGGCAGTAGAAGAGCTGAGGTCATCTCCTCTGGGACAGCAACTTGTTTTCTCATCTGATGATAGTTATGTGTATGTAGATCAGATACTGACACAGTTGTTTATAATTTTTACTATTGACTTCATACCATGCATTATTTTTAACTGTTTACGACCATCATTACTTTCTGTCTGTTTCCCTCTATCTCTTCATCTTTTAATAATTATCGTCACCATATATTTATGCTGTTTCCTTCTCATAACATGAGTCAAGTAACCATTATGTCTTCCCAATGTTGGTGATAAACTTATCTGATTTTAAGCACGTTCTCGTTACTCTTTTTTGGGTGCCATATTTCTGTGACCTGCAGGGAATTTCTTGACAGTTGTTTTGTTGTCTCTGTTTAACTTCTATATATGCCAAGACTCGCTCTATATAAAACAGACAAACAAACCCTTGTCTTTACATCCACTGTCAAAGATGTATTTAGCAAAATATTGGTTTTTTATTCTTTGAAATGAAGCAGTTGATTGAGATATTCTGCACTTAATTATGCTGTATGTATAATATACCATCAGAAGTATAGCCCGTTTAATAAAAAATACATTTAAACTAGAATGTTAAGTATGATAACGATAGAAAAATCAACGGGTTTTTCCTATTTGTCTTTGTTTTCGTTTGCAGCTTTGACCTCTGACGAAGTCCCTAGTGACTAGGAACTGAATTTTGCGTGTTAATCCGTTTTTCCCTGGCAGCTGTGTGCACACGGGTCCCTCGCCGCACAGGTAGATAACTCCGACTTCGGAGGTACTCATATTTTTTTCTGTGTATGAGTAAGTGACGTTTCAAGCCGGGCCTCGCTGCTGAGACCAGGGGTGGTTGCAGCAGAGATAAATTATAAATAAAAATTCCAACCAGTGTAGCCGGGATTTGAACCCACAACCTCTCTGTCTCGAGGCCGACGTCTTGCCTCGAGACCAACCAGTCCCTCAATTTGTTTTCATGAGCACGCATTCAATATTTATCTTTTATAATTATTTGTCATACTCAACATTTCGTTTTAAACTTAACTATCTTTTTACGGGTTTCCCCATTAAAATATGTAGCAGTGCAGATGTTGCATGATACTAATCAGGAAATAGAATCTAACCAGAGAGCGTTTGCTATAATGAGCATTATTTCTTTAGATTTTATATTGTTACACTTTTTACCAATTTATTACTCTTCATTTTAATTTTTTAAAATAAAATATTTTTATTGTCAGTCCTCTGGTATGTGCAACGGGTTGGTAATTGTACACTAGTGTTGCTATTTTTTAAATTTAAAGTAATTGACTTTGTTTTCTATTAAATGCAGGAAGTGTCTTATAAAAGCAGGCTTCTTATAAAATTTAACATAAATATCTTTCATGCAGCAATTTTCCTTTATCCTGTGATCCTCTCTCGCTTGTTGTACATGCACGTATATATGTATATGTATGAATGTGTATGTGTATGTATTCAGGTCTCGTCAATAAAACAAGTATCCTTCGAATTTTCCTAAAATTTCTTCATTCCACTTTCTTTCAGCCCAGTGAAATTGGGAGTGATGTTAGGGGAGGCCATGCCCTTGTATGTATATGAAACATTTTCAGCTTACCTTGCTTACGCACCCATCCCCACTGTTCGGGACTGGCTTGATGAGCTCCAAATGTTTATACAAGCACTACCCTCTGGGCGGTCGTGAAACTAGCGGACATGGCGACACTTAGCGCCGAGAATATCCACATCCACTGCTGCTGTCAGCGTTGGAGCTAGTTTATGGCAGAGTTTTACGCTGAGTGTCTGGAATAGAGGGGTTGTTGGATGGACGAGGGCAGCAGTTGGGACAGGTCATATTGAAGAGGATAGAAAGCTAGTGTAAAGTGAATGAGAAAAAAAAAAGCGTTGAGGTAAGAATGTAAAGTGTGTGTCAGAGAGAGAAAGAAATAATTGAGATGGTGAAAAAGTGAGGTAAAGAAAACATTGAGAAGGGAAGGAGGGAGAGAAGAGTGAAAAGAAGATGAAGAAGAAGGAGGGAGAGAAGGAGAGAGAGGAAGACAGAAAAATGGGGAATAGTGCTGGAATTTGGGGAAAAAATCGATGTTTGAAGAGAGAATAGAGAGAAGGGAAAATCGCAAGAGATGCGTAGCGGAAAAAAAAAATAAAGCGGAATATAGATGCGGTGGGAAGTAGGACAGAGATAAAGTTATAAATTACGTGAGTAGTATACAATGAGTCGCATTTGACCCATAAATTAACAAAGATTTATAGTACTCGAGGGGCAGGGGGAGTTAACCATGACCGCTCGTGACGGGAAGTTGACCTCTCGTGTCGGTGACCCCGGAAGTGACCTGTTTATGTCTGGTGTGTGCTGACTTTGGAGTTCTTGATGCATTTGATCCATAGTGACAGTTTAGTAGATTATACAACATCAATGAAAGACAATAGCATTAAATTTAAAACAGAGAACAAAAGATATATTTTATTCTTTTATTATCTCAGTAGATATATATAGCATACAGTGGATATTATATAACATTACAAAAATATTCAGTACACTGATTAAATATATAGTACAAGGATAACATTTATTTATAACTTCGTAGTTGGGTGTCTGCTTAGCTCTATGTAATAAATGAATCATAAGGGGTGAAACTGTTAGAGATTGCTGGTTAGTCTAAGCTGGTAGTGTAAAGAGTTAAATATCTTGAGGTGTAGTTGAGACATTATCATCAACTGCCTTTCTTTTTATATGGAAATAGGAAAGAGCATTTCTTATTTGACTGTAGGAAAATATGGAATTATTTAAGACTTTGAAACCTACATTTTTCCCACCCTTGGCCTTTTGCGTGGCGAGAACCTCTAAAAACATATCTTTATCTAATTTGTTGTGTTGCTTGCTTAGCCCTTTACAGCTGATTTTATCGTAATCCCCCGTTGTATGAGATACAGGTGGCATGTAATGCTGTTGTTGACTGTTTCCATGCTATATCATTGTAGCAGTCACAGGTGTCATGTCGTTGTAGCAGTCACGTATGTCATTACTTTGTAGCAGTCATAGGTGTCATGTCGTTGTAGCAGCCACGTACGTCATGTCGTTAGTCACAGGTGTAATATCGTTGTGTCAGACACGTATGTCATGTCGTTGTATGAGACACAGGTGTCATGTCATGATGTTAACTGTTTCCATGCTATGTCATTGTAGCAGTCATAGGTGTCATGTCGTTGTAGCAGTCACAAGTGTCATGTTGTTGTAAGTCACAGGTGTCATGTTGTTGTAAGTCACAGGTGTCATGTCGTTGTATCAGACACGTATGTCATGTCATTGTACCAGTCACATGTGTCATGTTGTTGTATCAGACACGTATGTCATGTCGTTGTACCAGTCACAGGTGTCATGTCGTTGTATCAGACACGTATGGCATGTCGTTGTATCAGAGACGTATGTCATGTCATTGTATCAGACACGTATGTCATGTCGTTGTAGCAGACACGTATGTCATGTCGTTGTATCAGACACGTATGTCATGTCATTGTGTCAGACACGTATGTCATGTCATTGTACCAGAGACGTATGTCATGTCGTTGTCATGATGTCTGGGTGTTTAAGGTTGTCTAGTGTGTCGTGAGGTCTGCATGGAGGTTGTCTACTGTATCGTGATGAATGAATGCAGGGTGTCTAGTGTGTCGTGATGGCTGTATACAGGTTGTCGAGTGTGTCATGAGGGCTGTATGCCGGTTGTGGTTGTCTAGTGTGTCTTGATGCCTGTTTGTGTATAATCAAGTGTGTCATGATGACTGTATGTATGTTGTCTAGTGTTTCTTGATGGATGTATACAGGGTATCTAATGTGTCGTGATGTCTGTATACAGGTTGTATTATGTGTCTTGATGTTTCTATGCACGTTGTCTAGTGTGGCATGATGGCTGTATGTAGGTTGTCGAGTGTGTCACGAGGGATGTATGTAGGTTGCCGAGTGTGTCTTGATAGCTGTATACTGGGTGTCTAGTGTGTCATGATGGTTGTATGTAGACTTACTGGTGTGTCATGATGGTTGTATGTATGTTGTTTAGTGTGTCGTGAGAGGTGTATGCAAGTTGTCTAGTGTGTCGTGAGGGGTGTATGCAAGCTGTCTAGTGTGTCGTGATGTCTGTATGCAAGTTGTCTAGTGTGTCGTGATGTCTGTATGCAAGTTGTCTAGTGTGTCGTGATGTCTGTATGTAGGGTGTCTGGTGTGTCATAAGGGCTATATGTATGTTGTCTAGTGTGTCGTGATAGCTGTATACTGGTTCACTACTGTGTTATGAGGGCTGTATGCTGGTTGTCTACTGTGCCATGAGGGATGTATGTAGGTTGTCATTATTGTTTGAAGTATGTTGTCTAGTGTGCCATGATGGGTGTATGTTGGTTGTCGAGTGTGTCGTGATGGCTGTATGTAGGTTGTCGAGTGTGTCATGAGGGCTATAAGTATGTTGTCTAGTGTGACATGATGGTTGTGTGTAGGTTGTCGAGTGTGTCATGAGGGCTGTATGTAGGTTGTCTAGTGTGTCATGAGGGGTGTATGTAGGTTGTCTAGTGTGTCGTGATGTCTATATGTAGGTTGTCGAGTGTGTCGTGATGGCTGTATGTAGGTTTTCGAGTGTGTCATGAGGGCTGCATGCGGGTTGTCTACTGTGTCATGATGGCTGTATGCGTGTTGTCTAGTGTGTCTTGCTGGCTGTAGGCAAGCTCTAATGTATCTCGATTTTGACCTGATAAGTTACTAAAAATAGATTTTGACCTATGACGCAATGCCCGAGAGGTTACTAAAAATATATTCGACCTATGAGGCAATACCGGATGAGTTACTAACATTATATTTTGACCTACGAGACAATACCAACGTGTCCACTTATTAACCAAAGACTTTAATGCAGTTGAGAAAACCCTAATAATTAATTTGAATCTACTAAATTCATACAACACTAGAAAAAAACCAAACACACTAAAACGCTTCATTGAAATGCTTTACTTAAAGTTCACGCCCCTATCACAACTCTGCTAAGAAAAGTACTGCAAACCATGAAATTTACGTCCCTTGCTATAACTCTACTAAACGAAAGTATTACCAAACACGTAGGTTACACCCCTGCCATAACCCCACTAAAAGACAAGATTTTACTTAAAATACCACTTCTATGTTTTTTACCCCCTGTTTATTTTTGGTGGATACGCCTATTAAACTGTTAAAAATAGTAAATTTACACCCTAGACTTCCCGAAACTTTGCATTAAACATCCACGTAGCAAAAATTTACTTAAAAAGCACTTTTAATAGTTTTACCCCCTTGACCATTTTTGAAGGATACGCCGATGAAACTGTTAAAAATAGTAAATTTACACCTAGGCTAACCCGACAGTTTATACTAGACATCCCCGTATCAAGAATTTACTTAAAAAAGCATTTTTGATTTCTTACCCCAACCATTTTTTAGGGATACACCTATGGAACTGTTTAAAATAGTAAATTTACACCCTAGGCTTACCCCAAACTATACATTAAACATCCCCGTGGCCAAAATTTAATTTAAAATCTCTTTAAAATTGTTTACCCCTTGACCATTTTTGAAGGATACGCCTATGAAACTGTTAAAAATAGTAAATTTAACCCCTAGGCTTACCTCAAACTTTATTTTTTACACGCCCATGTATCAAATTTAAATAAAAAATCAACTAAAAATCAGTAATGATGGTGCAGTGAAAGAAGCAACAAACATACGGCAAGCCGGATATTATTTCTTATGAAAAAAGTCTAGCCGGAGATTTTCCTGTCGTGCCGAAGATTTGTTTCTATATGAGAGTCTACCCTAACATTTTTTTTCCCGGTCGGGGTATTAGGCTCCTTTCACTGCATCTTCACAACTGAGTTTTAGTTGATTTTTTTATTTTGATGTTTTTTTCTATAATAAAGTTATCCTTGTACTATATATTTAATCATTGATGTTGTATAATCTACTAAACTGTCACTATCGATCAAGCAAATCAAGAACTCTAAAGTCAGCACACACCAGACATCAACAAGTCACTTCCGGGGTCATCGACACGAGAGGTCAACATCCCGACACAAGCGGACATGGTTAAATTCCCCTGCTCCTCGAGTATATTATGAGCTAAATGCGCCTACTATATATATCTGTGTTAATTTATGGGTCAAATGCGACCCAAATGAATCATTGTATACTACTTACATGTATGAATGTGAGATGGCTGACAGAAGGGAGAGAAAGTAGAAGCATGAAGTGAATGAGAGAAAACGGACAGACTAGCGGATACATAGGAATAGACGATTAAGTAGGTAGAATGCAGAGAAAGGGTGACAAGTGGTAAATACTTGCTTGATCTATAGCTAGAATGTATTGGTGGCTTATCGGGCCAGACCATAAAAAGGTTTAACTGAGGTATACAGTTTACGGTGATGCCAAAGACTGTTTCCATTGTTTGCAGAGGAAATATATGCCTTACTTCTCTTCAAAACGTGAATGAAGTGAGTTTTGCAAGCCAGGAACCTTTGTAATACAAACAGATATATTTCTATAATTCAATTTTTACTGTTTTCAATTTTTATTTACAAAATATCAATTTTTATTACGAAATTATTCAAGAATATAATTTTTAAAGAGCGAAAAAATAATTCTTTACAATGCAACATTTTATATTGAAAATCATACAAACATATACACACTCACACTCACAGACGCACCACTCATACACGCACACAAACATTACAAATAACTCGTTATGAGTTTTATCTCAGCGGCCCTTGACATCTATCTCGTATTGATCACGTTGTCCCACAAAGTGGAAAGCGGTTCTGGAGAGTATGTCAGGGTGAACGGCCACTTTGTATTCCCCATAACTGATTTAATATGATCGGTGTTATTTTTTTATTTTTTTTTTTTTGCACCACTACAGAAATACTGTTGACATTGCTAAAGAAGGTACCAGATACTTGTTGTCATGCTCTCACGGATTATTATTGTGTTTTATCACACTGCTAGCATGCTAGACCAGGGATGGACAATTTCTTTCAAATGGCGGGCCACTTTTTTATTATTTTTTTTGGTGGCGGGCCACACACATAACAACATCAATACAAATAAACTTGGCATTTGTTTTAAGGTAATATTTTTGTTATTTATCCGCATTATTTGCTTACATAAATCATTTTGTTGCAACAGAGTTAAAAATGCCTAGTTGATTTATAAAAATGAATAAAAGTTGTTATTTATATTGTTTAACAAACATGTTTTAGTTAGGTCATTTTAAAGTTGACATGTAACAAACCTTAATGAGAACAATGTGGACGTTCATGTGCAGCAACAAGTTCATCAAAGTCAATGTGTAAAGATGATGATGATATTCGTAATAAATCCTGAAGGTGGCCATCAGTGAGTCGGTTTCTTTGTGAGGATTTAATCGCCTTCATTGTTGAAAAAGCGCATTCACATTTATATGTGCTTCCGAACATAGAAGTAATTTTCAAACTGAAATCACTCAATGCGGGATATTTTTCCCGTGGCACAAGTTTCCAAAAGTTAACTCCTATCTCCATCCTTGATTGGAAAAAGGGGTCACTTTAGAGGTTACACAACTCCAACTGAAAAGTGTCATGTTGTTGGAAAATGTCACACTTCATAGGGTTGTTAAACAATGCTAGTTCTGGTCATATACCACTGAAGTCAGAAAATCGTTCATTGAATTGCTCCAATAGTTTGTCTAACATTAATACAGAAAATTTGAAATCAGTATCACTGAGCTCCTCAATCAATTCTTTGCATGAAGGAAAATGAATGAAGTTTTCTTTGGCCAGGGTAAATCTAACAACTTTTAGTTGACTTATAATTCCATCTAGGTGTCCTACCAAATCTGAGACTGTTTGGGAACGTCCATGTAGTTTCACTTTGAGTTCATTCATGTGCTGGGTGATATCAGTTAAAAAGGTCGATACGCTGTTAAAATCTGGATCAGACATTTTTCTGATCAGTTCTTTGTTGGTTTCTCTAAAAACTGCTCTATCTCGGTTCTCAAAGCAAAAAAAAAAAAAAAAACCGCCTCAAACAATTCCCTATGCTTAGCCAGCGTACTTGTGTGTAGAGCACTAAATCACCATATTCCGCCTCAACTTCTGATAGAAAATTTATAAACGTGCGGCGTGTCAAAGCCCGATTCCCGCCTTTTAAAAAATTCACACACTTTATTATTACAGTTTTCATAACATCGTCCACGTCTAGAATCATGTCATACAGCGCCTCCTGGTGTATAATGCAATGTAATGCTGGACAATCGATTCCAGCCTTCCTTAATAATCCAACTAAATATGTTCGAGTACCACACATTAACTTAGCGCCATCTGTCACTATTGCTGAAAGTATGTTTATGTCACCGATACCATTAACAACTTTCATAATTGAGTCATAAATGTCTTGGCCTTTGGCCGTATTATGCAAGGAATCTAAGGCTAGTAGCTCTTCATTGATAATAAAGTCTTTTGAGACAATTCTTATGAAAATTAAAAGTTGTGCTGTGTCTGATATGTCAGTAGATTCAGCCAAAACCAGAGAAAAGTAAGCGGAACTTGTAACGACACTATTTAATTTACTAGATATATGAGAACTTATTTCCTCAACCCTTCCAGTGACTGTCTGTTTTGATAGTGGAACGCTCTCAAAACGACAGGCACTTTTTTCTTCCCCAAATGCACGTGCTATGTTAATAGAACAACGCTTTACGAAGTCACGGTCATATAATGATTTTTTTTTATTTTGCTATCTCTGCGCTTACAACAAACGATGCCTTTAAGGAACATGTTTTTGTTGTTGTTAATGAAGTAAAAACAGATTTCTGAGCACTAACCTTTTTCTTCAAATCCCACACAAGTGTAGAACGTAACGTACCAATGTAGTCCTTGTATTTAGCGACGTGGTGCTGTGTTTAATGCCGTTTAAGATTATACTTTTTAGTTACAAACAACACTTGGAAACACACAAGGCACTGCGGTTTGCTTTCCTTATTGTTGATATATAAAACATCATGTTCCCATTTCTCATGAAAAAATCTGATTTTTTTTCATTTAATTGACGTTTATTGCTCATATTATACCACGTCCGAAGCAACAGACAATGAAAACATATATTACAACAATAGCACTGTTTCCTGTTAAAAATGGAACTGTTCACTTTAACTCGACAAAATCAGAAGGATCAGATCGGATATCGGATATATAATTTTGACAGATGAAAAGAGGATGGAGAGAAATAAACTGATAGTAAAATAATTGTGGGGTGAATGTGTTGGGGAAGAGGACTTGGGTGACTGACAGTATTTCTTGGCGGAAACTGTTTAAACTCGCCGAACCGAGAGTCGGTTCTGCAACCATTCGTCGGCTTCTTCTTTTGTTTCAGTCGATCGCAGCATGATCAAACGGAAAAAAGGATGGGTCGGGAATGACGGGAAGGCGACGTTAAACTAACTACTAGAGTTTTCCGAGTATTAAACATAGGTCTACTTGTACTATTATTCTTCTTTGATTTACCTCGGATGTCTCCGTCAATAATTATACTTTATTTTAAGCAAACTATTAGGGAATATTAGAGTTAGTTTTCTCCACGGTAGAAGTTTATGTAACAAATTTTTAATTAATTTTACCTAGGACATTTTGCTCAATGCAACCTGATTTTATTTTTTATCCGCCGCGGGCCAAAAAAAGAACGTCGCAGGCCACTTGTGGCTCGCGGACACCTTATTGGCCATCCCTGTGTTAGACCATGACGTGTCTTCATTATTCATTCAGAACTAACACATTGTTTTCTCACTTGCCAGCTCTACTAAAATGTAACGCAACTGTTCTTTCAAGTATGAAGCAACACAAATTGAAATGCCAAAACTATTGGTTATTCTGTTGAGACTATAATTCACTCACTCCCTGTTATTTTGTTTGCTCTACACTTTGTTCTCTTTTGGCTTACTGCAATGTTTCCAAACCTTTCATTGTACGCGTTTCTATTCGCCGTCCGTTTCGATAAATTCTACACTATGTTTGTCAATGATATGTTTCTTTTTATTTCAAATGTACATAACCAGCCGAAAAGGAGATATTTAAAACAAAAGGAATTATAAAACAGATTGTGTGTTTGTATCTGTCAGAGCTAAAAACAAATGCTATAACTTCGGATAAATACATCACAAATTAGCAATGTAGAAATATCTTACATTTATCAATACATTTATACTTGTTACAGTAGTTATTCATATCTGACAAAAATTTGACCCACGTATATAAGAAATGTGCCTTTTCCTGTGATTAGTAAACTGTGTTAGGTGTACCTTATGGTATCCTTGATACGTACTGCTGGGGATATTGCACATTCCTGTTTGGGAACCACTGCCTAACAACGTTGACCGGTAACGGAGTGCCTTGACAGGGCTCCACTCCTCTTCGCTCAATCTCACTTTTTATTACTTGCTCTTGTTTTGCTTGCATCTATCGGTTTCATCCATACATCTATCCATATCTGTCTTTCTGTCTCTCATTTCTTTACCATCTCCTTCCTCCTCCGTGCTTCGCAATGTGAAAGGAGATTGTGTTTTTTTCATAGCTTCTTTTGTTTTACTTGTTTGTTGCTGCCTCAAGTTGTTAATTATTGTTGCGACGTGTTGTTTAATTGGTTACCATATTATAGTCCGAGTCATTTAATTTATTGTTAATGTAAGTCAAATTCAGTGTTGCTATTATCTATTTTATTACCATCCTTTATTTTCCCTCTATCATTTTTATGTATTTTTTTAGAACTAGCGAAGCATAGGTTGTTGTATACATAATAAAGACATTTTTAAAGTTCTCAATTTAATCCATCAAATACAGTGTGCTAGTTCACTTGATCTAAATAAAACATTGGCATTTATGGTTCTGCTATTAATTTTCTCGCTTTATTTATATCTTCTTTATTTTATTTATTTTTTTTTAACACAGTTACCTTTTAAAAGAGCAGATTAAGGCTCTTTATAGTAATCGTGTATGCCTCTGTATTTTAAATTCGATGTCAGACTAGGCCGCAGAGGTGTATACTCATATTGTTGTCCTGGAAGTCTGGACATAGTTATGTATCATTTGGAGCCTTGCGCTTCATCTAGACGTTATTAATCAGCCGAGTTGTTCTGCCCTCCAGTACAGTCTCATATAACAGGTTCAGTCACGTGTTGTCCGGAGAAACGTGATGTTAGTCATTCACAGAAGGAAATTGTTATTTATGTTTTCCCAATTTTGAAATGTGTGGCTTAGCAACTCTGCACCTACGTACAGTCGTTTGAATTGATGACTTATTCAAAGTCATAGACTTATGAAGAGTACGGCTGGTGTTTGAAGGCGTGCTTGTGTCTGATTGGATAATGATTGCCAACCGAAATATTTTAAATATTAATTTAAGTCTAGAACACTTTCTGAGTCCGTCTTATGCTGCATAGAGGTTCAGAGTAGGCGTACTCTGAATAACGCCCAATACTTTCTTGCAAACATAATCTTGAAACTAAGGATCCCAAGTCGGGTGATTTATGTCAATAAAAAAGTGTGCTCAGAAATATCGCTAGCCAAATTCGGACGCCTTCATTAGAGCATGAATGGCTAACACGACACAGATACATGCCAAAATTCCAGAGCACGGGCCAGATATGACACACATCTGATGAGAGCAAAGGGAAGGCCCTGCTTGCCCGCTACAATGAGCAGACAGACCAAAGAAATGAAGCTGTAAGGAGAGGATTAGGGAGCTACTCTCAGAACTTTGTGAGGAGGTCGTGTTGTGAGAAAATCTCACGATTTAAACCGATACCATTCGCACAACACTTTAAAGGTCACGCAACACTGCTCCTGGTCCAGATGGTGTTCGGTACGACGATTTAGCTGACGATGACTTGAACAAAAAATTGCCGAATAGTTTAATACCTGCATTTGGAGTGGCCAGATTAAGGTGGTGGGACTAGACAGCTGTTACTACCACCACCGAAGCCAAAACAAGGACCACTCTGAGATCAGTGCCTACAGAGTCATCACGTTGCAGAACACTGTGGGAAAACTACTGGAGAATATGGTGTCCGTATACTCATCTGTCATCTTGAACAGATACATGCACTCTCACACACATTCGGAGGTCATATATATATATATATATATATATATATATATATATATATATATATATATATATATATATATATATATATATAGAGAGAGAGAGAGAGAGAGAGAGACATGGCTCAATACTGCAGTCTTTGCCTATGACGTCTTAAAAGGCTTCCACAGACGAGAGGAGATATGTGCTGCTGCTGTAGATTTGGACGATAGATAGATAACAGCACAATTTGAATACCTCATGCGCATGCTCCTCAAACTCCTTCCTCATGAGATAGATTGCTGCAACACTGTTTCAGAGGAGGTAGATACTCAGATGTAGAAGTTGGTCGTCCGAGCCTACATACATTTTTCCATGTTTGCCAGAAGGTTCATCATTGTCACCAGTCCTATTTAACGTCTATGTAATAGTATATAGCTTGGGGTAGAATTGATCACATAATAGGAGATATAGCATGGGTAGGATAGCTTAGTCGTTATTCTTTTATCAGTAGGTAACAACAGTAACATAATTATAACAGTCGACAGTAGTGAAGGAATTGGAAGCAATGTGAATCTCCTAGCTGTAATGGAATAGGTGTTGAGATGGAGGTAACATCTCTCGATCCATCACATGTCCAGATATTAGGTTGACAAACAAACTCGAGCCAGGTCTAGTTTCTCGAACGATGTTACTCTTAACAGTTCATGGTAGCGTTATTTTGGAACAAGTAAAGGTTAATAAAATGTCAAGATGCCGTTTTGTTTGTCAATTTCAACACAAGTCTTCTAGCTTAACACACTTCGCGTTAAATTGATTGGCTGAGCAGAGACTGAACCAGTGAGCTATGCAAATGAGACAGATGTACTTAACCTCACATACACAAGGAATTAGTAGTTAGTTGAGAAGTTGGAGAAAGAGCGGAGTAACAAGAAGATTCAGAAATGTAATAGACGAGTTTAGTCCGGCTTCGGCCTAACAGCCTGAAGGCAGAAGTGATAGAAATGAACTTTCACAAGTTAATAGTTTTTATCAATAGAGATGCAGAAGGAAGATACAAAGAACTGAATTAATTGAAGCTATAGTAGAAAGATAGAGCAGACAATTTAAGAGGTAGAGAATGAAGTACAGAAAAAGTAGAAGTCTGATTAGAGCAACCTCCAGAAATACCGAGGGAGAGAAACACCTACAGTTAGAATTATCGAAACAGAGGACCAGTTTAATTGAGATAAGTTAAAGTTGGAGAATCACTTAGGAATATCAGTCCGGAAGACTGAGTTTAGTTGTGAGGTGTTTCAAGTGAGATTCAGAAGTTTTGTGCTCCAGAGAACAATAGTAAGTAGAGTTACAAGTAGATTAAGAGTTAAGAAATAGAGATAATAAAAGTATGGCAAGACAAGTTGTGAATGAAAGTTGCAATTGTAATTGTCACATACAATAGGTATAGAGAGATGACTCAAGAGATACCGGCGTTGACCTCTGAGTTCATCTAAAATAAAGAACATGGATTTATAATTTTAAGTACTACACTGATTCATCATGTCGAAGAAAATGATTAATAAACTTGAATAAACATGATTTTCATCGTCTGTGATTGTTGACTACTTCAAGACATTGTTAAATCGTTGTGCTGTGAAACATGTCTTATCAATATACTGAAGGGAGGTCAAAAAGTAATGCACACCAATTTTTTTCTCGGCTAATAAGAAAGATAGGAATATGCAATTTTGCACACTTGGAATATGACATGTTCCAATTATGTGCACCAAATTGCACAGCATTTTGATAAATATTACGCAATCTATGAACCGTTAAAATGGAGCTTGTCAACAATGTCCGTTACAAACAGCGAATTGTCATAGAATTTCTGGTTGCGGAAAAAGAAACTGTGGCAAACATTCATAAACGACTGTGTGCAGTGTACAAATGTTCTGCAGTCGATAGCAGCACAGTTAGTCGCTGGGTTCAGAGAATTAAAGCTGCAGAAAGTGTACGAGTGGAGCTGCATGATTTACCGCGTTCTGGACGTGTTGCCTCGGCTACCAGCACAGACATGTTAAACCGGGCTGATGCCATTATTCGTAAGGATAGGCGTATCACTAGTCAGCAATTGGCATTGCAGCTTACAGTCAGCAAGGGAAGTGCAATCGCAATTTTTAAAACTCTCGGATATTCAAAGATTTGCGCTCGATGGGTTCCTCGGTGCCTAACAAATGATCACAGAGTTCAAAGGAAAACATTCTGTTCTGAATTGTTGGAGCGTTTCGGTGTTGAAGGAGAAATGTTTTTGTCAAAAATTGTTACTGGTGACGAAACGTGGGCACATTATTATGAGCCTGAAACAAAAATGCAGTCAATGGAATGGCATCATCCGCAGTCACCAAAAAGAAAAAAATTTAAAACATCTCCATCAGCCGGAAAGGTGATGATCACTGTCTTCTGGGACATTGATGGTGTGATTCTTGTTGATGTAATGACAAGAGGTGAGACAATCAACTCGACAGCTTACATCAATACACTGACAAAACTCAAAAATCGGTTCCACAGAGTTCGGCCTAATAAGCCATCTGCAGATTTGTTGCTTCAACATGACAATGCACGCCCTCACACAAGTCTGGTAACACGGGAAGCAATCAACAAATTTGGTTGGACTGTACTGCCCCATCCTCCTTACAGCCCTGATCTGGCTCCTTCAGATTTCCATCTGTTTGGACCACTCAAAAAATGCCTGCGTGGGACACACTTTGACAATGATGAGGATGTGATCCGTGCAGTTAAAAAATGGCTACGCGAGCAGGACAAAACTTGGTACAAACGAGGCATTCATGACCTAGTTTCGCGTTGGCGTAAGGCAATACGCTTGGACGGAGATTATGTTGACAAATAGGTAGTGTCAAGGGGATGTTCAGTTACAATCTGTGAAAATTTCACACATTTTGCCCGAATAGTTTCCGAGAAAAAAATTGGTGTGCATTACTTTTTGACCTCCCTACGTAGTTAGCAGTAGTCCAAACAAGATATAAGGAAGAATAAAACTTATTCAACTCTGCCACAACCACGGAACAACAGCTGAATATGAGGGGGAAAACTATGACTTTTGCTGATGGCATTCTGGTATATAACACAGGGAAGAGGCAGAGCGGAAATCGCCTCCACATAAAAAAAAAAATTAAAAAAAAAAACTCGATCGCATCTCTTTCTTGTGTGAAGTATCATGTGCCTTGGTTTATCCTAATAAAGGATCAGTTGCATGGTTCTTCCTTAACAATCATATCGTTAACACGGAAACATCGATGGTACGAATGGGAGCTGATGAGCTGACCAGGAACAGATTGATGACGTACCTAGGAGTTGAGTTGATCGCAGCCTGTGTTTTAGGAACCACGTCGATCTGGTGATAACAAAATCCTACAAAGGATTAGCCGCCATGAAGGTCATGGCAGCTGCCAACATCGAGCAAAGGTTGCTTACCTGTCTGTTTAAAGGACTGGTCTTCGCACCATTTGAGTATGCCCTAACAATTGTTACTGTCAGTGCGACGCAAATTGACAGCTTGGAGAAGATACAGAATGAAGCGATGTGCATTATCTTGGGGTGTATATCAATTATATTAATTGCTAATGCATTATCTTGGGGTGTATATCAATTATATTAATTGCTAACATTGTCCTGGTATGAATGACACTATTTATGATAACAAAATGGGCTGCCAAAGCGAAATGCAAGTGAAAGTGAAAGTAGAAACATTTTAGAACCAGTACATGTCTAGCGTTAATTATCCCCATTTTATGATTATGATGTCTAATGTAGAGTCCATGAAATAAAGGTAAAGGAAAAGTACGAGACTTTTACTGGCGTCTTAGCACGCGAGTTTACACCCATATGTGCTCGGCCGCCTATCCAGAAGTGTTCGGATATTTCTGTATAGTGTAGCCTCAAGCATCGAAACTTAGATGCGAAGCGACATTCCTCACCTTCCCAGGGTAATACCCTGGCCGCCCCCCCCCACGCCCCCAATTCTAATAATAAGAAATTGCTACCCACTAAAACGTTCTAAGACTTAAAGCATTAGCCCTAGGTACATTCTACTAAACTGCTAGCGAAAATAGTGTTTAGAATCTTCTCATCTGGAAGTGATCAATGACGAATTCTTCACATGTCTCAGCATTATGTCTAGCCCAATTTCAGTGGCTGTGCACGTACTGTAAATCCATAGTGTATTACGAAATACTTCTTTTTAGTTTTGGCTCGTAGAACAACATTACAGTTGCTTTGAGGCCGTTCATAAATCTCTAAGGACACGCCAATTGAAATTCCGTATCATTACCGGTGATTCTTTCAGCACTCCTATACAACAAGCCTTGGTTTCTGTGGGTGTTGATTTATTTTTTGTTTGGGACTGTTTCTCTAAAATAGGACGGTACAATATAGCCTATGTAATTTGTTTTAAATGAATGAATTCGGTA
Source organism: Megaustenia siamemsis (assembly GCA_032433765.1). Lineage (NCBI taxonomy): Eukaryota > Metazoa > Mollusca > Gastropoda > Stylommatophora > Ariophantidae > Megaustenia > Megaustenia siamemsis. The sequence goes on along the minus strand of JAVIAB010000092.1, from coordinate 67,516,012 downwards.
TTGTAGATGTAGACACAATTGCTACTCTTACTAAAATCAAATGATCTCTGTAGCTGAGAAATGAAACTGAGCACTAATAGATGTGGTTGTTAAAAGGAATATGTTTAAACAATGATTACTGGAAACCGTAAGCAAGTAAACCTTTAGACAAAGTGACGGTGAACAATTTTATGAACTATCAAAAGTGCGTTTATACTTTTATTTGTCTGCTATCTGCTTATAAATGACACCATTTAATAAACGCAGTGGCTGGAACAACAGTCAGAAATATCATGTGCTACTTCGTTATATTCGATTATGTCAATATAGAAGAGAAAATAGTCTTCTTACTTCTATATTCGAAAATTGGTTGTGTAATAATTATTCCATTATTTAGAGTGTAGTCTTTGACGAAACTATTCTGCACCTCATATCTGTTGTATTTGTAGGAAATAAAGTTAAATATCGTTCTATAGCTCGTTTCAAATCACGTGCCCAACTTCAAAACGCTATTACTCAGTAACCGTTTGATAAAAACTGTTGAAATTGTCCAAATGTTATTAGAATTCAAAAGACCCTTTAAATGTATATTTAACAAATATCTTGCAGCTGAAGTTTTCTTAAAGCGGCGAATTTCTTTGATGTTTGTCAAAATTGTAAATTGTGAACCCATAAATAATAGAAATTACCGTAGTTGCTGGTCTATGAATAATTTTCACTAGGTAAAGGCGTGGCCGTAATGAGGAAATAACCTAATAAGACAAAACACCAGGAGAATTATTGTCTTCTCAGTTCGAGGACGGACGATAATATCAAGGTATACCTGTATGTCCAATTTTCATAGTTGTGTGGTCCTGATAAGGACCGTTTGTTGAACTAATTTAAGGTAATATAGGGGCCAACATTGTGGGGGCTATATACTTTCATTCTGAATCAGACGAGTCTAAAAGATTAATAACTGTTTGGGGTTGAAAATTCCACAAACCATCATTTTTCCAATATTCCTCTTCCTGTTTTAAGACGTGGTCTTCACATTTAGCCCAATAATCTTTGTCTATATTTAATAAAGCGAGATTAACAAGAGTCTTTACATCGCATATTTTGAATGTTGTATTTTCATCTGCCACTTGTCCTTTTAATTTTGCCCAGATTAGTAGTTCTATTGGATTTAAATGAGCATGGTAAGGTGGCAGCCTCAAACTTATATGACCGTGCTCTTGGATAATCTTATCTATTTGAAAAATCGTTGTCCTCTGTTTTTGCTTTACTAGAGATAGTAATTCAGGTTTTAAGTACATGTTATTAAATTGTATGTGCTCCTTTGTGAGCCATATCTTAATAGCATCTTTTGTACTGGATGACGTCGGGACTTTATCTTCAAGTGCAACAATGTTGTGGTACGCTGCATTGTCCATTATTAGGCAAGATGGTCGATCTAGTGATGGGAGAACAGAATTTTCAATCCAATGTCTAAATATGTGACCATTCATCTCAGAGTAATAATCCCGATTGTCTATGGATTTTGAAAGAAAAATGAGCTCTGCATTCTGTATTAGTTCATGTTGTCGACTACCTGCATGAGCAATTATCAAGCGCTGTCCTTTGCTGCTAGGTATTAATCTCTTAATCTTTCCATCTGATGACTGCCATTCCCTTTGGTTAGTGTGGTGAGCATTGATCCATGTTTCATCCAAGTACACAATATAATAACCTTGCTTGCGCACCTCTTTTACTTCACGTAAGTACTTGCTTCTCATGACTACTATATGTGGCTTCTCACAGATGATGTTTCGTCCATTGGAATACTTTCTGAATGTAAAGCCTGCAGCTCTCACATTCCTCCATAATGTAGACTTTGATATTTCAATACTGTTGTTCTTTTTCAGCGATACTTTTAATTTTCTTATTGTAACAATTTCATTCATACCCAACATTTTGCGAATTTCACTTCTAATAAGTTCACTGTCGAAATTATCCAACATTTTTGCTCTTCCTTGTGATTTTTGTATATTTTGAACATTGACGGTCACGTGCTTGAATCCAGCAATTAAATGACCGTTTAGATAAATCCAAAATGTGTTTTGTCCTATTCTCAGGGTTTTCTAAAGAATGAAATAATCTTCCTCGTTTAGCCTCTTTGCAAAAATAGTCATACATTTTTATTGCGATGTTTTGTAAACTGCAGAATTTCATTTTAAGACTCATGATAAATGTTATCGTTCCACGTCTCTACCTATGCATGAACAGAAATGGAACACACAATTTCTCGTGTTTTTTACAAGTGTCTAATTGTGTCCAAAAACCACGGTAAAAGCGTGCAAACACTTCAATTTTAGCGTGTATGGATTTTTACTCGCTATTTTTAACTTAAAATACTGTAAACATTAAGTTTTGACTACATCAATGGGTCGTTATAAATTTATATAAATCAAATAAGCAACAATAATAACCAAATGTTTTTTTTAATGAAATTAATTCCCTGTTGGGTTCTAATCATTATAATTTTACATGCAAATTTTGAACAACTTACAACAAGCGGTTAAAAAGCTATCGATTTTAAAAGTTGGGCACGAGTTATGAAACAAGCTATAGTAACATGAATTCTCTTACCTAGTTTAATTTTGTTACATTTTCTTTAATTGTGGTTTTTGAAGATGTCTTATTTTTTATTCTCCCTGAACTGTTGGTGTTAAAATTTTAAATCACTGTAATGCCAGTCATTTCTGCATTCCATTTTCAATACTAACGATTAAAAGTGTGTCATCAGTATAGTTAAGTTGTTTTTGTTATGACTAATGACCGCTGAGAGCCAAATCTGACCTTTGGAACCGAATCATGGACAGAAGACAAACAAATGAAAAGACGATTGGAGATCTGAGAATAACATTGATCAGAAGAATGTAGAAACTCTCCTGGACGGCTATGAAGGCCTATCAGAGGCCTTATCACCTATGTTAATCGACATGGCACATGGTGATAATGATGACTGGCCGTCTTCTTTATGAATCTTACTATCATTTGACTCTGCAAATAAAATTAACCTATCAATAACACCTTTATTCTTATGATGTCTGTAAAAAAACATCTCAATGTATTAACGCTTGCCATGACCTTTTTTTGTTGGTAGAACATACTCTCATCATTATGATTTAACTTTTTGAAGTTGCGATTAACTCTGCATGCTTTACTTTGACACTTATCTTCTGTATAAATACATAGTGCAGAATATTACTTGAAGCTGCTGTTGTAGAGTGAATGAATGGAAACGGCAGGGAAAATGAACTAACTTAAAAGTATGTGAAAGTACCAGACAATCACCACTGAACAAAGAGATGCGACAATGCGACGCATGATAGGATACGCACTATGGAAGCAAACTGAAAGTATAACACAACATGCTCAATGTTTGGAATCCCAAGAGGATAGAAAGAGGAATGCCGAAATATATTTGAAGGAAGTCACGTCAAATCAGAGATAAAGACGATGGAGACGACTTGAAGGGATCTTAAGAGAATGATACCAAACAGGGCAGCTTGAAAAAGTGTTTGTTAAAGACTTATTCTTAGCAGGGACTTTAAATATAGAAGGGACAAAAAAACAGTTTATTTTAAAAATATATGAACACACCTTTTCTTTATCTGTATCTGTATCCTTCCAGCTCCGCTAGACGTTGTATAGGCCTCTTAGTGTTTTTTGCAATCCATTATCTTGATAAGTGCACACACATTCTTGTACAAATTTAATGTTATATATCTCTCTTAAAGTAATCCTGGAGGGGAAAATACAAGGTAAAAGAGGCAGAAGCAGACCAAGACTAACATGGACAAGTAACGTCAAAAGATGGACAAACCAGCCTATGACAACCTGCTCCATGAAAGCAAGAGACAGCAGAATGGCGCTCCATGGAAGCCAACCTTCAATGCGGAGATGGCAATCGATGATGATGATATTTATCTCCTTTCACCTACTTCTACATCACTTCTCTTTGTGTTTCCTTGTTTTCGATTGTGCTTTTATTCTCATTATCTTGAGCGAGTTTCCGTTTAGAAAGCGTTTCCTTTTTTGCAAGTAACAATTCTCAGTGTTATAGTTTGACATTTCCATGATACATTTGTGCACACTTTGTCTCAGATTATCACGCTTACTTGTGTAGAAACAATTTAATTTATAATAGTGAAGCCAAACTCCCGTAATAAAACCATGCTCCACATAATAGAAATGACTTCTTCAGTCCTAGCTCTTTGTGCAAGCTAACGATCAGAAATGTTATGTAACCAAAAACCTTCTACAATTTGTAAAACGTTGGCAGAACTGATTGGAGATGTCCGTCAAACATGCAACATATATTTAATTCTGTAAATATTGGTAAACTTTCGTCCCTATCACTTCATCTACTATTATAAGCCGAATTAAGAGCACAATTTCTCAGCTATGCCATAGTTTCAATATTATGAAATCAATATTGGATGCCTTCCAGCAACACATTACACCAATCTGAATTAAAGAAAAATATACACATTTTTTCTCATTTTTTTTTCTTGTTCATTACCTGTCACTTCTCTGTCCAAAAACTTAAATACGTTGTTATGAAATATACCACGCTTGAATAAAATTAATGTTAATCTTGCTATAAAGACGGCATTCTTTATCGTTTTAAGATTATCTGATCCCCACTTCGCCACAAATTAATGCTATAAAAAAATAGCTAATTTTTCATGATAAATAATTCTAAATGTTTTTATAAAAAAAATAGATATATATGAAATTTTATATGAAGCAGGAAACTTGTACACTTTTGTGTTATTTTTAAAAATAGACTCGATGTAATCAATAACTGCTGTATCCAAACATTAATGTGTTGCAAGAGTAACACTGTTTTATATTGCACATTAATCGGACTACATACTGGTTGTTGCTTCAGGTGTTAGCAAATAATTAGGACACTTGGCATTATATTGTTTTCCCAATACATCCATGATTGTCATCAGTCATTGATAACTTTCCAACGGTTGCATCAAAAACAGTATACCGGCGAGGTTTATTTCATTGTCTTTGAATCATACTTTAACATGAACAACACACTATTCCGATTTAGCACTGCTTTTCGGCGTGTTACAAAAAAAAACAAGCAGTGACTGACTACCATGACAAACTAAACTTGACAAAAAAATATTACTGTATACTAACGGTTGCAGATCAACAACAATAGGCTTTACACTATGTTCACATTGAATGACATTTTGACTAAAGGTATATAGTTTTACGTCTACTAAAATGTGTTTGTGGGTTCGGTTATTTCCTGATTTCTTTTTTTTTTAATTTTATATTTCTCTTAAAACATAACCATTTGACAGGGCATGGACGCTACACCGTTGAACATGTAGCATTTAAGGCTGGTGAACAGGCGCAGTGTGTCGATTTCCAATCCCAAAAGCATGGCTGTCGTTGGGGTAACATTAATATTCTGTTTTCAGCTTCTTGTTGTGAGGTTGACCAAGTCAAGATATGTGATCTTTCATGGCTATTAAAGCTTATACATTTGTATGCTTAACCTCAAGACCTATGTCCATTCTGTGAAGCACCTCACTTTAATGCATTTTGTGCTCCATATTTATTTTTAATCATTCATCATCCATGTAAAAGAAATCAGGTTCCCGCAGTATCTTTACTGACGACAGCAAGATAGAGCTAGAGATTAAAACCAGAATCAAGAAAGTGACAGGAATAAACAAACTACTGTTAGTCTTCATCCCAACGTTGTGCTACCAATGCCTGACCTGGACCCTAGATGCAAGAACAATAAGAAAAATAGCTTCTATAGAGATGGAATGTGTTAGACGATTGACAGGAAACAGTCTGAGAGATAAGATCAGAAATGAAGAACTGAGAAAAAAGCTAGGAATATCCCCCGCCATATACAAGGAAACAACAGATAAAATGGTTTGGCCACGTGACAAGGCAGAAAAAACAAAACACAACACAACAAGCCTTCAACAAACGTTGTGAGAACACCAGACCCAAGGGTCGACCACGAAAAAGATGGGTCGATTGAATATTAGAAGCACTAGGAAACATAACAGCAGCAGAGGCGAACAGAAGAGCAAAAGACCGCAAATTATATCTCCCCGCGACGCTGAATGGCAGATGAGGAATGAAAGAAGAAGAAGACGACTGTTACAGTCAAAACAAAAGAAATATATTGATTCATGCTTTGATAATTTCTACATTGTTATCTACACTTTGCTAACACTACGAGGCATTGATAAATGCTCTGGTTGTTTCTACATTTTTACCAACCTTTACTATTTTTTACCTACATTTTTACCTACACACTACGACACAAGGACAATTTTAAAAGACACTAGTAAAATTACATAATGCGAAAAGAGATGCATAATACACACATATATATATATATATATATATATATATATATATATATATATATATATATATATATATATATATATATATAAACACACAAATCTGGTAACATATAAAATACAACCTAGAAAAACTATACCTGGCGGTACTACTTTAGTTAACTATCATATAAAACGTCAACGAATTAAATAACTTGGACATTAGAGTAGAATGAAACTCAACCTACCAACTAGTCCATCACAAGCAAAGCGCATGAAACGTCAGGCAACAAGGGGCTAAAGGACGAAACCGGTAAGGCGGTAAGTCATAGAATCACAAAATAACTTCAAAGTGACACCTCAAGCTAAATAATTAGTGAAGGTGCTGTGCTTATATACTTCTTGTACCTCACCGTATAGTCAATAGTACACAAATAGAAAGAAAGAACGAAAGAAAGCGTATTCACTGCAGGCAAGTATTTCTTCACGGCCTGATGTGGAATATGCAGGGTGTCCACAAATACGCGTTTATTTTGAGTAGTTATACGATCTAAACCTTTTGGAACACATTTATAAATATGGTGACCGCAGATACATTAACTCAAAAATTGTATTTTCCCCCCTCACCCACGAAATCTCTGTGTACCAATCTCCCACTATCAGATGCCAGTGAAACCCAAGATGGCGCCCCCGAATCCTTTTTTCCCCAGCAGCAACGAAAACAACATGATGAAGTGTTCTCCAAGTGGTCCCGTGATCACCGGACATGTTTGCTTTTTTTCCCCCCCTTTGTACGAGAAGGACATAGTTTTTTTGTAACTCCCCTAAACGCACGATGATATGCAGGGACACATCAGTGACAGTGTAAACTCGATCACAACGGATATGATGCAGAGGGTCTGCCCCAAGCTAGATAATCTCATCGATGTTTGACCGAGTAACGGATGGGACGCACATCGAGCGCCTCGCGAGCATGTGGGTGTAAATGTGTATGATATCTACTGATACCAAATGAATCGTTATGAATTGATGCAACTGTGTCAATAGGTTTTGCCTTTATAACTACTTCTAATCAAGGAGTGTTTTTATGGACATGCCCATAATACTTCAATAGTATTTGTGTACGGTAATGTTGAAAGTAAAGTACCGTCACACCAAGTAGCGTATAGGGAATATGGTGCTAGTGACCATACATTTTACAGACCTTTGGCACATGATTTTTGGGGTAATGTGGTTGGTATTACATCCGTGCCGCTTTACTTTCCCAGAACAAAAAACCGGTACCCATTAAAAGGTGTTGAACCCGGAAGCCGTCGGTTGGGATCGAACCCTACCTCTTGTGCTTTGTTATCCAGTTTACTAACCACTGAGCTATCGCGGCCCCCATTTCTGTACGGTGGTCAAGGGTTTTTCTTAGAGACCTATACAGTACCTGGTTCTCATTTGAAACTGCTATTTGTAACATGATTCCGAGAGAAGTTGGACTTAATGTATATATTGTATGTCCATAACTTGAGTTGTATTTGTATTTTCAATTGTGCTGGTAAGGTTATTCTATTCAGATCATGCAGCGTGAACCTACTTTATGAAAATATCAGGATACAAGATGAGAACATAGTCCAGGAAAAGTGTATAGACGGAATCAGTCACAAAACACATTGCATATGACAATTCAAACAACACAGTTTGGGATCCAGAAGTTAGGCATACTAGCTGTCTGCAACACCTCGCAGTACAAGCGGTAGGACGCAAGAAAGAAGGGACAAAGCTCGTTAACATTTCTCTATTTTTTGTTCTATGATGGACATGACAACTCACATTGCTCACAACGGGATTCGAACACGGGTTGTCCGAACGTCGGTAGTCCAGTCGTGTGGTTTTCTCAACTAGGCTACCGAGGGCGCCCCCCCCCCCAAAAAAAAAAATAAAATAAAATAAAATAAATAAATAAATTAAAAAAAAATAAAAAAATAAAAATAATGTATAGCAGCACACAGTGTAGTTGACAAAACTAACAGAAATATGAAAAACTGAAAACATGAATATTTTATATTAGACCGGACTGATGCAGCATCAATTCGGTCTAATATAAAATATCCACGTGGAAAAAAAAAAAGAAAAAAACCCACGGTCGACCCAGCCGTTGGCAGAAATGGGTAACAGGGTATTCCCCTGGGGAGGTGAGGAATGTCGCTTCGCATCGTAAGTTTCGATGCTTAAAGCGACACTATCTAGTAATCTCCGAACATTTCTGAATAGGCGCAGAGCACATATGGGTGGAAACTCGTGTGTTAAGACGCCAGTTCAAGTCTCGTACTTTACCTTTTACCTGTATATGTTGCTGCCGGACTGTCATTTTCTTTCCTTTTTCGTGCGTTTTGATTTTCTAATCTACCTTTTTCTGCATGAATAGAAAATGTTATAGTCCGTTCAAAAATTCATAATCATACCTGAATTATTTTTGCGTGATAACCGTTTGTTATTTTGCTTTCAAATTTTGCATGCAGTCTTAGAATATTGATGACGTTATAGAAATATTTTTTTGCTCTGAGAAATTTGATTTAGTTTAAAAGTTTTCTACTGTAGGCTATATTAAATTCACCCTGTTCGAATTTGACATCATTTTAGGATATATACATTAATTTGGTGCGGTCGTTCACGTAAAATAGTTTGCTATTGCAGAAACACTAACTTCAGGAAAATCCCGTGCACAGAACTGAATTGTTATTGAACGACATGACGCACCACGGCCTTGGCATTAATTACCGAAGGGAAGGCGTATCTTTATTAATTTTGTGAAGACTCAATAGACAATTTGTTGACTTTAATTACCAACATTTATATCTAAATTACGAGTTTGAAATGCAAATTTATAACTATGCAAAAGGTTACTTTTTTACTATATCAGCACTTCCTTAGGGAATCCAAGATGGGGCATTTATATTGTGATATTCATGACCCAGAGAGACGAACGCAACTCGCGCTTGGTCTTAAAAGATCGTCATTTTCTCGTTGGATTAAACAAGACTCACAGTGATCTCATGTCAATCAAGGAAGGAAAAGGAAAGTCGACAGATTTGACATGGATGTCATAAAACGTGAGATATTGAAAATGATTGCTAATAATGTACTTGTTACTCTCAGGAATTTGAAATTAAAATTGCATGCACACTGCAATATTGACATTTCTAAAAGTACTCTATGGAAGATTGTGCGAGGAGCCGGCTTCACTTTCAGAAAAACTGTTGGGGGCAGGAATATTATTTGTGAAAAACCACACTTGGTCATTGCTCGAAGCAAATACCTGAGACAGATCCGTGAGCTGCGGAGTGAGCGGTATGATATTGTATATTTTGACGAATCATGGGTCAACGCACACCACACCTATGTTAAAGAATGGCAGTCAGTAAATGGCAAACTCAAAAGAACAATTCCGAGCAGCAAAGGCCAGCGCATTATATTAACGCATGCTGGTAGCACTGAAAACGGCCTTGTCCATGATGCGGGACTTATTTTCCAATAAAAAAGTGGCGACGGTAGGGACTACCATACTGAAATGAATGGAAACATTTTCAGGCACTGGTTGGAGAACGATCTTTTACCAATCCTGGAGAGACCTTCATCCATAGTCATGGATAATGCATCATACCACAATGTCGTATCAGAGGAAGACAAAGTGCCTACTGCATCAAATACAAAAAGGCAAATTAGGACACGGCTAGCGAATGAAAATGTCAAATTTGACGACACATATTTAGAACCCGAATTGTTACAACTTGTGAAGAATATGAATAAGAAAAAGGTGTACCATGTTGACAAAATCATTGAGAAATACGGCCACACCTCTCTTCGACTCCCTGCATATCATGCGCACCTCAATCCAATCGAACTTGTCTGGGCTCACGTTAAAGGACAAGTTGCAGAACAGAACAGGACGTTTAAAATGTGTGATGTTGAAGTTCTGACACGCGAGTCTCTCTCAAAAATAGACATTCCGTTCTGGAAGAAGTGTGTTGAACATGTGCTGCGGGTGGAAGATGAGTACTGGAAACGAGATGGATTACTATTTTTCCAGCCAGTAATGATTATCAACCTCTTGGAATCGTCAGATTCGGAATGATTAAAATTAAGATGAATTCAATTCCAACTGCAGTTAGGACGTCCTGGGATCTAATGGTGACCAAAGGACAAGACTAATTGTAACCAATTGAATTCATGTTTGCAAATACACATAACGAACAACACCCACAATTAAGCACTGTGTAGATACGCCTCTGACAAGAATTGAAGTAAAGTGGAAAATGTAACACGATTACTGTAAACTCTAAAATTTGAATCAACTTGTGTGATATCGTCATAAAAGATCAAAGGAATTCGCTGATGTGCAAAATCGGTTGTGTTTGTGGAATAAAAAATACCAACATCTTTGCGTCATCAATATTCTAAGATTGCATGCAAAATTTGAAACCAAAATAACAAGTGGTTATCACGTAAAACTAATTCAGGTGTGATTATGCATTTCTGAACGGATTATATATAGCTTTTAAGTTTCGTTCTTTTATTCCCACGAAATGTAATAGTAGTAGTAACAGTAACAGTAGCAGCAGCAGCAGCACTAAAATAATTAAAATAATTTAATATTCAGTTATGAATGAATAATAATGAAATTTTACAGATCCGTTTTAGTGTTACGGAGTTTGTGACCAATGTTGAGACATTTCTCTCTATTTAGAAAATGGGCCAGTGTTTTTCGCGTACATAAGATGGAGTTCAAATCATGTGTCGCATGTATTGTAATCGCATGCAAATTTTACAGCCGCTCACTACGGACAAAGAATAGAACCATCGGCTACACACGACTCAGCATTACTAATATAGTCGTTGTGTTTCCACTCACTCACTCACTCACTCACTCACTCACTCACTCACTCACTCACTCACTCACTCACTCACTCACTCACTCTCACAAACTAATCCTAAACACCACAACGGTTTCGCAATTTGATGACTTCGCTCTCTCAGTATCCCTACCTCAAATTTCCCAAAATGAAAATAAATAAACAAACAAAGAAATAACTAACTGGTTGCGCTGTTTTAGGCTCACTTCGGTCCGTATACCAACTACCAGAGGTGATATCGTCAGCTTTAAACAGTAGTATTAAAGGATGTTGTTAAAACATTTGCTTTTCTGTCTCTCCTAAATGTGTCTGTTTTGTCATTCGTGATAACATATCTTTTGATCGATCAATGTGTTTGTTACAAAGCAGAGTACAATGTAGCATATCTTGATTAAATCCACCCCCCTCCTGCCCTTGTCACGTTATTAACACTTCCCCTGTATAACCAGACCTGTTTTGTGTCCCGAGTAACATTGCATTTACATATTAATTAATGGTGCGAGTATTTTATGCATTTCTCTGTGGGTGCACTCCCTTTATACATGTCACTGTTGGTGCACTCCCTTTATACATATCAATGCAGTTGCACTCCCTTTATAAATGTCATCGAAGGTGCACTCCCTTTATACATATCAATGTATGTGCACTCCCTTTATACATGTCACTGTTGGTGCACTCCCTTTATAAATATCAACGTAGTTGCACTCCCTTTATACATATCAATGTAGTTGCACTCCCTTTATTCATATCAATGTAGTTGCACTCCCTTTATACATATCGTTGTTGATGCATTCCCTTTATACATATCCTTGTTGGTGCACTCCCTTTATACATACCAATGTAGTTGCACTCCCTTTATACATACCAATGTAGTTGCACTCCCTTTATACATATCAACGTAGTTGCACTCCCTTTATACATATCAATGTAGTTGCACTCCCTTTATTCATATCAATGTAGTTGCACTCCTTGATATTTATATATTATTGCCATTTATTCAGGATATGTGGTCTTTTCGAAACAAGCTATGATTGTTAATATTTTAGCCATGAACCTTAGTTGATCGTGCTGATACTTCTATCTGCGATTTGTACTTGTACCCGTACAGTTTCAAAGTGAAGGTAAAGTTTAACTAAGGATGTTGTGCAGTATTTTGTCAGTGACCATAATTTTTCTATGGTCGTCGGTGAATTTATAAGTGATGTGTAGTAAGCTGGGTGATCTTGAGGTGAGACGTCGGACTCAGGATAAGAAGGTTACGGGTTCGAATCTCAACACTGGCAGTGGGGCTTTTTCACTTCGAATTCGTGGTTTCTCCATGGCCTTTACTCTCTCCCGGTCTCTGGACAGTGGGATCTGATATTTAGCCCTCTCAGAGAATGTCCAAAAAGACCGGTTTGCATTCTGCGCACTTTAAAGAACTTTTGGCAGTTAAAATCGAAAGCAGAAGTTGTCACTGCACGGGAAAAGTTGATAGTAAAAAATATACACTAAAAACGTTAATGCTCTCGACTATTTAAAAATAATTGTGCATCTGAAGTCGGAGAATATCGGCCTGTATAGCGAGGGGCACCTGGGCATACGATTGCCGGTATAGAAATATGAACATAATTGTATTCCCGCGTTATTCAGTCCGTCGTGACTTTGCTGGATGTATAAAGCTGGCGAACGCAAACAAACGTTAATGATGTGGTTAGTATCACGGCTAGCTGCCCAGCTTTTCCACTTTTCCAGAGAAAATCTCTAATACTGGGATCCGAGGCTGCGTGAATCATGAAAACAGTCATCTCAATTGAGGATCTAACCCAAACCACTTGGCCAGCGTTGAGAGTAGGAATCAATCCGCCACTTCACAATAATGCATGGGACAGATAAAAGGAGAGAACTTAAAAAAAAAAAACAGCTTCGTTATTCATATACATTAGCTGCTACTTTCTAACATTAGCTACTATTTTCTAATGGGTGGCGCTTTGCCACTTTACAGCCTGCCTAGAGTGCACTGAAGTCAGTCTTGCTAACAAATGACCGATCTTACACAGACACATACTGCTCTTCATAATTAACAAACGGTCCGCTCTGTAATCCATTACTGTCTGGGCCAACAAATGAAATGTTGATTTCATGGGTTCTGGTTTCTTGATGCTATAGACGGCTAATTTTCATTCAGACGGCCATTTCGTTCTCCCTTTTCGTTTATCGCAACTAAAAATGGCATCCCCTTCGAACCAGATACATATATACGTGAAAAGAGATAGATCCAAACTTAGGAATGTTGTTACGTATATATATATATCAGAGTTCCGGAACCCACTTGTTAAAAAAAGGCATTATTTTATTTTTTATCGTGACTGAATTACATTTAGAGTACCGTTCATTCTGTGGGGACCAAAATCCGCGGAAAAGTACGATGTGTGTCCTGATGTTTGTTATGTGAGGTTAACTGTAATATTAACAAGTGTACTATCTTATTTTTTCTTTGAATACTTTCACTAACATTAGCTTGGAACCTATTTCGGTAATGTTCTGCTCGAAACGTTTAAGTAATTATTTATAGAAAGTCTTGGTATAGTTTTGAAAAGCACACCGACTTTGCGACGCAGGCTACTGTTGTCCACTCAGCCAGCAGCAAAAATGGGGACCAAAGTTGATGTTCTGTGAAAGTTGAGTGAGGAAAGTGGCTACTACTTTAGAGTTTGTGCTGAAGACGACGCTGGAGTCCGTTCATAAATTCATGAACACGTTTTGCTTTCGATTTGCGTGGAAATTACCTGTTAGATCGTAGTGATTGTCTTTATGTAGGCTTATGGTATCCATGACGTTCTATTCATATTTTTTGCTCTTAGACATTTGATCTATTTTACAAGATTTCCTCTTTAGGCTATATTAAAAACGATTACACGAAATTGGAAATAATTTTAGATCTACGGCATTTAATCGTGTTGTTCTAAACATGGTTTTGTTTTCACATTGAAACATGCTGAAGAAATACAGATTCTTGATTTCCCCATCACCAATTCGACTTTCAGTTGAAACTGGTAAACGGTAATATGGTAATTCAAAGCAGCCGTTCATGTCAAAGGCGTACTCTGTTTTTATTGTGAAGTTATTGTGGGATAATGTTGATTTTATAAAAACTGACATTTATTATCATAATGAGTTTGAAATGCAAATTTATAACTGTGCCTTATGCACCTTATGTTACCGTTTTATTATACCAACTCTTCCACAGGGAATCGAAGAGATGTCATCTATATTGGGATATCCATGACTCAGAGAGACGAACGCATTTATTGGTTGGTCTAGAGAAGATAGATCATCCTTTTCCCCTTGGATTAAACAAGACCCATTCGTGTTAAATAGGAAGGAAAAGGAATGTCGACGGCTTTGACGTAGATATAAGACGGGCGACATTTAAAATGTTTGCTACTAATGTACTTGTTACTCTCAGGAAATTGAAATTAATATTGCATGCAGCCTGCAGTACTGAAATATCTAAAAGTACTCTATAGAATATTGTACGAGACGCAGGCTTCACTTTCATGAAAACTGTAGGCGGCAGGAATATTATTTATGCATAATCACATTTGTTTGCTGCCCGAAGCAAATACCCGAGGGAGATCCGTGAGCGGCAGCGTCAAGGCTATGATACTGTATATTTTGACGAATCCTGGGTCAATGCTCACCACACCTATGCTAAAGAATGTCAATCTGTAGACTGTGCACAGAAAAGAACAATTCCCAACAGCAAAGGCCAGCGCACCATACTAACGCATGCCCAAAAGCAGTGACAACGGCCTTGTCTATGACACTGGACTTATTTTCCAATTTAAAAATGTGGACGGTAGAAACTACTAAACAGAAATGTATGGATACATTTTCAGGCACTGGTTGGAGAACGATCTTCTTCCAATGCTGGGTAGACCTCATGCATTGTAATAGATAATACATTTTATCACAATGCCGTGTATGTGGAATATAAAGTACCAACTGTATCAAATATAAAAGATCAAATTAGGACATGGCTTGCTAAGGAAAATGTCAAATTCGACAACACATATTTAAAACCCGAGTTGTTGTAGCTTGTGAGGAATACAAATAAGAAAAGAATGTGTATCTTACTGACAAAATCATTGAGTAATACGGTCACACTTCTCTGCGACTCCCTGTATGTAATGTGTATCTCAATCCGATCAAGATTGTGTCGGAAAATTAAAGGACATGTTACAGAACAGAACAGGACGTTTAAAATGTGTAATGTTGAAGTTCTGATACGTGAGTCCCTCTCAAGTATAGACATTCAGTTTTGGAAGAAGTGTGTTGCACAAGTGTTTCTGGTGGAAGACGAGTATTAGCAAGGAGATGAATTACGATTTGTCCAGCCATTAACCATTATCAACCTCATGGAATCATAAGATCTGGAGTGATGAAGACAATATTTTGTTGACAGACAGAATAGCAGCCTGGGATGATTAAACGTATGTTGATGAAATGGTTAAGTGTATGTACAATGGCAACAAATATATTTCCATATCAAAATGTGCCTACCATAATTCAATTTGTGGTGGAGTTAGAACACCCTGGTGTCTAATGGGGACCGAATCATGTTTACGATTACATATAACGGGCAACACACATCATTACTTGATCTATGATAGTAGTATATAGATGCGCATCTGAAAAGAATTGAACTGGAAATTAACGTGTTTACTATAAAATCTAAAATGTGAATCAACTTATTTGCAATGGTCCTAAAATATCAAAGGAATTCGCCGATGTCCAAAAATCTGTTGTATCAGTGTAATAAAAAATAATAATATTTTTGCGTCTAAAGCTGTCTAAAGCTGCATGCAAAAAATCAATGTGATGTAACAGGTAGTTTTCACGCATATCAAAAGCAGAAGTATTCATGAATTTATGAACTGACTATATATAGCCAGTCAGGAGTTTTTGGTCAGCTACTGGCTAGGCTTCAAAACTCTTCATGATATTGATTCCGATTTTATGACCGGGATTTACACGTATACCTTATTATTTATTCTTTTTACTATTAATCGTTTATAGTTACAATTACACCGATTGACAAGCCAGATGCTTGTTTATCCACATAGAAGGCATTATAATGGGCCTTGAATAGAACACTTAACCATGCGAATCAACATATGACCTACATTTTTCTCATACAGTCCGTTTTTTTCCCTATCGTTTTCAGTATTTTATCTATTTAAGTTCGTGGTTGTGATCGCTCCCTTTGGAATTGTTCATTCATAGAACATCATTTGGTTAGTTCATCCTCTAATACAAGTTCTTATTTGGGGCAGATACATAAATGAACCTGATATTGTAAACTCTGCTATAAACATCCCATTCTTCAGCAGCATCATTGCCTTTGTTTTTTAATTGAAACCGACAAAAAAAATTAAGAAAGGTAAAAGCACCGAATTCGGTCCATGGAAAAAAAAAAATTCGTGTTATAAGGTGTATGGGCTTGCCAAAGTAAGGATGAATTAACAAAAACCGTTATAAGAAAAGGGCACCGGAAAAGATCAAATTAATGATGAACTAATACGAATATCTGATTCGATG
Source organism: Megaustenia siamemsis (assembly GCA_032433765.1). Taxonomy (NCBI): domain Eukaryota; kingdom Metazoa; phylum Mollusca; class Gastropoda; order Stylommatophora; family Ariophantidae; genus Megaustenia; species Megaustenia siamemsis. Next base: position 67,499,190 of record JAVIAB010000092.1, on the reverse strand, counting down.
GTACCATTGAACATACAACACGTCTGAAAGGAACATGCATAATAATTTATATTCTATTCTATTCTATTCTATTCTATTCTATTCTATTCTATTCTATTCTATTCTATTCTATTCTATTCTATTCTATTCATGTTTCACTGCAGTCGAGACGTCCCCATACCAGCTCCACCGCCTGTGCCAGCATTTCTCAAAGCGTATGTAGAATGATAGTTCTTGTAAGGTGTCGATTGTAGATACATCTGCCTTTCCCACTAAGCACTCTGGATCAACCAGACCTTTTACCCACCTTTTAGACTCCTCATTCCCTTAAGTAATGCATCATTATCCCACCCATTCTCCTCCTTTTATGTTTATTCTTTAAGAACGAAGAACAAAATTGACGTTCTCCTCTTTGTCCAGAGTAAAGCCAGAGCTGCCAGCGAGTTTATCGGTTATTGCTTTGCAGTGTACACTTGTACCACACCCAGGTTAATGCGTTTACTTTAGAGCCATTCGAGAGCTGCATCTACTCCTGCCGCAGAAACTGTCAGTTTTCTATAGCATACTTTGCGAGTCCGTCACTAAGACTGTGTGATTCACGTTCTGTGTAACCAGCCATGTTATCGCCGCCGTTGCTGCAGAACACTCCATTCTCACACTCGACGCCGTATTGCTGCAATTGCTCGATTCTCTAACCACTACACTGCAATGTTGATATGCCATAAAACCCCAACCGCTGCGCGGTCTGCTGGGTAAAAAAAAAAAATCATGTAGAAGTGAAGATGTGGTCCTGAGATGACGACACGTTTTTGATAGATTCCCTTATTACGGCTTCGGTACCTCCTTATACCCATTTGGGACACTCTATGCCGAGCTGAATGATTACTTTGGTCAGCCTCTTTTTTTTTCTCGCTGCTACCTTTATCTAATCCTTGCCAGCACTAATCTCTATGAGATCAGATACTGTAGTTATAGGCATTATTTTATATATTATTGTTGTTATGTATTATTGTATTGCTATTGTGTTGTATATTATTCTTTTAGGGTAATCATTTTCACACATATAGTTATACCATTATTGAATGAAGATTGTTTTCTTCTTTGATGTATGTACTCGTATGTATGCTGGACAGAATAGGTCGGGTTCAATCACGGTCATCGGCTGCTAGGTTCACACATCCTTATCAGAGATCTTTTTTTGAATGTGCCGATACACAAGCGCTCTAGCGGACACATACGCACACATACAACACACGCACACACGCGCGCTTGTCTCAACAGATTCAACCATCGTCGCTGTGCCTGGCCTGCTTAACCATACATAATAAAGATGACATTTGAATGTTTTGTTACTTCTCTTCAGTAATCACAAAAAAGGGATCGTGTCTTCCTCAAGGTAACAAGTGTATTACTTATATATATCTTACTATATCTATATATAGAACAACGCAGTTGTGGTTAACGCCAATCGAAAATTGCAGGTCATAGAAGCCTGATATTTGAAGAGCGTATATGTCCTTGACATACACACACACTGAGAAAAATTGAGTTTTCTCCAATAATTCTTCCTTAGTGAAGTGAAAGTAAGTACATACACTGATTAACGCCTAAATGAAAATCTCTGGACATAACGTGTAAAACAGAGGGTGTATGTGTTAGTGGCGTAGGCGTCTTTGACAAAGAGGATATTTTTTTGAAAATCGAATCCAAGCAGGAATAGAAAATTAAAGTAAAATTAAAATATCGCTTGTTCGAGACAGTATTCCTTTAAAAAAAATAGTTGCACACTAAGAATGTTATTTTTTCTATCTTCAAAATTTGAGCAGTAAATGGATGCTAATGGGTACCATGTGTTGAGAACACTGAATAACGTTCAGCTCAAATCGCTCGCACAGATATGGTGCATTTTAAAAAATCATATATGTCAATGGCGTAGGAGTGCATCAAGAGGACATTTCTAATTTGTGTTGAAAATCGAATTCTGAGAGAATGAAAAATGAAAATAAGCTCATTCCGTTGCTACATTTTGGGAATAAACAAAACATGATAAAATAAAATATCACTTATTATACTAAATAGCGAATAAAACAATCTTTGTTATTTTTATAAATTAATATCCTAAAATGAAACTAGTGGATACCATGTGTGTGTATATATATATATATATATATATATATATATATATATATATATATATATATATATATATATATATATATATATAGCTTTTTAAACCTTTTTAATTTGGGAGGTTGCTTTGTCATTTTCTGGTTATTTCTTCTCAACACATGGTCAATCGATGTCAATCTTCTTTTCATGACTTTCTATGAGATTGATGGTTTTGCTGTATATTATATAAGACACATATGAAACAGCACGGATGATGGAGGTAACACATGAAGAAAAAGCAATAAAATTATTGAGATTTACCCTATTAAAACAGTTAGTCATTAGCTTAAAAATTAAATAGTTGAAGTGTACTAAAGCTTGATGGTAAGAGCTGCTTCATGAAATTTTCCATGGTCTGTTTATCCACTGGCAGGTGATTTATTTAAATAAGGATATCACTATGTTGTTAGAATTGAAAGGATGTTGATTAGATATTAATAATTGATGTAGGATACTTCCAGATTTTTATTTTGTTTTGTTGGTAGAATTTGTTTATGCCGTGCGTTATTTGTCTGCAAACAGAATATACGTACTTACCATTTGCCTATGTCGACAACGAATATTCTGATTAAATAATACATATTTGAATACACTTTTTGCAGATTTCTTATTTTTCTTATTAAATGCTTCACTTATTGACAGTTTTATACAATAGAGAGACAAGGTGTTTCCATTGTGAATGACAGGACTTACATTGGTGGGAATTTTTTAATTGCCAGGAAAACTGGCTCCACCTCTCCGCGGTGCCTCCAGTAACAGACTAACCTGTCTAGTCTGGCCAAGCGAGCAAGGATCGAAGAGGGAAGACATCCCGGTACTCTAAAATGTCATGCTGAAGTCGGATGTGTTGGGCCGAAAGGCGCAAATATAACAGTTATACTGCAAACCACAACACAATGCAGACACGTCCACTTAACGTCTTTTAAAGGACGGATGACGAAGAGGAATTCTACAGTCTACTATACTCTAGAATACTTTAGTTATCGGGCGAACGCAAGCAAGCAAGCAAATTAAAACTGTTATTTCACTATAGTATTCTCCTTTCATTAGTAACACACACTTGTATTGGTCATGAATGTATTTATTATGCTGAAACTTCGAGGCAAGGGAAGCATAAATTATGCAGGGACAGATATATTAGAAAAATACTGCCAAATCAATGTGCATTAGAAAAAAAAAAGAGGTATACGAGACAGACTCGAGTTGCGATTACAGTTTCAACAAGCTATTGTTGTCTGAGTGTTCTTTTGCTTGTAGGTTGTTATTCTGTGCTGAAGTCATGGACCAATTGCAATGGTCTCTTCCGAACAGATCTGACACCATGCAAAAGTAGAACTCAATAGATGATGTTGCTCTTAAGTTAGGTTTATACAATGCGATATTACCAGTAACACTTCAATATAATTTATGGATCTCAAGCCGTGCAGTGGAGTTCATGCACTAAGGTTAGGCCTCTCCTCGGAGGTTTTCAGTATTTCAAGGAAAAGGTCAAATCACCAATGGCTGTGTTTGAAGTACTGTGATGATGATCCTAAAATAGCACAACACAGCTCAAAATAACATAAGATACCCTATTCTTAAAAATGGGGATTTTGTAACAATTGGGTTACACAAAGAAAGAAGACCTCCTGCCTCTGTTGGAAAGGATAAGGATAATAAAGCCATTATTACAATTGAGTAGTTTTTTTTTTTTCTAACTAATCATCTAACACAGTGCTCTTCTAGCTGGGCCCTTTTGACTTTTATGTGGGCAGGAGCAGAATAGTTACATGTTTTATTAAAGATGTATAAAATATAAATGACTTCCGTCTCCAAGATGGCGGATCTAGTCCACGTCCTCTCGATCGCTGCAGAAAGTGCACCCAAGGTCTGATTAATTTCGGTTCTCTGTTGCACTTTTCTGCGTTAAAGTCAAAATGATGATATACTTAATACGTCTGTGCCGCTAAAGCAAGGTCGTAGGCCGACAATAATCCGTTTTTGACAAATCAAGTGTTGTGAATAAGACCTTCCACCGTCTAGACTTGATCTGCGCTTTACGTCACATTGGTGCTGTTCATGACCGTTGTTGGAATTCCTTGACGCAAGTTATTTCCATGTTACTCATTAATGTAAACTACTTCGTCAGCCGCAATTTTGTCTCTTTGATGAATTTTCTTCGTGTTTTGTTCGTCGTAGGCTGCTTACACTAGAGTAATCAAAAATCTAAAGGGAACGAGATTGTGTGTTCGACATTGTTGTGTGCGACGTCATCGTAATGGTTCCCTAGACCGGCCGCGCGTTAATCTTACGATCTGCTGTTTCATGTGCGACAGGATAATTTGACGACTAACTTTGTGTCTATATGTTCGGAATTGGAGTCAACAACGATGGCCTAACATCATCATGTGCTACGACGATCATAATTTTCAAGAGGTTCGTGAATTACCGGTATATGGGGATAGGCGGCGGGAACAATTGAAGGCTATGCATGAAAAGTGTTTCTTGTTGAAGTTTCCTCATATTCCAAGTCGCATGTCTGTGTTAGTCACCTCTAATGACTCGGGCAGATGGTGCTCGTAAACCTGGGAGGGCCGACCATCTAAGGGCAAAATCTCCCTACAGAAAAGATCATCTGCTGCCTAGCAGGAAGATTGGGGACAATCAAAGGCTAAGGAAAGCAAACCTGAACAAAATGCTGGCTGAAATCGGATGCACTGGGTCACTGGCGCAGAACACAGTGCAACGTTTTATTTAGGCATTCAAGCGGAGTGGATCTAACAGGCTTAAACAGACAGATGTCTTCGTGTGAGAGTCTGTAGTCCTACTCTGTTGAGTCCTGATCGGAGAGAGAGAGAGAGAGAGAGAGAGAGAGAGAGAGAGAGAGAGAGAGAGAGAGAGAGAGAGAGAGATATGATCGGGGAACTATTCTCTAAATTTTCTGAAACATCAATATCCAGAATATTTTTTTTTAATTTGGTCTCTGAAAGCTACTTAAATTAAATTGACAAGACACACGACCGGTTGATCTGGTCTGAGTGAGAGGGGTGTTCATTGTGTAGCGACTGCTTTACACCTATATTTGCATTTTATCAATATCAACCGACCTACCCTTGCATATCTGCAGTTAGTATGATCCTGTTAACACCAACAAAAAACCCCTCTCTTGTTTAAGGATCTTGCTTTGGTTAAAACCCCTCTCTCTCTTCTGTCAATCCTATTGACAGCTAAAATTATTTAGTAACTGATTGTCATGAAACGACTATAACCTGTTCATCATCCGACTCTGTTGGATAAATGATTTGAGTGCTTTACACGTGATTTATCATATGTTCACACTATTTTTTTTTAATTGACTCGTGACTTTAACAATTCTGAAACCATGTCTCAAAAATATATACATATGCTTCTGGATATTATTAGGGATAATAGTCTACTATTGCATATAGTGATGCTTTATTGATGACATATGTGAGGTATCTTGATGAAAACAGTACATTGCAGAAAGAAATGTTATTATCTATAAGTCTGACCACAGATACTGTTAAGGATTATTAATATTTACTGAAATTGTGCTTTGCAAAACACAATAGACCTTTTAGCATTATTGTTGCTTGTACCAATGACGGGGTGCTATCACTAATTGGCCGCTATCGTGGGGTTATTGTTTTTTAAAGGAAGAACTGCCAAATATGTTGTGTTCATTATGTGATACGCAGACACTATCTTGTTGGAAAACATGAGAACAAACCTGCATTTATCGTGGGTTTTCATAATTCGAGCTATTAATAAGATCAAATTTAATGCCAAAAACGGTAGAATGCTTGAACCGCTGTGCTAGGACAACAATGACTATTTTATTAGATTACTTTTACATACAGAAATGCGTTGGCTTTCAAAGGGTACATGCTTGATTCGTTTTGTTGAATTGTATAAGAGGTCATACAGTATTTTGGCAGTGAAAATGAAGTCTCTCTATGTCAACATTTACAAACAATAAAGCACAATGCATTTTTTATTTGGCTTGGATTTTTATTAAATTTAATTAAATTAATTTACAATTTCAAGGAATTAACATGGCATTGATCAGTTCTAAAGCTGCTGCGTCATTATTTATAGCAAAACTTGACATTTTCCAACAAAATATTCAGGAAAGGGAATTCCATCGGTTTGTAGACTCGGTTTCATGGACTTAAATCGGATATGGAGACAGGTGAAAGTGTATGAGTGAAGGGGAAATCCTTGTACTGCAAATGTTGTTGAGACTGACATAACATGTCAAGGAGAACTATTACATCTTATATATGATGAAGAGAGCAAATCAATTTTCAATAATGATGAATACCTACAAATGTGGCAAAAAAAAAATGTAAATGCCGACATTATATTCAAATATGTTGAAAGTAATATTAAATTGACTGCTACCATTTCCTACCTCATATCTAGTGGAATCAGGTGTTAGTGCTGTGAATCATATTGTCACCAAATACAGACACAATGTTCCATGTTCAAATGTCATTTCAGGTCAATTTTTTTTCCGACCTGAAAGGCTCTTGTGCTCCATCCAGCCTCTTTAAATTGGTACCAAAGTTATTCCCTGGGCAGGAAAGGCAGCGAGAAAAGATACTGGTCATCCCTCCTGAACTGAGGATTAGTGCAATAAAGTCACTAATTAGCACTTCATTGCTCAACGGCAATGCTATGTGACTTACCGTTACCTTTCCTTATCATTTAACATCCAAACAGCAATTATATTTTGCACGTGTTGCATTACGACTTTTTGCAAGTGTTACTGCTGGTTTTTGAAAACTGGAGACAAATAATAAATGAATATTATTATGGAGATAAACTTCTGAGGCGATAGATCAGTGAATCATTTCAGCGGAAGAGCTATGTTTACAGCACTTGGAAAAAAATATCACACATAATGAACAACAAAGAACAATAGATGGTCCGAAGCAGGATTGACCCATTTTTTGAAAACTGACTTGCCGCCTAGCTATTAATGTTTTTTTTCTTCATTATATATTTTCATACCGTAGATAGTCGTGGTCATTTGATATTCTCAAAGACGAGGAAAAACATTCATGTCCAGAGTTAATAAAGTTTTAATTAGCACTCCACAAAATGTGCAGCTTCTGCAAATTTGACATCCTTTGATTAACACTATTTTTATCCCACTGATTTCTCAATTACATTTTACGCATTCTCTCTCTCTCTCTCTCTCTCTCTCTCTCTCTCTCTCTCTCTCTCATCTTTGTCACACACAAATATACGCACGCACACTTTGTCGATCTGCTTTTGGTCTTTCCTATTCTTTTCGCTTCAATTAATTTTTATCTTTGCATTGTGCATGCATTATGAGAAAGAACCTTATCTTTCGGGCTTATGTGTATTTTTCTCCCTTTATGTTCATCTGTCTGAGCATCTACATGCTCACCCATCCCTATTTGCCTGACAGTTTCTCTCCTTCTTGCCTATAAACTCGTGTCTATCTACCTGTCTGTTTGCCTATCCATTTATTCGCTTATCTGTTTCTGCTTGTATGTTCGAGAGTAGTTCTGCCAGGGTAAATTTGTGTATCTGGTGTCATGGATACAATTTATGAAATTCGAACTACAGATAGCAGGGGCCCACACCCGAGCTATTACATGCTATCTTACTTTCTCAGTTCCTTGGCAACTTCAGATATATATATATATATATATATATATATATATATATATATATATTTTCTTCTTACCATGACTCTAGTTAAGCTAGTGTGTCAGAACCGATTACCTGTTGAGAGAACGTAATGGGGGTCCTCTTTCACTTTTATTGTATCAGATATTTCTGACTGGGATATTTACAGTAATCAGTTAATTATGGTTATATCTATTACTAATAATAAGATAATGTCTTTTCTTTCTTTCTTTCTTTCTTTCTTTCTTTCTTTCTTTCTTTCTTTCTTTCTTTCTTTCTTTCTTTCTTTCTTTCTTTCTTTCTTTCTTTCTTTCTTTCTTTTTTCTTTCTTTCTTTCTTTCTTTCTTTTTTCTTTCTTTCTTTCTTTCTCTCTTTCTTTCTTTCTTTCTTTCTTTCTTTCTTTTTTCTTTATTTCTTTCTTTTCTTTCTTTCTTTTTTTTTTCCCCCTATTTTTCTGTCTTTCTAACTTCTCTTTCGTTCTTTCTTTGCTTCTTAAGAAGTTTATAAAAAAAATATTAACCTTGAGAACCGCCCCTTTCTCTTTGTACCCAATGGATCCTGAATAGTTATAGACTCTCCAAGACCCACCCTATACGTCGAGCTACACCAGCTTTAAAATTCGTTAGCAAATTGATGAATGCTCATGTCAGTATCAGTGAACCATTATTGATAAAGATCCGACACTACTTGTAGTGACGTATATCTGATATAACGGAGATTAATATTAGGTCAGACTTAACGCCAGACTAATATCGGTCCATTGACACAATCTGTCCACGTGGCGCTTGACAAATGTTGCATCCCTATAGTATTAACATAATAGACCTTCACCCGCGGATGCAATAATAACAGGAACTGGCTGAAGCTTAGCTGGGCTCACTATATAAGATAAATGTAATAAGCTTAAAAGGATCTTGTGATGATCTTGAATTTGAGTGGGAAAGGCTCTAGAGATTTTTAGTCAGTGGAAAGTTACATATCTAAGAGTTGTGTTGCGTTCAAGAGATGAGTTGCTTCTAGAGTTTGGGCCGAAAATAGTTGTGATTGTTTACATGAAGATATGAAGTATATATTGTGCATGGAAGTAATGGCAAGTCTGAGGACAGCGTGCACATCTTATCGCGCGTGTCACTTTGTGAAGACTATCGTATTTTATATAGGGGTGTCATACCATCAGCAGTTTGCCTGGCACTTTGAAATCGACCGTTAACTATATTTAATTTTATAGACAGCCATAAGCGGTATTTCTGTGTAATCTAAACGTTTCAGATACAAGACAAATATTTAACCATATGAGTCTCTGTAACTAGAGAGATGTTTTATAACCTGTTCAACCTGTTGAAGTGTGCATCTTCGAGTATACTTCAATATTTGACGTTTCGATGACACGTGTTTTGATGCAATTTAGAGTCGCAGTTTCTGCGCTGTTATTATATCATACACGTTGTGTTTGTAACTACCACATACTTCCCTGTGGTGGGCTGTGGAATAAACTAATCTGTTCGGAGAATTTAGTAGAGAAGAGTAGCAACCTGGAATCCACATATGTTCTGAAATCGAATTTCTTGGGCAGAGGGGCACAGAAATTGCAGTTGCTGTGACCCAGAACCTAATACACGTTCTTTTAGTGTACTGAGAGCGAGTGATGAGGAGAAATAGTCATCTGGTGAATTCAGCAACAAAAGAAGATTACAGCCTATTCAATCATGTGATTACTTATCTTGACCTCCTGATCGATACTCCACACCTGTATGAAACCAATTCTTTTATTATTTTCCTTTTTTAAAGAACCTATTCTATTAAAATTTCACTCTTGATCTATCCCACTTTCCCCTCCCCCATCTCTCACTCTCTCTTTCTCTCTCTCTCTCTCTCTCTCTCTATATATATATATATATATATATATATATATATATATATATATATGCATACACGCACAATATATATGTGTGTGTGTGTGAACACGATTTATTTATGTCTTTCTGTAAACTATCGCTACTTATGGTTCCCAGATACTTATTTTATAATTTACTGAAGAGTATTGCCACCAATTTACATTTTTATTAAATGGACGTTGACAGCACTATTACACATTTAAGTACGCTTGAAATTCAGATACCTGGTAGAGTTCAATGGTTAAGATCAGGTAAGCTTGACTATATACATATATATATATATTTTTTTTTTAGGTGCCAAGGGGATTGCGTTGGCACCCCCTCGAAACTTAACAAACAGTTCGACAAGATGAGGACGCCTTTGCAACGATGCTCCAAGCATGAGATCGACGTTTACTAATATGCGCGCGCGCGCAGACACACACACACACACACACAATTTTGACCCCTCTCTAAGTATAGGCCTACATTTCATTGACAAAATAGGAATCTGTTGTTGTACAGTTGAATAATGATCTGAAGAGACATAGTGAGCGAGTTATTACTATAGCTCTAGACTTTGTGCAACTGCTTACGTCACCGAGGAATGTCAATTGAAGTGAAGTGACTTCCTGAAATAAAAAGTGTCTCACTTTCCCCATTAAATCTTCACCTCATTAATTTGACGCACATTATCTGAAGTTCCCATGTCTTCTTTATTGCTTGCGGCATGCTGAACTGTACTGACGGTATTTTTGTGCTCTCTTGCTCTCCACTCAATAAGGAGAGTACAAGGCTTAGGATGGTTTCAACACTTGTGCGTTTTCGACATGTAATTACGACAAGGAATCATAAGAAATGAAATGCAAATGGCAACGTTTTTACACAACTTTTGTGTTTATTTGTAGGAGATAACTTAATCATAGAAAGTCAGTCGCAATTATTTGCTATGTCTGTGAATATTTGTTTCGTCTTTCTTTCTTTCTTTCTTTCTTTCTTTCTTTCTTTCTTTCTTTCTTTCTTTCTTTCTTTCTTTCTTTCTTTCTTTCTTTTTTTTCTTTCATCTATTGCCAGATGCTTCTGGGAGAAAGTATTAACATATCCAAAGCATGGTTAATGTAATGATAAAGGAAGTTCTTCTTCTTCCTCTAATTGCGTCCTTTAATTAAATATGTAAGATTATATACGTTAATATATGGGTGATCATTGTGCAGTCATTGACATGAAACAAATATAGGCCAGTATAATATTTATTTAAACTAAATATAAGTAGAGCACAATTAACTGCATGGTGTGGTTACCTTAATGTCCTTGTTTTCTTTCCACAAAAAGCTAACTGTACGAACAACTTTCATAAGTTTAGTTATATGCACCTCTTAAATATCAACCCTTAACTTCATATTCACTAATCATTTATTTGTGTGTGTGTTAAACAGATCTTATTAGATTAAAATCGTTGCAGATTTGTTGCCAATTTGCACTTAAAGAAAACTGATATTTTTTAAAGGGGAATTTATCATGAAAGACCGTGTACATTGAAATGTGATTGAATGTGTTGTCCAATCTGGCTGTCCATAATCATCAACGATACCATTAGAGACACACAGTTACAAGCCTAGCCGTTCGATGTTGGATCACTCATAATTGAACAGACATATATAGACATTATAGCTGTCATTTAAATGTTAAATTGCAGTGCTGGTGTAAACAAACAAAGAATAGACAAACAGAAAGGGGAAAGTTAAAATATTGTCGTTATAGTTTCAGAGTATCAGTGTATTTTTTATGCTATAGTTTCAGATGCATAATTTTATTTCTTTTTGACATGTTGGATAATAACAAAATATATCCAATCAGTTCATGAACATTCTTTTCTAACAACACGTATGACTGATGATTTTGCGACAATATATGTATATATATATATATATATATATATATATATTGTAATGACAATGTTTATTTTAGGTATCATTTGTCTCCCAGTTTCTGCTAGATTTTTAGTCATATGTCCATCTTAATGTTTTCTTGGTCAATTCATTAGACACTTACCGTTTATCATTTAATATGAAGTGAGACATGAACTGTAACAGCTATGTGTTGTATTGTAAAGAAGTAACCACAAAAAAGTGTGTATACACACACACACGCACGCACGCACACACACACACACGCGCGCGTGCACACACGATTCAAAGTGTAATTTTTCGGAAACTGTTTAATCGGGAGTTTTTGCCAATTGAAATGAGGTACCGCCAACGACGGGAGAGAGTAGAGTACTGTAGTTATCAGTAGTGGATCTGGTTGCTATAGATAACATCCTATTTCTTTTTAAGGCCCTTTCTTATTTGTCTCTTAAACTTTGTTCACTATGTTCGTCATCCATTTTTCTTACCGTGTATTGAGTGTCCTACTATAGCGCTACCTATTTCATGATTCTTTAACAAGTACCGCCTAATATTATTTTTTTGATTCTTCCGTTTCCAAGATGGCGGATCTAGTCCACGTCCTCTCGATCGCTTCTGAAAATGCACCCAAGGTCTGATTAATTTCGGATCTTCATTGCACTTTTCTGCTTAAAAGTCAAAATGATGATATGCTTGATACATCTGTGTCGCTAAGACGAGGTCGTAGGTCGACAACAGTCCGTTTTTTGACGAATCAAGTGTTGTGAGTGAGACATTCCACCGTCCAGACTTCATCTGTGCTTTACGTCACATTAGTGCTGTTCAAGACCGTTATTGGGATTCTTTGACGCAAGTTATTTCCACGTTACACATTAATGTAAACTACTTCGTCAGTCGCAGTTTTGTCTCTTTGGGGAAGTTGCTTCGTGTATTGTTCGTCGTAGACTGTTTACACTTGAGTAATCAGACATAAGTCTAAAGGTATCGAGATTATGAGTTTGGCGACATTGTGTCCTACGTCATCGTATTGGTTCCCTAAACCGGCAGTGCGCAAATCTTACGGTCTGCTGTTTGATGTGCAACAAGAATAAATTGACGACTGACTGTGTGTCTATATGTTCGGAATTGGAGTCATCAACGATGGCCTAACATCATCAAGTGCTACGATGATCATCATTTTCGGGAGGACGTGACTTACCGGTATATGGGGATAGGCGGCGGGAACAAATGGAGGCTATGCATGAAATGTGTTCCTTGTTGCAGTTTCCTCATATTACAAGTCGCATGTCTGTGTTAGTCACCTCTAGTGACTCGGGCAGATGGTGCTCGTAAACCTGGGAAGGCCGACCATCTAAGGGCAGAATCCCCCGACAGAAAAGATCAACTGCTGCCTTGCAGGAAGATTGGGGACAATCAAAGGCTAAGGAAAGCAAACCTGAAAAAATGCTGGCTGAAATCGGATGCACTGGGCCACTGGCGCAGAACACAGTGCAACGTATTAACGGGTGTTCAGTCAGAGTGGATCTGACAGACTCTAATTGTGATGTTCTGTCTGTGGGGGCGATCAACACACTTAGCCTGACAGCTGACTTCATATGAGAGTCTGGAATCCTTACTCTGATTGAGTCCTGAACGCAGAGAGAGAGAGAGAGATATTATTTTGAATATACTCTTTAGACGTCACTTTTTTCCCACCTAAACACAATAGTAAAAAAGTAAAGTACCCCCCGTCACGCCAAGTGGCGGCGTATAGGGAAATATGGTGTTAGTGACCCTATATTTTACAGACCTTCAGCACATGATTTTTGGGGTAATGTGGTCGGTATTACGCCCGTGCTGCTTTACTTTCCCAGAAAAAATCCGGTACCCATTTAAGGCTGGGTGAACCCGGAGCCGTCGGTTGGGATCGAACCCTACCTCTTGTCCGTAGTAGTCCAGTTCACTAACCACTGAGCTATCGCGGCTCCCACTAATTTTTAGGGAATTAGTAAAACCCAGGTGTCCTCGCCAGGGTACGAACCCCGGCTGTTGCCGTGGTAAGCCAACCGCCTATCGATTGCGCTAACCGGACACCCACCTAAACACAATAGTTATTATTATTTTCTTGTATTCGTAACTGTTCTATTATATATCTGCTTGTGATCATTTGGTAAGAATTTCGTAATAGGGACCCGATATGAAGTTGTGAGTTTTTACTCTGTTGATTACAGTAATTCGCCTCTGTGTGATTTGGATGATTTTCTATAATTTGTTAACTTGTAATTTCCATTTTTTTTCTTTGTCTATTTATATTTCGGTTCACTCTGCAAGAATCAATAAGAACAGAATGAAATTGAAGACACTGAAAGAAAAATACTAATATTTTTTTTCCCCTGACAGCTTAATGCTAAAGTTTATATTAACAGCAATTAGTAAGTTTCATAGATTATTGGACTAAAATGACTCACCAACAGTCGGTCCGCCACAATTTCATTACTCGTTGCAACTTTTGGAGGCGCTCAACTAATTAATGATTGCAATAATGAGCATGTATTCACCACTACCTTTCAACTCCCTATAGAACATAGATCTTGAACAACAAAAAACTTTCTAAGCCATTCTGTTTGGTGCAGCTGTGTTGTGTTAAAATAAAAACGGAGGCTACCAACTCTAACTGATGTTATTCGTAATTGATTTTATCGTGAAGAAATGCATAGGCGACAAGCAATTGGACATCAAATGGATACACAAATTGATAAACAATGTCGTCTTAGAAGACATCGATTTCGCAGATAATCCTGGTTTCCTGAGTGCATAGACGCCCAAGATAAGCTAAATCGATTCCATTACTTTGCGAAGTAAACAGGCCTTTAGAACAATACACACAATTAATGCCTTGATTTTACCGACATTATAAATGACATTCAATTGAATGAAGAGCTTTTACAAAGAGTTGCCCACTTCGAATAAGTCAGCAGCATGTCACGGAATGTGTCTTTAATAAGCACAAACATATTTTGATATCAAATATGCTAAGCAGGCACACGAAATATGTCTTATACCCATGCTAGTAACATATGAATGCGATAGCTGGAAATCCACTAAATATATGAATACCTTTTTAAAAAAAATGATTACTTAAGCTGAAGAAACTTTTCACAAAAAAAAACTAAGTGAAGAAACCAAAGAAAAATACATATCGAGTAATATACGGATAACATGCTGGAAGTACATTGCGTGATGATGTTGTGCTTAAAAAAGACGAAAGAAGACTTCCAGAGCCATGCAGTTAAAAGAGTGAAATCAACTATGGATTTAAGAAAAAAGCAAGTCCTAGCAATGAATCTTCAGTCTTGAATAGTTGTGTTATCTGTTCTATGTGGCGTCTTCTGTCCAAGAGGAACTAACTAATACATGTTTATGTTTGAGTGTGTGTGGTTTTTTGCTGCATTATTTTATATTCTAGCTTATGGTCATCCGCGCGTATGCAACAACAATGGCAGAAACCACAGAAGATGAAGATAAGAGATGCTCCAAATTACATTGGATTCAATCCCCAAAGAAGAACAACTTTACGTGCTGTGCGATCTAAATGCACGCATTGGATCTGACCATCATTATGGTCATCATGCCTAGGTCATCATGGGTTTGGCAAAATGAACAATAATGGTCATAGACTTCTAGAATTTTGTTCCCTTAACAACCTGTGTGCTATCAATACCCTTTTCAGCGTTAAGAACTGACAAAATGCAACATCGCACCACCCAATGTCCGGTCATTGGCACCAGCTGGACTTTGTCCTAGTTCGCAGACAACACTGAAATAATGTTGGAATAATCCGAGCTTAAGATATCGCAGACTGTGACGCAGACCACGCACTTGTCGTAAGTAAAGTAAAAGCAACAACGAAAGGGACATACACATCTAGAGAACCATCCAGGCCCAGGATTAATATCGCTGCAACAAAATTACACGACAACCAAGTCGTGTTCAAGAATGCCTTCCAGAAATGCATGGTGAAAGCAAAAGACCTAGGCAATGTAGATGATTCAAGGAGCCGGCTAAAATCGCACACCATTTTCTGTGCAATCTCTTCTTTTGCTAAAGATAAACACTCTATCAAGGATTGGGTTAAAGAAAAAAAAAACTCGATGAAACTCATGCCACTTGTAAGTACAACGGAAATCAAGGCGATCTGCGAACGAGTACTGGTAAAAAAATATGTGCTCTACGATAGTAGTATACAATGTTCCAACTGGTTATTATTTAGGCGTAAATTAACAAAGATATATAGCAGGCGCATTTCGCGCGAAATGTACACGAGAGACAAGGGGAGTTAACCATGACCGCGCGTGTCCGGATGTTGACCTCTAGTCCCAGTGACCCCGGAAGTGACCTGTTTATGTCTGAGGTATGCTGACTTTGGAGTTCTTTATATACTTGAGCGATAGTGATAGGTTAGTAGATTATACAACATCAATGAAAAACAATAGCATTAAATATAAAACAGAAAGCAAAAGATATACTTTATTCTTTTATTATTTCAATAGGTGTATAACATACAGTGGATATTATATAACATTACAAACATATTTAGTATACGAAGTAAATATATAGTACAAGGATAACATTTATTTATAGCTATGTAGTTGGATGTCCGCTTAGCTCTATGTCACAAATGTGATATAAAGGGTGAAACTGTTAGAGGTTGCTGGGTAGTCTAAGCTGGTAGTGTAAAGAGTTAAATATCTAGAGGCGTAGTCGAGACGTTATCATCAGCTACATTTCTTTTTATATAGAAATAGGAAAGAGCATTTCTTGTTTGACTGTAGGAAAATATGGAATTATTTAAGACTTTGAAACCTACATTTTTCCCACCCTTAGCCTTTTGCGTGGCGAGAACCTCTAAAAACATATCTTTATCTAATTTGTTGTGTTGCTTGCTTAACCCTTTACAACTGATTTTATCATAATCCCCACTACAATGGTACGTCTTACTACATAAGCTAACAAGAGCTGTCCCTTCGTACTCTAGTTTAAAAAGCCCGGGCGTTCGTTTGGTGTACGCTTTAACACCCTTACAGTTTATACAGTCTGTCTTGCTAAAATGTTCATCGCAAAACTCGGCGGGAAACCAGTCTTTATATACACTATTAAACTCATCCCGCAGACCTGACTTAACTATATCCTTCAACTTAGGTGCACTTAAATCCAAGTATAAACTATCAGTATCTGTTTCACATAACTGAAAGTTGGACATATCTACAAACTTATCTAAGAACTCGAAATAAAAATCTAACATACGAAGTTTTGCATATTGATAGACGAAGAAACCGATTTGTAGGGGTATTTACCTTACCGCCAGTGTAACACATTAATAACATTGAATATCAATTTCAAAAAGACTTGAAATATCTACTTTTTAAAGAACCAATAAGATAAACACATGAAAAACGAAGGAATAATACACGCGACAAGGCTTAACATACGTACTTTATACACATCACCATTAATACAACTGAAATTCCTTTAATGATAACCTATCACATCGTTATGAGCTAAGAGAAAAACAGAAAAAAAATATTTAAACTTACATCATAAAAATAGATCCACAACACAGACCGGTAGACTGAACAGTACTATGAAAATAAACTTCCGTGAATCAATCGCGCTTATAACAAGAAGTTTCACATGCGACTAGTTTAAATATAATCTGGTAAATAAAAAGTTGGACGACACTATTCCACTCTCGACTAACATCTAGGCTAACCAATCAGAGAAGAGGATTTCTATTGGACACCCATCAACGAAATAACTGACCTTTAGATTAACCAATCTGAGAAGAGGATTTCTATCGGACACCCCACCAACGAAATGACTGGCCTCTGGATTAACTAATCAGAGAAGAGGACTACTTTTATCGTGATAACTGACCTCATTTTCCACTTGAAGTGCTGTCGAGTCTGACGCATGGGTTACTTTAAAGCGATTCGGTCCTGATACAATCCACCTGTCGGGTCATTGGTGGGGGAAATAATTCATGTGGCGGGTTACTTGAACGCGCTTTGACCCCTGATGTAATACCAGAGGAGTTCCATGACAGTCATAATAGTTAGACACAACGAGCAGAAAGTTATATTCAAAGTCCAAAAAGAGTGGTCAAATCACTAACATTTTACCTCCAGAACACAAAAATGTAGGCTCATACTCAAAAAAGCGACCTCAAAACCATAAAAATCTACTCACATAGTCATACTAGTTAGACACATCGAACAGATAGTTACAGCCAAAGTCCCCCCCCCCCCCAAAAAAAAAAATGTTTGGTCAAATCGAAAATATTTTACCCACAGAACACAAAAATGTAGGCTCATACTCAAAAAATTCGACCTCAACACCATAAAAAGCTACTCTCATAGTCATACTAGTTAGACACATCGAACAGATAGTTACATCCAAAGTCCCAAAAAGAGTGGCCAAATCACTAACATTTTACCTCCAGAACACAAAAATGTAGGCTCATACTCAAAAAGCGACCTCAAAACCATAAAAATCTACTCACATAGTCATACTAGTTAGACACATCGAACAGATAGTTACAGCCAAAGTCCCAAAAAAAAAGTTTGGTCAAATCGAAAATATTTTACCCACAGAACACAAAAATGTAGGCTCATACTCAAAAAATCGACCTCAACACCATAAAAAGCTACTCACATAGTCATACTAGTTAGACACATCGAACAGATAGTTACATCCAAAGTCCCAAAATGAGTGGCCAAATCACTAACATTTTACCTCCAGAACACAAAAATTTAGGCTCATACTAAAAAAGTCGACCTAAAAATCCCAAAAAAAGCTACTCACATAGTCATAATAGTTAGACATAACGAGTAGAAAGTTATATTCAAGGTCCAAAAAACGTTATTTTAGACATCCCCATAGCAAAAAGGTACTTATAACTCACTTTCGAAATTGTTACCCCATTACTATTTTTAGGGATACGCCCATAAAATCGGTAAAAATCGTAAATTTTTACTCTAGGCATACCCCCAAACTTTATTTTAGACATCCACATTGCAAAAATTTACATAAAAAAACCACTTTTAGGATTTTACCCCTTAGCATTTTTGAGGGTTACGCCCATGAAATCGGTAGAAATCGTAAATTTTCACGCTAGTCATACCCCAAACTTTATTTTAGACATCCCCATTGCAAAAATTTACATTAAAAACCACTTTTAGGATTTTACCCCCTTATAATTTTTTGAGGGTTACGCCCATGAAATCGGTAAAAATCGTAAATTTTCACTCTAGGCATACCCCAAACTTTATTTTAGACATCCCCACACCAAAAATTAACTTAAAAATCACTTTTGAAATTGTTACCCCCTTACCATTTTTGAGGGTTACGCCCATGGAATCGATAAAAATCGTAAATTTAGCACGCAGGCTTACCTAAAACTTTATTTTAGACATCCCCATTGCAAAAATTAACTTAAAAATCACTTTTCAAATTTGTTACCCCCTTAACATTTTTGAGGGTTACGCCCCTGAAATCGATAAAAATCGTAAATTTAGCACGTAGGCTTACTTAAAACTTTATTTTAGACATCCCCATACCAAAAATTTACTTAAAAATCACTTTTGAAATTGTAACCCCCCCTTACCATTTTTGAGGGTTACGCCCCTGAAATCGATAAAAAATTGAAATATAACCTCAAGGCATACCTCCCACATAATATTTGACACCCCTACATATCAAATTCCAACAAAAAAACAACAAAAAGCTAGTAGTAGGTGTGGCTGTTTACCCACTCTAAAGGTGCATGTACATGCACCGAAAGACAATAGATTTGGCACCGATACTGTTTCGTACAGTAAATCGGTGCCAAAACCGCACCAGAAGTAGTATGTTCGGGTAGGTTCACCGCCACACCTACTACTAGCTTTTTTTTTTATGTGTTCTGGAGGTAAAATGTTAGTGATTTGGCCACTCTTTTTGGGACTTTGGATGTAACTATCTGTTCGATGTGTCTAACTAGTATGACTATGTGTGTAGCTTTTTATGGTGTTGAGGTCGATTTTTTGAGTATGAGCCTACATTTTTGTGTTCTGTGGGTAAAATATTTTCGATTTGACCAAACTTTTTTTTTTGGGGACTTTGGCTGTAACTATCTATCTGTTCGATGTGTCTAACTAGTATGACTATGTGATTAGATTTTTATGGTTTTGAGGTCGCTTTTTGAGTATGAGCCTACATTTTTGTGTTCTGGAGGTAAAATGTTAGTGATTTGGCCACTCTTTTTGGGACTTTGGATGTAACTATCTGTTCGATGTGTCTAACTAGTATGACTATGTGAGTAGCTTTTTATGGTGTTGAGGTCGATTTTTTGAGTATGAGCCTACATTTTTGTGTTCTGTGGGTAAAATATTTTCGATTTGACCAAACTTTTTTTTTTTGGGACTTTGGCTGTAACTATCTGTTCGATGTGTCTAACTAGTAAGACTATGTGAGTAGATTTTTATGGTTTTGAGGTCGCTTTTTGAGTATGAGCCTACGTTTTTATGTTCTGGAGGTAAAATGTTAGTGATTTGGCCACTCTTTTTGGGACTTTGGATGTAACTATCTGTTCGATGTGTCTAACTAGTATGACTATGTGAGTAGCTTTTTATGGTGTTGAGGTCGATTTTTTGAGTATGAGCCTACATTTTTGTGTTCTGTGGGTAAAATATTTTCGATTTGACCAAACTTTTTTTTTTTTGGGGACTTTGGCTGTAACTATCTGTTCGATGTGTCTAACTAGTATGACTATGTGAGTAGATTTTTATGGTTTTGAGGTCGCTTTTTGAGTATGAGCCTACATTTTTGTGTTCTGGAGGTAAAATGTTAGTGATTTGGCCACTCTTTTTGGGACTTTGGATGTAACTATCTGTTCGATGTGTCTAACTAGTATGACTATGAGAGTAGCTTTTTATGGTGTTGAGGTCGATTTTTTTAGTATGAGCCTACATTTTTGTGCTCTGTGGGTAAAATATTTTCGATTTGACCAAATTTTTTTTTTTTGGGGGGGGGGGGACTTTGGCTGTAACTATCTGTTCGATGTGTCTAACTAGTATGACTATGTGAGTAGATTTTTATGGTTTTGATGTCGCTTTTTTGAGTATGAGCCTACATTTTTGTGTTCTGGAGGTAAAATGTTAGTGATTTGGCCACTCTTTTTGGGACTTTGGATGTAACTATCTGTTCGATGTGTCTAACTAGTATGACTATGTGAGTAGCTTTTTATGGTGTTGAGGTCGATTTTTTGAGTATGAGCCTACATTTTTGTGTTCTGTGGGTAAAATATTTTCGATTTGACCAAATTTTTTTTTTGGGGACTTTGGCTGTAACTATCTGTTCGATGTGTCTAACTAGTATGACTATATGAGTAGATTTTTATGGTTTTGATGTCGCTTTTTTGAGTATGAGCCTACATTTTTGTGTTCTGGAGGTAAAATGTTAGTGATTTGGCCACTCTTTTTTGGGACTTTGGATGTAACTATCTGTTCGATGTGTCTAACTAGTATGACTATGTGATTAGCTTTTTATGGTGTTGAGGTCGATTTTTTGAGTATGAGCCTACATTTTTGTGTTCTGTGGGTAAAATATTTTCGATTTGACCAAACTTTTTTTTTGGGGGACTTTGGCTGTAACTATCTGTTCGATGTGTCTAACTAGTATGACTATGTGAGTAGATTTTTATGGTTTTGAGGTCGCTTTTTTGAGTATGAGCCTACATTTTTGTGTTCTGGAGGTAAAATGTTAGTGATTTGACCACTCTTTTTGGGACTTTGGATGTAACTATCTGTTCGATGTGTCTAACTAGTATGACTATGTGAGTAGATTTTTTTGATGGTTTTGAGTCGCTTTTTTATGGGGGGGGGAGGAGACTTTTTTGGCTGTAACTATCTGTTCGATGTGTCTAACTAGTATGACTATGTGAGTAGATTTTTATGGTTTTGATGTCGCTTTTTTGAGTATGAGCCTACATTTTTGTGTTCTGGAGGTAAAATGTTAGTGATTTGGCCACTCTTTTTGGGACTTTGGATGTAACTATCTGTTCGATGTGTCTAACTAGTATGACTATGAGAGTAGCTTTTTATGGTGTTGAGGTCGATTTTTTTGAGTATGAGCCTACATTTTTGTGTTCTGTGGGTAAAATATTTTCGATTTGACCAAACTTTTTTTTTGGGGGGGACTTTGGCTGTAACTATCTGTTCGATGTGTCTAACTAGTATGACTATGTGAGTAGATTTTTATGGTTTTGAGGTCGCTTTTTTGAGTATGAGCCTACATTTTTGTGTTCTGGAGGTAAAATGTTAGTGATTTGACCACTCTTTTTGGACTTTGAATATAACTTTCTGCTCGTTGTGTCTAACTATTATGACTGTCATGGAACTCCTCTGGTATTACATCAGGGGTCAAAGCGCGTTCAAGTAACCCGCCACATGAATTATTTCCCCCACCAATGACCCGACAGGTGGATTGTATCAGGACCGAATCGCTTTAAAGTAACCCATGCGTCAGACTCGACAGCACTTCAAGTGGAAAATGAGGTCAGTTATCACGATAAAAGTAGTCCTCTTCTCTGATTAGTTAATCCAGAGGCCAGTCATTTCGTTGGTGGGGTGTCCGATAGAAATCCTCTTCTCTGATTGGTTAATCTAAAGGTCAGTTATTTCGTTGATGGGTGTCCAATAGAAATCCTCTTCTCTGATTGGTTAGCCTAGATGTTAGTCGAGAGTGGAA
Organism: Megaustenia siamemsis; assembly: GCA_032433765.1. Taxonomy (NCBI): domain Eukaryota; kingdom Metazoa; phylum Mollusca; class Gastropoda; order Stylommatophora; family Ariophantidae; genus Megaustenia; species Megaustenia siamemsis. Next base: position 67,476,833 of record JAVIAB010000092.1, on the reverse strand, counting down.
TAGTGTCGTCCAACTTTTTATTTACCAGATTATATTTAAACTAGTCGCATGTGAAACTTCTTGTTATAAGCGCGATTGATTCACGGAAGTTTATTTTCATAGTACTGTTCAGTCTACCGGTCTGTGTTGTGGATCTATTTTTATGATGTAAGTTTAAATATTTTTTTTTCTGTTTTTCTCTTAGCTCATAACGATGTGATAGGTTATCATTAAAGGAATTTCAGTTGTATTAATGGTGATGTGTATAAAGTACGTATGTTAAGCCTTGTCGCGTGTATTATTCCTTCGTTTTTCATGTGTTTATCTTATTGGTTCTTTAAAAAGTAGATATTTCAAGTCTTTTTGAAATTGATATTCAATGTTATTAATGTGTTACACTGGCGGTAAGGTAAATACCCCTACAAATCGGTTTCTTCGTCTATCAATATGCAAAACTTCGTATGTTAGATTTTTATTTCGAGTTCTAAGATAAGTTTGTAGATAGGTCCAACTTTCAGTTAAGTGAAACAGATACTGATAGTTTATACTTGGATTTATGTGCACCTAAGTTAACAGCTGAGATCCTCAAGGCAATTGATAGCCATAATCTAATACATCTCCAAAAAATGTTCAACATCATTTGGAAAACAGAGAAGACGCCTCATAAATGGAAAAAAGGAATCATTGTTAAGATCCCAAAAAGGGCAATCTTAGAGATTGTAACAACTGGAGAGGCGTGACACTTTTGTCAGTTGCCTCAAAGTTATTCTGCAAAATCATCCTAAATAGAATACAGGATTCAATAGATACAGTAATGCGTGAAGAACAGGCTGGGTTTAGAAAAGGGAGAAGCTGTATTGACCACATTTTCACTCTACGACTTATATTGGAGGAACACATTGAAAAGCAAAAACCTTTTGTACTTAACTTCATCGACTTCAAAAAAGCATTTGATAGTATTCATAGAGATTCTTTGTGGAAAATTCTGAAGCAATATGGTTTACCATCAAAAATCATAAATATTATCAAAGACATGTATGATGGTTACACATGTGCAGTTCGAACAGAGGAAGGACTGAGCGAATGTTTCCCAATAGAAACTGGGGTTAAACAAGGATGTATTTTATCGCCCTTGTTATTTGGAATTGTTATGGACTTCATAATGAAGAAATGCTGCACTGGTAATAAAGGCATCGAATGGATACAAGGAGACCATTTGGAGGACCTCGACTTTGCTGATGACATAGTCCTCATCAGCAGTCAGATAAAAACGATGCAGGAAAACACAAAAGAACTATCATCAATAGCCAGCAAAATTGGGCTTGAGATCAATCATGAAAAGACTAAAGTCATGACTAGTTTAATTCCAACAGGTGACAAAATATACATGGAAAACAAACCAGTAGAAGAGATCGATCACTTTATCTATCTTGGAAGTCACATTGATCGAGAAGGGGATACGAGCAAAGAAATTAAAATCAGAATAGCTAAAGCAGCAATGTCTTTCAGAAGCCTTGAAAAGTTGTGGAAATCAAAACTTATCAGCACAAACACAAAACTTAGGCTATTCAAATCAAATGTACTATCAACCCTTACGTATGCGTGTGAAAGCTGGAAAACAACAAGAGATATAGAAACAAAGTTGAACGCATTTGAAAATAAATGTCTAAGGAAAATACTTGGTATAGCATGGAACGAATTCAAAACAAATGAGGAAATTAGAGAAATCGCCAATCAACCACTAATATCTTCAGTAATAAAGAAAAGACGATGGTCATACGTTGGACATGTGATGAGAAGAGATAATAACCGAATAGCAAAGCAAGCCCTCATATGGGAAACAACAGGTAAAAGAAAAAGAGGAAGACCCAGGGAGACACTGAGAAGAACATTGATGAGAGAGGCAAGAGCAGCAGGAGTCGGCTCCCTCAATGAGATAGAACTGCTTGCACAGAACAGAGACAGATGGCGAGATTTGATAAAATATCTTTAAAAGAAAACTGCTAGAACAAAAAAATCCATATAGGAGGTGTATCTTGGTCTACGCCCTATGGGCCGGTTACGGCTCGAAAGGTCAATAGATAGATAGAAGTTGAAGGATATAGTTAAGTCAGGTCTGCGGGATGAGTTTAATAGTGTATATAAAGACTGGTTTCCCGCCGAGTTTTGCGATGAACATTTTAGCAAGACAGACTGTATAAACTGTAAGGGTGTTAAAGCGTACACCAAACGAACGCCCGGGCTTTTTAAACTAGAGTACGAAGGGACAGCTCTTGTTAGCTTATGTAGTAAGACGTACCATTGTAGTGGGGATTATGATAAAATCAGTTGTAAAGGGTTAAGCAAGCAACACAACAAATTAGATAAAGATATGTTTTTAGAGGTTCTCGCCACGCAAAAGGCTAAGGGTGGGAAAAATGTAGGTTTCAAAGTCTTAAATAATTCCATATTTTCCTACAGTCAAACAAGAAATGCTCTTTCCTATTTCTATATAAAAAGAAATGTAGCTGATGATAACGTCTCGACTACGCCTCTAGATATTTAACTCTTTACACTACCAGCTTAGACTACCCAGGAACCTCTAACAGTTTCACCCCTTATATCACATTTGTGACATAGAGCTAAGCGGACATCCAACTACATAGCTATAAATAAATGTTATCCTTGTACTATATATTTACTTCGTATACTAAATATGTTTGTAATGTTATGTAATATCCACTGTATGTTATACACCTATTGAGATAATAAAAGAATAAAGTATATCTTTTGCTTTCTGTTTTATATTTAATGCTATTGTTTTTCATTGATGTTGTATAATCTACTAACCTATCACTATCGCTCAAGTATATAAAGAACTCCAAAGTCAGCATACCTCAGACATAAACAGGTCACTTCCGGGGTCACTGGGACTAGAGGTCAACATCCGGACACGCGCGGTCATGGTTAACTCCCCTTGTCTCTCGTGTACATTTCGCGCGAAATGCGCCTGCTATATATCTTTGTTAATTTACGCCTAAATAATAACCAGTTGGAACATTGTATACTAATTACGATCCAGCAACGAAAGTTGCTGAACAGGGCAGGACGGTCACGAACTTTATATAACAACATTAAGATTATAATAATATGGTATAGGCTATCATTAAGCTATCTGAAATTAATAGTCTGTTTTCTGATACAGTGGAACCCTGATATCCCAATTTTGTTTATGCCTCTTTAGTCGAACAACTCGGAATTGTAGTAAATTTGATATATGTCTGTATAGTCGTTTGAATTCACACAATATTCGGACCTTATTTCCTGTTACTCGGTTTCCATAAATTTAGCTGTTTTTTTTCTGGTTTTTTTTTTAGGCTTCTTACTTTTTTTCTATTGTTCGCGTTGGAGATTTTGTTTTTAGCCTATTTTACCGAATCCTTTTTTCTTAAAAAAATATTTTATTTCAAAGTATTTGTTATAATAAATTTACAATACACTAAAGAAATCCTAAGCTGCCCAGAGGACAGCAATATGTAGCCAAGGAGTCTCCTTCACAGAGGATGAGGAAACTGTGCGTGTATTATTATAGAGGTTGCGATAAATAGTAATCATCTACGGTCTTGACAGTACACAGTATATATGTTATTATGATTTCTCTCCGCTGCATTTGTGATGTTTTTATTTAAGTTATTGCATTTTAGTTACGCACAGTAATATTTTAAAATTATATTTAAAATAATTATTCTGAATTTTAGCGCCATTTTAGTTATTGTGTGCGCTTATTAAAATAAGTATCCAAAGCAGTGTAAAAATAGTTTTTTACAGAGTTGACAAGTATACAATTTACTTACAGGCAATATCCAGGAAACTACCAAATATAAACTTCAACGTCAATTTATTGTGATATAAAATGAATTAATTTATTTGTTCTTATTCTGAAATGATGAATAAATCAAAGCAATTGAAATTTTAGCTAAAAACAACAGTGTCATGGCTTGTATAAAAATTCATCCTCTATATCTCCTCTCGAGTTGTTGTGTATTTCGTGAAGCAAATCATTACATAATTGTTCTCTCTACCACCACTCTTTCTCTCACCTCCTTGTCTATGGAAATTATCATGATGATCACAATTAGTAAAATATCAGCAAATTATTGTCTTGCAAAAACGACATGACGTTTTGTGTATTATTATTTTATGTGTCTAAATTGTTACTTGTATTTTTCTAATCTAAATTGCTTTTCTTATTGTCATATTATTAATTTACTTTATCTTTATTGTGATGCTCTCATTTTTCTCTATGTGAAGTTGCATTTTTATTATATGTTGTAATTTGTCTGCCATTTAGGACAATATCCAGCCCGCCATTAATTTTTTTCTCGCTAGTTTTGTCTTTTATTCTAATAATCTTTGGTACCGCTTTTTTACTTCATTTTCTAAACGCTTTCTAAAGAAATGTCTTCATAATTATTGAAGCATCTGGTCTCTTTTGTATTCTTGACTGTCATATTACATTTCTGTCAATTATTCACTTGCTTGTTTGGAAAGTTTGAAAGAGGGACTTACAGTGCTTTATAGAAACTATAATACCTTTAGGGAAAAAAAATCATGTTGATGAGAGGGGGAATGAATGTCGCAAGAAAAGTCAGCATGGGAAATTATGTTTATATATATATATATTTTAATATTTTCAACCATGTTCGGGCCACCGGGTTCCCAAATTGTTACAAATTATGCAATGCAGTATAGACTACAAGTATGTCAACAGATCTAGTGACACCAGTACTTAATCTAGCTTTATGTATTCGTTCTTCTTCTTTCCTTCCTCTTCTTCTTCTTCTTTCCTTCCTCATCTGCCTTTCAGCGTCGAGGGAAGATATAATTTGCAGTCTTTTGCTCTTCTGTTCGCCGCTGCTGCAGTTATGTTTCCTAGTGCTTCTAATATTCCATCCATCCAACTTTTTCGTGGTCGACCCTTGGTTCTGGTGTTCTCACAACGTTTGTTGAAGGCTCGTTGTGTTGTGTTTTGTTCTTTCTGCTTTGTCACGTGGCCAAACCATTTTATCTGTTGCTTCCTTATATATTCTATGGCGGGGGCTATTCCTAGCTTTTTTCTCAGTTCTTCATTTCTGATCTTATCTCTCAGACTATTATGTATTCTTTGATATTGAAATATTGTTTCTCCTATACTCATTTGATTAAAGGTACAAATGTTCACGAATATCTTTGTTCTCATTTTTTCCACCTAGACTATGTTTTCTCATCAACTCTTCAAAGCCTCGATTGTATGTTCCTACTTTTGTGTTTAGGTCCCTCATCAAGATTATATCTTTCTCTATTTTATGAAAACTATCTTTAACTAATTCTTATTTATCATTGGTTGGTGTATAGCATTGGATAATATGCATTTTTTATTTGGTCTTTTGCTGTTTTAAATGTTGCTCTTATTAATCTTAACCCTACTGCTTCCCATTCTATTAGCGTCTCTTGATAACAATGAAGTCACCCAACCCTATGTTGTGCTCCAGGTTCCTGGTGTCCTGATGATAAAATCATATCTCCTGTGGTTAAGTTTATTCTTTCTGCCGTTATAATTTTTTTCACTGATTCCTATATAATATCCGTTTGTGTGTCCGTCCGTCCGCCCTTCCATTCGAATATATACATATATTCCATTTCTGCCGCTGCTTGTGCAGCTTACCTTGCTCATTTAAAGTACGTACATTCCAAGTGCCAAACCTGGAAGATTTTCTGGTAGAAAAATGGTGAGTCAGAGACCCGGACTCCTTGCGGCTTTCTCCAGATTGTGTCATACATCTCTTAGACAATGAGTACTTATCTTTCCTGGATGGCGGATTAATTTGTTTCCCACTTTCTTTGATTTGTCCAAGTTTGTGGAGTATTTATAACTTATGTTTTTACAGTACAGGATAACCAGACCGACGCCCCTCCTTAGTCGCCTCTTACGAAGACGACTGGCAGGGAACAGCTCCACAATTCTTTACTTACCTTTCGGGCCTCGGCAGTTCACGAGCGATTTCTGTGGGTCAGTTCACGAATATTTTTCCCAACGTCTTCTGGTGTTATGATGGTGACTTAATGCCATCATCGCTCGTCATTTTGAACAGACCTAATACTCTGCTAAAAATGTCATAAATCAAAACGGACCAAAAATCAAAGACCTGTTTTCGACCTACATAATCTTCACTAAGGCATGCAGAAGTATTTGGAGGGTCTCAGTAGCAGATTTGCCGAAATTCACCTAAAATTTAATGCAAACACTTTAGTCCAATTTGTCAAACATCGCAGTAGCGGCCTACGCGTAAGTCGAAAAAAAACGTGTAGAAGTTTACAACGAATAGACAGCATGATCCAAGGTGACACAGACTAAGTAAACTTCGAAGCTTTAACGTTTAGATTTTCGCGTGAATATGTCAAGTTGTTACGTCATAGTATAGTCCGGTGACTTTATGATAGCCCCACTTTATAAGGTGCTTTTATAGGTAATCACCTGATTCTCTGAGAATAGGGACTGTATATTTAATCAAATGTTTTTGAAAAATAAAACGTCTACGTTGAACATGGTGTCTCAATGATGTATGTCTGCATAATATACTCAGCAATTCCCTACTCCTTCTCCCGCTGTAATGACCTGTCAACAAACATATTCACCTTGAACATGAAACTATTTAGTCCACTTGAGCTGGCCTATAATATTCTTTGCGTATGAACTCAATCCGAACTTCTTCCTTGTGATAACCAAAGTATAAGCCACCATTCTTACATTTATGGTTGTAATATTAAAGACTTTTGCCACTATCTCCAAATTGCACTATTTAACATTAAGACTGGCGAGGAGCATTAAGACTGATTAAATTCCTCCAATCTGACCGTCACAAGGTGACTCAAAGGAATAAATAGTGCTCTTCGCCACCCCTGCTCCAAAGGGACGCTAAATGGGCGTAGATGCGATGTATTTCGATTTATTTGCACTTTTCGACCCAACACATCCGACTTCAACAAGGACTTATTGTACATCGGGTTGTCTTCTCTCTTAGAGCCACACTTTCTCGGTTACATTAGATAGACAGTTTTCAGGAGCACCGCTACGAGGTAGAGCAGAGTCTTGATCAGCTCTGTTGCTCGCCGTTCCTGACGCATGCAGTAAGCGTTGTGGCTAGAGTGACGTCTTGGCGCCCGGATTGGTTACATTAATTTAATTAGACTTTTTTCTTCTTTTTCCTACCATGAAAACCAAACTTAAAAAAATAAGATGAAGTTCGTTAGGTCAACTAGAGTGGTGAACACCTTCCCCTCCCCCCCCCCCAAAAAAAAAAAAAAAAAAAAAATGTAATGGTACAGTTTGATATTGTACCATTTCAGCATTTTTCCCTTGTAGAATTACATTTTATGAACAAAATTAATTAATCTTATAGAAAAAAAAATTAATTAATCTTATAGAAATGAAGCAGAAATGTGTATAAAGTGACTGTACTGGATGACCAATATTTAATTCACGTCATTTACGTTTATATCTGATGCTAGCGGCCGAACTATGTTGCTTTCCACGAGACATTCCTGCATCCTTCATAAATTATCCTCAGTCTGGGTTACTCTGTGTCATTCGGGACTTTATATATTATGTTATAATACATATATATATATATATATATATATATATATATACACACACACACACATATACATATAGGGAGCCGCGATAGCTCAGTGGTTAGTGAACTGGACCACAAAGGATAAGAGGTAGTGTTCGATCCCATCCGACGGCTACCGGTTCACCCAGCCTTTAATGGGTACCGGATTTTTTTCCGGGAAAGTAAAGTAGCACGGGCGTAATACCGACCACATTACCCCAAAAATCATGTGCTGAAGGTCTGTAAAATTTATGGTCACTAACACCATATTCCCTATACGCCACTTGGCCTGACGGCGGTACTTTACTTTTTACATATACATATATATACATACATACACACATATATATATATACAGACATATATAGATATACAAAGTGATGAAAATAACACAGAGATGGAGGTGGAAAAAACCCAGAATATGACGGAGTGAAAACTTCGAGCAGGAGCATCATGTGTCAGTGGTTAAGCTGATCCACAGACAAGTGAGATCTAATACTAGCTACACTAAACTACCCAAATACTACTAACTAACCACAGAGTGTAAGAGGGATGAAGTGGAGATCGTATTTAATTAATGCATTTTTGTAAGCAAAGGAGAGCAGGTGACTGAATGGATAAACGCTGGCCTATTTCTAGAAGAATAAGGCCAAAGTAAATTCAAATTACGGTAAAGACGGGGAAAAAAAACACTAATATTTTTAATACTTAAAAGTTGATTATAACTCTGACCCGAACACCTTTCAGAGACTAAAGATAGTAAAACACAGTAATTGTTGTATGGCGAATTTAGGGAATGAAATATACCCCTCTGTCAGCCGTGTTATCAAAATAAAGAATGAAATAGTGTATGTTATGTAGAAACGGAAAGGTACATGTTTCTTCCGAAATAGGAAAACTACACAGACAGATGACGCATACTTGATAATGGAAAGAGTAAAAGTATATAGAAAAAAAACCAGTGATGCTTTAAAATCTTATTTTTGGGCTAAAAGAATAGCAACTAGTTTATCCATCGTTCAAAAAGTGCCTCTTGGAGGTAGACCCCAAAGCCCATAGACCAGTGAAAAAGAGTTGAAGGTCTAGTGGGGAAGTAAATAAAAGAACCGGACTGAAAAAGACTGAAAAGAAAAGTTGTTTTCAGTAATGAAAGACATTTCTTCGTCCAGGAGACAACGAAGTTTGGAGGTCACTGATTTGAGTTTGTCATTATTCTTTTTATTTAAAACTTTTTCTTTGATGTTCTCATGCTTTGTTTCGATTAGATGAGCAAGGGTGTGTATATCAGTAATACACAATGTCTAGAATGTGTGTATACAAAAAGTAAACAAATGTTAATACATCACATAAATTGAGCAAACGATAATAAAGAATGTAGCAAAAAAAAATCGTGTTTTACTTTCGCGTGTTTTTTGTAGGTCACAAATATGACTTCATATATTATAATCATCATGCTCGTCAAATTCGATGAAAATGAATTACAAAAACGGCAGTTATTTTCTTTATTTTTTTATTCTACAAAATGATCATAAGAAATTTTTTTTTTTAAATTATATATATATATATATATATATATATAATTTTTTTTGATCATTCATGTCACGCTTATAACGCAACTACAGCACTCCTTCGTGTCATTCATTTTGTAAACATTAGTTATAATCTTTTCTTGTTATTTAGATCAAATTTTAAAGAGTCAATTACAATATGTTTTCTGTGCATCAGTCCATTTTTCAGCGAGACAACTGCAATTTTGTCTTGTGTGTGCATCGAACATCTCTTTAGAACGTCAACTATATTATATTTTACTGTGAGTATATATTTCACACTCTTGTCGCAATTTAAAAGTAAACTTCAATGCTATTTTCTGCCAGGCATCCCACCTTTATATTGTTGGTCGCAATATTATTTGTGACTAGAGCCACTGTTAAAAGAACATTAGACTGTTATTTAGGCATCTAACATATCATTAACATGAACACCACCTGACAAACGAAGTAGAGGCAGACCATTGATGACATGGCGACGAACCATACATGATGAAATGAAAGAGGCTGGCAGGTCCTGGCGAGAGTTGTCTATTCATGCTCCAGACCGGATTGGGTGGAGATCTTTTGTGGGTGCCTTATGCTCGGACCGGAGTTCAGAGGACTAAGAAGAAAATGACTGTTATTTATTGGCGATTCAGATCACATTTCAAGGTCTATTGCAGTGATCTTTCTTGTAATTCAAGCCACAGTTTAGAAGGTGATTTCAATGTTCTTTACTTGTAATCTAGGCGATAAAAAAAAAAAAAAAGTTACAATCTTCTTTCTTGTCATTCAGTCCACTCTATAAACTCTTCTACCATGTTCTTTTTTGTCATTCAGGTAACTTTCTAAAACATCTACTATTGTCTTCACTGCTAAGTTTTCTTTAAATCAAGTACTAGACTGGATAGCACTTTCGGTCCAACCACTACAGTAAATATTATATAAATAAGTTGGATTTGTTTTAAGCAATCCACGTACAATATATTATATATTTCAGGCAGTCGTATGACTCAAAGTAATTATTCACTTTGTACTCGCAGAGGCCTAAACAACAGCCTCGATGATACTAAGTTCAACATCCTATCCTATCATATCCTATCCTATCCATGGAACCAGTGCTCTGCAGTCAGGAACACCCTATATCCGCCACACCACTTGTCACAGCACTTCCTTAATGGATCTATCAATTCCATTGACAAGATCGCTCCGTACACTCGACTGCAAATGCGACGACTCCAAACATCCTTCGGCGCCTCTTGCGTCATGCGTGGCAGGTAACAGTAGCTATATCCTTTTCTTCCCTCACCGTGAGGACTCCGGTAGCCACACGGGTCTAAACAATAGACTAATTAATGCATTAATTCATTTAATCAACATACAGCCGTGCAACAAACACTAGCCTAAGAAAGCGCTTCTGATAACAGTTAAATGTGTTTCAAACAAATCAGAAGTCACTCTTTATTCTCTAAACAATCTAAGGTGAACTCACCCATGTGGATAGCTCATGGGTTACTTTCGTCTGTGGCATTATGATCCTAAAGACTCGTGAAACGCCCAGAACGAGTATACTATCAGCCAAACTGCAGCCAGCAATAAACTTCCAGTCCGATTATAATACTTTTAAATAACTACCTACAACTTTCTTAGAACTGCGTGTCACAATCCTACCTTCGACAACAAGGAATGACGTATACATCATCACAAGTGTGCTTCTATGAGTATCAATTTATACGTATAAAAACACGAGAAATGTCTACTGCTAAACCGAATATCTCCATTGCCACAATGCGCAAAAACAATGAAATACTGTGTTAAAAATAATATAAATAACGAATTAGTTTATCAAACGAAGATTCGACAAATAAAATCATGTTGACATTACAAAATGACATATACAACTAGCAGAATTGAAGAATTCTACCAAAGTTTACATATGCTTTTAATGAAAATATCTCAGAAATGCAATCATTCAAATTTTCTAGCCATTACTCTCTCTCTCTCTCTCTCTCTCTCTCTATATATATATATATATATATATATATATATATATATATATATATATGTTCATATATATTAATGAATCAATGAAATATACACAGGAAGTCGGTGTTTTGTATATAAATTTTGTGAATATAAGGATCTTCTAGTGTCGTCTGCTCTCGTGTGGGCGATCCATTACTTCTTCAACAATCTCTCTTTAGTCTCTTTAGAACAATTTCATTTGATCTTTGCCATTTCCAAATCACTCTTCCGTGCTATTCCACATCTACTCCATGTGTGTTTCTCTCCCATTTTTTCGATAAAACTATAATGTAGTTAGTCATACGGTTTTACCATATCTTTTTGAGTATGTCTCATAATTTTCTTTTCACATTTGGGCTGTATTTTCTTCATTGCTATGATCAGCAATCTGTGTGTAGATAATTCTATGGAAGCTTGCTTTTTATTTATGTTTGGAAAACACATGCACACCTCTTCCTGGCATTCTGAGAAAGTCAAACGTGTTCAAAGCCATAAAATAACTGAAAAAAAAAATTGAAAGAAGGCGAAATTGGTGAATGCTTTGACCAAGCGGTCTTTACCTATCTCTCTCTGATTCTATCGTGAGTACCCCCCCCCCCCCCAGGACATACACCAGCAATGGTACTATATGTCGTAAAGATAGTTTTATTGGTCCGTGCCGCGAGGCGTTAGATATTATGTTCCTTTATATCTCTCAATTGTGTGCACTGTGTAACAGTTTCACTGTTCATCTTTTTTTTCGTGTCACGCCGTCAAACTATCCAGCATCTTTACCATTTGTCTAACTCTATTTTGCAGTATTCCCTCCGCCTCATGCTCATATATGCCCCGCTAACTGGGCTGCCTTTCCCTATTCGTAACTCCGTGTTACCACAAATGTAATTCATTTATACAAAGGTAGAATGTTTCAAAACCAATGTTGAAACATATTTCTTGCACAAAATTTGTCAATCTTTACAGAAATCGATTCTGAACAAATAACATTAATTGATTATAACGAATTTAAACGATTGATGTTTAGAAGAAATTTTCGTAGTGGTATTCCTGCTTGATAAAGAATTGTTTAACGAAGACAGAATTTGAAATGAAGTTCTCTGATTGTTACCATTTGTGTTGAGCTAGTTAAATAAACGTAGGCAGTGGGTTTATTCTTCTGAGCTGAAACCTTCAATGTTTTACCGATCATTCATCATCTGTTTTTTTATGTTATAGTTTGTATTTTACCATCATTCTATGGAAATAAACGGTTTGGTATAAAGTAAACAAGTTTAAGAATCACTGCTGTAGCAGAGTGACACCTATGTATATTCAATTATCTCAATATTCCTAAATATTATACTGTAAGAATATATAGCAGACATATTAAATGTTATAATAGAAACACGTGAAAAACTGTCAAACTCTGATGCACATTACAGGATATTGATTCCGGTGAAAAGCACTCGACTACTAGAGCAGTTGTACTAGCAGATACAAATATGCATAATGTATTTATGGTTTTTAGTGTACGGGTATCTAGGAATTTAATTGTTCTCACAGGAACATGTTCGCTTCATATACATCTGTATCTGACTATAATAGCACGATTTCATTCAGAGAAATGCTGCAATCATTGTTTATTATATTCAAGTAGTATGGTGGTTGTGCGCTGGCTGAACTACTCAGTCATGAAAGTGAGGACCTACCATGTCCAATTTTGAAAGTAGTAACAACAATAAGTGACACTGGCAAGTTTATCTTGAGATGCTGAACCCTAAGTGATGTAAGCCATTATAACAACTGTAGCTATTGTATACTACTATAACTAGCTGTAGCCGATTATATAATAACCTTGCTATTTAAATTACTAGTTTGATGAGCAGGTCATTTTTGATTGAGTTTTGTCATTGTTTTATCCCAAAGATGCCAGGTAAACTGTCGAACGCAGTCACCTTTCTGTAAACACAGCTTTCTTTCTGGACTAAACAACATTGCTTCAGTGGCTAGCACACTTCCTGTTTATCCACGTCATCAGTGATCGCTTGATTCACTTGACTTATTCTCAATGCCAATTTAGCTCTATCAATGTACACTCAGTTTATCTCTGTTTTGCTTCTATAAAATAAGTATTCTCAATTCTTTCTTACTAGGACGGCGTTTCACATAATGAGATATCCGGTGAGTGTATCATTTACTGCTAAACGCCCAATTAATATTAGTCAAAGTCTGTAATCATTTTTGAGAACATAGACCAAGACTATCCATTTACACACTTTTTTCTTCCAGTCAACACCACATGGTTCTATAACCGTTACCAGACAATGTAACGCCTCGAGTTTTTTGTTTTAATAAGTAGCAGTAGAGTAAAAAAAGAGTTATATTTTTTGTGTGGCAAACAATGCACGCATTGTTTCTTTTAAAACAAATTCAACTAGTTGTTTTAATTGCAACTGTAAAAAAAAAGAAAAGAAAAAAAATTACATGTAAATGTACCGCTAGCTTCAAACATTCCGCAAGTAAATAAAAAGTGATATTTTGTGGAAGAGGTTCTACGTTATGAGACCACAGGTAATTATATATATATATATATATATATATATATATATATATATATATATATACATACATACACACACATACATATACAATGCATATATATATATATATATATATATATATATATATATATATATATATATATATATATACATACACATATGTATGGAGGCGAAGGCGCGCCTCCCAGCACCAGAGCTGGAAGTTGTCAGCGACTCACAGCTGATGGCTTGCGCCAGGATCGGTGAACCAAAACCACCCAGACCCTGCTCCACCTCTCCGCGGTGCCTCCAGTAACAGACTAACCTGTCTAGTCTGGCCAAGCGTGCAGGGATCGAAGAGGGAAGACAAACCGGTACTAAAAAATGTCGTGCTGAAGTCGGATGTTTTGGGCCGAAAGGCGCAAATATAACAGTTATACTGCAAACCACAACACAACGCAGACACGTCCTCTACGTCCTTGTAAGGGCGGATGATGAACATCAATATTCTAGTCTACCACGATACTCAAGAATACGTTAGTCATCGGGCGAACGTAACCATCCAACCATACATATGTATATATATATACGTACATATACAATGCATATATATTATATTATATTATATTATATTATATTATATTATATTATATTATGTTATGTTATGTTATGTTATGTTATGTTATGTTATATTTATTCTGGTACTACTTGAGATAGGCTTATACTTATAAAAATAAATATTTCAAAGTTATAATTTTTCAGTACTTCTTTTTGTGTGAAATATTCAGTTATCTGCGGTTATAACGTCGATAACATCTAATTATCTTTAATTTTCTGCAGAAGAATTATACTGTGTAAAAATTATTTTTCTGAAATGAGCAAATACGATAGACAACAAAAATATAAATGACAGGCATTAAATATGCAAATCAGTGTTGTTCATCCGTCGGAAGTGAGAAATCAATTCATTTCGTCTAATTTTTCGTTAAGTGTATGTGAGTGAATATGACCTTTAAGTCCGAAGCGAGATTGGATTAACTTAGAGAACAGATCGTAGGTGTAATAATCCTACTAGTGAGTATCTATTTTAGAAACGGCTATACCCTGTAGAAGATATGTGCACTAAGAGTTCCGTCCTGTGTCACACGTTTTAATATCATTTATTTAAGACTTTAAATGAACATATCTTTAAAACACTTTTTGTGTTCGCCTTGTAATAGGCACGTCTCCACACAAGACATCAACAGTCCATTTTTAATAAATCTCTCTTTTTTCAGCATTTATTACCCAATATTAACACCTCTTTTAAATGTAATTACCCCCACGCTTTGGGAGCCGCGACAGCTCAGTGGTTAGTGAACTGGACTACCACGGACAAGGGGTAGGGTTCGATCCCAACCGACGGCTTCCGGGTTCACCCAGCCTTAAATGGGTACCGGATTTTTCTGGGAAAGTAAAGCAGCACGGGCGTAATACTGACCACATTACCCCAAAAATCATGTGCTGAAGGTCTGTAAAATATAGGTTCACTAACACCGTATTTCCCTATACGCCACTTGGCGTGACGGGGGTACTTTACTTTTTTTTACTTTACCCCCACGCTTTTGTGGTAATACATACACACACACACGCTCGCGCGCGCACGCACGCACACACACAAACATATATATATATGTATATATATATATATATATATGTATGTATATATATATATTTATATTCAGCTCTACATTTGAGAAATGCCTCACATTACCTGTATGACAATATATTTACATAGATAAATCTATGCTATTGTTTGGTCTATTGCAGACACAACTATCAAATTCAGCAATGGTAACGTTATAAACATACGCACATGTCGACGTGTGTGTAATATTGTGTTGATATCCGTATTTTTTAATGCCGTGTGCATGTCTATGTGCCGTGTTGTTGTTATCACTTCAGAACACCTTGCATTCCTAAGAGAATATGTGTGGAACCAAGAGGTAGTTGTTTGAACCTAAAAGTCAATTCGATGAAAGTAAATTAGACATTTTGTAGGGCATTTCAAACCCAAACTCACGTAACCGGTCTCTTAGGTCCACTAACTAGCCACATTGCTACCACGGCTTGTCTATGATGGCAAATCGCGCATTATAACTTTTATTTTAGAATAAATAGAACAACTTTACAAGAGTTAAGCACGTTTCTTCTCTCTGTCTCTCTTTCTTTCTCTCTCTCTCTCTCTCTCTCTCTCTCTCACACACACTTTTATCGCTCTACCTCTCTTAAACACAAATACATATACCCTTCTTTTTTTTATCTGACTTTTCTTTTATCTTTTCTTTTAGACATATAAATCACACACGTGTGTGTGTGTGCATGTATATACATATATATCGCCTGTCTGTCTGTCTGTCTCTTGCTTTCAATATGTGTATGATAATAAAAGTGGATAAATAAGAATACAAGTATTCTAGTGCTATCATAAATGAACATATTTTCCATATTCAATATTGCTTTCTGTAATGGATTTGCAGGGCGTGAGAGATGGATAGACATGTTTACTTAAATTAAACAACTTTGACTCTGTTACCAGACACATGAGCTGTTTTAATCACATACCTCTGTTTGATGCCTCGATAGTTTGTACAGTAAATAACTGTGTGATATAAATGACGTTTATAACAATTTATTGGCTAAATGTGTCAGTCGTAACGGGAGCAACCTATTTTAAAGAAGTGTCTAATGTTGTATTCATTGAAGGCATTCTCATTAAACAGAGCGACTTTTGCTTCAAATTTTACCATAAAAACCGACATATTAGTTAGTACATGTCTAGTAATTATACCACGCTTACAACAGCATAATTTTCGTTTTTGAATTTAAATTTAAGAAATCAATGTCAACTCACGTGCAATAGTAATTCTATATATCTGTTATATTTGTGTATTGCTCAAACCGATTGATGACCTCCTTTTAAAGTCTGAACAGTAAGATCAGTTACGATGAAGTCTTTCCACGGGTACTTTAGCAAAAGATGAAATAGTCTGCTTGAGTCAGGAAAATAAACAATTCTGTGTTAACAAGGTCATTGTGTGGTTACTATATATCACAACTAATAATAATGGCCAATTTTATGTCCATACTCAGCTGAGTTAGTATTGTTACATGAATGGTTCTTAGTTTTGCTTGCCTCGTCGTGGGTTACTTGAAGAATCACATCGTCGTCTCTCGAGAGGGATCAACACAATGATCACAGATTCATCGACTATGGTGGTGTCGGTCCATCTGATCTACCGAGCATGACGTTGATATATATATATATTGACCTTTCGAGCCGTAGCCGGCCCATTGGGCGTAGACCAAGATACTCCTTCTCCTATGTGAATTTTTGTTCTAGCAGTTTTCTTTTAAAGATATTTTATCAAATCTCACCATTTGTCTCTGTTCTGTGCAAGCTGCTCTATCTCATTGAGGGAGCCGAATCCTGCTGCTCTTGCCTCTCTCATCAATGTTCTTCTCAGTGTCTCCCTGGGTCTTCCTCTTTTTCTCTTACCTGTTGTTTCCCACATGAGGGCTTGCTTTGCTATATTATATATATATAAGTGTACTCGACTTTTTCAATCAACATTTCGCTGTTACCTACTATTGGGGAAGAAAAACAGCGAGAAGACATTTTCGAGCAGCTTATTTAGTTTACAAATATTTTATATTACGAATATAATCGCTCTTTAATTAGATAAATATTATTTAAGGGTACAACAATATTTAGAGATTTACATTAAAAAAAAATTATAGTAACATTCATACATTTTTACGAATATGTCATTATTACCCTTTGTTATAATTCATTTAATTATCAGACTCATAGCTGACTATTAGCGCTAGGATAGAAGAACTAGACCTATCAAGAATCTACTTCTTTAGATGCCAGTCTGGCAAGGCGAATTTGTATGGATTAAGAAGGACGGAATCTCACTATTTTCCATCTACACGTAGTCTCTAGACAAAAGAAAGAGCGTTGCCAATTAAAGGCAACCCACTACGCAACGCGAACTCAAATAAAATTTACATTCCAAGACCCTGATCCCATACCTAAGTCAATAGGAAATTGCAGTTATCATTTTCTTATTAACACAAAAACGATACCCAGAATGTATTATTATATTATTAATAAATTATTATATTATTTTTTTTATGTATTTATCAATCACTCAATTCGAGATTAATTACTGGGTGTTACCTGATATGTGATGGTTTATATACTAACTTAATTAAAAGAATTGTAATTGCAGACAACGTAGATTTAGACAACTTAAACTTAGTAGCGAAGCGCGAACAATAACGCAAGTACACAGACACACTCACTCAGAGAGAGAGAGAGAGAGAGAGAGAGATGTTCCCTTCTCTCTATCTATGTCTGACATTCTCTTTTTTCCCCATGTCATCGACTTTCTTAATCAGAACTCCATTTTGAACGGAACGAGATAACTTACCGAAAGTTTCAGAAGTGGTGAAAAAAAAAAATAATAAAAAAACATGTCACGAGGGAAATTAATCAGTGATGAAATGAATTGTCTCAGAGGACGATATGAAGAAAGCAAAAATCTGGATAACACACAAATGTGGATTTCTCCCTGTAGAAAACTTCTAATTTTACGAGCATATTAAATGGCTAGGCGTGGAATTTACAACAGATTTAAAGAAAATAGCCTGCCTCTGGAGAATAGGTTAAAGTCATTCTTTTCTGTTTATAGAGTCAATGTGGAACAGTTTGTTTAAGGGACACAACTGCTGTAAATCTACATGTGGAGAACAACATGACAAGAAGTCTATAGTTATGACATAAAATCTAATCAAGATTGGACATGTTAGAACTACAAGGGAACATATGCTGCAATTAACAGTGCTCGTCTACTTTGATGAATATAACAAAACTTATGAATAACCATGGTCATCTAGTGTGATAGATACGACGTCATCATTATGATATTGTAACATCACGGCATTGAAAATCGGCTACCATGAAAACCAACCACGACTATTTCACTCTGTCATCTTGAAGGTTCACACTGCAATGTAGTAAAATTTGTTGTAAAAATCCTGGCTCACTTACTAAGAGAGTAACAATTATTGTAGGGAATTATGCTCGTCTCTTATTATAAATGATGGAGCATTGTTTGTAAAATGTAACGCTTGCTTACTACGATAAACATAAAAATATTTATTATGAAACGCTTGCTCATTAACTCTGATAATTATGACAACATTTATTAACAAATCAAACATGGCTTGTCTACTCTAATAATTATAGAAACGTGTCTTAAATGCACTTTCAACTTTGTTCAATATCGCACATTTATTGTTAAGAGCATTGCTCTTGTATTGCGATACAGACTTCTACCAACATTATTTTTGAAAAGAGCATTGATCTTGCGCCTAAATACAGGAGCATCATTATTGTGGAATACTTTAGCGGATATGACGCATGATGAACTTGAAATGTTTATAAGAATTGTTATTTAAACTGCGTGCTCTTAAAAATGTAGCTGTAGCAGCCTTTCTTTAGTGTCAACACAAAATAATTTGATTGATAGATGCTTCTCTACCTCCTCCTCTCTTTCGTTCTCTCTCTCTTTCTCTCTTTCTCTCTCCCCCCCCCCCCCCCCCCACACACACACACCAAATCAGTGGTGTCCAAACTATTTTTTAGACGATCCCTTCTTTTGACACATACGTATTACAATCTTTTCAATACACTTATACATTTTTGTAATTCAGTACACTTCTGCAACTCAATACATTTATATAATCTAAACAACTTCTATGATTCACTATACTTGATTTAGTAAACATTTTTACTTCCGTTTAGGATGTATAAAAAGTAGAAGCCCAAGAGTTTAGTAGAAAGTTAACAGCAGAAGTGATAAACAATCGTAGAGGATATATATATATGCTGACTTCGTTGTTTTGTATTTTCTTCAGTTGTCATATCTACTATATCTTTGCGTGTCGGAATTCCATGCCACTCCATAGTTCCTTCCTTACCAATGCGCGTCATTTCTTTCTATCCATGGCACATATTTCCAGACGTTCACTGTTGATATTGAATTGCTGCATGCCCCACAAGCTTGGTATCTTTAAAATAAAATCTCGATTGGCCGAAATTTGCGTGTCTATCACCAGCTCGCTGTGTAGAAAGAGAAATCCATTTGGAATTTTGCCAGCGCTAATAAAAGGCATCAGTTGTCTGAAATAATGTTGACTTAGAAAGGCATAAATGCTGCTCGTATGTGCTGCCTTAACAACTGCGATGTTAGATATATGATCAAGTCAGCTGATTCCTAAGACTTTACATAGGCAGCGCAGTAGGAATGCGTTGAGCTGATGTTCTTAATGAGCACATTTTGCCCATGTCTCACTGTGTTATAGTTGGGTACATGATCAACTTGGAATTTTGTGTATTTTGTCAGAGCACTGTTTTCCGGATCTTTTTGTTAAAGTCTAGATATTGCCGCTGATGCTTAACTAAAGCGCCTGTTGATTTCAACATCAAGATAAAGCTTATTATCAATGATGGAATAAAGATACGTAAATGTATTGACCACTGCGTGAGTATGGTCATTAATAATAACTATAATGGGGGCCCTGCTGACATCTTGCACGTGATTTCCGTTTTGGAAACGAGATGGTTAAGCTGAATTCATATGTGCATAAATTAGTGAACTTATCAACGAGTGCTTTAAATGGTCTACATAATGAGACACCAATACAGCATCATCAGATAAGAGGGGCTCTCTAATGAGGACATTTTTATTTTTCTTTCTTTGTTTTTTCTTTAACATTTTCATTTAATCCATCAGTAACATGAGCACGCTTTTGTTATTTGTTAAATTGGTGTGTAGCTCACAACTAAACGTAGTCTCTAGACAAAATAAAGAGGTATCTTCTTGACTTTCCAACCATGGATGACAGAATCAAGATCTGGAGCGCACGAGCATACCTGATGATTAGTACAGATACAGAGCATCCATTGCACCACGTGTTCAACACAATGAAAGGTGTCCAGGCTAAAAAGAGGCAAATCATGGGTGGGCAGAGCAGAAGATGTCATCAAACAGGTCTGTGGGTATACCAATATCAGCGTTGGTGAGGAGTGGATACCGGTGCCTACGTCATTCAAGGGGACTTTCTCGTGTATTGTCACACTCGACAGGAAAAGTAGGGAACAGAATCCGGTCGTGGTTAATGCTGAGGTCAACGGTCTCATCTGCGATAACACCGATGAGAAAGATGCAGTCATCTATACAGACGGATCTGTAAGACGACACCAAGAAGACTGTGGGAAGAGCACAGGACTTCGACAAACACAGATCCACGTCACTTCTTCGGATGATGGAAATGGAAGTTAAGATGGGCACAGCCAGATGAGAAACTTAGTGGCCGTGTAAGAAGACTTATCAACCAACATAGAACTGGAGTCGTCAGTCGCTGGACACTTAGGGAATTGCTGAGGAGGGGATCTGAGCACCTATGGACATGTTCGAAGTGCAATGAAGATGACCCGCAAATAACTCAATAACTCAAGAAAGAGCGTTGTAAATTGAAGTATATTCACTCTGCAACGTGAGCACAAATATAATTTACTTTCCAAGACCATGATCCCATACTTAAATCAATCGGAAATTGCAGTTGTCATTTTCTTATTAATGCAAAGACGATACCTAGTATGGAGTAATTACTTCTTTGAAAAGCAATACGTGAACAGTTAATAACCTATAAAGTATACTAAGTATAGTCTGTAGCGAAATAATTAACAATCTTAACTTGTCTAAAAGGACACATATAACCATATAAAGCATATCATTAATAAATGACTGCCAGAATACGACGGCATTCATAACTTTGTCACGAGACAGTGAAATGACATTAGTAATAAGTTTCCGACGATGATAATAAGAGGGCTATTAATAATTGTCGGTGTATGATAATAAGAACGCATAATTTTCTGTGCACGTTGGTAAGAGGGCATTGACAACGTTGTGCATAAAGATAAGAAGACATTACTAATTTTGTGTGCATAATGATAAGACTTCGTTAATAAGTGTGTGTGGATGATGATAAGATGACAATAATAATATTCTTTGCATGATAAGAGGAGATTTATAACTTTTTGCTCACAGTAATAAGAGATCATTTCTAACCCTGTGTACATGATAATACGATGACAATAAGTTGTATGTGCATCGATTAAAAGGACATTAACATATTTCTGGTGAAATAACATGAATAGCTTTCTGTGTGCGACCGACTTTAGTATAATATTAATCACGTCTTTACACATCACAATGATCAACTTGATCATCAAGCTCCGTGAGTGCTCGCCTACGAGATCATGTCTTCCCACTTAGTTCTGTCTTAACAGTTCTTTCATCAATTCTGCTGTTGACTTCATCCAACCACTCTCTTATACTGTCGTGTATCTTCTTCAGATTCACCCCTGAAGTGAACATCGATACCTTGTGTTTCTTATTTACAATAACCCGCAATATCTCCACCCTTTATCGTATTAAACCGTCTCGTCTCGTCTCGTGTCGTTTCCGTTTCTTCTTCCTTCGACTTTTCTTATAGTAGCAACATTTTCCAGTGTTCCCTTTTCACAATGTGACCAACATTTTGTTGTTGTTGTTTTTTGTTTCTTTCCGTAATGTTGAAAAGAAGTGTTATTTTTGGCATCGACCCCTTTTATTTAAAACGTCACCCCTCCTCTTCTTTAATTAATAGTAATTTGAGCATTCTTATATAAAGCTACTTTTCTGTGACATCCAACGGTTTTTTGCTGTTTATTCTTATATTGTCCAGGTTTTGCATCCATATGTAATTTGTAATAATGCATATGGTATTTAAAAATTCGACAACAATGAATCGTATTATATTATTGTTATTCTTTAGAATGTAGTTTTTGCCCATGCTATCCTGCATCCAACACTGTTGTATATCTACCGCCTGTAGTAAACATAGTTTTTAAGTGCTTGAATTGACTGTTCATATAGGAGATGCCGTTTTATTTGTTTGCAAAAATTATTTTATCTTGTTGATGTTAAGTCAACGATCTTTATTTTTTATTTTTCATGATTATAATGTCAGGATTTCTGTAGAATGAATACTGCTAGAACTATCTAATTCAGATAAGAGAAGGAGTATCTTAGTCTACGCCCTTTGGGCCGGCTACGGCTCGAAAGGTCAATAGATAGATTTATGTAGAGTATGTATCTTTAGTGGGTGTCCGGTTAGCGCAATCGATAGGCGGTTGGCTTACCACGGCAACAGCCGGGGTTCGTAATCCTGGCGAGGACACCTGGGTTTTACTAATTCCCTAAAAATTAGTAGGAGCCGCGATAGCTCAGTGGTTAGTGAACTGGACTACTACGGACAAGGGGTAGGGTTCGATCCCAACCGACGGCTCCGGGTTCACCCAGCCTTAAATGGGTGCCGGATTTTTTCTGGGAAAGTAAAAGCAGCACGGGCGTAATACCGACCACATTACCCCAAAAATCATGTGCTGAAGGTCTGTAAAATATAGGGTCACTAACACCATATTTCCCTATACGCCACTTGGCGTGACGGGGGGTACTTTTTACTTATGTATCTTTAGTTGTGATTAAAGACACGGCTGATATTCCATTCCAGGTGTAAAAGAGGCATTTTAACCGTCATGTGGGACTTCAACGCAAAAGTTGGCATGAAAAAAACAGAAGAAAAAAAGGTCATTTAGCATAGTACATAACATTGACAGAGGAGAAAATCTGATATAATTTTTCAATGAGAACAAGCTTTCTACACTTTTTTTTAAAAAAAACAGAACCCAAGAAAAGTATACGCTTGAACCTTTCCAGGTGGCAACACCAGAAACCAAATAAGACTTCATCCTAGGCCAGCAAAGATGGAGATCTGGAGCGATATCATCCAATAAACTATCGGGCACAGACTGAGACTCAAATCATTAACTACTAATAGTAAATTTCAAAATAAAGCTTTAAAAAAAGTGGTGAGAGAGGCAAGACCAATACACTTTAATACATATGCTATACCATCAAAATATAATATCATCATCATCATCAAGTACCGTACCTACTGGCGTAGGTGATCACAATTTTCGATCTCGGGAGCTATTTATCATTTCTGTTGTTGACCCTCTGCCAAGCCATTCTCTTAAGCTGTCTGTTATTTTTTTTCTCTTTGCTTCCCTCTATCTCTTCGACCCTCAATTTTTCCAGTTGTTACAATATATTCCAGCTATTCTCTTCTCATTACATGGCCAAAAAATTATGATTGTCTCTTCCTAACATTGGAAATTAGCTCTCTTTTTGCTTTGACCTTTCTCAGAACCTCTTCATTACTCTTCTTAGCTGTCCATGGTATTCTCAACATTCTTCTGTGAAACCACATTTCTACAGACTCCAGTGATTTTCTTGTCTGTTGTCCTATTGTCCATGATTCGCATCCATATGTTAAGACTGGCTGTACATAACATTTAAGAACTCTTTTTCTTGTTTCTATTGTCAAAAATGGATTGCATAGTATCTTCCTCATTTTTTTTGGAAAGCTGTTTTTCCTGAGCCATTCTGCATCTCACCTCCTTTGTACATCTTCCGTCTGAGGTTAACAAAGTTCCCAAATATTTAAATTCATTGACCTGTTTTAATATTGTTCCACTTGTCTGTATTTTGCACTCAGGTGATGTCTTTTTCTTTGTTGTTACCATTACCTCTGTCTTTTTCTTTGTTGTTACCATTACCTCTGTCTTTTTGCTCTTAAGGCTGAGTCCTTTCTTTTTGCTTTCCTTCACTATAATGTCCAACATTTCTTGTAACTCATTTTCACTCTTAGCGATTAAGACTGTATCATCAGCATACCTTAGATTATGTATATTATGACCTCCAATTGTTATTCCAGGCATTACCCTTATGGATCTCAAAATAATCTCACTATAAATATTAAACAAATCTGGTGACAGCACTCAGCAATGTCTAACACCCTGTTTTATTTGTTGAAACATTCCCAATTGGTTTCCAGTTCTTATGGCCGCTGTTTGTTGCCAGTACATGTTCTTTATTATTCTTAGATCTTTGCTGTCTACGTTTATGCTTTCTAAAATTGTGATTTTTTATTGGTGCTTTACTTTATCAAATGCCTTGGTGTAATCTATGAAACATGGGTATACATCTATTTTAACCTCTATGGCTCTTTTCACTAAAGATCTTATGATATAAATGGCATTGCTTGTTCCTTTATCTTTAACAAAACTACACTGTTCATCGCTAATTTCTAGACTGATTTTGTTTCGTACTCTTCGCATGATGATTCTTAGTAATATCTTAGTCATATGACTCATAAGGCTTATTGTGCGATAATCATCGCATTCAATCGCACTAGATTTCTTTGGTAGGGCTATGAATATTGATTTGAGCATGTCGTCTGGTATATATCCGCTGTTGTAGATATCATTCAATATTTTTGTTATTATTTCTATTCCAAAATCACCCATGGCTTCAATCTCTTCTTTAGTTATATTATCTGGTCCAGGAGCTTTGCCTGCTTTCATATTGCGCAAAGCATCGTCCACTTCTTCTCTGAGTATTTCTGGTCCTTCTCCATTATCCTTAATATTTACTTCCTTTCGTTCATCATTATAAAGATCTTTAATGTATTCTGTCCATCGTTCCCTTATGTTTTCTTGATCAATCAACATTTCTCCTTCCTTTGATCTTAGACATCCATTTTTTGTTTGCGTTTTTCTTCCTGCCTGTTAAAATATAATATAGAATTGAAAAAAAAAAATTTGATTTGTTGGTGACTCTACTAGAAGATATGTCACCAGACGAGCTAGCCACTCAAGCAAGATATTCTCATCTCGTCAACACAACATATTGTTCCCAGAAAATTGCATAAGAATCAAAACAACATCTCAGAAAAAACTAAACTACATATCAGAAGAAAA
Organism: Megaustenia siamemsis; assembly: GCA_032433765.1. Classification (NCBI taxonomy): domain Eukaryota; kingdom Metazoa; phylum Mollusca; class Gastropoda; order Stylommatophora; family Ariophantidae; genus Megaustenia; species Megaustenia siamemsis. The sequence continues at coordinate 67,451,167 of JAVIAB010000092.1, read as the reverse complement.
AAAAAGAACACCTACCCTCATATAAGAAAGAAGAACATTGAAGCAAATAGGAGCGAAGTGAAACGTCGACGAAAACAAAAAATACACAAAAAACAGTTAGAACAAAGATCAAAGGAGACAAAAGAATTATATCATGAACGCCTGTGACATTTTTGAACAGCTCTATCTGGTAGGAAGAGACGGAGAAATGTTCAGAGAAATTAGAAGGATAGCACGCATTTTAGACCACCTGTTTAATTCACTAATGACCATAGTGGCAATACACTATACAAACAATATGATACATGGCAAATATGAAGCGTTTACAGCACAGCAATAAATACCCAAATATATTAATAGAATGTGAAGAAAAAAGTACAACAGCCAATGCTAAATGAAGTTCTTTTCCCAATTAAAAAAAAAACCTGAAGTTATCTGGAAGTGATGATATGGTTAGCGGGGTAGAGTTCTGCCCTACCAAAAGGAGGAGTAAGACGTCTCCTTTCCTCCGCTAGTCTACGGGACACCCTTGAACAAGGTGGAGCTCTCGTTTAGCCCCCTATCAGGGTTATGTGAAGCCATTGGAGCAGGTGGTGGATGGTGTGGGGAGCTGCCGACAAGTAGTGCCGGTTATGGTCCCCACACCGCGATGGCAGGCAGAGGATGTCATGTATAGAGGCAATGGCTGCTATTTCCGACTAGTACAGTCACTGCCAAGAAGGAAAGGAATGGCAAACCACCTTCTTATATTGCCTAGACTAATCATGACAGCGAACATATATGAGATCAATAGTAGACAAAAAATGAATTGAAGTCAACGGTCACAACATAAATAATTTGCGATATGCGGATGACACAGTCTTAGTAGCAGAGACATAGAATGCACTACAAGAAATGATAGACATAATAGTAAAAGAAAGCAGCAAGAAAGGTCTCATTCTGAATAGTAAGAAAACAGAAGTAATGGTCATATCGAAAAAAAAAATCATCACCAGCATGCAGCATAAAAGTAAACAGGACAAATTTGCAAGTCCAAACAAGTGCAACGCGTCAAATACTTGGGCACAATAATAACATCGGATGGAAGATGCACCTCGGAAATAAAAAGCAGAATAGCTCAGGCTAAAACAGCATTTCAGAAAATGAAAAATATATTATGCAACAAATCTATGTCAATAGAAATGAGAAATAGAGTTCATCGGTGCTATATAGAACTAATTCTGACCTATGGAAGCGAATCATGGACAGTAGACAAACAAATGAAAAGACGATTAGAGGCCACAGAGATGGGATTTCTCAGAAGAATGTTGAAAGTTTCCTGGACAGCTAAAAATACCAGTGAGGAATTTTTCAAAAAGGCCAAAACAAAAAGGAAAAAAACATCAGAAAGAAACAATGAACATTTTTCGGGCACATCATGAGAAGAGGAAATTTGGAATACTTGGTTACAATTGGCAAAATAAAAGGAAAAAGAGATCGCGGACGACAAAGAGAGAAAATACTGGATAGCTTGGTTTCATGGCATGAAAAACAGTCAACAACAGAATTGATGCGAGGCACTGTAGATAGAAGATTGTTGAAGGACATGATCGCCTACGCCAACCGGTATGGCACGTGATGATGATAATGATATTCCAGCTGAATTCATCATAGCTGGAGGGGAGAAACCAACGTTTGTATTTACCGCGCACTGTGTATGCAGATCTGGAAAAATACACACTGGTCAAAAGCCTGGAAAAGGTAAGTGTGCATCCCCATTTCTATGAAAGGAAATGTGAAGCTGTATTCTAACTACAGAACTATTGTCCTAATAAACCATGCCAGCAAAATATTTACGGATCATCTTGAAAAAGGATAGCTTGAAAGTGAGAACGAGAACTTCATATAGTTCAAGCAGGTTTTAGACATAGTAGAGGCACCGGAGACCACATTTTTAATATGAGAAACATCTTTGAGAAGTGTACATGCTGCATACATTATAGCAAGGCCTATGACTGCGTACATCAGAAATTGTGGAACACCATGAAAGATATTGGCTTTCCAACACACCTAATATAACTTATCGAATCACTATATCACGAACAGCAAGCAGCTCTCATAATAGCGGGCATTTCAATCAAATTGGTTTGAAGTACAAAACGGGGTGAAACATAGATACATCTCTCTCCATACCTGTTCAACATCTGTGCTGAGAACATAATGAGAAATGTTAGAAACGATGACAGATTTGTGAAGGGAACAGGCAAATAATTGCAGTGCTGTGGTAAGGCTAGTAGCAGGAGCAAGTAGTGGGGTGTAACTTACTGATTTGTGAAGTTCGACCTTTTCACAATAACTGGCAATATAGTTCCAGGGCTATCAGATATGCTGATAGTACAATCCTCCATATCAAACAGTGCAAATGGATTAAAAGAGACGAGTGTGTTAAAAATAGTAAAGGGTTAAGGCATAAAAATGCGAAGCTGCAGCTTTTAAAAAAATTATTAGCTGGTATAGAGGAGGGCTTTTTTTTTCTCAGACATCTCACTCTTACCGCCTTTTGAACACCTGTTAGTCTACTATTCGATTCTTTCTCCTTTGTGTTTGCACACTGACCCTTGTGTGAACTCCTCTGGTTCTGTGTGCATTTGCGCACATTTTTGCACGTTTCTCTACGTTCACGACAGCCGCACTTGGTTGCTATTTCCTTTTGTTTTGACAGGATAGTTAATTTTGTTTTCTTTAACACATTTCGATTGTTTTTGTTTTGGTTGTTTCGTTATTAGTTTTGTGTGTGTGTGTGTTTGTTTGTTCCTGATGAAGGTCTATTGGGCCGAAACGTTGTTTAGTCTGTGTCGTCCACTTATCACGTAAAGCTTCTTACATACCATTTTTTTATTTTTTTAATTTTTCCTGTGTTAAAAATAGAGTGAAGAGCAAAAGCTCTTTCTAAACATACAGAAAATTAAGATAATATCCATTGACAAATAAAAAAAAAAGCCAACATAAAATCATCATGAACAGCGAAGAATTTGAAATTCTAACAAACTATGAATATCTGCGATCTGTAGTAAGTAAAAATGAAGACTGATAGAAATAGATCAAAACAAGATTCGTAATAGCAACATAAAAATTAAACGTCATGTAGAACATGTACCACAATATCAGCAAGGGTGTGCAATTAAGATTACTGAGGACATGTATCTTCCCTGTAGCAACTTAAGGTTGTGAATCATGAGCAATATCGCAAACAGCAAGGGACAAAAGCAATTCATTCGAAAGAAAATGTTCCAGAAAAATCCTTAAAGATACCTTGGATAAAGAAAAAGAGCAATGAAGGTATATTAAACGATATATACATTAAAAAGAGCTGGCTTATAAGCACCATTCTACAGAAGAAGGTTAAAATACTATGAACACGTCAAAAGACACAGCGGGTTAAAAAGAACAATAATGGAGGCATGGTACCTGGGCGTCGTATCAAACATGGATGAAGGTTATTTCAAGACATATATATATATATATATATATATATATATATATATATATATATATATATATATATAAGAATTCATAATTCTTAATTATATATATATATATACATAAGAAATCAGAATTCTGTAAATAAAATAAATTTGATGATAGTACATACTCTTGTTTAACACATTATTTTTTTTTTCGTTTTTTTTTTAACATTCCCGGTTGATTTAATGTTCATAAAACTGCTTCTTGTTCCCAAATACTTTTAAAACAGTGGACCACGGTAACATAACTTAATAACATTCTGCATTATTTTCCCCCAATGCATGACATTTATCTAGCAGTATAGAAAGCAATATAAAGATAACATCATCAATAAATTATGAAAGGACAACAAAAATTAGACCACTTGAGTATGACAACTCGCTGATCGAAATGTTAAACAAATGCACCGACAAAAATAGTCTATACTGATAGCGAAGTACATAATCCATTGAAATAAACATTAACCTAACTATATTCATAGCTGCATCTGTAGTGTATGACAGTCAATGTGTGCACTTTGGATAGAGATAGAATTTGTGGCAATTTATCTTTCGAAAACATCGCCCTTAATAGCGCGTCCGTTGAAGCTGAACTTGCCAGAAAAATAAGACTTCTGCCGCCATAAGTCATAGTGCTTGTAAAACCAACTAAGCCACATTGACATGTTAAATACAGTACACATATTATTACTGTACGGAATATTCAGAAAATGTTTCACTATAAGGTTGGCATATGCTGAGTGTTAAGAACAAAAAATGGTAGAATGCTTCCATCACTAACAGCTGGTTTCTATTTCTGGGACAAGACCTAAAGCGAGACGTAAATGTGGTATAACATAGACAGTTTTGCTGGTATTTATGCTGGATATAAGATTTAGTTTGTAGAGGGACGTAATTCTCCTGTCTAAAACCATTTTACCTGTGGGATTAGTTAGGAAAGATTTCCGGTGTGACTGGGGATTGTAATAACTATATTACATCTAATGAGTGTCATAAATACTGTAATCTAAGTGATAACAAACTGAAATGGTACAGTCACGCTGTTGAGGATTGGTTAAGGCAGTGTTCATTATAGAGGGTGCAAGTGACAATGCTGACAATTAAGTTATAGTCAGTGAATCACGATCATGTTTTAGGTTAGTGTCCCAGTAAAGTCATATCTTCGGATCACGCAATCATTCTGCGTTTCGAATAAATCTCTGCTGAGGAATTAAGGCCCTTGTAGAGAACCGATTTTGAGTAAGCAAGCTGGCATATAAGTGTTCATAGACAGCTTTGAGAGATTAAAGAAAGCCGCAAACAGATTTTTATCAAAAGTCAAACGTAGTTTACATATATCTCAAATAATGAATGAGAGCACTTATCTTAGTCATCATCAGTGCCACTCCCAACCTAAATGCCCCAAAGCATTGCATCAAGCTCGTTGTTGATTTCATTCAAAGGGAGAGTAATTTATTAAGTGCGCCATTTTATTCTATATTTATCTGTCACTTACTTTATATTAAAACATGTTACTTCAGCGTATTGTATTCATTCTCAGAATTGGCATAATGCAGTGATAGTTTTAGATTGTGATTTGTTTTAATTCTTTTTATTATTTAAGTTTAGATAACTAATTCCTTTATTCACTTGGCTGAATCCAGTCAATTAACTTCTGGGGCTAGCAAGTGCTTGTAAATGGGTGCACACAGCAGATTTCCTCCTGTAAAATCAGACAAGAGGAAAGAGTGCTCATGAAGACCACCCTAATGCAATGTTTGTAATGTTATTTATATACAATGACAAGAACCTGTATATAATGTCTCAAACTGGAATTATTTCTGGAATGTACCAACGCTTTCTTTATCGATGTAACCATCTTTCCTACCATACATATTCAAGGTCATATTTACTGGCCATTTCTGTAGTATTTTTTTTTTAGCTTTGGCATAAATGTATAGTTAACATTTTAACTGTTTTAAACTGATGTATACTGTACTGATTAATCTGTTTTTTTTTCTGCATTCTTGATTGTATATTAATAACTGTAGTAATATTATATTGGTTTTAATTATTTATTTCTTTAAATAGCTATAAAAAACACGATGATTTACCACTCTTATTGAAAGAAACGCAGTGTATAATATTCTCTTCACATTCTTGAATACTTTTCCTACATTTATATATTTTAAGTTTTTAATCAGCCAGCCTCCCCCCCCCCTTTTTTTAGTACTGTATATATTCATTTCTTTTGTCTCTTCATTCTTTATTTCTGTCCATACGGTTCTTATTTTCTCCCATCCCCAACAGTTTTATGTCCACGGCTAAAGAAAGTGTCAATGACGAGCCAGCTTCCTCAGTTAATTTTTTCGACCTAATAATTTTTTTTTTTGCGTTCGCCAGCTTTGACCTCTGACGAAGTCCCTAGAGACTAGGAACATAATTTATCGTGTTAATCCATTTTTTTCCTGGCAGCCGTGTGCACAGGGGTCCCTCGTCGCGCAGGCAGATAACTCCGTATTCGGAGGTACTTATATTTTTTCCGTCGATGAGTAATTGACGATTCAAGCCGGGCCTCGCTGCTGAGACCAGGGGTAGTTGCCGCAGAGAGAAATCATAAATAAAAATCCCAACCGGTGCAGCCGGGATTTGGACCCACAACCTCTCTGTCCAACCAGTTCCCCATTGGTTATGTTTGAGATTAAGATATTGGTTCCTCCACCAGATGATTTTTATCCTGATCGATCATGGCATCCAGTTTCTAAAGTCGAAATTAAATATTTATTTATTACTGTTCATATATGTTTTGATACAGTATATGCGATTATTTTATATTATTATTACCGTATGTTTCCACAGCTTAAATGAAAATTTAAAATATATACAACTGACTTTACAATTAGTTGTTTTATAAGTCATCTTTGTCATTATTATTATTATTTTTGTGTATATATTATTTTATTGTTTTGTCTTATATTTCACCGTCAGTTATGACCTCGTGTTGCAGATACTACTCTGCATATCTCAGCACATTATGTAAACATGTGTTTTCTGTGCATATTTCGCCAATAGACATCATTTTTATATATATAATTTAACAAGTATTAGGATTTCAAACGTTAATATTGCCATTTGCAGCTTACTTCATCTTTCTATAACTCTTCTATAGATACAGCTAAACAACTAATGCTAAATTGTAGAGAGCATGATAAAGCCAAGTTCATTGAGGATTATGCAGAATTGAACAAGCTAGTTAAGAAGAGCACAATGAAAGATAAAAGAAAGTATATTGAGACTCAGAGAACTGAAGCTCAGAAAGTATTAGAGAAATAAGGTAGCAGAACCGTTTACAAGTTCACAAAGATCCTTTCTTGTGGCTTCATAAATGTTACCACCATTGTGAGAAGTAAAAGTGGAGAACCATTAGTTTATAGTTAAGAAAATGACAAATAGAAAAGATAGGAGGAATACTTTAAATAAACTCTCAACAGACCAGAGCCAGTAAGTGAAGATATTACTTGCCCACCACCTGCCCAGATACAAATTGATTAGACTTCTCTTCTCCTGCATGTGGATATATATATCTTTTTCTCCCACATAATACTGAATGTTTTATGGAGCAGCATGGATGAGAATTAAGTGAACTGAAGACAAGTGGTCCATCCACTTGGACGCATGTTTCATACAGCCTTGTACCAGGTTGTTTTCCAGGAAAGAAAGATACCAATCAATGACGTAATGCTGACCAAATTACAAACAAGTAAGCATATGGAGGAAAAAAAAAGAGCGCAGACATCATATTCCGTGTACACCGCGTGACATGACGAATTTTAAAAAGGGGGAAAATGTAAAAAAAAAAAAAAAAAAAAGGGTTGGGGGGGGGGAGATGATGCACTATGCAAGGCTGTATACCTTGTAGTGAAGGTTGTAGATAATTAAAGTGTCAGAGCACGGTAGTGATAATGTGTTGCTAAAGTTTTAATTAGTACATCAATTATTTTTAAAAATTCTGTTCAAGCAAGAAAATGTGTGTGCATATGTAATGAATGTAATAATAAGAGAAATGACCATGCAACGAACAATCTCATCCACAATTAGAAGGAGAAGATGGGCATATGTCGCTCATGTTTTGAGATGTGATAACAGTAACATTTCAAAACAAGTTCTTCAATGCAAAACATCAGGATACAGAAAAAGAGGAAGACCTAGAGAGACACTGAAGAGAACACGTATGATAGAGTAAAGTTGGCTGGCATAGACATGGTGGGTAAGATCGAACATCCATATCGCACAGACCAAATAGATCACACAAAAAACACTACAAACTCTATGGGACACCCAGCAGCACTGGAATGATTAAAAAAATCGCGAATAAGAAACGTATATTTATTGACAGGAATGTAATACCTTCAAAGTGATACGATTTGGATGGGCACCTTGTCAATGTGGGCAATGTGGTCATACATAATTCTAAGGGATGACGTTTATGTGGTTGAAAGATAGAGTTACTCTTGAGCTATGTGTTCATTCAAAACTACATTAAATTAACTATACAATTTATTTTTCCTGTTAAAATAAAAACGCATGTAATAGTGAGTGCGAATGTCGATACCAAAAAGAAATAATTTTCGATGAAAGCTCTGCGCCAAGTCGACGAAGCGTCACAAAGTTGTTCTTCAAACCCCAGCTAAAATAACGTTATAGGAGACACCAGGCATTCTTCAATCAGGGCGGAATAAACGTAAAGTTGAAATAATACAGAACTCGCCTCTACTCATAACTGTGATAATACAAGTGTTGTCATTCCTCACGCTCATTCACTGACAGCCTTGTTCATACCGAATAGGACTGACCCAAGTCTTACACGAGAAGCTGTCACTGCTTGAAGATCTGACTGAAGGAAAGAGACAGGACAATTACAGTTCTGGCAATTTAACCACGATCCATCACTAAGTGTCACGTTGTTAACACTGGGAATAGCAAGGGCACTTTCATCTATCGCGATCTTGATATATCTGTCTCCATGTGTCTCTCACGTACTTCCTTGGGTCATCTCAAAGTCTAGGTAAACCTTTTCTCTCCCATTGGGATGTCGCATCAAAGTCTATGGGACACGTGATCGACTTCTCTTTTTAAATTGGTCCAGTTACCATTAGTGTCTGCGAATTCGAAAACAAGTTTTTATATAATTTATCAAAGTTATTGTGTGTGTGTGTGTGTGTTTGCGTGCGTTTATGTGTTAGAAGTTGAATTTGAACAATAATAGCAATTTTTGTGTCATTATTGAAATGCGAAGTTTTAAAAAGTGGAATTGCACGCGTGCGCTCACACACACACACACACACACACACACACACACACACACACACACACACACACACACACACACACACACACACACACACACACACACACACACACACACACACACACACACACACACACACACACACACACACACACACACACACACACACACACACACACACACACACACACACACACACACACACACACACACACACACACACACACACACACACACACACACACACACACACACACACACACACACACACACACACACACACACACACACACACACACACACACACACACACACACACACACACACACACACACACACACACACACACACACACACACACACACACACACACACACACACACACACACACACACACACACACACACACACACACACACACACACACACACACACACAGTCATAGAGAGACATGCATACTTTATTAAAAGTGTGCGTATTTCTTGCACATATACATACATATACACGTACCCATATACATTTATATCTGCTTTACACAGACATACACGCGCAAAGATGAACTATTTAATGTCTAATATATTTTTAGAGCTCTATTGGCCAGGTTGGTATTCGAGATCACTACATTCCGTTCATTTTTAACATTGATACTTAGTGGGAGTAGTTTGTGTGTGTGTGTGTGTTTGTGAGACATGTCAGAAAAATAGAAATTTCCAAGTTTAATTAATGTCTGAATTAATAGTATTTTAGTAGAATGATACTTATAAGACCATACGTTATCAGATCGACAAGTTTTATTTTAATTTTATTTTTTTTTGTGGTGGGAAATTGTCCATTTCTAACCACCAGTGTTAGAATTTAAGAACTCGCAATCCAAGAATCATTATCACGATGTTTGTCTGTTTTTTTTTCTGGAAAGTGAAAATGAACAAAAAAAAAAGTGTTTCATTGACAGATAGCTGTGAAGGACATTGTCTTGAATGTCATCAGCGATCGATTACATGTTTAAAATCAACGCGACTGTTGCCTGAGACAGCAGCAGAGTAGCGTCTAATTTGTGGAAATGAGTACATAAAAGGGCGACATAACGGCAAACTCCTGGAACCATTATTGTGCACACATTTCATTTTCTGCTGAAAGGACCTAATTATCGTTTGTTTTTATCTGTAGATGCGTTGATGTCGACTCTAAAAGCAGTTGACAGCGAATTATTACAACTTTACTTGTGTTACACTTCTTGTTATTTATTATTTGTTGTTGTTTACATTTCTCGTATACGTCTTGTCAGATGAATGACCAACTGACTTGCTTAATAATGTGGACACCAATACAATAAACTGCAGGCTTTTAATGATTCATCTCAGGAGTTTGAATTTGTACTTGTACTGTAAAGTTGTCTAGCTATGCACTTCTGTATGACCGTAATAACAGTCTGCGTGTTAGGTGGAAAGGAAGATTACTCAGCGCACTATAGAAGGACATGCTGACTTGAGAGGACGGACTGGTGTGGACGTAAATTACAGAACACACTGAATGGAGATGAAATCACTGGCAACTGGTAAAGATCATAGCAGACTGGCTCGAACAGTCCAGCTCTCGGTATAATCATTAAGTGTTGTATGCTAGATAAAAAAAAATCAATATAATCTCTATACAAACCAAACTTCATGATATTAGTATTGCCTGAAACTGATACTAAATTTCAACTTAATTCCACTATTAGAACCTCTAGATTCAGCTCTTTCCGCTGTGATCAAGAATCCCTTTATTATCAAACTATCCTTGCTGTACATCTCTCAGGATCTTATTTGACTAGAGGTCTAAGGTGAAATATCTATCTAAATTGTATCCACTTCTAGATGTTGTCTTCATACTGGATGATGAAATCGTCACGCGCCATCTCTTCTCAATCTATTACGTCTTTCTACTTCGATACATTTGTATCTGGCGAGCATCTGCCGACCTCATACAGAGCAACTTGCTTTATTCCCGTCACACTTGATCATGGTCATGATCTGCACGAAATGTCCTCTGTAGACAGACACCTTATCTGCCTGGCCCAGTTCTAATCCCCCTTTTTGTGTGTTCTAAGATTACTTCCCCTTTTACCGGTTGACTATGGAGTGAGTGGGACAAAGCCTGAGTGACGTCATGTTTTCTAGTATGATTTGTATCAGGATGCCAGTTAAAAAAAAAAAAATCGGTACAAAACATATATTCTACGGTTCAACGAGAAGTTGTTCGATTGAAACAAAAATAAGTGAAAAATGAGGAATGAAAAGATGCATGATTTTATAACTACTTTTAAACAATTGAAAGAAATCGGACGAAGAACTAGTAAGATCAAATAACATTCGGTGAAGGAAATTCACTGATTTTTTATTTAAATAGTTCTATAAATACATTTTATTCATCACTGATGATTTTGACTGATTATATGTAACAAATGATTTCATAATGATCATGACAGTCATCATTATCAAGTACCGTGTCCGTTTGCGTGTGCAGAAATGTCTCTTCATAATTTTCTAACAGAACAATTGTTTCAATTCAGCTGTCGAAATCCTACGACAGCGTTCCTTTATTTTTTTTTCTAAATTAATGTTTTTTTTTAAAATTCAAAATATATACAGTCTTATGTTATGAGCTTCAATTTGTGTTACATATCTATGATTACATTATGCCGTACTCACCCGTAAATAATTGTATTGATGAATGGTATTTGTGTTATCCACACTAAAACCCGCCACACTATGTACTCCTTGTATTGTAACTTGCCCGAGACAGTAGATCAACAAAGCTCATTCCAGCTATGAAAATCCCTATATTCCCCAAATGCATGCCTGCCACAACCGTTCATTTTGATCGTTATAACAAGCTTAGGCTGAGGTTCCAACTATGTCTGCAGGAAACTATGAACTAGGTAATCATTATTGGGCTGGTAGCTGATGATATATAACTCTACCCTCTGCCTGACGAGGATTTTCTCAAAACTTTGAATCCTCGCTACATCGATTCACCGTTTTACACAAAAGCAACCTTTACCCCAACGCTAGCTATGTATTGCCTTCTCCATTCCATGCCAAGTGTCATTTGGATCTTTTTGTCACTTTCTTATTAAACCCCCTCTTGGATCCCTATACCTTATTATATTTTAGTAGCCCATGGAACCCAGTGGATTTCTTTGTTTTAAGTTTCCAAAAAGGGTAATTTGGGGTGAGATAAAAACTATTCAAAGTTTGTGTGCAAAGTGTTCATGGGGCCTCTTCATTAATCGAAAGGGCTAGACATCAAATCACACCACCTAGAGACTATAGAAGGGTAAAGTGACGAAGAAACAACCAATTCGTAGAGGCCATTTTTCGAACTCGAGACCTTCTTGTCCAGAGGCCTACATGTTACCTGAAGACTACCCAGACTTTCTCCATCCCTAGTCATGTATGTGGTTGTTGGTTTAAAACCAGCAGTCCTAGTTACAGTTTATCTCTCAAATAAACGTACGGTTTGTAAGTAACTTTACTTGGTTACAGTTTGTCGCTCTAATCGGTTGATATTGCTCTGCCCGCCGCATGATGCTAGAATGTTCTACTTTGCGTTTCTCCTCAGCACATGGGTACATCTGTCTGTTTAATCAGTTTTATATTGATTGTTAGTGTTATCAATAAATGTACAAGTTCCTGGTTCGTATTGATTGTAACGGTGGTTAAAATGGTAAAGGTAGAAGGTAAAGTACGAGACTTGAACCGGCGTCTTAGCACGCGAGTTTACACCTATATGTGCACAGCCGCCTATCCAGAAATGTTCGGAGATTTCTATATAGTGTAGTCTCAAGCATCGAAACTCAGATGCGAAGCGACATTCCTCACCTTCCCAGGGTAATACCCTGGTACCCATTTCTGCCAACGGCTGGGTCGACCGTGGTATTTTTTTTTTTCCAACCGCGAGTACAACTCACACTGCTCCCAGCGGGAATCGAACACGGGTTGTCCGAATGTCATTAGTCCAGTCGGGTACATCTTTTCTTGAAGAGGTCTTCATTAGACTACAACTGTTTATCACACATTTAGTGGAGGCAATGCAAATAGGTCGTATATACAATCGTATAGATGATACTCACTTTTATTATGCGTTTATTTAACCATTTAACACTGCAACATTTGCAATTATCATGATTTTCATTCAATAATTACCTACTTCCAAGATTTTGCTTTAAAAAAAATACACACACAATTTGCATATTATATATTTTCCCATCTACAAGCTTTTCAAAATCTTGGTAGTATAACGTATATATCGAGTCGCGGGCACAGAAACGAGTGACTCCATTTTGTATTCACTGTAGCCATTTATGATAATGTTGACCACTGCGCATTTCTTAATTTAAAAATAAAGCGCGGTAGAGAATAGTAAACATATTTTTTAAAATGTGAATCTTTTTTATTTGTTATGTGTGTGCTTATTGTGCCACGAAACTTTACTTTTGTAATTCTTAAATATTGTTCCACAAGCTTCCTCAGTTGATGAAACACTGACCTTACTATTGTCAGAATCGACATCGATTGTTTTGTTTCATTAATAATTAATGTAGTTTAAACGATCCTCCAATGTCAAGGCTTTCAGTAGACACATGACTGTAGGAAAGAAATCTGGGTATGGGTAGGATGTTAATGACCCTACGATATGCCTAAACAAGGACGACTCATAACACACATGTTTTCGGGGATGCTTCACGTTCAGCATTATAAATAAATACGTTCTATTATTTTTTTTATGATGCTATTTTTACTTTGTCGAATCTCTCTCTCTCTCTCTCTCTCTCTCTCTCTCTCTCTCTCTTTCTCTTTCTCTTTCTCTCTCTCTGCGATCAGGACTCAATCAAAGTAGAATTCCAGAATCTCACATGAAGTCAGCTGTCATGTTAAGTGTGTTGATCGCCCCCACAGTCCGAATATCACAATTATAGTCCGCCAGATCCACTCTGATTGAACACCGGTTAAAACGTTGCACTTTGTTGTGCGCCAGAGGCCCAGTGCATCCGATTTCAGCCAGCATTTTATTCAGGTTTGCTTTCCTTAGCCTTTGATTGTCCCCAATCTTCCTGCAAGGCATCAGATTGTCTTTTCTGTAGGGGGTTTCTGCCCTTAGATGGTCGGCCCTCCCAGGTTTACGAGCACCATCTGCCCGAGTCACTAGAGGTGACTAACACAGACATGCACACACAAAGATATGAGATGTGACTAACACAGACATGCACACAGCGATATGACACATGACTAACACCGACACACATCAAGATATATGAGACATGACTAACATAGACATGCACATAAAGATATGAGATATGACTGACATAGACATGCACACACAAAGATATGACACATATCTAACATAGACATACACACAAAGATATGAAATATGACTAACATAGGCATGCACACACAAAGATATGAGATTTGACTAACATAGCCATGCACACACAAGAATATGAGATATGATACACACAGACATGCACACACAAAGATAAGAGACATGACTAACATAAACATGCACACAAAGATATGAGATATCATCTACTTTGTCGAATAAGACATACTTTCACGTTTACTTTTAATGATTCAACTTTCTATCGCTGCACTTAGATGCCTATATGGTCTTGATAATGCGAAACTGGCAAGAATGGAGGATTATAATAAATATTCTTAAATTGTCTAAATATTTGGTATTTTAAAAAAATTTAAACTACAGCTAGCAGACAACGTATTTGGGTCAGTATAAATATAAACTGGAATGATGGTGAGTTATGAGCATATCTGCCTGTAGCCTGTTGCTATATATTCTTTTGTTTATAATTAAATGTAATTTCTGGATTTGTACAAAGTATACATCATTGCAGAAGTGGTGTATGCGTGCGCGCATTTGAATATATATATATATGTATTCATTGTATGTGTTTACATACAGGCATGTGCGATTAATGCCTTCCTTATTGATCCATACAAATTCTTGCCAGACTGGCATCTAAAGAAGTTGGAGTAGATTCTGGATAGGTCTAGTTCTTCTATCATAGCGCTAATTGTCAGCTATGAGTCTCTGATAATTAAATGAATTATAACAAAGGGAAATAACTACGTATTAAAAAAATCTATGAATGTTAATATATATTTTTTTTTATGTAAATCTCTAAATATTGTTGTAAAAAAGTAAAGTATCCCCGTCACGCTAAGGGGCGGCGTATTGGGAATATGGTGTTAGTGACCATAAATTTTACAGATCTTCGGCACATGATTTTTGGGGTAATGTGGTCGGTATTACGCCCGTGCCGCTTTACTTTCCCATTAAAAAATCCGGTACCCATTTAAGGCTGGATGAACCAGGAAGCCGTCGGTTGGGATCGAACCCTACCCCTTGTCCTATGTAGTCCAGTTCACTAACCACTGAACTGTCCCGGCTCCCTAAATATTGTTGTACCATTAATTCATTTAGATCATCATTTTCAAGAGGACGTGAACTCCCGGTATATGGTGGATAGACGGCGGGAACACTTGAAGGCTATGCATGAAAAGTGTTCCTTATTGCAGTTTCCTCATATTCCAAGTCCGCTTGTTGCAGGAGCTACTGAGTTAAGTGCTCTGTGCACACCGTGAGCTGTGTGTCTCCTCCGTTTTGATCATATTTCGATATTCCAATTGCTTTCGATGAATGATGATATCGTATGTCAGCGAACAGTTGGCTGTGTTCACTTTCTGCGCGGTTTCGCCTTTGGCGTGTGCTGAGACTGCTATGATGGGAACTACAGTTACCTTTCTTTGTTTGGGAGATGAGATTCGGATGATTACGCTGGCACGGGCGGTTGAGCAATTATGGATTTTAATTCGTTTGCTGTGATACCGAGCCTTCCATAACCAAATAACCAAAAATATAAGCTGAAAAAACTTCACAAACTTGAACAAGTAAAAAAAAAGAATAAAAGTAAATCCGCCATCCAGGAAAGATAAAGGCTCTCTGTCTAGGAGACGTATGACACAAGCCGGAGAAAGACGTAAGGAGTCCGCGTTGCCGATTCACCTTTTGTCTACCAGGAAATCCTCCAGAATTGGCACCTGGAATGTACGTACCCTAAACGAACAAGGAAAAGCTCCACAGGTAGCAGCAGAAATGAGAAATTACAAAATAGATATTCTAGGAATGTGCGAAACAAGATGGCTAGGAACGGAAAGAATACAACTAAATACAGGAGAGATGATTTTATCATCAGGACACCAGGACCTTGGAGCACAACATAGTGAAAGGGTGGCTATAATGTTATCAAGGAATGCACAGAAGACACTAATAGAATGGGAAGCAGTAAGGCCTAGACTAATGAGAGCAACATTTAAAACAACAACAAAAACTAAATAAAATTATACATTATCCAGCGCTATGCACCAACCAATAATAAGGATGATTTAGTTAAAGATGAATTCTATAAACAGTTACAATGTCAGGTGGATGAAAGACATGAAATAGCCAAGTATAATATAATATTGATGGGAGATCTAAATGCTAAAGTAGGATCAGACAACAGAGGTTTCGAAGAGATTATGGGAAAACATGGACTTGGGGATATAAACGAGAATGGAGAGATATTTGTGAATTTCTGTGCCCTTAATCAAGTGAGCCTAGGAGGAACAATATTCCAACATAAAAAAATGCATAAAGCTATATGGATGTCACCATATAATAGAACGGAAAATCAAATTGATCACATATGTATTAAAAATAAATGTAAGTCATCCTTCTATCTATCTATTGTCCTTTCGAGCCGAAGATGGCACATAGGGCAGAACTACAATCTCAAAACAGAAACCTTGCGTGCCAAAATGGCACATATTGCAGAGATCACTGCTCTAAAATCTATGGCGCTGTTTCCATAACAATACTTTTTACAATGACAGCTTGTCAAGCCATCGATCAACTTCCTTAGTCGCCTCTTACGACATGCCTGGAAGGTCACAGTGTCACTATTCTTTATCTCCCTCATAATGAGGCCCCGGTAACACACGGGATCAAGTCATCCTTACAGGATATAAAAGTATATAGAAGGGCAGATGTAGCTTCAGATCATCATCTTATGATAGCCAAACTTAAACTAAAAAGATGTACTACAACGAGTAAGGGTAGAAAGTATTTCAATATAGGGATTCTTAAAGACAAGGAATTACAGATAAATTCGCAGTCACAATATCAAACAAATACCAAGTCCTCCAACAACTAGAAAATACAATAAATATAGAAGATCAATTAAAACAGGTAAATGATATATGGAAAGAGACATGTGAAGAAACGCTGGGGAAAATAGAACGCCAGAATAAGGCATGGATAACAGAAGAGACCCTGGATAAAATTAAAGAAAGAAAGAACAAGAAAGCAGACATAAATAAAAGCAAAACGAGAAGTAATAAATCCAAGACACAGGAAGCTTACAGAGTTGAACAAAGAAGTGAGAAGATGCATTAAAAGGGATAAGAGGAAATATATAGATGAACTAGCCAAAGAGGCAGAGGAAGCAGCAAATAAAGGAAATATGAAAGAACTCTATAACAGCACACAGAAATTAAGTGGAAGATACAAACAGATCAATGCTTTTATTAAATATAAGAAAGGAAATCTACTTTATAATATAAGGGAACAAATGGAGAGATGGAAAGAACACTTTGAAGAACTCTTGAACAGACCCGGCTCAAATAATCCTCCAGATATACTACCAGCAGAAGAAGAGTTACACGTTAACTGTGGAAAACCAAGCAAAGAAGACATAATGAAAGCCATCAAACTATTAAAAAATGGTAAAGCCACAGGACCATATGAAATTCCTTCGGAAACCATCAAAGCAGTTATTATCACCTACCGAGATGTTACATAATCTATTAGAAAAAAAAATTGGGAGAGGGAAGAAATACAAGACTGGAAAGAAGGTTATATGATCAAACTACCAAAGAAAGGAAGTTTACAGGAGTGCACAAATTATAGGGGAATTATGCTACTATCAGTGCCAGGAAAAATATTAAGCAGAATCATTCTGGAGAGACTAAAAGAGGCCATAGAGAAACATTTGAGAGATGAACAAGCAGGTATTAGGAAGAACAGATCATGGGCTGATCAAATAACTACTCTACGTATAATAGTTGAACAAAGTTTAGAAATACAATCCCCACTTTAATTGCATTCATAGATTACGAAAAGGCATTTGATAATTC
This sequence comes from Megaustenia siamemsis, assembly GCA_032433765.1. Classification (NCBI taxonomy): domain Eukaryota; kingdom Metazoa; phylum Mollusca; class Gastropoda; order Stylommatophora; family Ariophantidae; genus Megaustenia; species Megaustenia siamemsis. The sequence continues at coordinate 67,433,165 of JAVIAB010000092.1, read as the reverse complement.
AGACAGAGGAATGCTTTGGAAGTTGATGAGTCATTAGAATCCCCATAAAGTTTATTAACCTGATAAAAACAACGTATGAAGGAATGAAATGTAGTGTGGTGCATGAAGGGCACCTTACAGAAGCATTAGAAATAAGAACAGAAGTAAGGCAGGGATGCCTTCTGTCTCCATTTCTCTTTCTACTGGCCATAGATTGGATTATGAGAATTACTCAAAACAACATAAATGGAATCCAGTGATCACTGACCAACCTACTTAATGATTTAGACTTTGCTGATGACATAGCTCTCCTATCACACAGCCAACAACAGATACAGGATAAAATGAGCATACTTGATGAGAGATCACAACAACTAGGACTGAAAATTAATAGAGATAAGACCAACATTATGAGAATTAATGCAGTTGGCAATAAACAAATAAAATTAGGAGAAATACCTCTGCTAGACGTACAATCTTACATATATCTGAGCATTAATATAGATAAAGAGGGAGGAAGAGAAAATGATGCCAAAATAAGGATATCAAAAGCAAGAGGAGCTTTTGTTTTACTGGGAAACAAATGGAAGTCCAAAGAAATTAGGTTAAATAAAAAATAAAAATTGTCAACTCCAATGTTAAGTCAATCCTATTATATGGCTGTGAAACATGGAGAACAAAACAACAAAAAATGACAATCATGAAGATACAGACTTTCATTAATGGATGCTTACGCAGAATAAAATGATGGAAATGGCAGGACAAAATCACTAACATAGAATTATGGAAATGTACCAGTCAAATACCAGTGGATAAAAAGATACAGCGAAGACGATAGCGCGGGATAGGACACACACTGAGAAAGCCGACTGAGTGTGTTACACAAAAGGCCATTTTTTTGTAATCCCCAGCGGAAAAGAAAAAAGGAAGACCAAGAAATTCTTTGAGAAGACAGATAGAAGCAGAGATGAAGATGATGGGGAAGACATGGAATGATCTTAAAATAATGGCAAGAAACAAAACGACCTGGAAAGTGTTTGTTGAAGACCTATGCTCCACAGGGAGCTGAAAGGTAGAAGAAGATGCACGATTAAAAGGTTATGCTGAGACCAATCATACCTATTAATCAATCAAAGTAGTATTGCGTTATATTTACTTTAATTTGCTGGCACAATTTCTTGTTTGCACTTTTTTTTCCTCCTCTTCAGATGTGTATTGCCAATTATATGACCACTTTAATTAATAGCCTTATTGTAGAATGTATGTCTTATTATTTCATTCTTTCTGACAGTTTGCTTACACCCCCACCCCAACTTCATTAACCACCCACAGCGAATTACGTAATCCTAATTAAAGACAACACTTAATAATGTTGTTGCTAGGTAAATAACAACGTTGTTGCTATGTAAACAGTTTCATGTCTGCCATCCTTCATCTCGCTCCCCTTTAAACAAAAATGGTCAAAGCACATAATAGGTGCTCTTTCCACAATAGGCTGGAGGTGATGAAGTGATCGCTATCACGTACATGCATCCGGTGTTCTCTCTTAACACATTTGATGTTGATTCAGGGACGTGTGTGACACACTCAACATAAATAGAGCAAAATCAGTTAATTTCTTTGGGCAAAATGGGTTATTGTATGTATATGTGTGTGTGCGTGCGCGTGCGTGCGTACGTATGTGTATGTGCGTGCGTGAGTTCATATAAACTCTCCTCACTGACTCATGCACACAGCTCTATCTCTCACTCCCCCTCCACCCCCCTCTTTTCTCTCTCTCTCTCTCTTCTCTTCCCCCCCCCCCCCTTGTATTACTCATATACAACATTTACAAGTTGCATGAACTACAGGGTTCTAACAAAATAAATCACGTATGGGCAGATTCTATTGACATATATGTCCTCACGTTGTATTCTAAATTTAGAACAGGCTCATGAAAATTGACGTTATGTTGTTAGCTTGTTCGTGTTTAATTGTTGTGGATGGAGCTCGATTTTAAAAAAAAAAAAAAGAATAAATAATTCTGTCATACTTCGAGTACGTCAGTTCGACAGCAGGATGTGAATGCCCATATTTTATTTTAGTTATTTATACATACATGTGGATAATGTGATTAGTACCATTCTAGACCGTGTTTATTTACCAGACAAAGAATCTGCGGTTCTCTTAAATGACTAAGATAAAGGTAAAAGTCAGCCGGTTGAGGGTGGCTGAGTGGTTAGTGTGCTTATGTTTTGAGAAGAGGGTCTGGGTTCAATTTATAGAAATGGCGGGGTTCTTTTTATTACTCGACAAAAGCTCAATGATCTAAGCAGTATCTAATAATGGCTACCGAAGATTTTTTTTTTTTTAAATCGGAAGTAAAGGCGGTCTGCCTTCATACCGACTACATCATCCAAAAATTGTCCGTAGTCATGAAAAAACAAAACATGGCTAACTCATTATAACTCATACACCACCTAAGGCGTCAAAGGCACGTTTTTACATTCGACTGAATTAATGAATTCTGCATTTGTTAAAAAGAAAAAAGAGAGACGCCACATAGATCATATGGTCGACGCAACCATATCAAATATCATGCAACGTCATACACTCTCAGCCGTTATAACAACACTCATCAGGTATCGAAGATCAAATGGCTGTGGCATGTTCAAAGAATGGTCAACATTCACATCCCCAAGAAAATATTGTATGGGGAGCTTATACCGTGGGAAGCGTCCCATACGTGGGAAGCGGAAGCTTGTTGTAAACAAGCTAAAAGTAAGATACAAAGATATCTGCATGTCTTCCCTGAGTGAATCCTCCATTAATAACTAAAATTTGGAAAAGCTTGCAGATGATCTTAACATATGACGAAGATAAACGACATGCTTAAATGTTAGAATGAAATGCAGTCAAGGTTTGAAGAAAAAGGAGGCAAGACCCTCCCACATAAAACTATATTTTTCTTTTTGCAACCGGACCTGCCATTCCAATATCGGCAAGACCAGCCGTGAGAAAAGCTTTTTTGACAAAACAGCGTCGAACAGTTAGTGTTGCAGACTAATGTATAAAATATGATTTTCTGTGAGAAAGATTTTGGTTGTATGGTAACTGTGTTCATTCGCGATCATCAGTGCACATCTTAAATATAAATAATACGCAGGTTAATACAAATGTTGTAGGATTGTTGCTGAGTTATGCACACTACTCTCCAGGCTTTAGTTCAGACTGGTAGAAATTAGCCATATTCTGCATGAGAACATTAATCGAAAAGTACACAGAAGTAAACAAACCAATATATGCCTGCTTCATAGACTACACCAAAGCTTTTGTTAGAGTACATCACAAACAACTTATAGAATGCCTAAAAGAGATAAATCTAGATGGCATGGACATACGACTTATATGTAATCTATACTGTTTGAGACAGCAATAATAAAATATAACAAAGTGAACTCTACACCCATTGATATAAAAAGAGGAGTAAGACAGGGATGCATCCTATCACCAAGCTTGTTCAATCTATACACTGAGCAAATATTTAAAAACATAGAGATGCCAGTCCTACAAATTAATGGAAAGATAATCAATAACTTAAGATATGCTGATGATTTTTCAACTCAAATGTTAAGTCGGTCCTATTATATGGCTGTGAAACATGGAGAATAACAAAATTGACAATCACGAAGGTACAGACTTTCATTAATGGATGCTTGCGCAGAATAAAGGGATGGAAATGGCAGGACAAAATCACTAACGTGGAATTATGGAAATGTACCGGTCAAATACCAGTGGATAAAGAGATACAGCGAAGACGATGGCGATGGATAGGACACACACTACGAAAGCCAACTGAGAGTATTACACAACAGGGAGTACAGGGAGTATAAGGGAGTACAGGGAGTTGTTTTTTTCCCAACAGCGAGTACAATTCACACTGCTGCCAGATTGAATCGAACATGGATTGTCCGAACGTCGGTAGTCCAGTCAGGTGGTTTTCCCAAAACTAGGCTACTGAGGCCCCTGAAGTGTGTGTGTAGGTGCGTTTGTGCGTGCGTGCCTAAACGTGTGTGTGTGCAGGGCATTTTCATTCATTGGGTGTCGTCTCCACATCGAAGGTCAGCTAACATGGAGTGCCGTTTTATTGTGTCTCTTGCTTTGATAGTGCACGTTGTCATAGATTCACCTGACCACCTATTGATGTTATCAGTCCACTTTAGTCTTGGTCTGCCTCTGCTTCGTCTGCCTTGTACCTTCCCTTCCAAGATGACTTTTAAAAGGGTATTATGTCTCTCACATGTCCTAATAAATTCAGTTGTCTTTTTAGAATTGTGTTAAGTAATTCTTTTGTCATTTTCAGCTGATTTAGAACTTTCTTGTTTGTCTTTTTTTCTTTTCACACAATTCTCCCAATTTTCCTATAGATCCACATTTCAAATGCATCAATTGTCAGCTATGTTTTCTTATATTTAATGTCCATGTTTCTGCACCATACTGAAATGTTGAGTAAATTTAGTATTTTGCTATTCGTAAATTTAGTTCCGATGTTATTGGCTTTGATATAAGTATATCTTTCATGTTGTTAAAATTGGTTGCTAGCCATTCCTATACTTTTGTTTATTTATATTTGACACTTTCCTTCATTCGTTTTAATATGTCCAAGATAGCTATATTCTTGAACTTTCTAGGTCTTCGGTATTACCTTTTTTATGTTGTGCCTTTTGTCGGCTAATAATCATAGTTTTAGTCTTTTTAATATTTATTTCCTCGCCATTTTCTTTGCTTTGTTTATTTTGTTCACTAGTTGTTGTGGGTCTTCTGGATTTTCTACCATTAATACGGTATCATAACATGTCATAGGTTATTGATTATATATCCATTGATGTTTAGTCCTGGCAACCCCATGACTTCTTTGAAGATTTGCTCGGTGAATAAGTTAAAAGGATATGGTGATAGAACATAATTCTGATTAAAGGACAAAAGGGTTCCTTTATTACACTGCGCTGAGCCCTCATCTTGTTAAATTCATGAGCATAGGTAGTGTTGTGCAGGCACAGTTTCTCTCTCACAATTTCTAGCTCGATAATAGGTCTTGTTTTTGTATATTAGATCAAGTGCAAGCACAGACTATTTATCTCAGTAGAAGTACTCTTTCTCGGCATCTCAAAACCGCAGTAGAATAGTGGTTAATGAACTGAAGCCATGAGTTCATGCAACCTAGCGACCATCTTCTTGGTTCATTCAGTCTTTAGTTGGTTTTGAAGAAAAATAGCCTGACTTAGTACTGACCTAATTTCCAAAAGAATTGTCCATGATGAAGAAAATTAAAGACATTAATACAATATTCCATGTAAGTCACGCACCGTGGCGTCATTGTTTCTTTACTATTTTTTCTCACTTACTCACGTGTTAATAGCTCGTAACACTGGATGACGGCACGGCACTTGGCAGAAAATTCGCATGCCCTACTGAAAATACAAGTGCTAGAATGTTGGTAATGTTGAGAACGACTTGAAGACAAGTCAGTGAATTACACGCAGGGACGCGTCGATCAATGTTTATGGAACCATCTTGTGAGAATGCAGACACATTTCACTACTTCCAGCCAGTACTAACACTAAACACAGGTCTCTAGGCGGGACGGTTTATGTCTTGTGTCTAGACGTATCTGTCAACATTTGATAGTACAACCATCACACCACTGTCTGTAGACACTGTTGCTCACTGGTTATGGATGGTTGTCTACGATGGCCATCTTCTTGAAGATATGAATTGTTTGAGAAAGATATACAGGCACACAAACACAGTGAGAGACAGAGAGAGTGTTTGAGTGAGAGGAGTATATATGTAAATAGGAACGACATCAGTCATAATAGACAAATAATAATAATAATAAATGAATATTTTATGTTATGACAACTTCCAAGGTAGCAATCAACGAATAATGTTGGAGGACAGGTGTGTTTACAACACGCTGAAAGAAAATCAACAAACAGAAAGCAGAACAATAGACAGACTGAATTAGCATCGAACACATACTCCTCGACACAGCGTCTTGCCACGAGAGACCTGCACTAAAACTTACTGCCATTTTGCAACCTTAATTCTTCGTTGATGAGTCAAAAAAAAAAAAAAAAGTAATGCACTGTATTAAAAAGATGTCTCCCCTTAACGCTGAAAGGCAAATGAGAAAAAAAAAGAAGGCAATATTGAAGCAGTCCAGTCCACTCTATAATGCATAGTAGTCTCCGTCAGTCATAGTTGCCTATAGATTTTGCAGCGCCTAGAAAATTTTATTTTTTGTGTTCTTTTCATTGAATTCCCTTTTTCTTTGAATCTGCTAGCTTCTTGCTTAAGTTTAAGCTTTATAGTGTGCTTCCAAAGATTGCGGTCTGCATCTATCGCTTCCCAGACTGTAGGGATTATGTTCAGTTTTCATGTCACGTGTACATACATCTATCAATAAAATGAGTTGGGAGTCCCCCTGTTCTTGTGCCTTCTTCTAGTTTCCCATAAAGTATATCTCTTAGTATGCGGTCATCTTCTTTGCAGTGTAAGTGGCCAAGCCAGCGTAACCTACGTTGTTTGAGCGGCGGATAGACGTTCCTGAGCCCGTGCTAGTTAGGACCTCCACGTCACCACTTTATCCTTCCAGGTGATATCAGGAATAGGCGCTAGCATCGCATATGGAATGCATGTAGTCTTCTCTTTTGCTTTGTATAAGTTGTCTATGATTCACTGCCATATAAAAGGATACTAACGATGCAGGCGTTATAAACATTTGTTTTAGTTGTCAGTTTTATGTTTTGCCAAGCGCACCTAGAACGGTGGACGAAGGTAATAACAGCTTTACCAATGCTGGTGTAAATTTCTGTAACTAAAGATAGTTTGTCGTCAATGATAAACCGCTTGTAGCTATACAGCTGCATTACATCAAGATTGTAGTTTTCGATCTATTTTAAAAAAAAATAGATGTGTCATAAATATATCATATGTTTGTTTATATGACGTATGTGTCCCATTTTTTGTTTATTTATATTAAAGACATTGAAAATATGAATTTGGAAAGTATGAACACTCTTGTAAAACGGAAAACTGGAAAACATCAAACAGGAAATTAAAGGATGAAATTTACATTAATTCGGACTGTGTGGATTGAGATATACTGGGTCAGAGGAGATGATGATGATGATGATGATGCGTTCGCCCGATGATTTGAGGTATTCTAACGGATACGAACCGTAGACTTCCTCCTCGTCATCCGCCCTTAAAAGGACGTAAGTGGACGTAGTTACGTTGTGTTGAAGTTTGCAGTGTAACACTGTGATATCTGCGCCTTTCGGCCCAACACATCCGATTTCAGCCGACGTTTTTTTGTGTACCGGGTTCGTCTTCCCACTTCGATCCCTGCTCGCTTGGCCAGACTAGACAGGTTAGTCTGTTTCTAGAGGCACCACGAAGAGGTGTAGCAGGGTCTGGATGGTTCTGGTTCACCGATCCTGGCGCAAGCCATCAGTTGTGAGTCACTGACAACTTCCAGCTCTGGTGCTGGGGGGGGGGCGCCTTTATAAAATCATCTGTTCTGGAAGTAGTGAACACCAAAGAGGAGTAGGTATCATCTTGGATGTAGAAAGAGCAAGAATAGTGAAATGCTTTTGGGTAATATCTGACAGTCCTTTTAGTGAAATTGAATGTAAAGCCAATAAATATCAATCTCATATAGTTTATGCACCAACAGCAGACTAGAGAAACAGTTGATAAATTTACGACGAGCTTAATATGGCACTTCGTCAATGCAAACCACATGAAGACACCATAGTTCCAGAGAATCTCAATCCAAAAGTAGGAAATGAAAGAGTTGAAGAAGTAATTGGTTATTATGGCTTCGGAGAGAGAAATGAAAGAGGTGATAAACTTATGGACTGGGCAAGAACACACAACATGATGATAGGAAACACCTGTTTTAAGCAACATCCATGAACTCTATGGACATGGTAAAGCCCAGGAGACAACGCTTAATATAAATCGACTACAAAGTGATAAACAACATATTTATAAAAAAAGTTTAGTTTGTATGAAAACTAGACCAGGAGCAGATTGCAATAAAGTTCATGTACCAGTTGTGGGAAAGCTTAGAGTACAATTAAAAACAACAATCTGATTATGTACTTTGTTGTCTAGACTTTGCCATGTCCATAGTAGTCTAGGATGTTGCTTGAACCAGATTTGTTACCTATAATCATTTTATGTGTCTTTGCCCAATCTATCAATCTATCCCCTCTGCTGCTCGTCTCTCCTAGGCCATATCTTCCATTCACATTTTGCACTTTAGCTTTTCCTGCCTTTGTATTCAAATCCCCTAATGTAATAGTTATTTCTTGGGATTTACACTTTTCCACGGTTTGCGGGGTTGTGTTAAAGGTAAAGGTAAAGTACGAGACTTGAACCGGCGTCTTAGCACGCGAGTTTACACCCATATGTGCTCGTCCGCATATCCAGAAATGTTCGGGGATTTCTGAACAGTGTCGCCTGAAGCATCGAAACTCAGATGCGAGGCGACATTCCTCACCTCCCCATGGTAATACCCTGGTAATAATTTCTGCCAAACGGCTGGGTCAACCGTGTGGGTATTTTTCTTTTTCCAACAACGAGTACAATTCATACTGTTCCCAGCCGGAATCGAACACGGATTGTCCGAATGTCGATAGTCCAGTCGGGTGGTTTTCCCAACTAGGCTACCGAGGCCCCCAGGGTGGAGTTGTCGCCTCCCAAAGGAAGAGAGACGTCTCCTTTCCTTCGCTAGTCTTCGGGACACCCTTGGGCAAGATTACCTACCGTTTAGGCGCCCCCCCCCCCCCACCTATCAGGGTTACGTGAAGCCATGAGAGGAGTTGGTGGATGGTGTTGTGAGAGCAGCCGACTAGTAGTGCCGATTATGGTCCCCACTCCGTGATGGCAGGCAAAGGATCCATGTAACGGGCGTACACCGACGACATTACCCCAAAATTCATGGTCACTAACACGCCACTTGGCGCGACGGGGCTCTTTACTTACATACTTTACTATGCAAAGATTAGCTCCTATTGTATGCGATCATGCCTATCCTTCACAAGTGATTTTTATTGCGACTTTGAAGATTTATTAGTTATTTGTTATCGCTCATATAATGCAATTACTTACGATCGTATGGGTAGACCTAGTGCGATTTCAGATTGTCCATTTTCCTAACTTATCATTTATATGTAAGAGATTTGGAGAAACAATGAACAGTTTGTATTCTGCCATTTGGGTTTAGAAATAAATATCCGTTCTCTCACTCGTGTTCTCTCTCTCTCTCTCTCTCTCTCTCTCTCTCTCTCTCTCTCTCTCTCTCTCTAATATTAATATACAAATATCTACAAATACATGCACGCATGCGCACGTGAAATAAAATAACAAACCGAATAGAAAAGAAATAATGCTGATCTTGGACTATTGTAAATGAAATTCTTAGAAGAAGGACTTGTTGGTCTCGAGGCAAGACGCTGGCCTTGAGACAGAGAGGTTGTGGGTTCAAATCTCGGCTGCACCAGTTGGAATTTTTATTTATGATTTCTCTCTGCGACAACCACCTCTGGTCTCAGCAGCGAGGCCTGGCTTGAAACGTCAGTTACTCATGCACTGAAAAACATGAGTATCTCCGAAGACGGAGTTAACTGCCTGTGTGGCGAGGGACCTTGTGCACACGGATGCCAGAGAAAAACGGATTAACACACAAAATTCAGTCCCTAGTCTCTAGGACTTCGTCAGGGGTCAAAACTGGCGAACACAAAAAAAAAAATTTCTTAGGAAAGGAAATGTAATTATATGACACAATTAGTTTAAATGACGTTTGAAATTATTATGATCTCCCGAGTTTATTATTTATGTATAGAGTCGGAGAAATAATACCAAGATGTATATTCTTTACTTTCGATTTGTTTCAATCCATATAAAATCTCTCAGTAGTTTGTCTTCCTCTTGTTGTCTTAGCTCTTTCAAGCTCTTCCATAATTACATAGACATACAAACATATATATATATATATATATATATATATATATATATAACATATCCATGTAAAACTAAATAAGAATGCAAAAAATGCTGATTTTGAAGTAATGCAATTGGAGTTGTTATAAAAAGAAATGTAGTTACATAGAACAATAAAGACACTTATTTAAGCGGAAGTTTTAACGAGATGCTTGCGTCTATGTTGTTTCCATGATTTCATTAAAACGCATTTGGACATGGATGTCGACACTTAACGCATGTTCATCACGCACTAGCCAGCTATCCGTGTGCTGTGTTTACCCCAATTTGCAACCTTTATTCACTAAAAACATGTCCCAATAAATTGATGCTTACAGAAGGAGTTGCAATACGTTAGACGTATGCTTGACATAAGCACATATACAGGCAGGTAAACGAACCTGTTATACAAGCTGTTAGACGTATCCAAGTACACTTTTATTTAATTGCGTTTTAAATTTGCTAGCCAATCAAATCCACTCTACCTTATCAAGGATATTTAAATAATGAGATTATTATTTTGTTTAATGAATCTGGGGGTGGAGGGAAGGAGGAAGGAAAATTCGATGACTACATTTGTGACGCATCTCACAGCTGCTTTATTTAATATCAAATTAGCAGTTTATATACAAACCTTTGAAATGTGACACCATTTGTTATTGACAGTGCTTGTACTATCAATCATCATTTCCATCATATGTGCGTGTGTGTGCGTGTGATATATATATATATATATATAATATTTTGACACTTTCAGATTTTAAATATTCAATTTTCTGCCATATTAAAAAAAGTTATGAAAATGTAAGCTGTTTAAGCTGGGACTTGTAGTCATCTTGACTATACTTCAGAAAAATAGCATGCTAGCTCCATAACAGTTCATATAGCTAGGTGGATGATTCCACTGGCACGGGCGGTTGAGCAATTATGTATTTCCATTCGTTCGCAGTGATATCGCGGCCTTCGAATAACTATGACTAGGTCATCAGCGAAGATTGCTTTGGAACATGTAATGAAAACGCAGTAGTTCTTTAATAAATATTAAGGACAGTGTAAATTTTTGGGCGAACCCTGCGGTAAACTTACCTTCTTGGTTCTTTGCTTTGATGTTGATCCATGAATATTGTTTAGATCGTTTTGTTACAGAGGATGTCCTTTATCGAATTACTTCCATTTTATGTTTGTTTTGCATTTTGTAAAGACGGCTTTTCTCCATGCCGAATCATAGACTTTTTTGAGATCAATGAATATTATTAATACCTTCTTGTGTTTTTGAGAGCCGTCTTCAATCTCTTGAGTAAATTTGATCTGCTGGTCTATTTTTTTTTTTAAACTGGATTGGTTGGTTTTCAAGGTTTCGGGTTTATGTAATGACCACGCGAGAAACTTAGTAAATATAAGAAGACTTGTCAACGAATAAAGAACTAGAGTCGTCAGTTGCAGGACACTGACATGCTGAGGAGGAGGTCTGAGCAACTATGGAGTGCAATGATGATGACCTGCAAGTAACTTAATAACTGGATAACTCAATGACTACACACTGCCTTTCATACTATATCTGATGTCAAGACATGGTATGTAGTTTGCATCATTACTCAGTGGCTTACCCTTTGGGACGAGTATGAACTTCCCTCCTCTGTGCTGGAAATGTGTTTTCTATACAAGTTTTTGTGAAAAATTAATGAGATGGTGGAGAATTTGTGGTTTAAGAGATTAGAGATAATCTCTTTTGTAAGTCTATCTGGCCCAGCAGTCATACTTTTTTTTTTCTTTCTTTCTTTCTTTTTTATTTATTTATTTATTTATTTTTTTTGGGTATGATTTTAACTCAACAAGAGTAATGTCCGGATCTTTTAACTCAAGAAGGGTAATGTCCTGATATTTTAACTCAACAAGAGTAATGTCCTGATCGAAGATGTCCATACCGTTTGTTGGGCGTGATTTTATCAATTGTGTTAGTGATCTTGTAGCCCTGAGTTTCTTTTCGGGGCGTTATTTATTTACTAGTGGCACGCACTAATTGAAAGTGTAAGCTCTGTGTACAGTTTCTGTAATTTGGTTATCACCAACGTTAAGTACCTCAGGGTTTTTCTTGCTTTAATTCTGAAAGATCTGATTGAGACACAATGTTTTCTGATCGTGGTTTTCATTATTCGAATTCTTGACATTTCCTGGTCCAAGTATCTTTCATTGCTCTGTTACTAAAAGAGAAAACTATCGTTACTGCTTTTATCCTGTTTCTGGCCGTTTCGATAATTTTCTATTGAGCTAAAATAATAAATAAAAGGAAGAACAGAGGCTCCATACCCAGTGCAGGCGCCACGAGATGTTTGGATCAGGTATTCGTGTAATAGCCAAGAGAGTCTACATACCCAGTGCAGGCGCCACGAGGTGTTTGGATCAGGTATTCGTGTAATAGCCAAGAGAGTCTACATACCTAGTGGAGGCGCCACGAGATGTTTCGATCTGGTATAAGAGTACTTCCCTATAGAGTCTAAAAACCCACTGAAGGCTACAGTAAGTTTGGGTCATGCTAAGTATTTCCCAATAGTGGCTCAATGCCCAGTGCAGTCGACAATACATGCTTGGGTCAGGTATCTGAGTATTACCCGAATTTGGTGTTGATGCATAAGTATTTCAAAGTCACAGGTCAGACGTTGAATCATGGAAGGTTTTGTGCGATAGAGTAAGTGAAGAAATATTGGGCATACTTACTGGATGAACAATGTTTATGAACGTTTTGTACGACCGGTGATATGTAAATAAATGTATTGTGTATAACATTGTTTGCTTAGCAGGTGGAAATGAAAAGTGGAAGCATAGTATATAATTTCAGAATAAATGCTGACATTTTTATTTCATAACTAGGATAGCTGTCATATTTGAGAATAAACCTTAGAAATATTATAATTTTACAGTTTTCCTCATAATGAGCATGTGGTATTCTGAACGCTTGTCTAGACTTTAGATGCATTCCAAATCATTTATCGTCTCTTTATGATAATTGTTGTCAGAGTGTGTTAAAATATGAGGACATTGAGACACCCACATAAAGGCTCAGGTGTTATCGTGGGGGATGTTTTTTCCGAATCAAAACATGATGTATTGAGATTTAGAGCTTCTAGTCCATCTATACTGAATAGTTTGTTGGACGCCCTTTAGATTTAATTTTGATGAAATGTCTACTTTCTTGATTATGTACCATTATCATTTGTTGAGAATATAAAACAAATTATTTATGATAAGCTGGTTATAGCACACTGCACATGTATGTATATGAATGTATGTATACACTCACACAATCACAGAAAGAGAGAGAGAGAGAGAGAGAAAGAAAGGGAGAGATATAAGAGGCAGCATTCAGATATTCAGACAGGCAGAAACGCAGACATACAGATGTACGAGTCGACAACTTGTCAACTAAAACGACCACAAAAATTGAAACTGAAAAGATAAATGGACAAACGCAAGCAACTGATATAAATAATTGTAAAATGTAGCAGATTGATTGGTTTTTTTTTTTTAAAACAAACAATTCTGTCAGCCAAGAAAGATGAACATTTTTCCAGCTTGTGTGATATCTTTCAAATTACTCCATTAACCTCGCATGAAACCCTCAAACTAGTCGATAACGTGAACTGAATAGGTCAAAAGTTTGCTTATAGAAAATGAGTTTAAGTGACATTAGAGCATAAGACAAAATTGTTGCAAGGGAACCTGACAAACTATCTTTGACAAGCACTCAGAATATCGCTTATAGGTTCAGAATTATAAGTGGACGACGCTCAGGCTTCAATTTCCTGTATAGTAATGTAGAACAGCCCAAAGCTTCAATTCATTCTTGCAAATAAAACAAGCAGTCATGGGTGTTCTGAGTTTTGAAAGTGCTTGTGTCCGGTTCTGTTTTCGATTACACCTTCATATTATACAGAAGAATTTCGTTTCACTGGCAATAATCAGTCCCACTTTTGTACACATTTTTTTTTATACCCCTTCAAATTGACTAACTCCGAAGCTCTCGCCTGTTGACGTCAGATACAGTTTTGTAAAATTAACATGAAGTGACATTTGGTTCATTTGTGAACGGAAAGTTGGCTACTAGTGAATGCTTTTGTTAATTTCACTTTTACCGAAACTTGACTGTCCAGAAATGGAACTTCGGCCATAAATATAACTTTATTTACTGACATTTCTTTTTAAAGTTCGATTTCACACTTCAATGAGAACTGAATGGTAGCAAAGTATACAAAGATACAGTTTGCCAGCAATTTGTAGTGTTGGATCACCCGCTTTGTAATGATTTCATTTTAATTACATTTTTTTTGGACAGAAATGTGTATTTCAGCACTCTTGTGTATGTGTATGTGTACTTTTACATTGATATTTCACTCTATCACAAGGAAGTGCGAAACAAAATCAGTTCAGAAATGAGTGATGAACAGTGTGGTTTTATTGGAAGTAAAGGTACGAACAATGCCAAATACATCATAAGATTTTTAGTAGAAAGAGCCATAGAGGTGAAAACAGATCTATACATATATTGTCTAGATTATACCAAAGCATTTGACAAAGTAAAGCACCAAAAAATAATCACAATTTTATAAGACAAAAAATGTAGACACGAAAAGGTCTAAGAATAATAAAGAACATGTACTGGCAACAAGCAGCGGCCATAAAAACTGGAAATCAATTGGGAATGTTTCAACAAATAAAACAGGGTGTAAGACAAGGTTGTGTTCTGCCACCAGATTTATTTAATATGTATAGTGAGATTATTGTAAGATTCATAAAGGAGCATACCATAAATAACAGTTGGAGGTCATAATATAAATAATCTGAGGTGTGCTGATGATACAGTTTTAATCGCTAAGAATGAAAACGAGTTACAAGAAATGTTTGACATTATAGTGAAGGAAAGCAACAAGAAGTGACTCATCCTTAATAGCAAAAAGACAGAAGTAATGATAGCAACAACAAAAAAGACATCATCGCAATGTACAATTAGAACAAGTGGAACAATATTAAAACAGGTAAATGAATTTAAATATCTGGGAACAATGTTAACCTCAGATAGTAGATGTATAACAGAGGTGAGATGCAGAATAGCTCTGGAAAAAGCAGCTTTCCAACAAATTAGAAAAATATTGTGCAATCCATTTTTGACAATTGAATCAAGGAAATTAGTTCTTAAATGTTATGTGAAGCCAGTATTAAAATATGGATGCGAATCATGTATACTAGAACAACAGACAAGAAAATCACTGGAGGTTGTAGAAATGGAGTTTTACAGAAGAATATTGAGAATATCACGGACAGCTAAGAAGAGTAATAAAAATGTTATGAAAGAGGTCAATACAAAGGTAGAGCTAATTTCAAATTTTAGGAAGAAACAATAATCATTCCCAACTAGGCTACTGAGGCCCCATGCAATGAGAAGGGAACAGCTGGAATATATTCTGACAACTGGGAAAATTGAGGGACAAGGAGATAGATGGAAGCAAAAAGAAAAGATACCAGACAGCTTAAGAGAATGACTTGGCAGAAGGTAAACAACAGATATGATAAATATGTCGAGATCGAAAGTTCTGGAGAGACATGGTCACCTACGCCAGCAGGCATGGTATTTGATGATGATGAATGTAATTTACCGAACAGTGCAGTGTAATATATAGTATTGAATTGTACATATTATATATATTTCCTCTATATGTATATTGTGTAGTTTATAGTACACTATTATATTGTATGATATGGTAAATAATAGTATTGTTTTGTTTATATTTTGATATTATATAGTGATGTGACGGGACACAATACAGCACGACATGCAGAACATCATTTAATGAAATCAGAAGAGCTATACCATCGAGATTTGCACTTGTAGATTCAATCAAACTTGTCTTAAAATGAAGATTAACGGTCTAAGTAAGAAATTTTCCAGTTATAATTAATTTTGTCTGGAGATAGCAACCTGTGCCATTTAGAACAGTCAGTGAAGAGAGTCCACAGTGTACACTTACCTACTTTAGAATGGTTGCGAGACTTTTTTTCCAGTAGTTAGTTGGTCCACTAGGGGAAATTGTTGAAGTTCATTTCACTTTTAAATGTCTGGTTTTTTTGTTTTTTTTTTTTTTTTAAGATTTGTGTTTTCCATTTCTTAAATTCAACTTTTACTTTAAACAAGGAGAGGAAGCCGCTGTAGAGTAGTGGTTAATCAACGAGTCGGGTGTACTGTAGACATATTGCGGTCATCCCAACAATCAATCGGCAGTTAAGTTCATCAAGTTTTGAATGGATACTTTGACGTCATGGGACGCACCAACATGGAAACTTGTTCGCGTCCGAGCCATGGTTTGAACAATGTTGACTTTGAACATCACGCTATCTATTATCACAGCGAGTTGGCGGATTTTTAGAAATGTACCACGGGTTTGATAATAAATGTTTGTACACAGTTCGTTAACCACCGCTGTAGATGAAGTCTTTACTCTGCTGGCTTCGTTCGCGACCTTGAAAGTTAATGACCTAATTTGTGCAGCCGGTTGGTTTGGGGCGAATTGTACGTTACAATGTCACCGCTATAATGACTCAGTTTGTGACAAAACTACAGGGACATGCCCAAACAATGACAGTTGTCAGCACGAATATTTCGGACCCAGTGACAGTACTTGTATCTCGTTTACAAATATGCCCAAAAATCTGAATCTACTTTCCTGTTTGATAACAACGACACCACATGTAATCCAGACACATATTCTACATCAGTTGAGGCAACTCTCAATAAATCTTTGCCGTTCTCCTGGTTTAGGATTTATGTGAATGACTTAAAATATCCGGACAGTTTCACGGTAAAATTAAATGGTTCTGCCTCATGTAACAATGAATCACGGTTTGTAGTTAGTTCGCACGAGATGTCTTTTGCTCTGGGGCTGGTCTGATCAACAAGTTACGGATTGAAGGGGCGATAGTTGCAAATATCTGCTCCATCTACATTGGCGGGGGTCGGAATGTGGCTCTCAAACAGAACACAAACCAGACCGACACATTTAGTGCTTGTTATACAGGAGACGGATGTAGACCAGAGGCCGCAGTTAATGGCAAAACAAAGACCAATCTCTATGACAATGACTGCACACACACACAATTAAGAAGTGGAACCAATTCTGTTTACTGTTATATGAACTATGCCACGCCCCAGAAGACTCACACCATTCGAATTTATCATCGAGCTGGCACTATGATTCGGGTAAAGAATGCCACTCTACAGGCTTTCTCTGTCAGTGGCGGTGTAGTGTTCAAGTATAATGATATATCATACCCAAACATTTCTGTGAATACTATTGTAGTCACTACACACGCGACAATGGCATACATTAAGATTGAGTTCTCACCGACCATTTCGGAGGCCGACAGTGCACTGACTGTGAGTGAGGTGCAAACATTTACAGACACCTATTGTCTGGACGGGAATTCTTGGTCGTTTTGTGCAGTGTGAAGTGTGTGCTTCAAAGACTACAACGTCATCATCGGTACGTGTCACGGCAACTGTTCACATGGGATCTATAGACACGACTGCTCCGGGTCTTGTCTTAGTGTCTATCATTTATGCGAGGAAAAATCCGGAAAATGCCTACAATGTAAACGTCCTGGCTACACCTGTAGTGACACTTGTCCTGATGGTAATTTTGGGCTACAGTGCAAACAGACGTGTTCTGATGGCTGTGACATCATATGTGACCCGGAAAGAACAGACTGTACGTGCAAGGAAATGCACTACGGATCAGACTGCACTCTCAAATGTCCGGACAACTGTTTCAACGACACCTGTGAACAGTCAACCGGGAACTGTACATGAAAGGGAACGTTCTACGGGTCAGACTGCGCTCTCAAATCTCCGGACAACTGTTTGAACGAAACATGTGAACAGTTAATCGGGGCTTGCGTCTTGTATGTCGATGATTCCCACGTTCAGAAGAGTACTACAACAAACCCAAGCATATGGATACCTCAATGTGTTTCTGCGCTGGACATGGTACATTTCTGGGTGTTTTACGGTGAAGCCATGGCCCATATCTTGATGTGTTTCTGTGCTAGCCATGGCTCATATCTTGATGTGTTTCTGTGCTAGCCATGGCTAATATCTTAGCTTGTGTGTGTGTGTGTGGGCTGGCCATGGCTCATATCTTGGTGTGTATCATGTTAGTCATATCTCATATCGTGGTGTGTCCGTGTTAATCATGTCTCATATCTTATGTGTGTATGTGTTTAGTCATATCTCAGATCTTAGTGTGTATCTGTGTTAGTCATGTGTCATATGTTTGTGTGTGCATGTTTGGGTTAGATATCTCATATCTTTGTGTGCATGTTTATGTTAGTCATATCTCATATCTTTGTGTGTGCATGTCTGTGTATGTCACATCTCATATCCTTGTGTGTGCATGGCTATGTTAGTCACATCTCATATCTTTGTGTGTGCATGTCTATGTTGGTCATATGTTTGTGTGCATGTCTATGTTAGGCGTGTGTCATATCTTTGTGTGTGCATGTCTATGTCAGTCATATCTCATATCTTTATGTGCATATTTATGTTAGTCATGTGTCATATATCTTGATGTGTGTCAGTGTTAATCATGCCTCGTATCGCTGTGTGCATGTCTGTGTTGGTCACATCTCCTATCTTTGTGTGTGCATGTCTGTGTTAGTCACCTCTAGTGACTCGGGCAGATGGTGCTCGTAAACAAGGGAGGGCAGACCATCTAAGGGCAGAATCCCCCCTACAGAAAAGATTCATCTGCTGCCTTGCAGGAAGAATGGGGACAATCAAAGGCTATGGAGTGCAAACCTGAATAAAATGCTGGCTGGAATCGGATGCACTGGGCCACTGGCGCAGAACACAGTGCAACGTTTTAACGGGTGTTCAATCAGAGTGGATCTGGCAGACTCTAATTGTGATGTTCTGTCTGTGGGGGCGATCAACACACTTAACCTAACAGCTGACTTCATGTGAGAGTGTGGAATCCTACTCTGATTGAGTCCTGATCGAAGAAAGGGATAGAGAATGGGTACTTGATACTTATTCTATGGTGGTGGACTGCCGAACGTAAGCTGTCTACGTTGCCTGAAAGTGTCATGATGGTTAATAAAAATGTGGGCACTGACACTGTATTCCTTTTAGATTTCATTAGAAGCGGCCATTTCTTATCTTTTTTTTACATTAAATATGATTTTACTACAAAAGAAAGAATCTGCCTGACTTCGTTATAGTTTATGTTTTGTTCTTCTAGTTTCTGAGTGATAAACACATAGCAGTGATTGTCGCCGCATGTGAATTAAGTTGTCTACTTAGCACATTAATCTCTGTATTTGTTACTTTTAGTTCAACTCTTATAAATATTATGCCGTTATAATCAGCTGTTCGTAATCGTATGATTGTCTTAAGAGGAATGATTGAACATCGCTTGTTGAAGAGTTTAGGAGCATTGCATATATATATAGGTCTAGCTAGATAGTCAGTCTATTAGCATGTCGCTTTAAATAAATTATAAGTTTTACACATTTTTGTAATCTGAAATTAGCACTCATCATCATGTGCCATACCGGTTGGCGTAGGCGATTATGTCCCTCCACAATCTTATATCTACAGTGCATCGTATCAGTTCTGTTGTTGACTGTTTTCCATGCCATGACACCAAGCTATCCAGTATTTTCTCTCTTTGTCGTCCGCGATCTCTCTTTTCTTTTATTTTGCCAGTTGTAACCAAGTATTCCAACTTTCCTCTTCTCATGATGTGCCCGAAAAATGTTGATTGCTTCTTTATGATGTGTTTTAAGAGCTCCCTTTTTGTGTTGGCCTCTTTGAGATTTTCCTCATTGGTCTTTTTATCTGTCCAGGGAATTTTCAACATCCTTCTGAGAAATCCCATCTCTGTGGCCTCTAATCGTCTTTTCATTTGTCTACTGTCTATGGTTCGCTTCCGTAGGTCATGATTGGTTCTATATAGCACCGATGAACTCTCTTTCTCATTTTCATTGACATACATTTGTTGCATAAGATATTTTTCATTTTCTGAAATCCTATTTTTGCCTGAGCTATTCTGCTTTTTATTTCTGTGGTGCATCTTCCATCTGATGTTATCTCTCTCTCTCTCTCTCTCTGCGTTCAGGACTCAATCAGAGTAAGGATTCCAGACTCTCATATGAAGTCAGCTGTCAGGCTAAGTGTGTTGATCGCCCCCACAGACAGAACATCACAATTAGAGTCTGTCAGATCCACTCTGACTGAACACCCGTTAATACGTTGCACTGTGTTCTGCGCCAGTGGCCCAGTGCATCCGATTTCAGCCAGCATTTTTTCAGGTTTGCTTTCCTTAGCCTTTGATTGTCCCCAATCTTCCTGCAAGGCAGCAGTTGATCTTTTCTGTCAGGGGATTCTGCCCTTAGATGGTCGGCCTTTCCAGGTTTACGAGCACCATCTGCCCGAGTCACTAGAGGTGACTAACACAGACATGCGACTTGTAATATGAGGAAACTGCAACAAGGAACACATTTCATGCATAGCCTTCATTTGTTCCCGCCGCCTATCCCCATATACCGGTAAGTCACGTCCTCTTGAAAATGATGATCATCGTAGCACTTGATGATGTTAGGCCATCGTTGATGACTCCAATTCCGAACATATAGACACACAGTCAGTCGTCAATTTATTCTTGTTGCACATCAAACAGCAGACCGTAAGATTTGCGCACGGCCGGTTTAGGGAACCAATACGATGACGTAGGACACAATGTCGCCAAACTCATAATCTCGATACCTTTAGACTTATGTCTGATTACTCAAGTGTAAACAGTCTACGACGAACAAAACACGAAGCAACTTCCCTAAAGAGACAAAACTGCGACTGACGAAGTAGTTTACATTAATGTGTAACGTGGAAATAACTTGCGTCAAAGAATCCCAATAACGGTCTTGAACAGCACCAATGTGACGTAAAGCACAGATCTAGTCTAGACGGAGGAATGTCTCACTCACAACACTTGATTCGTCAAAAAACGGACTGTTGTCGACCTACGACCTCGCCCCAGCGACACAGATGTATCAAGCATATCATCATTTTGACTTATCTGATGTTATTATTGTGCCCAAGTATTTGAAACGTTGCACTTGTTTCAGATTTGTCTCGTTTATTTTTATGTTGCATGATGGTGATGATTGTTTCTTCGATATAACCATTACTTCTGTTTTCTTACTATTCAGACTGAGACCTTTCTTGTTGCTTTCTTTTACTGTTATGTCCATCATTTATTGTAGTTCGTTCTCTGTCTCGAAATTAGCACTAGCCGCTATTAAATAATTTTTAAAGGAGAAAAAATTAACTAGTAACTAAGCAGAGAAATAAATGACTAGCCACTGTCAAGTAATGTTACTTTAGAGAAATATAAGACTAGTCAATTTTAATAATATACTAATATTAGTCGCTGCCAAGTGATGTAATAGTTGAGAAATAGAAGATTAGTCGGTGCCAAGTGATGTAACAGTTGAGAAATAGAAGATTAGTCGGTGCCAAGTGATGCAACAATTGAGAAATAGAAAATTAGTGTAGTCGGTGCCAAGTAATGATGATGTAGTGAAATAGAAGGTTAGTCGCTGTCGAGTAATGCAATTGTAGAGAAATAGAAGACTAGTCTCTGCCAAGTAATGCAGGAAGAAGAGAATACACGACTAGTCATTGTCAAGTAATGCAGGAAGTAGAAAAATACAAGACTAGTCATTGTCAAGTAATGCAGGAAGTAGAAAAATACAAGACTAGTCATTGTCAAGTAATGCAGGAAGTAGAAAAATACAAGACTAGTCATTGTCAAGTAATGCAGGAAGTAGGAAAATAAGAATACAAGACTTGTCATTGTCAAGTAATGCAGGAAGCAGAGAAATACAAGACTGGTCACTGCCAAGTAATGCAGGAAAAAGAGAATACAAGACTAGCCACTGTCAGATGATTTTGCAAGTAGAGAAATACAAGGCGCTCCACAACGAAGGACACCAAAGTACAATTAGCTGTGCCGGACGTTGACTCAATGCAATGTAAGTAACACTTGTTGTATTCTGATCAGAGAACCTGTAACAGGAAGCAGTACTGTCACAAGCTAAATCACAACCCCAGTCAGCGCCGTATCTCCTTCGCCATAAACGTTTTTAAATCTGACCGAAAAAAAATACACACAAAGATAATGGAGAACTCATACTTATCACAAATAATATAGGCACTTTGACTTTTTTTCCAAAATAATTTCTAATAATTGAAACCAGTATAGCTAAATAGCCCGCGACATGAGTGAAACAATGATACCTGAATCATATTTCTACGACAATTAGGAAAAAAGTTATGATTTTTTAAAGTGAATAATTACTCAAATGATGATACAAAGAAGAAAAAACCATAGCGCCAGATTTGGCATGCAAAAAAAAGTCAAATTTTAAAAAAGCCAAATTTTAAAAAAGCCAAATTTTTTAAAATTAAATTGAAAATATTATCATTATATTTGGTGTACATTTTCAAAATAATCACTATATTATATTTGGTATAAAAAAAAAATAATACTTTTTATTTGATTTGCGTTAAAAATAAGTCATTTAAATTTATATATATATCAAAGTAACTGATATTAATACGAATTGACGTCAAAGTTAACAGTCATTCTCTGCAATTTATGTAAGAATAATTATAATTTCTATGATTCAATTCACATAAAAATAATACTAATGTTCTGCTAAAAAAGTCACATCATTATTGTTATTTTATATATAGGTGTTTATAAAGTCTCACTACACTTGGTATCTAGGTCAATTGAAAAAATGTTTATGACGTCACATATGTGCAATGGTAAGTTCACTTGTTGCGACAGTTTTAATTGTCTGGACTAAGGATTCTGTCTTGGATATCTAAACATATTTCATCATTCACAGCATACCAGATCGTGGAGCATCTCCACATTAGTAGCAATAAACTTATTCAACAAATTTCATTGACAGTAGCACATATTGTGATGACGTCATAAACATTTTTTTTTCAATTGACCTAGATACCAAGTGTAAGACTTTATAAATGTATAAGAAGTATAATTTATTATTAATTTTTTTTTATTCATTTAAAAAAATATGTTTTTACAATATAAAAATAAACCAATAAGGTATCAGTGAATTAGACACATCAATAGCTATTTATCATTGTTTATTTAAACTTTAAACAGACTTCACAAACAAACAAACGAAGCTAAACAAAACAAACGTGCAAACAAAGAAAAAAAAATCACATTTGGGGAAAAACATCAAAATTTTATTAAATAACCATTGTTTGATGTTATTTATCAAAATCCACAATATGCACCATTATAGGAACATACAAAGGGCATTTTAAAAATGACATTTATTGAAAACAGAAAAATAATACTGCAGGCTCCAGCAACTGTCGCTTTCGATGGCACTGGATAGGACACACACTACTGAGAGTATTACGGAACAGGCCCTTTTTTGGAATCCTCAGGGGAAGAGACAAAGAGGAAGACCAAGTAATTCTTGGAGAAGACAGATAGAGTTAGAGATGAAGATAATGGGGAAGACATGGAATGATCTTAAAAGAATGGCAAAAAAACATAACGACTTGGAAAGTGTTTGTTGAAGACCTATGCTCCACTGGGAGCTAAAAAGGTAGAAGAAGAAGAAGATAAACACTGTACACAAAGGAGCATGCAAAGGGCATTTTAAAAGCGTTTTTGAACGTTTGCAATCTTTAATTAATATTTTTCACATAAAAACATAGTAGAAAAGATATAGGCTAATAGATATACGCTTTTGCGGTTTGCATAATTCAAAAAAAGAAACAAAAGATCTTAACAATCTTGTGAGCTGAGCGATAAACTGGGGAATTTTAACATCATTATTTTAATTCAAATTTAAAGCTGCATAGATGCAATAGTTATACTTCTGAAATTTTTTTTGTAAAAAAAAAAGAAGCAAAATAAACACAATTTTGTTAACTTAAAAAACCTGACCACTAATGATGTTGTCTGGTGAATAACAAGGATTATCTGTCAACTAACTAAAAGACTGAACTTTTTACTAATGTTATTGTCAACATGTAATGAACAATGTATGTCTAATGCTAATATGTATTATGAAAAACCATTTACATGGGATAATAACAGACACTAAACATACATACCATTTTTGACAATAGAAACACGAAAAGAAACAGAATTATTAAATGTTAGGTAGAGCCAGTCTTAACATATGGATGTGAACACTGGGCAATAGGACAACAGACAAGAAAATCACTGGAGTCTGTAGAAATGTGGCTTTGCTGAAGAATGTTGAGAATACCATGGACAGTGAAGAAGAGTAATGAAAATGTTCTGAAAGATGTCAAAGCAAAAAGAGAGCTAATTTCCATTATTAAGAAGAAACAATCATCATTTTTAGGTCATGTAATGACAAGAGAACAACTGGAATATATTGTAACAACTGGAAACATTGAGGGACGAAGAGATAGAGGGAAGCAAAGAGAAAAAAATAACAGACAGCTTAAGAGAATGGCTTGGCAGAAGGTCAACAACAGAAATGATAAATAGCTACCAAGGTCGAAAGTTGTGGAGAGACATGATCACCTACGGCAGTAGGCCCGGTACTTGATGATGATGAGTTTTAACTAAATAGCTAACATTGTATGACTCTGTCGCATTCCGTCTAATTAAATCTATATATTTTCACTTACTAACGCACTCAAAGCCAGCATTTCTGGTCTTTAACTAACTTGGACTCTTGCATGTTTCAATGAATTACAAGAATATAAATAACTTCCATCCAGAGTCCAGTCAGGAACTTGGAAAACATACCCAGGGCTTGAAGCTGAATCTGGGTGTCACCATCCATCAGCTGCTTATGGATAGCTTCTTTCAAAAAACTGTTCCTTTCTTTTAAGAATTCCAGGAAGGTGCTTCTTAAACAGTAAACAGTTGCTGCCATATGGAACAGAACATGAATTCTGTTCCCCATATACCTGAGGATGGTGCCAGATTTCAGGTTCTTACCCCGCAGGAATGTTTGTAATCCCTGTGGATCCCCAGAACCTTGTTTGTACCTTAGTTTTGAAAGATTGTGGATCACGTTTGAAACCACACAGTCTGTTGGGGTCGAAGTTGTACCCTTCCACTCACTGTCCAATCTTGCAAGCGTGAGCCTGGCTGCACTTGCCAGACCATCCAGAGGGTGGACATGACATTTCAGATCATAAATGCTAAGATTGTACCTCTCTTCAAGTCTCCGAACAACACAGTGACTTACAACGAGAAGCCTACAGAGAAGTGTTTAAAGTCATGAATACACCTACAGCTTATTAAACAAGCTGAACTGCCCCGCTTCCATTTGAAAAGCCTTCCTCTACTCGGTCGCTTGTGCGTGGAAAAGTTATGTTTAATATTTTGATGAACTGGAAAGAGCTGAGTGCTTACTTTATTAATGCTGAACCAGCTCACTCAAAATTAGACACAAAGTTTAAAGCAAGATTGTTGAAAGAAATGGTGCTAGATTACAACAATTACTTGTTCTTTGTGTTTGCAACACCCGTAGTCCAGGAGTTTGAAATGATGAACAGCCTTTTTCAACAAACTAAAGCTGATCCACCCCTATCATGAACTACATTTACAAGTCTTCAAAGCAGACTATATCATGCAAACGGACATTTAAAAAATGTTGATCAAGTTGATTTTGAAGTAAAATTGTTAACAGGAATATTAGCAGTTCCTTAAAATTATTTGTTCCTTGTATTAAACTGGATTTGGAGCATTAAATATGATGTGATTATGTCAAAAATGTTTGGCTTTTTTAGCACAGTTTTTTGGGCTTATATCAAAATTTCCATCTGTCAACCCTGGTGGCAGGCACTGTTAGATTGACTCCAATTCTAGGAAAAAAAAATTATTCACCGTTTTATAATTATTTAAATTTAATTGCACATTTAATCATGGTCATTCATTCTCATCCTTCTTAATCTTCATATCTTATTATAATAATATAAACCATACATTTTATTTTGATACATTAAAAACATAATAATTATATAATATTAAATGATTAATGAATTATTATTCTATTATATATATAATTATTATATTAATCATAATTAATGATTAATGTATTGTGCTTCAATGCAATAATTGGGAATATTTATTAATATTAGGCAACTGGAAATACTACATTTTAAATTTGCTATAACTAGTTATACAGTTGAGTGAGTTAGAGGCACATGATGATGGTTGAAGAGACCAAGTAACAAACATGGGGGAAAACCGGAAATTTCGGGGTAATGGTGTGGTCGTTCAAATGCCAATAATTTCAAATAGCGCTGACAGATCAATTTAAAATTTCCCACAAATATGTAAAATTGGTTTTACAATCAGGTTGTCTTATTATTTCCTTTCAATCGGTGCAGTATTTTAGTCTGCTTTGACTTAAAGGTCGACAGTGGACCTGAGTGGAAATAGTCGCTAAATCGCCCATGCGTATCAATGGGGAAATTTTATAATATAATGGTGTGGTCGTTCAAATGCCAATAATTTCAAATAGCGCTGACAGATCAATTTAAAATTTCTCACAAATATGTAAAATTGGTTTTACAATCAGGTTGTCTTATTATTTCCTTTCAATCGGTGCAGTATTTTAGTCTGCTTTCACTTTAAAGGTCAACAGCGGAAATAGTCGCCGATCGCCCACGCTTGCCGATGGAGCAAGCATATTCATGAATTTTCGTGATTTTCGCATTATCCTAACACGGATCACTTTAAAATTTCACACACTTATGTAAAAATAGACGCTAAATCTAACTATCCATTTAATTTAACTTAATCTTACCTTATTTTGGTAGAAAATGTGATGAAACCATAGTATGTAGCTGGAAAATTAAAAAAAAAACAAGTAATAATCGACACCGATGGTTTGGCGTCTGCTATAAAACAAAAAGGAGCCTCGTTGTGAGAAAACTAATTTAATTTCCGTACATGGCGTCCTTACAACATCGTCGGGAAACAATTGATATGATGTTTATTCCGGAGTTAATTGAGATGGCGCGAAAGGCAAAAATGGCTAATTTCCATGGAAACCGAAAATCTGGAAACGGCTTCCATTGGATACCAAAGTACCTAAATAATACATACACGTTAATTATTCAGTGGACTCACTCACGGCTTTGCAGACGGTTGTGCTACAAACATCACCAATAATGGATAAAGAGAAGTGACTCAAAAACGGGGAATAGCTAACCCTCATAGCCACAGGCAAACTCTGAAGTAATTACAGAGCTGGATCCGAAGCTCTCAAAACTGCAGTAGTAATGGCCATTCCGCACAAAAATCATATTCATGAAAACTGTACTGCTAGCATTTGTGCTGTCAACTGTAACGGCTTTCAAATCTGTCAAGAATAACGAAGGAAGTAATCGGAGAGATATTTTGGTGCGGCGGTCTCATAATTTCTAGAGCGTTGAGAATATGAATACCCTAACACTGCACCATTCTGAAAAAATGAGGATGCAAATAGACTTACCAAAAGGAAATGAGATTTCTTTTCGGAGGGGGGAGGTAGGTTCTTTCTCTCTCTTTCTCTCTCTCTCTCTTTCTCCTCTCACCCCCCCCCCCCCCTTTTCCAACACACACACACACACACAAACTACCTGGTCAGTTATGAAGAATAATACAATTATGAAAAAAGAGCACTATTCGTGCAAGGCAATGGTGATGCAAACTATACAAAGCGAACTCAGAGAATGGATATTACCAACTTTCCATAAACGTACCAGCTTACCCTGGGAGCCGCGATAGCTCGGTGATTAGTGATCTGGGCTACAAAGGACAAGAGGTAGGGTTCGATCCCAACCGACGGCTTCCGGGTTCACCCAGCCTTTAATGGGTTCCGGATTTTTTTCTGGGAAAGTAAAGCGGCACGGGCATAATACCGACCACATTACCCCAAAAAACATGTGCCGAAGGTCTGTAAAATTTATAGTCATTAACACCATATTCCCTATACGCCGCTTGGCGTGACGGGGGTACTTTACTTTTTTTTTTTTTACCAGCTTACCTTACTATATGTTTCTCTTCTATTTTTTTTTAAATACAACAAAATAGCAACACCGCCCGTGCACTCAAGTTTCAAGATAAGTACTAACAATACCTGAGCCACAGTGACTTGGAGAATAAATAACGGTAAAACATAGTGAAAAAAATTCAAGTGCAGACTTCAAAACGAGAATATGGCGTGCACACATATCAAGTCAAAAACGTTAGGGCAGAAAGTGAAATCCTGTTACAGGCAGCAGACCTCGTCAGAGAAAATCAGAATTCTCAATTCAATTGAGCGATGAACAGAGAAGAAAATCTGATCAATTACTTGATGGTTTATTTTTTTATTTTGGATTTGAATGTTCACTTCTGTTTTTGAGAGGTTACATTTTATTTTATTTATTTATTTATTTTTTCTTTTTAAAATGGAGATTTTTTTGTGTGTGTATTAGAAGATCCTTTTACGCTCTCTGTTGTCTTTTTATTTTTTTTTGGTTAGTCCACAATTTGTGTCTGATTGATTTGATTGATTTTGACTGTGGTTGATTGACTTTTAATATGCAACCATTATTTTTTTTTTATTCCTTGATTCGTTTTCATTCCAGCGCCCCCCCCCCCCATATTTTTGTGCTAATGTGATTCTTCATTAATACGATCCAAGCTCTCATTTTGCCAGTTTATTTGTTGTTGCAGATCGTGCTTGATTTTTTAGTTTGACCGTTTAGATATATATATATATATATATATTCTACAACGTGCAGAAATAAATTCGACTACAGTGTTTACTCGCCTAACCAATCGAGTCCGTCTACATATCGCACGTTTACATTTAATTGAAATACGTAGGATGGAAATCCATAAAAAAGTAAAAATAAAGTAAATGTTCTCTTTCCCTCTTACTAGGCGTATGGGGAATATGGTATTCATCATCATCATCATGTACCCTGCCGATTGGCGTAGGCGATCATGTCCCTCCACAATCTTCTATCTACAGTGTATCGTATCAGTTCTGTTGTTGACTGTTTTCCATGCCATGACACCAAGCTATCCAGTATTTTCTCTCTTTGTCTTCCACGATCTCTCTTTCCTTTTATTTTACCAGTTGTAACTAAGTATTCCAACTTTCCTCTTCTGATGATGTGCCCGAAAAATGTTGATTGCTTCTTTCTGATGTTTTTAAGAGCTCCCTTTTTGTGTTGGCCTCTTTGAGAACTTCCTCATTGGTCTTTTTATCTGTCCAGGGAACTTTCAACATTCTTCTGAGAAATCCCATTTCTGTAGCCTCTAATCGTCTTTTCATTTGTTTGTCTACTGTCCATGATTCGCTTCCATAGGTCAGAATTCGTTCTATATAGCACCGATGAACTCTCTTTCTCATTTTTATTTACATAGATTTGTTGCATAAGATATTTTTCATTTTCTGAAATGCTATTTTGGCCTGAGCTATTCTGCTTTTTATTTCTGTGGTGCATCTCCCATCTGATGTAATTATTGTGCCCAAGTATTTGAAACGTTGTACATTGTTTCAGGTTTGTCTCGTTTATTTTTATGCTGCATGATGGTGATGATTGTTCCTTCGATATAACCATTACTTCTGTTTTCTTACTATTCAGACTGAGACCTTTCTTGTTGCTTTCTTCCACTATTATGTCTATCATTTCTTTTAGTTCGTTCTCTGTCTCTGCTATTAAGACTGTGTCATCCGCATATCGCAAATTATTTATTTTGTGACCGTTGATTTCAATTCCTTTTTTGTCTACTATTGATCTCATAATATATTCGCTGTAAAGTGAAAACAAATCCGGTGACAGAACACAGACTTGTCTGACTCCTTGTTTTATATATTGGAATTGTCCTGTTTTGTTGTTAATTCGTATAGCTGCTGTTTGTTGCCAGTACATGTTTTTTATGATTCGCAGATCCTTGTCATCAATGTTTAATTTATCCAGCATATTTATTATTTCCACATGCTTTACTTTGTCAAATGCTTTTGTGTAGTCTATAAAGCACATATATAGATCTTTCTTTACCTCTATAGATCTTTCTGTCAATGTCCTTAAGATGTATATTGCATTATTGGTGCCCTTTCCTTCCACAAATCCACATTGTTCCTCACTTATTTATGGTTTTTTTTTGTTCCTTACACGTCTCATAATTATTCTTAGTAATATTTTAGTCATATGGCTCATGAGACTAATAGTGCGATGGTCTTCACAATCAGTGTCGCCTGACTTCTTCGGTATGGCTACAAAGATAGATTTTAGTAGATCCTCGGGTATATGTTCAGTGTTATATATGTCATTGAGTAATTTTGTTATGACTTGTACTCCCAGCTCTCCTAATGCATTTATCTCTTCGATTGTTATATTGTCAGGACCCGGAGCTTTGCCTCTTTTCATGTGTTGAATTGTGTCCTCCACTTCACTCTGCATTATTGGTGGTCCTGTGTCTTAGTAATATGGTATTAGTGACCATATTTTTTATATGAACCCGACCTATTTTTTGTGATATGGTCGGTGTCACGCCAGGTCGCCTTTACTTCCTAGGATAATATGTGGTACCCATTTTTAGAGGCTGGGTGAACCCCGGAGCCTTGTCGGTCCGAAAAAATTCCGCGACATCTAAATCGAATCGGACCCCTCTCTGATCAGGAAGCGAGCACACTGACCACTCAGCCACCGAGACTCGATGGACTCTATAGCTCGCCTAAATATCGCACGTTTACATTTAATTAGAAAAAAATGTAGGAATTGACTATAGCTCACCTATCTAGGATAAATGAATACTACAAGGGGAAAAAAGCATACACGCTCGGAAGATGAAAGTGACTCTATAGCTCGCTAACATATGCTAATCTAAACTAATAACAATACATATCGCTAAAACAAAAGGAAGTGACCAAAGAAAAGTATTTGTGTGTGTGTATATATATATATATATATATATATAAATATATATATATATATATATATATATATATATATATACATACATATATATATATATATATACACATAGTTGTGGCAACTCATGATTATACAAAGATGTTACGCCGGTAGTTTTCTGTTGCCTTCCGTTGATTTATTTACGTTTGACTCCGCTAGCATTTGACTAAAAAGTCTCATCCACAAGGCAGTTGGGTTGTTTTACTTTAGGATACCTTCCATTAGCCCTTTACTCTACCGAGCATACCTGCAAGGCAGCAGGGCAGCTGCAGGTTGTATTATCTGCTGCATATTTTTCTCGCGAGCTTTTCACACCTCTGACGAAGTCCCTAGAGACTAGGAACTGAATTTTGTGTGGTAATCCATTTTTCTCTGGCAGCTGTACACAGGGGTCCCTCGCCGCACAGGCAGATAACTCCGACTTCGGAGGTACTCATATTTTTTCCGTCGATAAGTAATTGACGTTTCAAACCGGGCCTCGCTTTTGAGACCAGGGGTGGTTGCCGTAGAGAGAAATCATAAATAAGAACTCCAACTGGTGGAGCTGGGATTTGAACCCACAACCTCTCTGTCTCGACGCCGGCGTCTTGCCTCGAGACCAACCAGTCCCCCATCTGCTGCATATAGTAGCAGGTAAAATTACCTGACCTGAATGAAAAAGACAAACAAACAATATTAAAACAGGTAAATGAATTTAAATATCTGGGAACATTGTTAACCTCACATGGTAGATGTACCAGAGGTGAGACGCAGAATCACTCAGGCAAAAGCAACTTTTCAAACAGATGAAGAAG
This sequence comes from Megaustenia siamemsis, assembly GCA_032433765.1. NCBI lineage: Eukaryota > Metazoa > Mollusca > Gastropoda > Stylommatophora > Ariophantidae > Megaustenia > Megaustenia siamemsis. The sequence continues at coordinate 67,401,311 of JAVIAB010000092.1, read as the reverse complement.
ATACTTTGCAATCTATTTTTGACAAAAGAAACAAGAAAAATAGTTCTTATATGTTGTGTGGAGGCAGTCTTAACATATGGATGTGAACCATGGACAATAGAATAACAGACAATAAAACCAATAGTGGCTGTAGAAATGTGGTTTTACAGAAGAATGTTGAGAATTCCATGGACAGCTAAGAAGAGTAATGAAAACGTCCTGAAAGAGGCCAAAGCATAAAGAGAGCAAATATAAAAAATTATGAAGAAACAGTCATTATTTTTTGGCCATACTTTGAGAAGGTAACAGCTGGAATATACTGGGACAACTGAGAAAATTGAGGGACGAAGAGATAGAGGGAAGCAAAGAGAAAAGATACCAGACAGCTTAAGAGAATGGCCTGGCAGAAGGTCAACATTAGAAATGATAAATAAATGTCGTGATCGAAAGTTGTGGAGAGACACAGTCACCTACGCCAGCAGGCATGGTACTTAAGGATGATATATATATATATATATATATATATATATATATATATATATTGCTAATTTCGTTTTTTTTTTTTTTTTTTGGGGGGGGGGGGGGATATATGTTGCATACCTTAACTTTCCACACAACCACATGTAATTTCATCCTCTTCTGGTAGATGCTAGTGATACAGTTAGTTTCCAAAATGTAATATGTGTATGAAGCATATTACAAAAGAGCTGGGATCGAATTTCTCTTTGGTGGAAAATAAAAACATCTCAACCATCCATGGCCACCTACAGAATATATATTGAGAAATGGCGGCAGTGCATAAAGGCACTATTAGTAGTTGGGTAAACCGGCCTTTGGTTAACCAGTCAAGAATGTCGAAAGCAGTCAGTCTGGTCAAGCACGCTCCCGGTGGCTGCACAAAATCCAGTAAGTCTGCAAAGCTGCAACGTAACCTGCCGAAAATATTTGGGACGGACGGTGTTTCACATCAATAGGTCAGGTCTATTTTCCTTGAAAACGCGAGATCACACACAAGTCTGCACACCCGAGAAAAACTAACGAAACTTTAATGCTTTGTCCTTCCTCATCGTCCATACAGTTGAGATCTTCCACCTTCCGACTACTTCCTCATTGCCCATACAGTCAAGACCTTCCGCCTCCTGACTACTTCCTCATCGTCCATATTTACAGTCCAGATCTTCCACCTTCTGACTATTTCATCATCGTCTCTATAGCCCAGATCTTTCACCTTTTGACTACTTCCTTATCGTCTCTATAGTCCATATCTTCCACCTTCTGACTACTTCCTCATCGTCCCTACAGTCCATATCTTCCACCTTCTGATTACTTCATCATCGTCCCTACAGTCCAGATCTTCCACCTTCTGACTACTTCCTCATCGTCCCTACAGTCCATATCTTCCACCTTCTGATTACTTCATCATCGTCCCTATAGTCCAGATCTTCCATCTTCTAAATACTTCCTCATCGTCTCCACAGTCCAGATCTTCCACGTTCAGACTACTTCCTCATCGTCCCTACATTCCAGATCTTCCTCCTTCTGACTACTTCCTCGTCGTCTCTACTGTCAAGATTTTCCATCTTCTGACTACTTCCTCATCGTCTCTATAGTCCGGATAAGCACCTTCTAAATACTTCCTCATCGTCCCTACAGTTCAGATCTTCCACCTTCTGACTACATCCTCTTCGGCCCTCTGAAAGATGCATTCAGCGGGAATTTGACGACGATAGGTAAGTAATTTACTCAGTATGAGGATAATTGAGAGATTTTGCTTTCTGGCGTTCACCCGATGACTATTAAAGAAATGTTTGATCCGCCCATAAAATGACATGTCTTTAAGTGGCTGTAGATGCATTCAGCTAGGTTGTAATATTTGCACCTGTCGGCCCAGCACTCAAACTTCAGCACTTACTTTTTGAGTACCGAGTTCCGTTACTCTTCGATCACTACACGATTGGCCAGACGGGATAATCTGTTTCCAGGAGCACCACAAGGTGATGGAGCAGGGTCTTGGGCAGCTTTATTGTTCTGACACTTTCATCCAGCTGTAGGCCATTATTAACTCTCAGGTCAATTGCTGAATGGGCATCTTGACCTTACTGAGAGATCAACCTACAGTGCGGTAAAGCATACATGCCTGACATATAGATGGAGCAATGCCAGCGACTTGCAAGGAAATTGTGCAATATTACCAAATAATTGGTGAACATTGAGGCATATTCCAAATTTCAATAGAACAAACAAACAGTGAAGTAAAAAGAAAACATTAAAAAAAGTAAAGTACCCCCGTCACGCCAAGTGGCGTATAGGGAATATGGTGTTAGTGACTATAAATCTTACAGATCTTCGGCACATGATTTTTGGGGTAATGTGCTCTGTATTACGCCCGTGCTGCTGTACCTTCCCAGAAAAAAAATCCGGTACCCATTAAAGGCTGGGTGAAATGGAAGCCGTCGGTTGGGATCGAACCCTACCTCTTGTCCTTAAAAAGAAAACATACGTTGTAGTAATTATTGAACGTCGCTCATAGATTAATTAGTGATCGATATGAATATACTTTATTCCTGACTATTTGATGTTCTATCTTGAATATAGGCGTTACAAGTAGGGACAGGCAAATAATTGCAGTGCTATGGTAAAGTTGGCAGCGGGAGCAAGTAGTGGGGTGTAACGTACACTACCCAAGGTGGCAGCTTAACAAAAAAGGAACATAACTCAACTCAATACTGACGTTTCGGCCTACATGCGGCCTTTCTCAGAAAACGAGAACACAAAACGAATAATGAAATAAATTAATATAAACTATACTACATGTAGGATCAGCAGGACAGATAAATCAAGGAGAAATAAAGAGGTATAAGAGATGAAATAATGAAACGAAGGAGAGATGTGTTGTAAAACACGGAGGTTAAAAATAGATAATATGTGAAAATAAGTAAGCTAATATATATATATATATATATATGTATGTATGTATGTATGTATGTATGTATGCATGTGTGTGTGTGTGTGTGCGTGAGTGCGGGCGTGTGTGTGTGTGTGTGTGTGTGTGCGTGTGTGTGTGTGTGTGTGTGTGTGTGTGTGTGTGTGTGTGTAAAATTAAAACGATGCTAAAGAGGCAAGATCCAAAAGCTCAAAGCAAGTAAATGACTGTAAGTCAAATGTAACGCAGGAGTGGAATGGGTTGGGGGTGAGAAATCTGTTACGAAATTAGGCAGGAAGTTGGACGCGATAACAAGGTAGCAGAATGAGGTGCGCGAGGCAGTCAAGCGTGACAAGTAATGACTAGAGATAGGGAAAGGTATCTATGGAGTGAAAACGAGCAAAGCTCGACGTTGTTGTCTGAGTAACGTGGGTTTTGTTTGCTCGTTTTTACTCCATATATCATCATCATCATTGAGTGCTGTATCCGCATCGAAGGTTGGCTACCATGAGGCGGCATTCCACTCTGTCTCTTGATTTGATGGTGCAGAATGTCATAGGCTGATTTGTCCATCATTTTCATTTTACTCGTTCATGTTAATCTTGGTCTGCTTCTGCCTCTTTTGCCTTGTATTTTCCCCTCCAATATTATTTTTAGTAGGCTGTTGTGTCTTTTAACATGCCCCAACAATTTCATTTGTCTTGTTATAATTGTGTTTAGTAGTTCTCTTTTAATTTTTAATTGTTTTAAAACTTCATCGTTTGTTTTCTTTTCTTTCCATCCAATTCTACCTATTCTTCTATTAATCCACATTTCAAAGGCTTCAATTTTCTGGTCTAATGTCCATATTTCTGCACCATACAGGAATATTGAGAAGATGTAACAGTTTTCTATTCTTAGTTTTAGCTAAGGTCTTATTTGTTTTGATGTTAGTATACTTTTCATGGCATTAAAATTACTTTTTGCCATACTATTCTTATTTTGTTTGTTTCAGTTTTACATTTTCCATCACTGGCTATAGTACGTCCCAGGTAGTTGTAGCTGTGAACTCCATATATATACACTTCTCGAAACGTCAGTATTTTGTTGTGTTCCTTTTTTGTAAAGCTGTTACAAAAAAACACCTTGAGGACTGAATGATAAACACCATCTCTTGCTCATGCGCGTTGCAATCCACGAAGTCCTGTTGGTTACACAAGAGAGCAGGATCATAGATTGACAGGCTGTCTGGCAGCTTGTACATGAGAGGATCTGTGTTTTGTTTGCTGTTTGTTGACAGTAATCGAATTTTGGGGGATGAAAAAAGGAAACACACACTCAGAGTTTGAAAATGTTAATCATTTGTGTCCTAGTAAATGGCAGTGTTTTAGTGCGGGTCACCAAATTGATAATTTATCGTTCTCCAAAGAAGGTGAACACGGTTTCAAATCACAGTAGGATTTTTTTTTGTTTTTGTTTTTGTTTTTGTTTTTGTCGTGATTAAAAGAAATATTCTGATCGGAACACTTCTTTACGATTGGACAAGCTGTCTTTATTCTCCAACCCCTTTAAGAAAACCACAATACACCTAGGTTTGGGAAAAGTTGTAACGATTTTTATTTTATTTTTAGTCTTGCTTTCTCAGTTTGCAGGTAGTGAATGATAAATGCGAGCATTATTTATATTGGGTGCTGCGATAACTCAGTGGTTAGTGAACTGGACTACAAAGGGCAAGAGATCAGGTTCGATCCTGATCGATGGCTTCCATGTTCACCCAGCCTTATATAGTTACCGGATTTTTTTTTTCTGGGAAAGTGAAGCGGCACGGGCATAATACCGACCATATTACCCAAAAAATCATGTGCTTAAGGTTGGTAAAAATTAAGATCACTAACACCATATTCCCTATACGCCATGTGGCGTGATGTGCCACTTTACTTGTTTTTTTTTTAAAATTATTGTGTGCTTTGCTTTCAAAGTCGTACACTTTAATGAGATCGCCCTGTGTAAGCATCAGTAGATCGAGATGCTCATGTTTGCTGTTTGAATACTGTGGTGATGGTCATATATGCCAGAATAAGGACAGAATGAAATGTAGCAAGAGAGACTGCAATAGATATATAGGTATCTCCCTTCTAAGCCATGAGAGAGAGAGAGAGAGTTATATGCCAAAATTATGGAAAAAAGGCTCAGGTTAATTATATAAATGCCGATCAGCGATTATCAAATGGGGTTCCAAATAAATATACAATTGATGCACTATTCACCCTAAAATAGCAAGCAGTAAAGACCACAGAACACAATCTAAACTTGTGCATAAATTTCATTGACCAAGAAAAATCAATCGACCGAGTAAACAGACAACAATTATGGGCAATACTAACAACATACGAAGTAAGCCAATATCTAACTAACCTAATTAGAAGTCTCTACATCAACACCAGCTGCACAGTGAAAACAGAAGTTGGCTACACAGATCTCTTCGAAGCTAGATCAAGGGCAAGATAGAGGTGCGTACTGTCTCCTCGATTGTTTATTAACTATATGTACTATATAATATAAGTTAGCCAACCCGTCGGAGACAGACAAGGTTAACGTGTTTTTTTTTTTTTTTTGTAGACGATCACACACTACTACCTGGAAAAGTTAAAGATCTACAAGAACACTTAAATATACTTAACAACGCAGACACACTATATAACATAAAAATCAACAAAAAAGAAGTCATGAGCATCGCTAAAGAGAAACAGTGGATGATTTTAAATACCTAGGAAATCTAGTGATAAACGACAATTTACAAGCAGCTGAAATAGACCCATGATGCAAAAGATGTTGCCAAATTATCGGACATCTACTGTTGTCCTACAAGGAAATAGCCCTAGAGGCAAAACGAGCACTCTACTATACAATCTTCATTCAAACTTCATGCGATCAATGCCAGACTTGGACCCTAGACGCAAGAACAATAAGAAAAATAACCATTACCGAGATAAAATGTGTTTGATGAATGGCAGGCAACAGCCTGAAAGATGAGGTAAAAACAGAGTAAAAAGCTAGAAATAATCGCTGCCTTGGAATACATAAAGAAACAACAGATACAATGGTTTGGCCACGTGATCAGATAGAAAGACCAAATACAACGAACCTTTAATAAATATTGCGACAACACCAGGCTCAAGGGCCGACCACGAAAAAGATGGATTGAAGGAATAATAGAAGCACTAGGAAACATCGGTAGCAGAGGCCTAAAGTAGAGCAAATGGCCAAAAATTATATCGCCCCACGACGCTGAAAGGGAAATGAGGAATTGTGGTAGAGGAAGGACAGTGAGTATTATTGGAAATGTACTTTAGTGCATTAAGAGAATGGCTTGGCAGAAGGTCAACAACAGAAATGATAAATAGCTGCCGAGATCTAAAGTTGTGTGACATGATCACCTACGCCGGTAGGCCCGGTACTTGATGATGACTTTAGTGCCTTTGACCAGTGGTAAAGACCAAAAGAGAGTAATACTTATGCAGGTGGTCTTGCTCATCGGAAGTTTTTGGTGGGTAAATATGTGATGTCGATCTAGCTGTTCGCGAAGTTGTTCATTACGTGCTCAATCTATCTTAATTAATTAAATTGTGCGCTTGGGCTTCTTGTAGTTTCGGGTAGCTTGCTGTTTAGCTCTCTCTGATTCCCCATTTCATTCGTCTGATCTTATAAAAGTCGTGTCTGACTCTCAGTTATTGGTGTGTGAAAATGGATCGATTATCTTTAGTGTCACATCTATTCAATAAACGATAAATGATAAACGAAATTAAGAGATATTTATGTAGTCCTTATCCTCAGTGTAGATGTTAATCTATCATGCCTTGTGATTGGACACCTTGAGATGACCAGCACCTTATCCATCACTGACAAAATCAACTGACAGTACTTTAAAACAACACAAATAGCTTCTGCACAAGCGCCATAATTTTTGTTTACTTCTAGACCTCACATCAACATAATATAATCTCCTAAAGGCAATATCATTATCAAACTTTGTGATCAAAGTTAACTTAAGGGTACACATTTCACACATGGTAAAGATATATTTATTAAAAGTGGCATTATCAAGTTCAGTTGTCACTTTTAATGTGTCTAGAGGACAATATAACAAGTTTGCACCTATCTGGATTGACATGTGAGCTAAATCTTGTGTTTGTTTTTGAGCATGTCAATTTGGTTATACTAGTTCTTTAAGCAGCGATGACGTTTGTGATATACACATACACATGTGCGTGTTTGTATTCGATCTTGTTCATTGTGGATTTTTGCTCCTGTGGCATCTAACAACTAACTTAATCTAGAGGCATGCATATAAATCAACGTGTATATATATATATATATATATATATATATATATATATATATATATATATATATATATATATATATATATATAGAGAGAGAGAGAGAGAGAGAGAGAGAGAGAGAGAGAGAGAGAGAGACGAACAGAAAGTAAAGATAAAATAACTTGGAAATGGAAACATAATCAATACATTATTCTTATCAAATCTCTCACTGTTGTTGATGTGCACATCCATTTCCTGAAGAATGAGATTTGCAGGAAATAGGCTATCATTTATGCAGATTTCTTTACCCGGCCAAGTTATATTTATCTGCATATGGAGATCTATATGGGCCATTATTTTAGAAACATTCATTGTGAAATCATTCTAGAAATTGAAACGCGCGTAATGCAATTCTTTGAAGATATACGGTATATGTGATTGCGTGTGGTTAACTTCTCATAATCCATCATTCCTGTTATGCTTTTACATCACAGGTTTTCTCTTATTATGTTCCATGAGAATTGATATGTAATCTGTGACATTTTCTTCTTATGTTGATGAAGCTATCTCTAGCATTCTTGTCTGTGGTCTAATATGTTGAACGCCATTGATTTCCGTAATCGCTGCATGTTTGGGCATCCGGAACAGTAACGGTGTTTTAGAAATCATTAAAATATCAAATAGCTTGAATCATCATTGTTAAACTGCGGTGGCAGAATGGTTTGCGTCATCGTCTCTTGATCGGGTCCAGCGGGTTTAGCTGTTGTGGCTTGTCTTTTTCTCCGACCGACACGGCTTCGGGGTTTAATTTTAACTGGGAAAAATAGTGCCAGATACCAGATCCGGAAGAGTTGGAGGGGGAGAGGGGGTTGGACGGCGTATGTGATATATCTGATGCCACAATCCATAAATCTGACGCTGGTCAATGCAGCATATGGACACAAACACCATATCTCTTGTCCCCCACTTTATGTAATAGATACCTTTTAACTTTTTAAAATGTATTATTAATAACACTTTTGTCCTCAAGTTGTTTTCTTGTCAATCCTCTTTGTGTACATGCATCGTAAACATGTATTGAAATGAATCAGCGTTATTTGCTTGAATTATACAAGAGCTCGGCGTTTATATCTTTAAAACTTTGATATGATAGTTGTGTTTTAAAACAATATTTAGTCTTCACAATCTTAATAATTGTGAGCGGTGTAAAGAGCGCTTTTTATTCGATCTTGTTGCACCGATGAACTGCAGACTTTGCCGTGATATCTACTTATTTGAACTTTTAAATATCATGTAATGTCTTTCGTGGTATGCTTGTTCGTTCTTCATATATGACGTTCGTCTTTCTTTAACACATTCAAATAGCGTCTAATTTTGACAGTCAAACAAACTATTGAGGTGTTATATCACACGAAAACATTTTTATTTATGTGCTATTATTACATTTCTATAGTCACAAGTTATACTATCACTTAGTAAAGTACAGTCTGTAATATTATAATCAAACTATCGAACTGTCTGGTTAACCACCGGGCTCACATAATGCTGAAATGAATAAATCACGGAACACATTTCTAAATGTCTGTACAATAGTTCTGTTGTGGGCTGACTACATCTGCTATTTATTAACTTATCATTAGTAATTGTAGCATTACTAATTGCTCTCTGCCAATTATTGTTCCTTATCACTAATAGATGCTTATCTCTACTTTTCTCTGCTAAACTCTAAGGTTTGTGTCTCTGTTCTTTGTTGCTCGCCGCTCTTTCTGTTGCTCGCTGCTCTTCCTCGTCTCTCTCTCTCTTTCTCTCTCTAATGGGGTCTAAGAGTGAGTGTTTTTATATATTGTGCACTCCTTCTTACCCTACGTGTCTATCCGTCCACGTATCTTTAATAAATATTTCTTTAAATATTTGTTGACTATGTCTGTCCGCCCACACAGTCTGGTAATATATTTTTTTTTAAAAATATATTACGCCCACGCAGTCTGACGACTATGAGTACACTTCACTTTTTAATTACACCTATCATGAACACATATGGATGTCCGTTACTAAATGCAATATCGCTTTCCACATTTACAGCGGTACCTTATTCCACGAAATACTCATTAGACTGTACCCACCTGAACGTGGTTTTTATGTCTTGTTCTAGTATAACCAGATGGTTTGATACAAATGTCTGATTTGAATATTGGATACAATTATTTCCATATTCCACTTATTTTAGACACAAGCATGCATTTTTACAAGTCATAAGTCAGTTTTAAGATAGAAACACTTTTGTTAAAGTGTTTCTGTACTATGTTGCCGCAGATGGCTTTTAAGCACTAGTCTGGATGGAGAAACTTGTTTTGTTACTTGAAAAAAAAAAAAAATTTCTTGGGAACTATTCATCATATATCAGCACTTTATGAAATGATGGCAACATCTAAATTATAATTTACTAAAAATGTAATATTCACTGTTGTTGTATTAAAAGTTGCTTATCCTTACACTGTCGGAAAAAGGCAAGCAATTATTTTTTGCGAATAGTAGATGCATGGTATTTATACTAATTGCTTTCATTTTATTTTTAAAATATGTAAACTAACGATTTAACATAACGATTTAAAGTAATACCTATTAAACAACGCAGACCTTTTGTTTATGTCACTGTTTTCAAATGTTGCAAATATTGTTTCAAGCGTTCAAGTTTGAGAACCTTCCCTTATTCTCGCGTTATGCTCATTTTTTTTTTCATTCTGTGCTCAACATAAGCATCCTTTGGAAATGTTGATATACAGACGTGTTCAAAAACTGCTTTTGTACAAAAAAAATTAACATACATTATTCATAAACCTTATCAAATCACAGTCTCATCAATAGCATTTTTTCTCCTGTCTGTTATCACATGTACTAAGCATAAAAAATTATTTAAAATAGAAATGTTTTCCTTTTATCCATTAATTTATATCGTTTCCAATAACAGGTTGGAATATGCAAATAAGTGCAGTGTTACAGTAAAGCTGGTAGCAGGAGCATGTAGTAAAGGGTTACACTTCCATTAACTCTTTCAGTACGGAAGGTTTTTATCAGTTTATCGGTACATATTTTAGAGACACAGTTTTTCATGTTTTTAAATATCAATCTACATGTTTATATTTATATAACACTGAATATATTATACATGAATTATTAGATAATTAAACAATGAATTATATTTCACTAATACCAAGATGATACAAAACATATAAAAATAATATGCTTTGATGACAGTTTACAGTAATCAAATTGAGAGTAACGCACTGTGCGGCTAAACGTACATGACCGAAATCGGCATGGCGTATGGTGCGTTAAAATGTACGGAAAGAGTTAACAGTTGTATATGCAATAGGCATTAAATGGCACAACAATAATTACCTGCAAGATAAGATTTTGCAGACGACATCGTGCCCCTAAACGACAAAATCAACAATATGCAAAATATCACAGATACCCTATTATCCATTGCAGAAAGAATATAGCTTGAAATCAATAGGGATCAAGTAAAAAAAAAATAATGAAAAATAAAAATAAAACAGAAGACAATATTTATCTAATCAGCAGTCATTTGAATTAGTAGAACACTATGCATATCTTGGTTTTAATATAGATCAAGAAGATGAAACAAAAAATCGATCAGAATCAGGATAGCAAATGCAGCAGTAAATTGTAAGAACCTGAACAAAATATGGAAATTAAAAAAAATAATAAGCAGGAAAACTTAACTTAGATTGTTGAACTCAAATGTAGTATTAACCCTTACCTATGCCTGTTAAAGCTAGAAAACAACAAAAAGAAATTGAGATTGGAAAAAACGAAACATTTTCGAAGCAAAATGCTAAGAAGGACATCGGAATGTATGCAACGCTAATATAGAAATAAGAGAAATAGCCATGCAACCAACAATCTCATGATTAGTGTCTAGTGTCCGTTTGTAGAAATGTGTGTGCGTGCGTGTGAAGGAAAAAACCGTCATGTCTCGTGTCGTAGAGGGAATATGATGCTAGTGTTAATATTTTTTTAAACATCGACATATGTGTGTAATGTGGTTAGAATAGGCCTCCCGAACATCTATCTACACTCTGCTCAAACAACGTAGGTTAGGCTGGCTTGGCCACGTATATCGTATGAAAGATGGCTGCATACCAAAAGATATACTCTATGGACAACTAATAGATGGCAAAAGAACTAGGGGACGGCCAAAAGTTCGAGTTGTAGACATAAACGTGACATGAAAACTCTGCATCCTGGGAAGAAACAACTGCAGATCGCAGTCTATGCTCCAACTCATACAAGAAGCAGACAGATTCATAGAAAAAGAGAATACAGGGCGCAAGAAAAGGAGAAAAAAAATGCATTTCTAGGGGCGCTGCAAAATCCATAGTCAACTATGACTGAAGGAGGCTTCTATATTGTATGTCAGAACACCGCCAGAGACGCAATTCTTTTCTAAATATCTGGTATTTATTTAAAGTTGGATTAACCTAGAAGATGGCAGTGAGGCTCGAAACTGATATAATGTTATCGGGAGTTCAGTTCATTAACCACTGCTATACTGTGGATATCTTTACAAGATCTTTAGGATCTTAAAGTAATCTTCTTTTACATAGTTTGCACTTTTCTTTCTAATTGTATATATTGGATTTATTTTTGGCGGACCTGTAAAAATATGATATTACCAATGGGTACAAATCCTGTATTTTAGGTTCCTTGATTATTGATTACACTTATTGCATTATAAAATACATGTACAATTTTAATATCATTTCCGTCCAGTGGGAACCTTTATGTAACAGGAGAAAATAGTTGATGACATCAAAGACTGAATATAGGAACCATTCGACAAATTATAACCAACTGTTTACTAAGGCCCGCGGGCCGAAAGGGATCATCCAAAGCTTGTGACGTTTCCAACATTAGGGACGGTTGTGAGTAAAATGACACCAGTCATCTATAGCTCACATAGCTGAAAACGTCTCAAGCTTTATGTGATTTATGCAAAAGCCTCTCAGCTCGCAGGCCTTTTAGTAAAACTATAGTTGACTATGGAACAAATCTTGAAACTGGCATACACAAGGGAAGAGTGGAGAAAAATAATGAACAACTCAACTAAGTGTTCAAAGTGTCCCGGTTGGGATGGTGGGGTGGTTAGGAAGCTAAAGGTTAGAACATGCATGCACTTTCTTATACAATAAGTAGGCTTTGATTGCCAGTTTTCACTGACTGCCATTGTTACCAAGGCGATTCCTTGTTGTCTCTTTGATAAGCATTATTTAAAATATTGCTTCTCATCTACATTACTATCACCTCGTATAAAATATGCCCCCCTTGTGTTAGTTAGCCACAGAAGTGTTAAATGTGTTGCTACTTAAAATTCTTGAGTAGATTTCTCTTTGTCAGGTAGAACAACGTATATCATGTGAGCAAACAAGATGTAGATATGTGTGTGTTTTGTTGCATGTGCGCGCGATTACATTAATCGGTTTATATATATATATATATATATATATATATATATATATATATACACACACACACACACACACACACACACACATGCTGTGTACGCACACACACGCACACACAAAACACAATGATCTGACGATGTGCTTGTAGATAAACGTTCTAAGAAACATTTTCCTTGCACGATATTGTAACCAACCAGTCATTCTGTCGAAGTTGACTGCTGGTAATGTTTTTATTGACATCTTGGAAGGTTACAGTTTGTCTATTTAACTTTCTCACGCAATGCGTGTCACGTATAGTGCGCATTTTGTCTTATGTAAGCTGCCAAAATGCATCTGAAAGCTGAAAATAGCTCTACATTACGTGTTACGAACGCATCTCCCATGCAAACTTACCGCAGTGCCAATTAGTTTGTATAAATACAAGAATATTGTATTATATATATTTATATGGTTTGATGCATTATAGAGGAAAAACAGAGAGAAAGAAAGGGTATAGTGTAGGATACCAGTCTCAAGTTGTGGCTAATGTGCTATATTATTCTAGTGTCCGTTCTTTAATTCATTGACGATCACAATTTTGGGAGGTACGTTCAGCTGAACGACAGTAAAATAAAAATGGTAGACCAGCGCACTAATTGCTTGACAAAAATCGTTTCTAACACAGATATATATTCTCTCTTTTGTTTATTTTACACATGTATTTGAGCATCAGGTGGAAGAAAAAATAACAAAGGGAAAAAATATTATCGGACTTCATGAGTGACGTATAGGAAATATTATGTTAGTGCCCCATTTTTTCGTCCATTTGCACATTCTGGTAATGTGATAGCACTACACCAGTACCATAGAGAAGAGAAAGAAATGTTTTCATTTTAAAATTCATGTGTTATTTATGTTTTTTTTTTTTTAGCTTTTCCTAATTGTATTGATATGATCATCAGGTTCTGTTTTAATGTGAACTCCGTAGTTCAAGTACCTGATGATATTACATTCAACTGTTAGGCTTTTGCTAAAGTCAAAGAAGATCTCTGTTCTAACAGAGCAATCTGTTCTCGACTGACCTCTTGAACAGCTGTTAAGAAGATAAATTAACTTGCTTTAAAAAAGCGATTGTAATTAGATAAACTTTGAATAAGTGAAAGAAAATATCATTTTAAAACATGGAGTTTTTCTTCATTTCGAGAGAAATATGCACTTAAGAAATAGCTGAAGATTATCCTTTTCTAAACCATCAATCTAAAAATGGTAAACATGGGCCTATTAAATGGCGCTCCGCTCTGATTAAAGCACATTTGTTTTCTCTTGTTCTCCGCAAGTTTGTGTTTCTAATGTTCTCAATTTGCTATTGATTAGCGCACTGTTCTCAAGCAAGAATCGACGTCTCGGTGTGGTTCTCAAGAAGGAGTGCCAGGGATTCCGCAAAACAAAATTGTATAATTGCGAAACAATCTTTGACAGTGCTAAATTTTGGAGGGTAAATTAAATTTCGTTTCGCAGCGTTTTACATGAATTATTTTGCTGATAATAGAGCCAGAACTTGCTTTCTATTGAGCGCAAGACAGAAATGAAAGAACAAACGTCGAACAATAATTTTCAAGATTGCAACCTGCAATGCTGAGCGTGGGAGAACATTGTTTCACTCAATGCGATCATAGCAGTCGTTCCTTTAAATGAAACGCCTTTAACGTGAAACGTTCGTTTCCATATTTTGGGGATATTGTCGGCATATTACTAGGTATTTGGGTCTGCTATCTCAAAAACCATCTTTTTGTTCTCTGAAAGAAATCACTGGCACTAAAATTACAGATGAATAAACCTAAAAGTCGGTCTGTTGAAAAATTAACCAAACATGTTGTCCACTATAAGCCTGCTTAATAATCATTTTTGTACCGCAGTTTCGCATCATTGACGAAAATCTACGATATCTTTGTCTTTCGGCCCAACACATAATACTTCTGTAGACTTTTGGTTTTAGTGGAGAAAATGGGAGTGGAAAAGGACATTTTACATTTCTTCTTTGACATTCACTTACTTACACAACCTGCGTGGAGGACAGTCTCACTAAAACCAGACACACAAATAGACTGAATCGGAAAACAGGAATATATGTTAAGTCTTTCTCTAAAGGTCTATGTCATATGATGAAAAACAGGCCAGCCATAATTATTATTTATGCATCCAACCAATAGGAGGAAAAAAATAAATTATTGCATGTGCACATATTGATTTCACTGTTATTTCAAAAAATTTTTATTTACTTATTTGTAGTCATATAATGATCCCGCTGTGCTATACATATGGGAGTTCTACAGGCCATTAACTCTAAATAGTTTAAGAGAGATTGAAATAGAGTTCTTCGACGTAGACTGCTCCCCAAGTTGGAGATTGTCATCAGGCTTAAACATGTGACTGTAAATCTCCAGAGGCGTGCTCGCTTTATCCAATTCTCCTGTAATTATAAATGGTTGCGTCACGAGATCTCTGGAGTAGAACTTACTTTCCGAACTTTTAATTCAGCGTTATAGTGTATCCTTTGCTTTACTTCCGGCTTTGATAGCATTTAGAGAAAATGAAACAGCGAATATGACAGCAGTCTATAGAAATGCGAGCTTTCCAGTTAGATTGAAAACAGAAATCAGAAAACGAGTAATATTAGGTCACTGCAGGATGAAGAAAGACGTGCCAACAAAAAGAATAGTAAGAATCTTTCAATGACTCAAGATACAAACGAAATCGCATTCAGTGAAGAAATGATACAAATGAAGGTGTTAAACAGATCAAATAACAGATATGATTTATTTGAAAGTATGCTGCTAGAAATAGGAGGGGAAAAATAAGCACCAGAAATAAGTTGTTAGAATTTGTTATCGGAAAAAATATGGACTTGTAATTATCAATCAACGAAGAACATCAATGGTGTCCTTGTACTTAATAGCATTTTACTCTTAGCGAAAATGATTAAATCAGTATTCCCTAATAGAACCAAGACAAATATAGAAATCATATGGAAACTTTTTTTTTATGCGTTGATTATGTGGTCATTTTATAACTAGATCAACGTTATCTAGATATCTATAAGTTTATAATTATTTTTTTTTGTGAAAACTTATTTTATATATATTATTTTCGCTGCTTACTTTCTTTCCTTTCTCTTTTGCCTTCGTCGAGAGGAGATATGGTTCGCTGTTTCTTGCTCTTCTTTTAGTCTTTTCTGTCCAAGTGTTTGTACTATTCCGTTTTTTTTTACCTTTTTATTGGTCGGCATCTTCTTGGTGTTTTTGTATCGTTTGTTGGTAACTCATGTTAGATTTAGTTCTCTATGTCTTATCACGTGCCCGAACCACATGGTCTGTTGTCGCTTTATGTTTTCAGTAGCTGATTCCGTTCCTAATCTTTGTTGTAACTTTTCGTTTCTGATCTTATCTCTCAGTCTGTTTCTTGTCATGCGCCTGACACACTTCATTTCTGTGGTGTTTTACCCACATCCATAAAAATATACACGAATGTCAAGATCTAGAATCAAGCATCATAAGAGCCGAAATCGCAGAAGCCATAAGACAAGCACCAAGAAATAAAGCCCAAGAAATTAACAACTTACCACTAGAGATAATCATAGCCGCTGGAACAACAGATATTTATATATATCTTCAATATAGTTTGGCAACAACAGAAAGTACCAGAGGATTAGAAGCTTTACGTGATTAATAGACGACACAGATTCGAACGACGTTTCGGCTCAATAGGCCTTCAGCAGGAACAAACAAACAACATACACACACAGATATGTGAATAAATAAAACTAATCCTACATAGTTAACTAGTAATGAAACATCAAAAACAAAATAATCGAAATATGTTGACTTCCCTGTGTGTCGTGGACAGTGGTCAGGCTATGAAAGGAATTTCTCACGGGTGTAGCTGTAATATATACCCTGTGGTCAGAGGTGAAGGGTTCTAAAAAATACACGAGTGGGGGAACGCTATCTAGGTACGTCGACTACAAAGGCACAGGCAATATCTGAAAGTATCTAAGGGCCCATAAATACATGTATACACACACACAGATGCGTGTATACATATGTACATGTGCAAGAAGAAGTGCACATACTAATACATATCAACATACACATACATATACACACACATACATGTGTATGCATACAAGCAAGAGCACATATACATGCATGTATATGCGTATACATATATATACCAATACCCGTGCCTATGGACACATACATGCATGTGCACGTCCATACGGGGACAATCGTATGTGTGGAAGGGTTCAAACCGGGGTCAGTGTGTAAACTCGAAGGAGAAAGAATAGAACAGTGGAATGACAGGTATTCAAAAGGCGGAAAGAGTGAGATGTATGAGGGTGTGGTGCAATAAAAACATATGAGGGGTAAGTAGCGCAGAAAAAAGGTATATAGGAGAACACCGAAGTGCCTCAACGGGGACTAGTGGAGAAGAACTAAGAATAGCGTGGCATAGTAGATAGACTAAAGAGCCACCACATGGGTGGTAGAGAGGGCTATGCAAGAGGGAAGGAGCAGCCGAAAGGAAACTATGTGTATGAGTGTGATACATTCATGCCCCGTGGGGTCAGCGAACCATACTGGACTATGAGGCGATTTTCCAAAGTATAGCGGCTGCGGTCGCCAGAGTGACAGAGGACAATACCAGTGACACGGATGTCGTCTTTGCCCTTGTGATCTGGGGAGTTGAAATGGGAAGACACTGGAGTCCCAGTATTCTGTTGGACATCACGTAGATGTTCACAAAATCTTTCCGCTAATCTTCTACCAGACTCGCCTATATAGGTCATGTGGCATCGTTGGCATATAATGGCATAAATGATGTTGCGGGACACACATGTGAAGCCATGTCCCAACGGTCCCCCTTCTGAGAGAACTATACTCACCCTCACATATCATCCTCACTACTTAGCTGCTGTGAGGATACTCAACCGCTACCGTTCCATTCTCCTCTCTGATCCCACTACCCGTCTACTTTTTAGTGATCCCCCGATGATCGCCTTCAAGCGCGACAGGAATTTGGGTGACATTCTGGTTAGGAGCCGTCTCCCTCGCTCCGACCCTCAACACTTCGGTACGGCCCCTTGTGGTCGTAACTGTATCACCTGTGCCTATGTGCTCCCTACTGACTCGGTCTTATTCCCCAATGGACGGTTCGAGATCAAGCATGGCTTCACATGTGTGTCCCGCAACATCATTTATGCCATTATATGCCAACGATGCCACATGACCTATATAGGCGAGACTGGTAGAAGATTAGCGGAAAGATTTTGTGAACATCTACGTGATGTCCAACAGAATACTGGCACTCCAGTGTCTTCCCATTTCAACTCCCCAGATCACAAAAGCAAAGACGACATCCGTGTCACTGATATTGTCCTCTGTCACTCTGGCGACCGCAGCCGCTATACTTTGGAAAATCGCCTCATAGTCCAGTATGGTTCGCTGACCCCACGGGGCATGAATGTATCACACTCATACACATAGTTTCCTTTCGGCTGCTCCTTCCCTCTTGCATAGCCCTCTCTACCACCCATGTGGTGGCTCTTTAGTCTATCTACTATGCCACGCTATTCTTAGTTCTTCTCCACTAGTCCCCGTTGAGGCACTTCGGTGTTCTCCTATATATCTTTTTTCTGCGCTACTTACCCCTCATATGTTTTTATTGCACCACACCCTCATACATCTCACTCTTTCCGCCTTTTGAATACCTGTCATTCCACTGTTCTATTCTTTCTCCTTCGAGTTTACACACTGACCCCGGTTTGAACCCTTCCACACATACGATTGTCCCCGTATGGACGTGCACATGCATGTATGTGTCCATAGGCACGGGTATTGGTATATATATGTATACGCATATACATGCATGTATATGTGCTCTTGCTTGTATGCATACACATGTATGTGTGTGTATATGTATGTGTATGTTGATATGTATTAGTATGTGCACTTCTTCTTGCACGTGTACATATGTATACACGCATCTGTGTGTGTGTATACATGTATTTATGGGCCCTTAGATACTTTCAGATATTGCCTGTGCCTTTGTAGTCGACGTACCTAGATAGCGTTCCCCCCACTCGTGTATTTTTAGAACCCTTCACCTCTGACCCACAGGGTATATATTACAGCTACACCCGTGAGAAATTCCTTTCATAGCCTGACCACTGTCCACGACACACAGGGAAGTCAACATATTTCGATTATTTTGTTTTTGATGTTTCATTACTAGTTAACTATGTAGGATTAGTTTTATTTATTCACATATCTGTGTGTGTATGTTGTTTGTTTGTTCCTGCTGAAGGCCTATTGAGCCGAAACGTCGTTCGAATCTGTGTCGTCTATTAATCACGTAAAGCTTCTAACATACCATTTTTTATTTTTTTTTCAATTTTTCCTCGAATTCAGCTTTACTGCAGTTTCGCATTTTTATGCATTCATTTGCATTTCTTTGCCTTAACCCCTTACCAGAGGATTAGAAACACGTCATCATAATGTCAATATGGAAAAGGAAAGGCAGTAAGAGAGACTACAATCAGAACAGTTATCTCTGTGCTGAGTCACACAGGAAAATTGTGTGCCAAAATAATAGAGAAGATATTAAGACCAACTTTTAAAACATCAAATAAGTGACGCGCAAATAAGTTTAAGGAGGAACAGAGGGTGTACTGACACGCTGTTTTCTTTGAAACAACTAACAGAAAAAGCAATCGAATACAATCAAAGACTATACATAACATTCATAGACCAAGAGAAAACTTTCGATCTCCTACAAAGAGAACAGATGTGTGACATACAGCTATTCTTGTAATGCACATTTAAAATGATTTTAAAAAGTAAACCAAAGAAAGAACCTTCGTCAATGATGACAATAAAATGAATACATTCACATAACATTACAATTTTACGATAACGAAAGGTAGTGCAGAAAACTGTTTATACCTTTTCGTGTAAAGCTTTCTAAAAAGTCAACAAACGATAGGAATTTAAAAACACAAATATGTGGTTTGAAATAGGAAAAGATGTATTCGCAGATTGCAGCTGAGGAAGGGACCCAGTGCGTTTTAGTCTGTTGGTAGAGATTATGAGCACTAGACGACTCTAGCAAAGGCAACAACTCAGGCTGATAATTAGCACCAGTTATAAAATAGATCTACTTGGTTACGTAGATGTGGGGGGTGGGACTTAAG
Source organism: Megaustenia siamemsis (assembly GCA_032433765.1). Taxonomy (NCBI): domain Eukaryota; kingdom Metazoa; phylum Mollusca; class Gastropoda; order Stylommatophora; family Ariophantidae; genus Megaustenia; species Megaustenia siamemsis. Next base: position 67,381,391 of record JAVIAB010000092.1, on the reverse strand, counting down.
TCAATCAAGATAAAAAGCCAAGTGTAGATAGCGATAAAGAACGGAGAAAGCTGATATTGGTCTAATAATAGGTTCGTGTTCATGAAGTAAGTAGGTGAAAGCTCTGAGTAATGGCGTGTTTACAACTGTTTGAATGGGGGTGCACACATACAGGCGGCTGAATCACGCTACAAAGAGGGACGGGAATAATGAGAGAGGGAAAGAGTAACGAAGAAACGGAATTTCCTATAAAATAGAAAATAAAAATAGAAAAAAAAAGAAGTTTGTTTCTTAGTCGCACTTTTTCTATTATGTTATCAAACGGAGACAGTACCAATAATTGTTTAATATCATTACTTCGTTTGAGCATGAACATGTTTATTATTCCCCCTAGCCTTCTGTGTGCCTTTCATAGCCTGATTGGCAATTATTTTTAGTCAGATACTCAGCTTAACAGAATGTTATGATGATGGAAGCTTCAACTTCAATAGCATTACACAACGCATTAACTCGTGCCTGTATGTTATGTGCATGCTGCACCATAAAACATGTAGATTTGTTCGAATTAAATCTTGAACATATGGGAATATTTGTATGACTTTTGTTGCTCTTGCCCACAGAAATCCGCCACACCCTTTGATCAGCGTGATCACTAACAGACCGGAAGCCTGGCCTGTCATCATCGAAGAAGCTTTGGCGCTGTTTAGGCATCCAGAAAGAAGGTGCGTTACTTACGTTCTTAGATAAATAGTTAAATGTCCGGGGGGGTGGGGGGGCGCTCGGTAGTCGAGTTGGGAAAACCACCCGACTGGACTACCGACGTTCAGACAACCCGTGTTCGATTCCCGCTGGCAGCAGTGTGAGTTGTACTCGTGGTTGGAAAAAAAAAATACCCCCACGGTCGACCCAGCCGTTTGCAGAAATGGGTACAAGGGTATTACCCTGGGAAGGTGAGGAATTTTGCCTCGCATCTGAGTTTCGATGCTTAAGGCGACACTATATGTACATTTCCGAACATTTCTGGATAGGCGGCCGAGCACATATGGTTGTAAACTCGCGTGCTAAGACGCCGGTTCAAGTCTTGTACTTTACCTAGTTAAATGTCGGTATGACTTTGTCATTGTTCTCCTGACTGTTGAAAATACTCCCATATATATCGGGTCATTAACTAATGTCACCACAGAATCTGTTTTTTTTTTCATGTTTATTTATCTAATGTGTTAATTTATTAACAACTGTTAGATGTGTCTCATGCGCAAGGTACCCAGTTCCCGTTAATGAAATGCACTATAATGCAGTGCTGCTAATTTTAGTCAATGTTGATGCCTCTTGTATAAAAGTTATTCACTTTCTGTGTTCATATTTTGAGCTGAATGAACTTAAATGATGTAATGGCGCTGTTTATACCGTAGTGACAGAGTAGAACTGCATTAACCTAACAGTCATATATTCGATGTTATTGCTGTCCTCAGCTAATGTATTTCTCTTCAAAGTAGCATCAACGCGAAACAGTTCAAAATAAGTACGTCAACGCAGTCTAAGGTCAAGGTCTCTGTGATGGAGAGTGCGGTTGAGAAATAACAACACAATTAATCTCAGAAATGTTAAAATGAAATGCCATATTCAGCAAGTCTTGTTGAATAGAAGGAAAGAAAAGTTGGCTATTGCGTGCTCAGATATGTTTATGTCTAACACTAGTAAGAAATCGTAATCGTTCGCGAAATATCACGTACCTATTCCTAAAGTGAGGAATTATAAGATGTCATAAAGAATATATAGGATAATTAACCTTTTTGTGATGAGTCAAGTTTATAATAAATTGAGAGACGCCTATGCTTTATAAACATGCTGTCAATTTGTGTTACAGGAAAACAATAAAACTGTGTGAGAACAAAACATTTTAAGTTAAGAAAATAAATAATAGCATAGCAAAGAAAAAATTTGGCAGTGAAGAAATATGATTGATGTGAAAGTTTATAACATTTTTCTGGGAATAGAAGTTAAGGACATGCTCAACTGTCATAGTTAGCATCACCTATAAAATCGTAGACATTTTTAGAGTGAGATATGTTTAAAGTATTTCTTGTAACTCATTTTCACTCTTCCCGATTAAGACAGTATCACCAGCATACCACAGATTATTTATATTATGACCTCCAATTGTTATTCCAGACATGCCCTTTCTGGATCTTAAAACAGTCTCACTTCTTCTTCTCTTCCTCATCTGCCTTTCAACGTGGAGAGGAAATATAATTTGCGTTCTTTTGCTCTTCTGTTCGCCTCTGCTACTATTACATTTCCTAGTGCTTCTAATATTCCGTCGATCCATCTTTTTCGTGGTGGACCCTTGGGTCTGGTGTTCTCGGAACGTTTATGGAGGGTTCGCTGTGTTGTGTTTTGATCACTCTGCCTTGTCACGTGGCCAAACCATTTTATCTGTTGTTTCTTTATATATTCTATTCCTAGCTTTTTTCTCAGTTATTCATTTCTGAACTTGTCTCTCAGACTGTTTCCTGTCCGTCTAACACATTTCTTCTCAGTAAAGGTTATTTTTCTTATTGTTCTTGCATTGGTAGCACAACGTTGGGATGAAGATTGTATTGTAAAGTGCCCGTTTTGCCTCTAGAGTTATTTCCTTGTTGGACAATAGTGGTGATAGCTGTCCAATGATTTGACAGGCTTTGATATCGGAACTTTGCATCTTGAGTCTATCTCTGCTGTTTGTGAATTGTTTGTCTACAAACTTCCTAGGTATTTAAATTCCTCTACTTGTTTTAGTTGTGTTCCTTCTATAGTTATGATGATGTTCTGTTTCTGCTTTGCAATATTCATGACTTCTGTTTTGTTGATGTTGTTTTTCATGTTGTGTTTTGTGCCTGCGCTGTTGAATCTATTTAAGTGTTCATGTAGACCTTCTAACTTTTCACGTATTAGTGCCTCCTCTGTCTCTGATGAGTTGGCTAACTTGCATATATAGTCCGTGTATGTAATAAACAGTATGGGTGTAGTACGCACCCCTGTCTTACACCTGATCTAACTTTGAAGTTGTCTGTGTAGCTTGCTGCTGTGCTGACTGTGCTGCTGCTGTTTATGTAGAATCTTTTAATTAGGTTGGTTGTTGGCTTACGTTGTTAGTATATCCCACGTTGTTCTCTATTTACGCTGTCGAATGCTTTTTCCTGGTCAATGAAAACTATGTACACAAGTTGATTGTGTTCTGTAGTTTTTACTGGAAGTTATTTTTAGGTGAATAGAGCGTCAGTCATTCTTTGTTTTTTTTCCGAAATTATTTTGAGAATCGCTCAACTGTAGTAATAATCTCACTATACATATTAAATAAATCTGGTGACAGCATACAACCTTGTCTAACACCCTGTTTAATTTGTTGAAACATTCCCAATTGATTTCCAGTTCTTATGGCCGCTGTTTGTTGCCGGTACATGTTCTTTATTATTCTTAGATCTTTGCTGTCTAAGTTTAAGTTTCTGGACTGATTTTGTATCGCACGCTTCGCATGGCGATTGTTAGTAATATTTTAGCCATATGACTCATAAGGCTTTTATGTGCGATGTTCATTGCATTCAATTGCACCAGATTTATTTGGTAAAGTGGTCTATATGGTGGTCTGAGTGGTCTTTATGCCTCTCTAATCCTCCGCAGAAATAACCGAAATATCTGACACTACTGGCACGTTCATATTTCTCCTCGTTCTTAAGTAGTCTTATTATATATATATATATATATATATATATATATATATATATATATATATATATATATATATATATATGTTTGTGTGTGTGATTGCGTGCATGTATGTGTATGTACACACAAACCCACATATATATACACACACACATACATATCTTCGGGTTGCGTCTCCTCTACAGAACACTGCATACATCACAACCCGTCTGATAGAATCTCTTATGTGTAGCCAAACCTCCGACTTCTTCAGTTGTCACGTTCAAGGTCTTTTTGATGTTTTCTAACCACGTACCTCCTTATCTGCAGTGTCTGGTTTTTCAGGAAAATTCCCTATGATTATTGCTCTTTCCGGCCCATTGTGTCTTGCACCGTTGTAGTATTTTTATTTCTTTGGTAGTTGCTATTTAGAAGCCTATTTTTTTATCTTCAAGGCTTATGTATTTTAATATGTCTTTTTTGTTTTTTTTTCATTATGTTATTTATTATAAGGATTTTCCTGCAGAATTTAGTTTCGAATGAGCCAATTTTCTTCATTGAAGTTTACGAGGTTGTCCGTACATTACTATCAGGAAAATAAGTGACCTCAGTAGTTCTAAATTTCACTGCCTTTTTTGGTATAGTGCCACATATTCTACATGACCTTTAATTTGTGCATGAACATGCGTTTAAATTGTAATAATGACAAAAAAGCTTCTGAAAATTCTAAAATAATTAAAAATAGTAGGTTTTTTGATTGCCTTGTTCCGATGTGTCATAAGAAATCACTAAAGAGCCAGAACAGCAAAACGATGACTTTTTCGTTTTAGAGGACTGAGCAGGTTGTATGAATGATGTGTGTTGCCCAGGTCTCAGAATCCCTCTTTTTGGGCTTATTGGTTCACTCCAAAGAAACACAATTATACTATGTTGTGTGCTAAGTGTAGGAGATGCCGGTAAAAAATCACATACAAAAGACAGGTTTATATATATATATATATATATATATATATATATATATATATATAAAATCGGAATTATTACACTGTGTTTTCAAGGTCCAGTATCTTAAAACACTCTATGAAGTGACCTTTAGACAATTTGTCTTATAACTCTCATGCCATTCCTTTCGACTCTATAGAAGACACAGATCTGAAGAAATATTCGACTGGTTGATTTCTCTAAAAGTTGGCAGATATTGAGTACCAAAAAGTCACTGATCGTAAGGAATATTTGGCGTGACAGTAACACGATTTATCACTCAGATACAGCTCACGTAGAATTGGGCTTGAAACCTTTGTGGGAGTTATGCGTTAATAATACATCGATAACTGAACATCCACCGATTTACAAAGAACTAGAAGAAAGCAGTCATTTTACGTGCTGTGGTATACATTTGATAGTGCACTATCAAATAAAGAGAGCTAATTTCCAATATTAGGAAGAAACAATAATTATTTTTTTGGCTATGTAATGAGAAGAGAACAGCTGGGATATATTGTAACAACTAGGAAAATTGAGGGACGAAGAAATAGAGGGAAGCAAAAATAAATGATACCAGACAGCTTAAGAGAATGGCTTGGCATTAGGTCAACAACAGAAATTATAAATAACTGTCGTGATCGAAAGTTGTGGAGAGACATGATCACCTATGCCAGCGGGCTTGGTACTTGATGACGATGAGTGCACTATATCACTTGACAACACATAAATGTAGCAACTCTTATTGTCTCTCTACAAACACATCTCTCTTATCTGTATCCTGTCTTTATCTGCGTTGTCTAAAAACCTTAGTCTTTTATTATTTATTTATTTTTTTTTTGCTTTTACGTTTGTTTACTGAACGTTTTCGTTTATTTCCACATTGATTTTTGTTAAATAATGTTATGTTTTTTGCGCACCTTTATCCTTCCCATTTAATGTAAATGTTTTTTGGTCAAAACCTTAAGTATCTTATCGTTTTTAAAGAACACCTTAAAGTTTCCTTAATCACAATTATTACTCTTTTTTTAAATTACAGATTCTAAAACCCAAGCTTTCGTAAAACCTTCGGAATCAAAGAATTCAAACCTTATTCTAAAATTTAATCAGATATACAAATAGTTGAATTTTCATTCCTCAAACTCCAGTAATTCCATTCTCTAGTTTCTCAAGACGTAATCGCTCGACATTTGTTTGCTATTTTATTTGCTTGCTAATATTTGCTTTATTGTATCTATATTTTTTACACTTTCTGATTAAGGAATGAACTAGCCCCATTTTTCTCTCTTCTCCTGCTCTCTATCTCTCTATTTTTTTTCTCTCTCTCTCTCTGTCTGTCTAATCTTATCTTCTCTCTGAGGTTAATTTTCTGAACTACTCATTTAGCTTACAGAAGCATTTGAAATAAGAACATGAGTAAGCCAAGGATGCCTTCTATCTCCATTTGGTTTTCTACTGGCTATAGACTGTATTATTAAAATAACTCAGAACAACAGAAATTGAATCCAATGCTCACTGACCAAGGAACTAAATGGCTTAGACTTTGCTGATGGCAGTGCTCTCCTATCACATAATCATCAACAGATGCAAGATAAAATGAGCAGACTCAGTAACTTGATGAGAGATCACAACAGCTGGGGCTGACAATGAACAGAGATAAGACCAAAATTATGAGAATTAATGCAAATGGCAATAGCCAAATAACAATAAGAGAAATACTAGACGTATAATTTTTCATATATTAGGGCAGTAGTGTTGACAAAGAGGGAGAAACAGAGAATGATACCAAAATACGTAATATCAAAAGCAAGAGGAGCATTCGTTGCACTGGGAAACTTAAGGAAAACCTAAGAATGGTTAAATGCAAAAATAAAAATTGTAACTCCAATATTATGTCAGTCCTTTTATATGGTTGTGAAACATGGAAGACAACAAAAATGACAATCATGAATATACATACCTTCATTATTGGATGTATGTATGCGTAGAATAAAGGATGGAAATGACAGGACAAAATTACTAACATAGAATTATTACAAAAAAAAAACACACCAGTCATATACCAGTGGATAAAGAGATACAACGAAGACGATGGCACTGGATGAGACAAACACTGTGGAAGCCAACCGAGAGTATTACACAATAGGCTCTTTTTTGGAATCCCCAAGAAAAGAAGACACAGTGGAAGACCAAAATATTATCGGAGAAGACAGAGGGAAGCAGAGATGAAGATGATGGGGAAAACATGGAATGAACTTAAAAGAATGGCAAGAAACAGAACGGGTAGTGTTTGTTGAAGCCCTATGCTCCATATGCAGTTGAAAGGTAGAAGAAGACTGAATTAGATACTGGAAGATGCGTAACAAATCACAATCTTAGAAATCACAATTCACCAGTGGTTAGAAACATGAATGCCCTAGAAATTAATGCAAGTATAAATATGAATCACATGAAAGGCACATTTTAAACTTATATAGGTATAGAAGAACAAAATAGCTCAAAACTTCAATACAAAACAGGTGCAGTTCAATAGCAAGAGCAATAACAATGTTATTTTGAGATGAGCTATAATATTTAAACATATAAAGCTGCATCATATCTATAATTTCAGTTGTTGTTTTTTTTAACACAAAAATTTTAAGAATCCTTTGATCTGCTTAAACGACTACAAGTGAGTAGTTGTTGATTGAAGAATTTATGATGGTAGCACAATTGTGGTATGCCAACTTCATGGTCCAGTGATTGTTTTCTGACGGTCACTCTTGCACTTCCCCGAAGAGTTAGATACGGTAATAACGACCAGAAAGGGGAAAGACTTTTCATTTGTAAATAAATTATAATTAATACTATGAGAGGTTTACAAATTTCTCACCCGTTCTTCATTATTTTTGTATAAAAGTAAAGTAAAGTACCCCCGTCACGCCAAGTGGCGTATAAGGAATATGTTGTTAGTGACCATACATTGTATAGACCCTCGGCACATGATTTTTTGGGTGATGTGGTCGATACTACGCCCGTGCCGCTTTACTTTCCCAGAAAAAAATCCGGTACCCATTAAAGGCTGGGTGAACCGGAAGCCGTCGGTTGGGATCGAACCCTACCTCTTGTCCTTTGTAGTCCAGTTCACTAACCACTGAGCTATCGCGGCTCCCATTATATTTGTATGGCTACTGTTATTTGTTTATTGTTAAATAAACCGCTACATTTTATCTGTTATTAAAGAAAACATTAAATTTGGGTCTGTTATTACAAAAAAAAAAAAATCGTGTTAGCAGGTTGGTATCGGTTATTAAACAGTGTAGAAGAAGATTGTATTACAATAGGCAACCTTCATTTTTTGTAAGATATGGTGAGCGGACACGGTGGTCTGGTGTAAAGAGGCATGTTTTTTTGGAAGAGAAAAATTGAAAAGCACTGTGTTGTAAAGCTGCTGCTAAATTAGGTACAATCTGTGAGTCATCAAAACAAACTAACTGGTCTGATTCAGCATATAGGTATGGAAGAGGTTATAAGCAGTCTAGTACCTACAACATATGCTGAAGTCGGGTATGTAAGTGTGTGAAGTCACGAATGTTGTATAAACAAAACCTGCACACAAGGCAGCAGGGACATTTTAATGTCATTTTACATTTTACAGGGTGAGGAAGAGAAGTCATCCTCCACCAAACGAGCGATGTGGAGTTAAAAGAAAAATGTAGTAACGACAATAGAGGAGCAAAAGTTGGCGTTCGTCTTCTTCACTTGATCTTTTACACGTTCGGTTGTCTAGGGAGATGCAGAGTTCGGGTTGTGTTCTCTCTGTTCTGGTAGCTTCAACCACTGCTTTTTGAGGTTGTTGTGGCGTTTCTTTGATGTTGTCAGTCCATCTAACCTTGACCTTGCCTCTTGCTCTTCTTCTCTTTTAATATTTGCTTTGTAAGGTAACAAATTACATTATTTCCATGTGGACAATTCGAATAATTTGTTGTTTCTGTATGTAGCTTAGGATTGATTGATTTAGTGTCCACTCTTTTTGTTATGACATCATTTCTGATTCCGACAATACGCACCCTGTCTTACTCCAGATCATATTGTGACTGTTTTAGACGCTGCTTATTTGTTTTAAAAAGTTTGACATTAAAACAATGAAATATCGTCAGTAGCAGATTTGAGAATACGGGAGAAATTTGTCTTAACCTTAATTCAGCTAAAGTATTGCGTTTACTAAAGAAAACACATTTCTGTAGGTCGTTGTGTATACTTTCACTGGAATAACATGTTGTCTATTATATAAAAGCTAATAAAGACAAACAAGTTTGTATTGACATGTCTGTGATTTTGACCACACCTCCATTTCAAACGTAATACTCTGAAAAATGAGAGCACTTTATTGCCAATTTCCAGTTTTCCTACATACCCAGTGGCCTGCTTTTCCAATTGGAATCCATCGTGAACAAAATTGCCTTTTGGTACTCGCTGTCAACATATTTTACCTCGGCTTTCCTTCTTATCCAGTAACAAAACAGCAACACTGTCATTTAGTTTCAACATTTTCTCCGTCTTAAATAGCCGCTGTAAATAATATTTTAATGCACAGTCTGGTCATTATTCCCGAACTTGTCCCCAAAGTAGTGCATGCTTTGGAGAAATGTTTCATGTTCTCTAAGAATATCGTTTTTGTATGTTATTGAATATTCCAATTCTTTTCTCCCCAACACCCCCCCCCCCAAACCCCCATCCTCTTCTTCTTGTTAACTGCTCACCTCTATGGGATTTTTAGAAACTATCATAAATTGGTTGACACAATATTTGAAGTCATTGACAATATTTGAGCATAATATTTAAAATATTCTCATAAGTAATTATTAATATGTCGAATAATAATATTTATGTGTTCAATATTGACATCTATATAATACACATTTCTCTCAGTATATGTTTCATGAAAAAACTATTTAAATTCTTGTATTCTTTGAACATGAAAATCTACATTCTTGAACCCAGTGATAACGTGACTGTCGACTTAAATCTGTAATGGGCATTGTTCTCTTCTCATGTTTTGATTTACAACAATAATGACTCGCCCCGTTGAGTGTTTCTGAAAACAGTTGATAAATATCCATTTGAAGTGTAAAAAATGTCTTCAGTAGGCTCATTGTAATTACCCCTAGTTGACGATGAGTGTTATTACTTCTTTGAAATGAATTAGAACGCACAGAAAGTTTACATTTCTGTGTTCAATATAAGTTCGATGTAGTTCGTCGCAGAATGGCGAGAGAAATGCATGCATATTAAGCTTTTTAAAGTTCATAGAGTAATGTTGACCTGTAGAAGCTTTAAATAATTTATTTGTTAGCATCATTATGTGTGTTTGTTTTTATATACTGCAAATATGCCACATTAAAAACCACCTGTTTCTATAAAATGAAATTTATTTACATACAATGTCATAATTAACAGGCTAAATGCAGGAATTCATTAATTTAAACCAAATTGTTATGTTACAGCATTTTGAAGAGTGGCACGATTTTTTAAACGGACTGTAGTACATTAATGTCTAGATATCGTTTCTTGTAAGATCATTGTGCAGCTAATCACTGATATGTTAAAAAAAACCGCCAGTTAATTCTTTTATAATTTTATCAAGGAAAACGTTATCATTGATATCTAGAACAACGGATATATACCAGATGATGTATTAAAATAAATATTCATAACCCTACCAACATATGCAACGACATATACCTTACGGGACACATACCAAATGAACTAAAAACATCAACTTCCATTGTAATGGTGCAGTTGAATCCAGTGATTTTAGAACAATAAACGTAATGATCCATGTAATAAAAATCTAGCTAAAGGTTATACAAGGAAGGACTCAGAATAAAATCAATATGAAATTAGAAGAACAACGATTTAGTTTTAGGAAAAACAGTGGGACAAAAGAAGCCATATTCTGCTGGAGGATGTTAATTGAAAAGTACACACAAGTAAACAAACCAATATGTGCCTGCTTCATAGACTACAGCACAGCCTTTGATAGGATACACCATAAACAAGTTATGGACCACCTAAAATCTCTATATATCTAGATGACACAGACAAACTAATATGTAGTTTATAATGGCAGCAAAGCATTTGACAAAGTAAAGCACCAAGAAATAATCAAAATTTTAGAAGGCACACACGTTGACAGCAAAGATCTAAGAATAATAAAAAAATTGTCTGGCAACAAATAACGGCCTTAAGAATTGGAAATCAATTGGGAATGTTTCAACAAATAAGACAAAGTGTTAGGTAAGGTTGTGTACTCTCACCATATTTGTTTAATGTATATTGTGAAGTTATTTTAAGATCCATAAGGGACATGCCTAGAATAACAATTGGAGTTCATAATGTAGATAATCTCAGTTATGTTGATGATACGGAGCCGAGATAGTTCAGTGGTTAGTGAACTAGACTAAAAAAGACAAGAGGTTCGATCCTGATAGTCGGCTTCCGGGTTCACCTAGCCTTAAATAGGTACAGAATTTTTTTGGGGGGAAAGTGAAGCGGAACCGGCGTAATATCGACCACATTACCCCAAAAATCATGTACCGAAGGTCTAAAAAAAGTCTGGTCACTAACACTATATTCCTTATATGTCACTTGGCGATGCGGGGCTCTTTGCTTTACTATGCTAATGCTACAGTCTTAATCGCTGAGTGTGAAAATGAGTTACGAGAAAAGTTAGACACTATAGTGAAGGAAAGCAAAAATAAAGGACTCGGCCTCAGTAGCAAAAAGACGGAAGTAATGGTAGCATAAAAAAAAATAATGACCGCAATGCACAATTAAGACAAGTGGAACAATATTAAAACAGGTAATTGAATTTTAATACCTGGGAACAATGTTAATATATTAATCAATATTAATATATCAGGCAAAAGCAGCTGGGCAAAAAATATGAGGAAGATACTGTGCAATCTATTTTTGACAATAGAAACAAGAAAAAGAGTTCTTATTTGTTATGTAGGGCCAATCTTAACATTTAGATAGATTCATGGGCAATAGGACAACAGACAAGAAAATCACGGGAGGCTGTGGAAATGTGGTTTTACAGAAAAATGTTGAGAATACCATGGACAGCTAAGAAGAGTAATGAAAATGTTCTGAAAGTGGCCAAAGCAAAAAGAGAGCTAATTTCTAAAATTATTAATAAACAATCATTTTTTGGTCATGTAATAAGAAGGGAACAGTTGGAATAAATTATGACAAATAGAAAAATTGAGGGACGAAGAGAGAGAGGGAATCAAAGAGAAAAGAAATGATAACAACAGAAATGATAAATAAATGTTGAGATCGAGAGTTGTGGATAGCCGTGATCACTTACGCCAGCAGGCATGTTACTTGTTGATGATCATAGAAAACGGCATTTATTGTTTAACGATTATCATATACCAAGATTGTATGCGGAAAAAATGAATTTAATTACGTGGCCTACGTTGTTCTATCCTGTGCGATGGGCTATGTATTTTATCTCAACTAATATAAGAACACCGATCTTAGATATATTTAATTTGACCCGGGTAATTTCCGGTATGTGGAAGGCACTATACCGCATACTGAATTAGATGAGCAGCAATTAGGATTGAAGAAAAATAGCAGGACAAAAGAAGCCATATTCTGCATGAGAACATTAATCGAAAAGTACACAGAAGTAAACAAACCAATATATGCCTGCTTCATAGACTACGCCAACGCTTTTGATAGAGTACACCACAAATAACTTATAGAATGCCTAAAAGAGATACATCTAGATGCCATAGACATACGACTAATATGTAATTTATACTGGGAGCAAACGGCAATAATAAAATATAACAAAGAGAACTCTACACCCATTGATATTAAAAAGAGGAGTAAGACAGGGATGCATCCTATCACCAAGCTTGTTCAATCTATAGACTGAGCAAATCTTTAAAAACATCACAGAGATGCCAGGTCTACAAATTAATGGAAAGATGATCAATAATCTAAGATATGCTGATGATACTGTACTACTAGCAGAAAATCCTAAAAATCTACAACAATTACTTAATTAAATAAACATGATAAGCAAAAATATGGATTAGATATGAATATCAAAAAGAATAAAACTATGATCATAAACAAAGGAAATATTAAAAACCCACAAATGGATATCAAAATTGAAGGAATAGACATGGAGACAGTTCAGAACTACAACTACCTTGGATATACTATAACCAGTGATGGAAAATGTACAACTGAAATAAACAAAAGAACAGGAGTGGCAAAAAGTAATTTTAATGCCATGAAGAAAATACTAACATCAAAACAAATAACACCAGGGCTAAAACTAAGAATAGCAAAATGTTACATCTTTTCAATATTTCTATATGGTGCAGACACATGGACATTAGACAAGAAAACATAAACAGAGAATTGAAGCCTTTGAAATGTGGATATATAGAAGAATAGGTAGAATTGGATGGAAGGAAAAGAAAACGATGAAGTCTTAAAACAACTAAAAATGAAAAGAGAACTACTAAACACAATTCAAACAAGACAAATGCGATTTTTGGGCCATTTTAAAAGACACAACAGCCTACTAAAAGTAATTTTGGAGGGGAAAATACAAGGTAAAAGAGGCAGAGGCAGACCAAGACTAACATGGACGAGTAACACCAAAAGATGGACAAATCAGCCTATGACAACCTGCACCATCAAAGCAAGAGACAGAGCAGAATGGCGCTCCATGGTAGCCAACCTTCGTTTGCTGAGACGGCACTCGATGATGATGATACCGCAACCACACAACTACTACTGAATGCGTCTTCGAGTGGTTTTCCATTTTGATTATTATTTTTCATTAATTTTGTATTTACATAACCCTAATTTAAATCGATTACAAAAACAATGAAAATTAATAGTACAGAGGGAAATATGTGTGTGTGTGTGTGTGTATGTATATATATATATATATATATATATATATATATATATATATATATATATATATATATCCTAATCAAGGAGCTTCTATTCGCTGCTGATGATGCAGCACTGGTTGCTCATGATGAATCCGTCCTGCAATCAATGATTGATAATCTAGCTAGATTGTGTGAATTATTCTCCCTATCAATAAGTATACGGAAGACTGTGGTGCTTCAACAAGGTGTAGCCAGCCCCGCAGCTATATCATTAAATAACATACCCCTTGAGCCTGTGAGAAAGTTCACCTATCTCGGTTTACGGTCACAACTAATATATCCCTTGAAGAAGAAATAAATTCCCGAATCGAAAAGGCAACTTCCACATTTGGCAAACTTAAAGATAGAGCATGGGCCAACACCAATTTAACACTCAGGATTAAGATTCAAATTTACCAAAGTTGTGTGCTTAGTACACTTCTATACGAATTAGAAACGTGGATTACATATGCAGGGCAGGAGAAACGGTTAAACAGCTTTGCCTTCGCAAGATTATGAATATCAAATGGCAGGACAAAGTAACTAACTCTAATGTCTTACAACGAGCCAAACTCCCGTCGGTCATGGCAACACTTAGGATTCGTAGACTAAGGTGGCTGGGCCATGTAAGAAGAATGGTAAACAATCGTATTCCCAAACAAATATTGAATGGCAAACTTAAGGACGGAAAGAGACCAAAGGGCAGACCAGTGTTGAGATAGAAGGATGTTTGCAGGGCTTCATTGAGGGAATTTTCTATAAGTGAAAGGAACTGGGAAAATGTGGTTGCAGATCGTAGCACATGGAGAGCAAACAAAAATTGGCACAGCAACTTTCGAGACAGTGCTACGTCAAATTCAGAAGACAAAAGGCGCAAGAGAAAGGAGCCAAGGCCAGGTACCGCAGGTACACCTTGCTCGTTCTGTGGATGGATCTGTCTGTCCAGGATTGGCAAATTCAGCCACGAGAGAAGATGTTCAGTAAAGCAGCACTCAGTATGAGACACTAATGCTTTACCAAACTACTGACTTATCATGATTGCTTGCTACAAACCCTCTGTCAAGACGCCAAAAGCCATACTACTATATATATATATATATATATATATATATATATATATATATATATATATATAAGACAGGGGTGACTGCAACAATTACAGAGGCATTTCTCTCCTTAGCACAACAGGCAAAGCTTTTGCTAGAGTCGTACTTAATCGCCTGCATAGACTTGCAGAACGGGTGCTTCCCGAGTCCCAATGCGGTTTCAGACCCGGGAGATCAACCATAGATATGATCTTCACTCTTAGACAACTGCAGGAAAAATGTCGGGAACAAAATATGCCGCTCTATATTGCCTTTGTGGATCTCACAAAGGCATTCGACACAGTAAACAGAGATGGTCTCTACAAGGTGTTAGAAGGCATAGGCTGCCCTCCTAAATTACTTAGGCTGATAATTTCCTTCCATGAAGACATGAATGGCAAAGTCCATTTTGATGGGAGTCCATCAGAGAATTTCAAAGTCAACAAAGGAGTGAAACAGGGATGTGTCCTCGCCCCCACCCTTTTTGGTATATTTTTTGCTGCCCTCCTAAATTACACCTTCGAAAACAGCTCAGGAGATATTTACATTCGCACTAGACCAGATGGCTCACTGTTCAACCTAGCACGACTAAGAGCAAAAACCAAAACAAATGTTGCCCTACTTAAAGAATTTTTATTTGCTGACGATGCAGCCCTAGTCGCTCATAGTGAGGCCACCCTACAGTCGCTGATCAACAACCTGGATAAAGCATGCGACCTTTTTTCACTGTCAATTAATGTTCAGAAGACAGTAATACTAAATCAAGGTGACTTCAAACCTATATCTATTACTCTAAAAGACTGCCCACTAGAATCAGTACAGAAATTTACATATCTTGGATCCACAGTTACGCAAACCATCTCTCTTGATGAAGAAATAAACTGTCGAATTGGTAAGGCAGCTACGACCTTCGGCAAACTCACAAAAAGGGCATGGAACAACACGAAACTAACTCAAAAGACTAAACTCTTAATATATCAAACTTGTGTGCTTAGCACACTACTATATGGATCCGAAACCTGGACAACATACTCAAACCAGGAAAAAAGACTAAATGTCTTCCACATGCGATGTCTCCGCAAAATAATGCACATCAAATGGCAGGACAAAATAACCAACTTAACTGTCCTGCAACGTGCTAAGACCCTAACAATCATGTCGATGCT
Organism: Megaustenia siamemsis; assembly: GCA_032433765.1. Taxonomy (NCBI): domain Eukaryota; kingdom Metazoa; phylum Mollusca; class Gastropoda; order Stylommatophora; family Ariophantidae; genus Megaustenia; species Megaustenia siamemsis. The sequence goes on along the minus strand of JAVIAB010000092.1, from coordinate 67,365,542 downwards.
CAGAAGTCGAAGGCTAAGATGGCTGGGGCATGTCCAACGGATGGAAGAAAAACGCATTCCTAGGCAAATACTATATGGCGAGCTAAAACACGGAAAACGACAAATCGGCAGACCTAAACTACGATATAGAGATATCTGCAAATCATCTCTGAAAGACTTCTCCATCTGTGAAAACGACTGGCAACATCTGGCAAGTGATCGCACATCATGGAGAGCACGTATAAGGAACGGTATAACAACATTTGAGACTGTTCTAAGACAGGACTTAGAAGAGAAGAGACTCATGAAAAAGGATGGTAAACCCTGTGGACCAGCGAGCCTGACCTGTTCATTATGTGACCGCGTGTGTTTGTCAAACATTGGTAGAATTAGCCACGAGAGAAGCTGTTCGGCAAAAACAATACCTCAAAAAAATACGCAATAGCCTCCACTAGACCGTCTGACAAGACGAAAAGGGCCATATATATATATATATATATATATATATATATATATATATATATATATATATATATACACACACACACACACATTGCCAGACAAAGGAAAGAGTAGACGACTACATATATCTTGGTCTTAATATAGATCAAGAAGGTGAAAAAAAAGAAAGAGATCAGAAGCAGAATAGCAAAAGCAGCAGCGAATTAAATTTTAAAAAAAGCAAACCTGGACATAATTTGTTAATCAAAAATACTAAGCAAGAAAACCAAACTTTATTTTCAACTCAACTTATTAACTCTTTCCGTACGGAAGCTTTTTATCGACCCAACGGAAGAGATTTCAGAGACAACATTTTTCATCGTTTTAAGAATCAAATTACATATTTATATTTATCTAACAAATGAAATATTCTATATGAATTTTTAGATAATTGAACAAGGTATTAGATTTCACAAATATTAAGATGATACAAGACATGTAAATAAGAATATGGTGTGATGGCGTTCACACTAATCAAATTGAGCGTGGCGCGCTATGCGACGAAATGTACGCTGCCAAAATCGGCATGGCGCAAAGTGCGACGAAACGTACGGAAAAAGTTAACTCTTACCTATGCATGTGAAAGTTGGAAAACAACGAGGAGATTGAATGAAAACTAAACGCTTTTGAAGACAAGTGCTGAAGATGAATACTCTCTGTACAAAGGAATGAATTCAAGATTAATATTGAGATAAGAAAAATGGTCATGAAACCTATGATCTCCTGTACAATTTTGGAAGAGAAGATGAACATATGTCGAGCATGTGCCCAGAAGAGGCAAAAAGAATATTCCTAACAGCCTCTTTTATGGGAAACATCAGGTTACAGAAGAAGATGAACACGAAGAGGTACTGAAAAGAACATATACAAGAGAAGCAAAGTTGGCAGGCGTAGATTCATTAGATAAGATCGAACATCTCGCCTAGAATAGAAGTGGAATGAGAAAAACACTACAAGCTCTATGCGACGTCTCACGGCGCGGGAAGAATGGAGATCAATAATATAAGTACTACAATATTCATTAACAACACTTATTTGTTTTGTTTTTTTACACTGACATTAACAAAAATGTAAATTCATATCCGCAGAAATGAGATATCTGAATGTAACAATGATAGAGAGAGGAGAAGAAACAGAGCAACAACAACAACTAAGAGCAATAGATGTAACGCGAATTGTGAATAACATCCAGAAACATTATATTGATGTATAACAAAAATAAAAAAAGAACGCTGTGCAAATGGTACCTTAACAGCTTTACGGTGATAAAAGACGACAAAAAGACTTTTCAACTTTGCTATATAAAGATAGCCTGCATTGAAATTACGGTTGACACAAAACATGCCGACATTGCTCCTTAAAAATAACCAGTAGAGGCAAATATTACACCACAACGCCGAATATCAGCTGCAACAGGTATTCGTGATTCAGCTGCACTCCTTGTAATAGCTTTGGTAACAGACAACCCTGACTGATCAAACTACCATGGATAATGAGAGAAGGCAATATGATATTGAAAAGTGTCATGCCAAAGTCAGATACGCTTATATCATAGCTTCCTGTTAACAACAATATAACGCATCTATGCCCACTCAACATCCTTATTAAACGAGCGGGCGGTTAAGAGGAGCTGTTGTATGACGAATGCTGAAAGAAAGGCGTACGAACAAAAGATGAAATGGAAGACCTCCCAAACGTTGTAGTAAATAATAAAGTGCGACGCAAGTTACTTTTTGAGAAAAACGTCAGAACTCTTCACATAGCTTGGCCTTTATCGCAATGATTCGTGAACCCACAATGATGCTCATCTCATAAACGAATCATCTATTGTTGTGCCCTTCTTTTTGTCTGTATGCGGTGTGTTCCAAGATGGAATTTTTTTTTTCCCGATCGACAGCTTTCACCTCTGGCAGTCCCTAGAGACAAGGGACTGAATTTTACGAGTTAATCCGTTTACCCCTGTGCACACAGCTGCACAAGGGTCTCTCACTGCACAGACAGATTAACTCCATCTTCGGAGGTACTCATATTTTTTCCGTCGATGAGTAATTGACTTTTCAAGCCGGGCCGCGCTGCTGAGATCAGGGACCTGTTGCTGTAGAGATAAATCCCAAATAAAAATCTCAAAGGGTGCAGCTGGAATTTGAACTCATAACCTCTATGTCTTTAGATCAGCGTCTAGCCTCGAGATCAACCAGCCCCCTGAGATGGAAGTTGTGTTTCCGTCTTTCGTGGATCGTTGGACGTAGTTTTGACAACCTTACCCTAAGACTCGCTTAGGGGCAGCCCTAGGCGGGAAAATCTTTCCTGGCGTGGAAGCTCGTATTGACATGTCGAGTCATGACAAAAAAACCTGCCACCGGAGATAATTGCCCGTCAAATATTATCAGTCCAAAGACGATTACGAAAATGCTCAAATAAGAAAAATGGCAATGCAACCATTTATCTCGTCTACTAATGAGAAAAGAAGTTGATATATCCGGCATGTATTTAGAAGAAACGACCAGAGAATTACTAAGCAGGTTCAAAATGGGAAACATCATGTTAGAGTAAATGACGACCTCGAGAATCACTGAAATGAACTCAAGGAAAGAGACAAGGTTGGCAGTCATAGACTTACTTTCTATAATCGAACAGTTCGCCCAGAATAGAGACAATTTGCGGGATACTGCACGAGCTCTAAGTGCCACCGAACGATACTGGTAGAATCAAGAATTGTTTGCAAAATCGAGATTTTTCGACTCTGCTTCAAAATACAAATCAGCCCAAGTCATTAGAAGTTTTACATATTAATGGGATTTGGTTTTTTTTTTTTTGTAAATAATGTGTTGTTAATATTGCGATTGTTTTTTTTTTTTTTAAATTGAGAGTAAATAGCTTTTTAAAAACTGAGTCAGATTTGTTGATTTTGAAAAACACGCTGAAACTAATGAAATATAAATGATTGTGATTATGGTTAGTCGAAGGCACCGGTATCACTGGAAACGAATTAAAATCCATAATTGCTCAACCGCCCGTGGCAGTGGAATCATCCGAATTAACATGTCATCTCATTGAAGGATTCAAACAAAGAAGGCAGTTGTAGTGTCCATCATAGCAGCTACAGCACACGCCAAAAGACATATGGCCAAGCGGCACCGAAAGTGAACGCAGCTGAATTGTCCTACTTCATACGATATCATCATTCATCGTAAGCAATCGGAATATCGAAACACAATCCGGATGAAACACAGCTCACGGTGTACACAGAACACTAAACTCAGTAGTTCCGGCAGCAAGCTGAACTTGGAATATGAGGAAATTGCAACAAGGAACACTTTTCAGACTATGCCTCAATGGTCCGTGCCGCCTATCCGCCATATTGACCGGTATGTCGATTTATATAAAAGTACGCTAGCAATATTAAAACACATAATCTATTATGATTTAATTAAGTAGACATAAACATGCATACATATGCACTGTAAAACTATCTTATATTTTGTTTCAGTTACCACGATTTACTTAACACTTTATCGTGGTTAACCTCGGTCTGAGAAATGATTTTTTTAAATTCAGAAGCACAATAAACTTTCTTCCTTTAAAGTAGTGCGTCATTCTGAGTAATCTTGTGCAATCTTCATCCGTTTCGTTTAGCGCGTGACGTGAACTATACTCTGTCCAGTGTATCTACACTGTATCAGTTGTCCGCCCATTTGTTACTTAATAGTTACCTTGTGTGCCAGATCAACTCTCACTGTATCGTTATGCTTACATTCAAGTAACCCTAATTTTGCTAACTGAGTGCACCGAAGTCCGCGAGTAGTAATTCTACAAAAAGATGTACGCGTCAAAGAGAAATTGAGACAACTCTAACTAAAGAAGTACAATGCTGCGGGAGAATTTAAGATGTGTGAATATGAATGTGTTTGAAGGCTTCTTATGAATCAATTTAAAAGTTAGAAATGTAACTGGACAACTTTGATACAATAGTAGGTGATTTGTTCTTATTATTTGTTTGTATCAATTACAAAAATACGTTGTGAAGGCCGTCGAAAAGTACTAATAATTGAAGGATTAATAAAAATGAAGTTGTGGAGCGACGAAAAAGATATATGAGTGAAAATAAAATGCATGCGCTCGGAAGATTGAAATATTCATCCCGTATATATATATGCCGTCATCACATACAGAACAAGACTCATTGTCTAGGTTAAGGCTGTGACAGAATTTGCGACTGAGTGCGGACAGTAGATTCAATCACTGTGTAGACCAGGCTCTCTTCTATCAAGTGCGCAACATATTGTGAATTTTCCGGTTCAAAATGAGCAGGAGACCGGCGTCTAGGAGTCATCATAACTCAGGCAGGCCCCGTGCTTCCCTCTCCTGAGTGTCAACCCGATGAAAGACTGAAACACTTGCTTGATAGTATGTTGGTGATGAGATTGCCTCCTGCTGCGAGGCTCTGTATAAAGAGTTTCCTATTATTACTCACCATTTTTTTGTGTATGCGTTTGCGTGCATATATATATATATATATATATATATATATATATATATATATATATATATATGCACGCAAACGCATACACAAAAAATGGTGTATATATATATGACAGTGCTTATATCCATAGCAAAATCATGTTGCACGCACGTGTTGGCAGTCTGGATAGTCCCCACGCCAAGTTACTGACTCCATAATTATTATATAGTGAGCTGCTGACAGGTAAACGACAACTATTCTGGACAAAAGAAACGTTTTAAAGATGAACTTAAACCTCACTAAGGGCGTGGAAAGTTAATATTGACACATTGAGATACACGGCTCAAGAAAGTACTACCGGATCACACCTCGTCGACGTGGGACTACATCACGTGAGACAAACAAAAGAGTGGCAGCCGAATACAGGCTAGAAAGGATCGTAAAATGAATTCCCTATCAACAGTAACTGTAACGCATCCACATTGTACTATATTTCGTACAAACAGTTTAAACTAAGAAGCGATCGAAATGAATGTCCTCCCTCAGCCATGATTGACTAATAACAAGCGCGTGTGTATGTGTTTGTGTATTTCAGTATGTGTGTGCTGGAGAGATGAAGGGAGAGAAATGAAACAACAGCATAAAGCAAAATATGATTATCATAATCAGCTTCCTTTATTACATGCCAGTACTTCGATCCTTGAATGTATTTTCAATCTGAGTACTTTAGACCACCATAAGTTGTAATTCGCAGTGGTCTTTTCTTCTGCAATTCAACATCAGCATGGAACCTTGTGATACTTCCAAGCGGTAGAGTCATTCTGGTTCAGAGGTGGGAAACCTTTCATATACTAAGGACCAGTTAAGAAGAAAAAAAAAACAGGAGTAAGGCAGGTATGCCTTCTGTCTCCATTTCTCTTTCTACTGGCCATAGATTGGATTATGAAAATAACTCAAAACAACAGAAATGAGATCCAGTGGCCACTGACCAAACAACTTGATGATTTAGACTTTGCTGATGACAGAGCTCTCCTATCACACAGCCATCAACAGATGCAGGATAAAATGAGCATACTTGATGAGAGATCACAACAGCTAGGACTGAAGATTAATAGAGATAAGACCACCATTATGAGAATTAATGCAGTTGGCAACAACCAAATAAAACTAGGAGAAATACCTCTACTAGACGTACAATCCTACATATATCTGGGCAGTAATATAGATAAAGAGGGAGGAACAGAAAATGATACCAATGTAAGGATATCAAAAGCAAGAGGAGCTTTCGTTGCACTGGGAAACATATGGAAATCCAAAGAAATTAGGTTAAATACAAAAATAAAAATTTTAAACTCAAAAGTTAAGTCGGTCCTATTATATGGCTGTGAAACATGGACAACAACAAAATTGACAATCACGAAGATACAGACTTTCATTAATGGATGCTTACGCAGAATAAAAGGATGGAAATGGCAGGACAAAATCACTAACATAGAATTATGGAAATGTACCAGTCAAATACCAGTGGATAAACAGATACAGCGAAGACGATGACGCTGGATAGGACACACAGTACGGAAGCCAACTGAGAGTATTACACAAAAGGCCCTTTTTTGGAATCCCCAGGGGAAAAGACAAAGAGGAAGACCAAGGAATTCTTGGAGAAGACAGATGGAAGCAGAGATGAAGATGATGGGGAAGACATGGAATGATCTTAAAAGAATGGCAAAAAACAGAACGACTTGGAAAGTGTTTGTTGAAAACCTGTGCTCCACTGGGAACTGAAAAGATAGAAGAAGAAGAAGAAGTTAAGAAAAACAAGAAATCGTCAAGTACCGCATACGGTCACCTGTTGGGTCCTTACTAAATTTTCTTATTTGTTATACAAGCTTATGTAGTGCAGAAATAATATTATTGATGGAAAGTGGAAGATTGAAAAAAGAAGTGCAATGAAAAAGATAGCAGGAGAGAGAGAGAGAAAGAGAGAGAGAGAGAGAGAGAGTGAGTGAGAGAGAGAGAGAGAGAGAGAGGGTGAAGGAGACAGATAAAAAAAATATCTATGAATTAAAAATCGATATATTGCCGATACAATAATAGTTGTGCTTGAACTTGTCGTATACGGTTATCCAAATCTGGTGAGATTTGATTAACTGCAATTCGCAGTTTGTTTTTCAAATGATTTGTGTAATATTGTGTGTGTGTGCGTGTGTGCGTGCGTGCGTTTGTTTGTTTGCTTATTTGTTTAGTCCACCTCATTTTTTAAGTGCATTTATCACAGACACATGTACTACCAAGCAGCGTGGCAACCTTTTTGGGGCACTTTATGTAATCAGTGTATTGTTTTCATGTTTGAAATAGATTGTATAAAGGTCCAGTCTCCTCGAATTCTTTCGCTTTGATCTTAAATGCCGTTCTCTTACAGATGGATAATTTCTTCTTTTTTTTTTTTGTATCCGTCGAAACAGTACTTGGAGACACAACATTGTTTTAGTTCTGATGTAAAGTATTTGAAAATCATTGTGAATATTATTTAACGGCAACCTCATAGTTATTGAAATAACAGATGCCTTCTGTTGTCGAAGTTATATAGAAACCAGTTTCTTTCCCGTAAGTTACTTTCACACTGTTTTTGTTATCATCATTCAAATGTCGAGTCGTATCAGTTGAAGACAAAAGATCCATAAACAGTCTGGTAATTCTTTTACCCAGCTGTTTCTCATGCCCAAGCGCTTGAACATTTTCCTTAGACTTAATCCTTGTAGTTCACAGTGGTAAAGCAGATTGTCAAACTTTGAATCGACCTCTAAAAGCAATTCTTGCAATGGACGATGGTTGGGTTACCTTCATTTGTAAATTATCACACATGATATCGCGATCAGCATAGTGCAAGCGACCTTAAACCGCCCTTGCACGGTTTGACACATTTTTAGTGCAATATAAAAGTGAGTCACCAAGATGACTGAAATTGAAATGTAGCAAGTAGAATTTGATTTTGTCAAGCACCCTAATTTGGTCGATCATAGCTGATGCCGTATCTGTTGTCACTCCATAAAGCTAGTCCCACCTTAACCCAACATTTGTAAAGTAATCTCCAGGATTTAAAAATGTCTTCTCCTGCAGTGGAGATCTCGAGTGGTTGTAACGCAAATATGTATCCAATGATATTGAAAAATGTGTCAAAGCCCCTAATGAAGATAACTAACTGTATTGTATCTGTTAACTCGGAAAACCATGTTTGCTCTGATTGTTAGTGTAATTCCTGTAAAGCTACATTTTGCATCTTTTTTGACAGTTTGTGCGCGATATGCTCGCTTGATTTGGGGAAGGGGGGGGGTTTATCAGGACCACACTTAACAACATTTCTTCTTCGAAATACTCTTTCACAACTTCCCCGTCGATAATTTGTTAGAAAACCTTGACAATGCTCTCATTATCTGACAGCTCACAACGAAAAGCATTATCCGAACAATTATTTGCATTAAAAAAAAACATACTCTCAGACTTTCCGAAAAATGGTTTAAATGATTAATTATATCCAGCCTTTGTTGTTCCTTCAGTGAACTGTAACTTGCATGTTTGGATTCCCGATGCCATTTCAGGTTATTTTCATTAAGAAAATAACCTCTTTATTACAGATTAAACGAATGAGGTTATCGTGATATATAATACAGAAATCATCAAATCACCATTTCTCATGAAATGTACGAAATCCTATCTCCACTTTTTGTTTATTTATAGTGCCAATATGTAACTAACTGGGAGAAATTGACTATTAAATTTTAAAGCTATTCATATTACAATGTAACTAACCATCGACCCCAACCAATACGATCTTTCCCCTTATCCCTCCGATAACAAAGACAAAGCTGCATCACCCTTTCATCTCGCAGAGTTGCATGTAGCAGAACCGAAGTAGTATAGCAGGGTCCATCTATGCCGCATTTGGCCCGTAAATTAACAAAGATATATAGTAGGTGCGCAGCGCACCTAATGTACTCTAGGTGCAGGGGGAGTTAACTGTGACATTTCGTGTCGGGATGTTGACCTCTAGTCCCGGTGACCTCGGAAGTGCCCTGTTTATGTCTGGTGTGTCCTGACTTTGGAGCTCTTGGTGTACTTGAGCGATAGTGATAGGTTAGTAGATTATACAACATCAATGAAAAACGATCAATATAAAACAGAAGACAAAATATATATTTTATTCTTTTATTATTTCAATAGGTGTATAACATACAGTGGATATTATATAACATTACACAAATATTCAGTACACGAAGCCAATATATAGTACAAGGATATCATTTATTTATAGCTATGTAGTTAGGTGTCTGCTTAGCTATATGTCATAAATGAATCATAAGGGGTGAAACTGTTAGAGATTCCTGGTTAGTCTAAGCTGGTAGTGTAAAGAGTTAAATATCCAGAGGCGTTGTCGAGACGTTATCATCAGCTACCTTTCTTTTTATATAGAAATAGGAAAGAGCATTTCTTGTTTGACTGTAGGAAAATATGGAATTATTTAAGACTTTGAAACCTACATTTTTCCCACCCTTAGCCTTTTGCGTAGCGAGAACCTCTAAAAACATATCTTTATCTAATTTGTTGTGTTGCTTGCTTAGTCCTTTACAACTGATTTTATCGTAATCCCCACTACAATGGTACGTCTTACTACATAAACTAACAAGAGCTGTCCCTTCGTATTCTAGTTTAAAAAGCCCGGGCGTTCGTTTGGTATACGCTTTAACACCCTTACAGTTTATACAGTCTGTCTTGCTAACATTCTCAGCGCAAAACTCGGCGGGAAACCAGTCTTTATATACGCTATTAAACTCATCCCACAGACCTGACTTAACTATGTCCTCTAACTTAGGTGCGCTTAAGGCTAAGTATAAACTATCAGTATCTGTTTCACATAACTGAAAGTTGGACCTGGTTACAAACTTATCTAAGAACTCGAAATAAAAATCTAACATACGAAGTTTTGCATATTGATAGACGAAGAAACCGATTTTTAGAGGCAAGTCCCAAACAGTTTTCTTTTTCTCCATCTCAATTTCAAAAAGATCCTCCCCTATTTCAGTCATCTTTTTAAACCGGGAACTATTTATAATTTTCGATATCTCATCCCCCTGAACGTATGAGACAGCGCTATGATTGGCTATATTGGTTAGAGTCTTCCCGTAGGCTGAGTTTCCAAGGAGCTTCATCGTATCGCTTACTATAGATTGATTTTCGTCTAGATCACCAGCCCTCTTAGCGTCAGAAACCATTTCTCCAAACTTTTTAAAACAACTAGACGGTTGATATTCTATCACTTGATAAATGTTTGTTACCTCTAGCCCATGATCTAAATACCATCTTAACAGTGGTGTTGCCAACAAAATTTTCTCCCCGACATAACTACCGATTAGGGTGCGACGAGGGGTTGACAACAAGTTATGTTTGAGGGCATATTCACCCATAAACGGTCCAATATCATCACGCGTGACGTCAATATTTTTGAAAATTGGAGTAATCTCACTGAAATGTTCCTTCAGGTGGTCGGGGACGTGTAGATCACATTCCACTAAACCAAAACACGTCCCATCTGAAACAGAACTCAGAATCTGTTTATCACTGAGATGGAGCCCTTCTTTAGAGTAAGAGGGTCTAGCTCGAGGGATGGCTTTAGAAAGGAAAGCCCTAATGGTTGTGTCAGACTTTTCCAGAGCCTGCCACTCACATTCCCACATAACTTCGACTGGGACTTGACCTCCTCGGTTAGGTAGGTGTGTATCTCACATGTTTTTTCAAACAACTCGAACAAGGGCTTATTACGAACAGGGTTTCTATCTTTATCTTTGGTGAGGGGGACAGTCTTTGTGACCATGGTACAGACAACCATGAAAATTGTAGACTATTCTATTCATTTTACCCCACCCATCCACGGGGATATTTCTAGAACCTAACCGAAACTCCCTCCCGTTAAACTGAGTTTTCAATTCCACTCCTTTTTGGTGGGCGACCCACGCTAGCCACTCTCTACTTTGTTGGACATAATAGTTATCTTTTTCGACCCTAAACCCGGTCTCCATTCTTCTAATAATGGGATAATCTGTTGGCATTGGGTTCATCAGAGCCAAAGATACAACGAATTGGCATCGTAACCTTGGATGGAATGGACCAGCTTTCCTCCCCTAATAAACGTTTTGTCTACCTCGTGATACCTATGAAAAATTATCGAGGGACCCCCAACGATATTATCTCTAATCTGTGTGTGTAGACTCGCCTGTTTGCTCGAACATAAACTAAACATTACACCCCTATCAACGGTCTTAAAAAGATACTTTAAACAAACACCCGGAACCGAAATGGCGTCTTTAAAACAGTCAACACCCCGCTCCCCATAAAAGCGAACCTGTTGCTCTAAGGCGTCTAAGAAGGGGACTACATCTTTGTTATTATACCAAACCAAGAAGTCCCTAAGGGTGGTCATGTTATTATCCTTCCATACCTTTTTACACAGAGCGTACTCCTCCTTGGAAATGTTGGAATTTTTTAACGACGAGTAAAAGGCTTCGTATGGGGGTAACTCAGTTTCGTCCAACTTTTGGGTGTCGTCTATATATTCATAACAAAAGTAACACTTTGTCTCGCTAATCTTATAAGCTGTCAGATATTTACTATAGCTAAACCCTGGCGCTAGATAGTTTACTATATCTAAGAATTTTAGATTCTGTGTTGCAATACACATAAAGTTATTGTTTCGCTTAACTATAAACTTGAACGGGGTTTCTACTTTGTAGTCTCCTTTCATTTTATATTCCTCTTCTTCGATAACATCAGCTTCTTCTTCCTCTTCCATACTATCGTCTTCTTCACCCACTTGGGCAGTGACATCCATGAAGTGCCTTATTAAATAAGGTTTAATGACGTTGACGTCATATTTCCCCGAGTTAAACCCTATCACTGGAAGCTCTTTTAAATACTCATCAAACTTAACTATTATCTTGTCTTTATTTAGATCATGGAGTTGAGTAAAAATACTTTCAAACCGATCACGCAACAGCGAGTATGCCTTAGCAGCTATACCAGTGAGATAATCAAGCATCTGACTAACTAAAACCTGCGGGTCACCCTTGGTTATGAAACATTTTGGTGCCTCCCACCCAGGGACATTTGAGGCTATAGAACAGGAGAGGGGCACGTGTTTGGCTACAAAGGTAGTCGAGTGCGTCTCTTGGGGAACATTCCTACTATCAAAGTAACATTCATAATCGAATGTCGCCCTGAACGGGTAAATAAAAGACTCGGGAGTACTTATCCTTTTAGCGCTGATCGCGTCCCATACACTTTCAGGTGAAGAGTAAACACCACCTTTATATGTCTCTACAGTCATATCCCCATTGCAAGTTTTTTCCTGCCTATCCATACGCCCAAACTTTTTCCACAGTTTCCCACATTTTCCACAAGAAAAGCTTTGACTATCCCTGGAAAGATCGTTTATATAAAAGAAGTGGTTTTTGTAAAATAAAAGACGGAGAGTTTCACTATAACTACTACCGCGTCTCAGGACAATACGCAAGGCTTGCTCAGAATCAAATTCAAAAATATCTATGTTTATTGAAAAACAATTTTCTAAGAGAGCCATTTCAGCAAGAGTTACACCGTGAAAGTTACCTAACGTTAGAGACGGGTTAAACTGTTTGAAAAGTAGTCTTGAAACCTTCCTAACATCTTTAACAGAGGTATGGATTATTTAACCTTTATGGATAGCTAGACACCGGAAAAAGCAGAGATTATCATTGTAAACTTTAGAATGGGAATCGGTTTGAAGGATATTAATGCCGTAGTTGGAGGCAATGTAGGGTGGGATATCTATCAGACACCCTATAGGATAATCTTGAAGTTTATAAACATAAACACTCGTACTGACTAATGCTTCTAAGGTATATTTGGTTCTCCCTGTTTTTATTTGCATACCCTAATATATCACTTTCATTTAAACTATCTACACATATTTCAAAGTCATTTCTCTTGTTAACTAACAAGGGCTTGTCTAACCCTGTCGCGTTATTTGAGCTGGCGTGAAAGTAACGCAACCTCTGTATCTCCCTATGTCTTAAAACTAGATGATGACTATAATTCACCTTGAAACGCTTTTTCTGGGCTAGAAAAATTGGGTTTACAAGGGTCTTCCAATCTATGGGAGTATCAGGTTGATGAAATATAGTGTACGTGTCCATGTATTTGTTCCTACGTTCATGTGTTCTAATAGCTAACCAGTTGTTCTTATATACCTTTCTAATATCTTGAGGTAACTTATTTAGAGAGTCTGCTTCATTAACAAGTCTTGGTCTCTTTGAGAGCTCTTGAGTCGAACTCTTTACCGCGCGTTTGCGTGAGGTTGTCGATACCAGTGGACCCGCTTGCGTTGATGGTGTTGAGGTGTCCACGGCTGTGTCATGACTTGCAAGATGTACTTGCAAATGGCTTGCCCCAGTGAAGTTTTGTTGACATATGTAGCAGATATGTGGGGTAGCACTGGTCTCTTTCGAGGGTATATGATCGGCTGATGCAAGGGTTGGTGACGCTGGAACTGCTGAGACAAGAGATACAGGATGCTCTGTCTTGATATGTCTGGCAAGATTGTCAGCTCTATTATAAACTCGTTCACAAACATCACATTTGTATTCCTGACGCCCATGTACACTAGCAACGTGTCGTTTTACGATGCGGCTCCGGGTGAAAGTTTTGGAGCAGATATGGCAAGTGTTAGACATCTGTAGAAAAGAAATTGAAACATTACAACGAAAGAGTAAATAACAGTAAACATTAGAAGAAAAGTAAACAACAAGATACACAAACTATCGAAATTAGGTTACTAAAATAAAACGTGGATACTAAACAACCAACTTATCGAAAATAGGTTACTAAAATAACACGTGGATACTAAACAACCAACTTATCGAAAACAGGTTACTAAAGTAACATACTATAATATTAAAGAACTAAGATAACACTTACTTTTTATGTGTTTGAAGGCACGAGACACATCCGTCGTCAACAACTGTAAGCGAAATTCTGATTACAAGCTTCACAGTCGCGTTATATATACACCTGAAACACCGGAAGTGTTACTAAAAATAGAACTGACCTCTGATGCAATACCGGAAGTGTTACTAAAAATAACTTTTGACCGCTGACGCGATGCCCGTGGAGTTTCTAAAAATAGATTTTGATCTCTGATGCAATACCAGGCAATTTTATATGAGTTTTCCCCTTGACTCTCTTTTTAGGGCTACGCCCATGAAACTGTTATAAATAGTAAATTTGCACTCTAAACTTACCCCAAACTTTATATTAGACATCCCCATAGCAAAAATTTACTTAAAAACCACTTTTAAAATTGTTATCCTCTTACCAATTTTTGGTGGTTACGCCCATGAAACTGTTAAAGATAGTAAATTTAACCTCTAGGATTACTCTAACCTTATTTTAGACATCCCCATAACAAAAATTTACTTTAAAATAACTTTTATGATTGTTACCCCCCTTGTCTATTTTTTGGCGGTTACGCCCATGAAATCGATAAAAATTGAAATTAACCTTTTGGCATACCCCAAACTTTACATTAAACATGCCCGTATCAAGAATTTACATAAAAAACAACTTTTATGATTTTACCCCCTTACCCATTTTTGAGAGCTACGCCCATGAAATCGATACAAAATTGAAATTTAACATATTGGCATACCCCAGACGTTATATTAGGCATCCCCGTATCAAGAATTTACATTTAAAAAAACAACTTTATGATTTTACCCACTTACCCATTTTTGGCGGTTACGCCCATGAAATCGATAAAAAATTGAAATTTAACTTATTGGCATCCCCCAAACATAATATTTGACACGCCAATGTATCAAATTTGCCTGAAAAATCAACCAAAAATTAGTAGTAGAAGATTCAGTGATTGGACGGGTAGACTCTCATATAGAAAAATATGTAGACTCTCATATAAGAAAAAAACGGCACCAAAAATGTGCCTCGATGTACCGGTAGACTATTTATATAAGGAATTATGTGCCTTCAAAGGCATATTTGTTGCATCTATCACCGACTGCTATGGCAATAGTATCTGATTGTCAAATACATGTACTCCAATCTTTGCAGCGGTGAGGTGATTTGGACCTCGTGTTCAACATTTATGATCATGGATTAAAAAAAATATATATATTTATAATTTTCTCTTTGGGGTGACTGTTAAGTAAATCATAATAATTGTATGTTGTTTTTTCAGTTGTGTATTCTGTAAACGTGTTATCTTTGTTCTTACTTCATTTTCTCTTGTACCAACTCGGTTGTCGAGGGAGAGGGAGGTAGAAAGTTCTAGTTCTCGCCATTTTGTCAGTTTCAACCATCGCATATTGTTGTCGTTATAGTGTTTCTTTTATGTTGTCTGCACATCTTAATCTGGATCTGCCTTTTGCTCTTCTTATCTTTTAATATATGCTCTGTATGGTAAGTAATTGCACAGAATTCTTACTAGATGGCCAAATCTTTTTATTTGTTGTTTCTGTATGTAACTTTCAAGAGTGAAAATGAGTTACAAGAAATGTTGGACATTATAGTGAAGGAAAGCAAAAATAAAGGACTCAGCCTTAATAGCAAAAAGACAGAGGTAATGGTAATAACAAAGAAAAAGACATCGCCTCAGTGCAAAATAAAGACAAGTGGAACAATATTAAAACAGGTAAATGCATTTAAATATTTGGGAACTTTGTTAACCTCAGACGGAAGATGTACAAAAGAGGTGAGATGCAGAATGGCTCAGGTAAAAGCAGCTTTCCAAAAAATGAGGAAGATACTATACAATCCATTTTTGACAATAGAAACAAGAAAAAGAGTTCTTAAATGTTATGTAGAGTCAGTCTTAACATATGGATGCGAATCATGGTCAATAGGACAACAGACAAGAAAATCACTGGAGTCTGTATAAATGTGGTTTTACAGAAGAATGTTGAGAGTATCATGGACAGCTAAGAAGAGTAATGAAAACCTTCTGAAAGAGGTCAAAGCAAAAAGAGAACTAATTTCCAATATTAGGAAGAGACAATCATCATTTTTGGGCCATGTAACGAGAAGAGAACTGGAATATATTGTAACAACTGGAAAAATTGAGGGACGAAGAGATCGAGGGAAGCAAAGAGAAAAATAACAGACAGCTTAAGACAATAGCTTGGCAGAAGGTCAACAACAGAAATGATAAATAGCTGCCGAGATCGAAAATTGTGGAGAGACATGATCACCTACGCCAGTAGGCACGGTACTTGATGATTGATGATGTATGTAACTTAGGATTTAGTTTATATGTAATTGCTTGGTATTGGTATTTCCTTATCAGCTCGGAATCTAAAGTATATAATAATTTACAGTCAACCTCACGGTACGTAGTTTGCCCATCCTTGTCAAGCTGATGTTTAGTTTGAGGCTTAAAATAGGGTGACCATTTTTTCCCCATTGTTTTCGGGGACATTTGTCATATTTTTTACATTTCAGGGGATTTTTTTGCTTATTTCTGAGACTGTCCCGCAAAATCGGGGACGAACAATAATATATATATATATATATGTGTGTGTGTGTGTGTGTGCGTGCGTGCGTGCGTGCGTGCGTGCGTGCGTGCGTGCGAGAGTGCATATATATATATATATATATCAATTGCAATATTAAAGTAATGTTTACAGTACCTTATTTCTACTGAAGAGGTTGTTGCCTCGGCGTGGTACTTGTTTTTTGAGTGTATCTTTCTCAAGATCTCATGATTTGAAGCAAGTTTTTCACTGAAGCTTTCACACGATAAATTAATGTTAGTTTTTACTGTTAACATGGCTTGCTTGCACCGTGCTCACATTCATCCGTGATTTCTCTTCGGACCAGACGTAGTTCATTTGAGAAAATAGTCTTTCTACGGATGCATTGCTGCCATGTAAGCACATAAAAAGTTCAAGAATTCTCTTCGCATTAGCATGTGGTACATTATTTTCTTTCAAGTACCTGAGTACTTCATTCCATTTTCTACATGGGGGCTTGTTACTGAACCACTCACATTCTTTTTGCAACAGATGGCCTTGCAAATAAGTAAATTCATCAAAGAGCTCATCACGATTGACGTTTACAACTTCATGACACTTTGAAGATATCTGTTCTACTGCATTATCAAAATGTTTCCTTTCAGGCACATTATCCAAGAGAAGGCAGCTCAGTTGTGACAAGTTCTCATTGTGCTTGTTCCAAGACTGCAAGTAATATACAGCAGTATTATAGAATTCTTTACTTATTTGGAAATACCTTTCCATTTAGGTATCACCACTTTCTACTAAATCAGTTAGCAAACTCTTTATCATGTGTGGGATCAAATTTTCATCGCGTCGAGTTTCTAATTTTATGAGATTGTTCACAGCTAGTGCTGATTCTGTTGCACTCTTGTCGTCGCCTTCAATCGCCTTAATTGTTTCATGGAAGACTGATGCGTGAGTATTGCAAAGCTGAGCCAAAGCTCTGTTTTCAAAGAATTGTTTCAATATTGTAGGACAGTGTGTTTCTGACAAGAAGAAAGATCTCTGTGATTGATACAGTTTCAATATTCTTTCCAAGGCTGGAAGTAATGACAACCACCTTTTATTCGAATAACCTAATAATTGCTTAAACTCCTGTCCAGCAAATTCACAGAAGTCTTTTTTAGGCGTTCTACACGAACCGTGTAAATGTGAAAGTATCCAAATGTTTTTATTACAATCACTTCCATATCCATAAGCATGGAATCAAATGCTGTTTTTGCACAATTGTGAATTATGTGTGCATTGCAAAAAAGACCCATTATGTGTCTGTTTAACTTGGACTTTATTTTAGTTATGACATTATCTCTCCCTTTCCTCAACAAGCCTCCAAAGTTTGTATTTGTATTGTCTGCTGAGAGTCCAACAATCTTTTTGTTTAAGTCAAAATTATCAATTGCTTTCAACAATTGTTCAGATATTATGTCGGACGTTTCTCCTGGGATATCTATGAAAGCAATCAGTTTGGTCTTTACTGGAGTTTCCAGCTCATAAGCCTGAAAATAACGAACTAAAATAGGAAGTAGCTTGACTTGCTTATGTTTATGATTAGATGTATCGCAAGACAATGTTACGAAGCTGACATATTTGAGGTCATTTTTTAGTTCATCAATAGCCCAAGGAGCAAAAACATTGGTAATTATGGATTCACACTTTGTTCTTGCACAGGAAAATTGTTTCGTTGAAAATGTCTTTTGTAGAATTGTTGTACAATCCATACAGCGGAAACTGTGATTATGAAGTACAGTATGATATGCGAAGGTTCCTTCATGAACAGCTAGAGTGTATTCATCTTGTGAGGGTTCTGTTTTACAAAAATAATTTGTCATACACCCAGACTGAGACTTACAAAGCAGCGCATCCTTATGCTTTTTTGCCTGTAGATGATCAGTTATTGATGTCCTTCCACCACGTGCTATAGAAAAATTTGAACCATATATATTACATTTCACTAGCGTTCCATCCTCTAAAATTGCTAATATAATAAATGGAAATTCAGCTTTCAGCGAATCACTAAATTAACACTTACGTTTTTTGGAAAGCATTGTTTTTATGCCACAGACGTCCACTGATCACAAATAGATAAAAAAAAATCATTACACTCGGACTGATTTGAAAATTGGCAGGGAAAGATACTTTGGCGGGATATGTCCGGAAAGGCAAGGGTGGGGGGGGGGGGGAGAGAGAGAGAGTGTCTGCTTTTTTAAATTAAACCCATCCCAATAGAAGTCAGTGGCTGGAATAGAAGTGACGTAGCACCGCGCTTCAAGAGTTCAAAGAGCTATCTCCGACACAACGCGTCCAAGTCTTCTCTTTTATCTTCCTGCTAATGGACTCAGTCTGGGATAAAGAAACACAACTCAGTAACGTCCTGAGTCCTAGTGATTATTTTAAAAGAGGGCCGATTCCGTGTATGAACATTTATTTATTCACCAAAATCGGGGGCAAATTTCATCTTTCGGGAACAACATCTACACTTCGGGGACTGTCCCCGAAAATCGTGGACGAATGGTTACCCTAGTTTAAAACCATGCACTGGAAAATCTTTGCGGTCAAAACTAATAAAGGTGCAAGTCAAATCTTAGTTCATTTAAAAATTGATCTGTCAGAAAACTCACTCTCTCTCGGGCTCCAGTCTGAATTCCCAGAGTGGTTCACGCCAATTTTTGGCACAACTCTTGTCACACCATATGCCTTTCCCTCCCTCAGTTTATATGCTAGTCAGACAATGTAGTGTTACCTCTCCAGCGCTCCTTTGTTAAAAATAGCATGATGTGGTATAACTGAAATAATGAATAAACATAACAGGAGTGGTTTCCTTTCTTCTCTTCCCCCCCCCCTCCCAACCATACCCTTTGTCATTTTCATTACCCCCAACCTCCGCTTCTAAAACTGGCCTTGGTGTGTGATTGTACCTACTTACTTTCAAGGAAACAGTTATTTACTTGTATATGTTGGTTATCTATGATGGTAGTTCATTAACCAATCTTCTCTCTCTCTCTCTCTCTCTCTCTCTCTCTCTCTCTCTATATATATATATATATATATATATATATATATATATATATATATATTCTCTTAGGAGAAAAGCCGAGAGATCAACGACAAGTTAACAAAAAAACAGTGTGAGCCAGTCCTGAGACATTTTGTAAAACTTAGCCAATGGTCGTATAAGATGGTGGCGCGCTATTGTCAAACATGTACCACGCTATAGTGTAGGTTGAGCACTGACGTTATTGTCGCATCTAAATGTCTAAGAAAAAAGAAAAGACATTGTCAATCAAACATTAGATAACTGTTACATTATGGCTGGTATGTTTTAGAATGTTTGACCCTGGAGAATTGTTTCTCTTTATACCATATAATGGATTAATCACAAAATGTGTACGGCTGACAAGAATTGGAAAATGTTATTTTTGTAAACGTTGCTCAAGATTATTAGTGCAAACATAAAGAGAAATCGAAGTGACGTAAAGTTCTTTTTATATTCCGTTTGAGCCATGATATTGTTTCGACAAGAATGAACATGGCTACAAAGGGTAAAGAAAATTGGTTTTATAACGAACTTGACCTGACATTTTTATACAGTTGAATCATCAAAGTCCCTTGTGTAAATGATGATTCTTAACCCGTCTATTGCATCGTTATCAGTTTTCGTTCCTTTTGATGCTATCGATCATTGTCTTCCACATCTAAAAGCTTTATAAGCATTTTACTATTTTATTTTGTATCACATCTGATCACTAAGATTTTTTTATAACGACTTTGTTTTTTTCCGCGGGCGCTTCTCTCTCTCTCTCTCTCTCTCTCTCTCTCTCTCTCTCTCTCTCTCTCTCTCTCTCTTTCTGTGTGTGTGTGTATGGTATGAGTGAGTGGGTGAAAAATGACATTAATATCGTCAAATGATTGACTTCTTGCAGGAAAGTATTATTATTTGGAGACAGTTCATTCTCTTTTGCAGGCAACCATTAAGAAGATGATGTATTATATAAGACTATATATATATATATATATATATATATATATATATATAGTCTTATATAATACATAATCTTCTATATATATTCTATTTGAAAGGAAATCTTTATATAATTTATGTAATAGTAGGTGAAATAAAATAGATAAGTCATTCGGTAACTTTTAACTCGGTAAAATTAATGGTCACACATTTAGGGAAGTCGGACCTCTACATTTTATGGAAACAGAAAAGGCTAAACAGAAGAGTAGCAGATGAGGATTGAAAGCTGTTCTTTCGCGGCATGATAGAACGAAAGGAAATAATAAATTGTATCTAACATTTTGAATTGTTGAAAATACAGACGATTTGGGAATATGTTTATAATAAATGCCACACTGTATAATCCATAATACGTAATGAATGGAGTTTTCAAGCTGAGTAAAAAAAATGTAGATATATATATATATATATATATATATATATATATATATATATATATATATATATGGCCCTTTTCGTCTTGTCAGACGGTCTAGTGGAGGCAATTGCGTATTTTTTTGAGGTATTGTTTTTGCTGAACAGCTTCTCTCGTGGCTAATTCTACCAATGTTTGACAAACACACGCGGTCACATAATGAACAGGTCAGGCTCGCTGATCCACAGGGTTTACCATCCTTTTTCATGAGTCTATTCTCTTCAAAGTCCTGTCTTAGCACAGTCTCAAATGTTGTTATACCGCTCCTTATGCATGCTCTCCATGATGTGCGATCACTTGCCAGATGTTGCCAGTCGTTTTCACAGATGGAGAAGTCTTTCAGAGATGATTTACAGATATCTCTATATCGTAGTTTAGGTCTGCCGATTTGTCTTTTTCCGTGTTTTAGCTCACCATATAGTATTTGCCTAGGAATGCGTTTTTCTTCCATCCGTTGGACATGCCCCAGCCATCTTAGCCTTCGACTTCTGAGCATCGACATGATTGTTAATGTCTTAGCACGTTGCAGGACAGTTAAGTTGGTTATTTTGTCTTGCCATTTGATGTGCATTATTTTGCGGAGACATCGCATGTGGAATACATTTAGTCTTTTTTCCTGGTTTGAGTATGTTGTCCAGGTTTCGGATCCATATAGTAGTGTGCTAAGCACACATGTTTGATATATTAGGAGTTTAGTCTTTCGAGTTAGTTTCGTGTTGTTCCATGCCCTTTTTGTGAGTTTGCCGAAGGTCGTAGCTGCCTTAACCAATTCGAAGTAAGTCCAGGGCACATGGTCCTTACGTTCCATGTGCCAAGTTTAAACATTGGTAATTTCTTCCTCATTTCACTTTGCCTACTCTGCCTGGGCACAGGGTATGGAGATAGTGCTTTAATACATATATATATATATATATATGTGTGTGTGTGTGTGTGTGGTGTTATTCAGCGTAATGATTCGAGAAGATTAAAATGGAAGCAATGATTGTCTGAGCGAAAGAGACTGATGGAGAAGAAAAAAACAATGAGAGAATGATGACAGGAACAAGTAGAGGAAGACAAGAAAAGAGTAAATGGATATCATAAAGAAAATAAACAACGTATTTACACAATGTTTAATACCTCATTTTATAAACAAGCAGTTTAGTGGGAACCTATTTATAAAAGAACGCACAAACGTGGGTTCTCTCTCTCTCTCTCTCTCTCTCTCTCTCTCTCCACACACACACACACACACATATATATATATAAAATATATATATATATATATCCTAGGACTTCCTTAACGTGCCAATTCTTTCCTTGGTACGTCAATCAGATCTACTTGTCTGCCTTCTTTATGGCCTGGTTTTTATAATTTTACTTTTTGAGCTTTTTCTTGTCTGCGTATATCTACAAGTGTGAGTGTTAAGTTGTGTGTTTGCTAAAATCGAATATAAATTTGTTTATTCCAAATTTTACAAATATTTATGATATCCGTTACATGTGGTTTGTTTCTGAAATGTATTATATGCGTGGTTTGTTTCCAAGATTTGATATATAAGGTTTGTTTTCTAGATTTGATATATAAGGTTTCTTTCACATATTTGATATATGAGGTTTGTTTCAGAGATTTGATATATGAGGTTTGTTTCCGAGATTTGATATATAAGGTTTGTTTCAGAGATTTCATATATGAAACTTGTTTCCGAGATTTCATATATGAGGTTTGTTTCAGAGATTTGATGTATGAGGTTAGTTTCAGAGATTTGATATATGAGGTTTGTTTCAGAGATTTGATATATGAGGTTTGTTTCAGAGATTTGATATATGAGGTTTGTTTCAGAGATTTGATATATGAGGTTTGTTTCAGAGATTTGATATATGAGGTTTGTTTCAGAGATTTGATATATGAGATTTGTTTAAGAGATTTGATATATGAGGTTTCTTTCTAATATTCAGTTGATCAGTTGATTAAGGTTATACGTATATTATTTTTTGTTTATTGCCATTAAATTATGATAATCTGATATTAGGCTTGCTTATGAAATTCCATTTGGAAATGGTATTATTTTTGCAATTGTTTAAATCTTGCTTAGAGAGTTGAGTAACTGAGATTTTGTCGGAGAAGTTTAGACGCAGAAAGTTTATGTCTGCTGCTCCAGTATACTGGGTTTTGTTGTTGATGTTTCAATGTATAACGTTTTTTTTCTTTAAATTTCTTTTACTTTTGAAATAAAACATTTAAAGGTGGTTCTGAAATAATAATATATGTGGTTTGTTGAAGAAAAACAACAACATAGAACTATGGCTGTTTATTTCGGTACACAGGGCGCCTAATTTGGAATCTAATATGAAAGCTGAGATATGTTGATGAACATACTAAGAGTTAAAATGAACTATATATGATGATTCACATTATTGGGAATATATATATATATATATATATATATATATATATATATATATATATATATAGATATATATATACATGGAGAAGGTTGAAGAAGTCTGCCAGTAGTTCCCCACCACCGACCCCCAGAGAGAGAGATAGGTGGTAGATGTGAAACAGGTGAAGATGATTATTAACCCGGCAATTGCAGAATCAGAAATGATATTATAAGAGAAAAAGTAGACATTGAACCAATCCTAAGCTACATTGCAGAAACAGAAAACTTTTTTTTAATATCTAGAAAGAATGCATAAGATTCCTTACCATACAAAGCGTATGTTAAAAGAGAAGAAGGGAGAAGAGCATGAGGTAGCCCCAGAGTAAGATGGAGAGACAACATAAAAGAAGCGCTGCATGAACATCAATTGATTATGACTGTATCTACCAAAAGGCCGAGAACCATAACTTTGCATCTCCCTCGACATTCGAATGAAAAATGAAGTGAAGAAAGAAAGACAACATTCCAACGAATGAGAAAAACATGATTATACTACCGATTTTATCAGTGGAAGTTAGAACAAGAATCTTAAATATTATGCAGGACCAGTCTTAACATGTGAAAGTGAATCTCTTCAACAATTATGGAAAAAGCAAGACATTCGTTAAGACCGCAGAAGTGTGTTTTATAAAAGAATATTGAGAATAGCATGGTCAGCTAATTAAACAAATGAGTAACGAAGACTTGAAAAGAGGATAAAGCAGACAGAAAATGTATTTCTAGTATAATGATGAACACTCATCATGTTTTGTTCTGTAATATTTGAACAGCTAGACTATATTGTGAACAACATGATGGCAGAAGATATACGGGGAAACAGGAAAGAAGATAGCAAGATACTTGACGAGGATGGTTTGAAAGTGAGCAGCAGAATTGGTAAACAACAGTAGAGATAGAAGTTTGTGGAAAGACTTGATCACCTACACCAGTAGGCATGGTGTTGAAAGCTGAGACATGTAACAACGGTTAATAAATAGTGTAAAGATTCTGTGTTTTTTTTTTTTTTTAAATATGCAACGTTTTTGAACTATTTTCTTGAATGCGGCTGCAGTTGTTATACGATTGGACACCTGTGTTATTTTTTATTATTTATTTGAGCATTTTTCTACTTATCAAATTCTGATAGATAAAGGAAAATACATTCATTATATTTTTAGCTCTAATACTTTTCACAGAATAGCGTAGGCCTCATCAGCTGTACTAGCGCGCCAGGGTTGGGCTCTTTAAATTATTTGTTTGAGATGTAAAAAAAAAAAAAAAAAAAGTTAAGTACCCCATCACGCCAAGTGGCGTATAGGGAATATGGTGTTAGTGACCATAAATTTTACAGACCTTCGGCACATGATTTTTTGGGTAATGTGGTCGGTATTACTTCCGTGCCGCTTCACTTTCCCAGAAAAAAAATCCGGTACCCATTAAAGGCTGAGTGAACCCGGAAGCCGTCGGTTGGGATCGAACCCTACCTCTTGTCCTGTGTAGTCCAGTTCACTAACCACTGAGCTATCGCGGCTCCCTTGTTTGAGATGTGGTCGATATAATTTTTTTTCTGGTCAGCCTTCTTGTGTTTATTTTATCTATCTATTGACCTTTCGAGCCGTAGCCGGCTCATAGGGCATAGACGCAGATATACTTTCTCTTATCTAAATGTTTATTCTAGCAGTTTTCAATCCTTGTAAAGATCTTTTATCAAATCTCGCCATTTGTCTATGTTCTGTACAAGCAACTCTATCTCATTGAGGGAATCGATTTTCGTCTCTCCAGTTTCGAGTGTGCACTGTATTTTGCACCTTTCGGTTCCTTATTTAATTGTTTAAAAAAAAGAGTAAAGTACCCCCGTCACACCAAGTGGCGTATAGGGAATATGGTGTTAGTGACCATACATTTTATAGACCTTCGGCACATGATGTTAGGGGTAATGTGGTCGGTATTACGCTCGCGCCGCTTTAGTTTCCCAGGAAAAAAATCCGGTACCCATTAAAGGCTGGGTGAAATGGATGCCGTCGGTTGGGATCGAACCCTACCTCTTGTCCTTGGTAGTCCAGTTCACTAACTACTGAGCTATCGCGGCTCCCACTTAATCGTAAGCACCGATTTTATGTTTACTTTCATAATAACGTACTATATTTATCTATTGTCTATTGCTTTAACATTTATAAATATGCAATATATTATTTATTGTTATTAATTGAATCGGATTCGCAGATATAATATTTACCTACACTACAAACAAAGAAACCTTACAAAACTATAATTACTTGTTCTGCAACAAATCTATACTTGTACTACAACCCCATGTTTGCCTGTTATACAATAGCGACACCGATGAATAAATGTTTCTCGGAATTGTCTGCTTACATAAATATGTATGGTATGTGTAACACTTAATATGCAGTAATGCAGACTTCCGATTTTTGCGGCGGGCAAAGATGGCCTCTTAGTCAAGTCAGGTTCAGGATTGGTTGCAATTTTGATGCAGTGTGTTTTCAAATAGTTCTTTCTGGTCTAGAATTCCGTTAAAGGGTTCAAAATGCAAAACAACATTATCAGGGGTTGACATCAAAGTCACAGGAGCAAGGTGCAATTGTCAAGACAGCATTATGAGTGGTTGGTCTAAAAGTTACAAGAGCAAGTGTTCAAAGGTCAAGACAGCATTATGAGTTGTTGGTCTAAAAGTTACAGGAGCAAAGGTTTAAAGGTCAAGACAGCATATGATTGGTTGGCCTAAAAGTTACAGGAGCAAGGGTTCAAAGGTCAAGACAGGTTTTTGAGTGTTTGGCCTAAAAGTTACAGGAGCAAGGGTTCAAAGGTCAAGACAGGTTTATGAATGGTTGGCCTAAAAGTTACAAGAGCAAGTGTTCAAAGGTCAAGACAGGTTTTTGAGTGGTTGGCCTAAAAGTTACAAGAGCAAGTGTTCAAAGGTCAAGACAGGTTTATGAATGGTTGGCCTAAAAGTTACAAGAGCAAGTGTTCAAAGGTCAAGACAGGTTTTTGAGTGGTTGGCCTAAAAGTTACAAGAGCAAGTGTTCAAAGTTCAAGACGGTTTATGAATGGTTGGCCTAAAAGTTACAAGAGCAAGTGTTCAAAGGTCAAGACAACAATATGAGAGATTCGACTTAAAGTTATAGTAACATTTTCTTGCCCTGATCATGTTGGTGTATATGTGACAGTGAAAGAGCGGATGTTGTTCGCCTATCACGGGTGATTAAGACCGCTAATTTAATCCACTTGTTTGATTATCCTCTGTCTGTGTGTGAATGCGACAGTTAATCGACAGGAATAATCTCTGACTGTATGGATATGCAATAATTGCTGGTGATACATTTCACAAACTTCTTTTGCCTGTCTCCGTTGTTCAGCTGCTGCTTGTCTGTTTGTCTCACAATCGGTAAGAACTTATCCATTGCCACAAAAGGACAAATGGTGGGGACTCTAAGCATACGCGGGACACATATATATTTGGCATTTGAGACACACTTAAATAGCTTTTTTATGTTTTATGGCATCTGTTTGAGAGTTGCCTTTTTATCCACAAGAAAAAAAATTAGTAAAATATGTATTAATTGGTATCTAACAACAAAACTGTTAGAGTGACGAGGCAAACGACGTTTCGGCAGAAGCCTTCACAAGATACAAAACAAAATAATATATTCAAAGTTCAACAAATACTATTCTTATATAAACAAAGAAATGTAAACTCTGCATCTTTTGTAAAATGTGAAACAATGCGGCTGCTAGTTATTGTGGTGTATTAACTTGTTTGTATTTTTAATGTACGTTTAGCGTTCTTTTTTATATTTAATGAATGTTCCTGCATTTTAATTATTCCCCCTAATTCGTGCAATTCCTGTCATTTTTTTACATAAAAGATTCCCTGTCATCTATGTATTTCTGATTGATGCATTATTCACTGACGTTAATTTTGTAATTTTAACTGCTTGTTGCTTATAAATTATTCGAACAAGATTCCATTAGATGATGCTAGCCCGGGTTAACGTCCTGTCATAACATATTAATGACGCTGAATGCGCTAAAATAACCTTTGAACTATTCTGGCCACGGTGGCTTCTTGCAGCCTATATATGTACGTGTCTGAGAGACAAGTAAAGAAAATACTAGATAGCTCAACAGTTTGACGGGGAAAGAAATTACTAGTAGAACTAATAAGATACGCTACCAGGGATAGAGATTAGTGGAGTGGCATGATCGCTTGCGCCAAAGGGCAGGGCACATCATCTGGTGATAATTTGGTAAAGTCAGAATTTAAATGATCTTCAGAAACATCATCGTCAACATTAAATACGAAAGATTCGCTGCAGGCACATGACATACAGAATGATATCAGCGGAGGATCTTAAAGATAATACATGTATATCTAATTTAAAACAGCGTTGAGTGAGCGAACTATGCGTATGTGTATACATGACCTTCACCTACTCCGATTCCCCATCGTGTATCACCACAGGAATTCCTCAAATATATGACGATTGGTCAACTAGACTAGATTGCCGCAGTGCCTTTAAACAAGACATATCCTGATCCAGAATTTTCCCTTCATTTTCTACAGAAATTAGTTTGTATTTATAACAGGGGATCACCGGATGTCCTCGTGTGTCTGTATGTTGGCTCAATTCTCTGACTAGACAGGACACCGGATTTTGCTTGCGTTTCGGGATTACTTCAATTGAGATAGAAACGTGAATGGAGTTCACGTGGTCAGTATCTTAATTTGAATGCAAGCCAGGAAGAAAAGACATCGTCTTTTATTGGATCTAGAAATGACGGTTAGGCGGAGGGCACTCGAGTTCACTTGTGAATAAATCTCGAAGCTACCGACTGTATTCTTATGCTGACGTGTTCCCAAAATGGCTTTAAGAGGTCTTTGTTACAGTTTTGATTGCGCAGCTGCTGACCTCAGCAATGTTATGTTAAGAATCGTTGTCGGCAAGATATTGTTGACTCATGTGAACGTTATTTTTATATATGTTTAAAGAAAAGAGTTCTGCAGATGATAAGGCAAATTAAGACTGTTAATAATCAGTCCGAACATATTTTGTTGAAACGGCAGAAAATAAAAATAATTGGAATCTGTGATCTGAAGCACACTGGAAATGTAATACCTCCCATAAGTGTTAGCATTGCTGAGGAATTGTTTTTGTTTTTTGTGTGCTGTTCTATAGTGTGTAAATTAATCCATTGTGTATTGCTATATTTGTCGATCTATTCATGTTTCACCTATGTCATGTTTCACATGTTAAATTAATCGTTAATAAACATGGTGACGATGTAATAATAGGCAATGGCATTCCACACAGTCGATTGACGGTAAATAATATAGAAGTACTACCATAAAGTCCGCCAGAATGGAACTGATTTTACAGTGAATACCAACCCTCTGCGACAACCCTGATAATGGGAGGCAGACAAATTTACAAAGACGGGAGGAAACTCCAACAGCTTAGCCACAGCTTAAGTGAAGTAAAACACTCATGGAACAGACCATGAAATTGAAATAGAGAAAGCTGAACGGAAAATAAGAGCCAGAACACGACAGTATAAACAGACTCAAAAGCATAAGCAGATTAAAATACTCGGATTTAGAAGAAGGCGCTATGGTCTCAGGGGACATCATCACAGAATATATTCTAAGAAATTCTGTCGCCTGCAGCCGTAGAGCACCCATAGCTACTCGTGAGCTTCTTTTACAAGGCTGCACCGCCAAAGAACGAATGTTTAGTCTAGGAAGCAAGCCTGTAAAACGAGCTGCATGGAACCAGAGAAAACCTCAATGGCATCGCCCTTCTTTCTTCATCTTTGCTGGTTTGTGTGTGTGTTCAAATGTTGATTACCTTATTATTATCTATCTATCTATCTTTCGTTCGCCTGAAGTATTGTCTATATCAGCAATGTCGTTTCCTGTATAAATTTTACTGTCTGTTGTAATTCTTGCAGTGGCCCATATAGTTTTGTCTGTAGTGTTGTATCTATGGGCCAATGGATTTTCCTCAGTCTACTATATTCAGTGCAGTCTTGAAGTATGTGTTCAGCAGTCTGGGGTGCCTGTCCACATGTACAAGTAGTTGATGTGCCGATCTTGAATTTTGTATACATGTGACTATGGAGTCGATTGTGTCCTGTTCTTAGGCGTATAATGATAACTTGTTCATATCTATTCATATTATGAAAGGCATCCTGATTTGGGGCTTGTGGTCCTCTGATTGATTTGATTATCTGTTTCTTATGATGGTATGTAACTGGTGTATCTAGTTGTGTGCCTGTTGAACCTTCCTTTGCCAACTGATCTGCTTTCTCATTTCCTGGTATTCCACAGTGAGACGGGATCCACTGCAGGGCAACCCTGTGGTGCTTGCAGAGTTCAGTCAATAAGGTCTGCAGATGTGGTAATTTTCTGGATTGTAGTGCCTGGAGTACTGATCTTGCATCTGTCAAAAACACTACAGGCTGTGGGCTAAGATTACTGTTCAGCAGTTTTTCTATTGCCAACTTTATTGCTTGTATTTCTGCATCATAATTGTGACAATATTTCCCTGTTGCTATTTTATTCATATCCCTAGTGTTATTTGGGTACTCTATATATGCACCTGCTCCCCCATTCTTTACTGCATTCTGTGCTGATCCATCCGTGTACACACGGATCCATAGGTCTTGTGGGTATTCTTCATCCAGGAAACTGAGAGTTATTGTTTTTCGCTGTAGACTATTTTGTTCCTCTTTGTCAACTATTCCTTTCACTTCTGTCCGTATTTGAACTGATAATCCTGATTCATCTGTCCAGGGAGTCTGTTCTGGTATGGGCAGAAGGGGTTTAACAACTCTTGGCATGTCTGGTGTTTGTCTACTAATACGCTTGGCTTGGTGGATAAAGCTGCTTCTCTTAAGTCGTCCCAATGCAAGATTTTGGAATCTGTCCTTCATTGGATGTCTCGGCATGCATACACATTTTTCTGCCTGTATCAGCACCTTTGTGTCTCTCCGTTCTCTCAGTGCTGGTATCCTCCACAATTTCTCCATCTCCAATATTGGTGTTGATTTCATTGCTCCTGTGATGACCCTAAGTGCCTGGTTTTGTACTTTATCCAGTTCTTGCAATGTGGTGTTTGATGCTGAGCACCATGCGGATGATCCATATTCTAAATGTGGGCGTATACTCTGTTGGTAAACTTTACTGAGTATTTTCCCACTCGCACCCCATGTGGTTCCACACAACTTTCTTAGAATAGCCAATTTCCTCCTTGCTTTTTGGGTTGCCTTATTTATCTGCTGTTTCCAAGATATTTTGTTATCAAATGTAACTCCGAGATATGTAGCTTGTATGTCTTCTTTCACAGGCTCATTGTTTATGTAGATGGCTCCTGCTTTTTGTTTTGGGGAGAGTGTGAAAAGTGTAGTGCTGCATTTGTCTGTATTGATGCTGATACACCATCTATTTGTCCATGAATTCAGTGCATTCATAGCTCTTTGTAGCAATTTGGAGGCCACTGTTGCATACTCCTCTGTGCACCACATTACCAAGTCATCTGCATACATTGCCACTTTGATGCCATGTGGTAGTTCAGTAACTAGGTCATTGATTAGATCAGAAAAAGTGTTGGAGATAGTACCCCTCCTTGTGGAACGCCCTGGCGCAATAAGACCTTCTTACTCTTAAGACCATCCAGTTGCACTCTGGCTCTCCTGTTATGCAGGTATGCTTTGACCCATTTGTACATCCTGCCATTTACTCCATAATTTCTCAGTTTCTTCAAAAGCCCTTCCTTCCATACCTTATCAAATGCTTTCTTTAGGTCTATCCATGCTGCTAGTACCAGTTTCTTTTCTTGAAACGCATCTTCAATTTCCTGGGAAAGATAGGTTGCTTGATCTTCGGTAGAGTAACACTGTCTAAAGCCTGCTTGTTGTGGGACAAGGAGATTTTCACTTTCCAGGTACCACTGCAGTCTGAGATTGATTATACGTTCCATTGTTTTACACAAACAGCTTGTAAGGCTGATTGGTCTATAGCTGGATGTCATTGAACCATCTTTTCCTGGCTTTAGTAATGGTATCATAATTGCTTCTCTCCATGCCTGTGGCACTCTACCTGTGATCCAGCAAATGTTGTAGATCTGCAGTAGTTTTGCTTTAGCTGCAGTTCCCAAGTTCTTAATCATTTCATTGGACACTCCATCATTGCCTGGTGACTTTTTCATTTTTAATTTGCATATTGCCAGCTCTAGCTCTCTTTGTGTAATGGGTGTTTCCATTACTTCATGTGTGGTCTCTTCTTGTCTTGCATTTTGTTGTTTTAAACGGGTCTCTTGTCGTTTTTCTAGACTAATTTCAATATTATTGTCATTTGCAAAGGAGTCTGCAAAGTAATTTGCTGCATGTTTACCTGTTAGAATGTTTCCATCCTTCTTCAGTGTAATTTTGGTGTTCCTTTCTGTACCCTCATCATTCAGCTGTTTTACAAGCTTCCACACTTTTCTTGTGTCTCGTTCAAGATTCAAGGACTCTGTTTTCTCTTTCCAGCTTCTCCGTCTGGCTTGTAGTTTAGCCCGTTGAAATTTGGCTTTAGCATGCTGGTAGTTGTTGTGGTGTTCTTGGCAAGGGTTATTTTCTGCTTGCTTTCGAGATGTTTCCATGTCATTGTGCAATTGCTCTAGCTCACTACTCCAGTATGGTTTGTAGTGTTTCCGTGCCCCTCTAGGTATTGTTTCACTGGCAGCTTGTATTATTAGTCTACTGAATTCATCAACTATTTTGTTGATGTCTCTATCTGTATTTATATCTTTAGTCAGTACACTGGTGTAGTGTTGATACATTTTCCAGTCTGCCTTTTTGTAATTCCATCTGGAGAGAGTGCTGCTCTCCCTGATGGCCTTATTTTGTACCACTAAAAAGACTGGTCGGTGGTCGCTGCCTCCAAGTTGTTTCCCAACAATTCGTGTGATATTCCAATCCAGGTCTGGTGAATGGAAAGCAAGGTCTGGTGTAGATGTGGTATGCCATGATCTGGAGTAGAATGTTGGTGGATCTGTTGCCTGGTTTAATAGTATAAGCCCATTGTCATCCTGCCAATTTTCAAGCTCTTCACCTCTCTTGTCCATATGTTCATAGCCCCAGCTCTGTGAGTGGCTGTTAAAGTCTCCACATACAATTATTCTTTCTTTTAATGTAATTGTGTCTAGTGCTAGTGGGCGGTCACTCGGACAGTAGTAGTTAAGTAGATGGAAGTCTGTATTTCCTGTCCTGAGGTGCATTATTTGATATTCCGCCCCATCCATATACACTTCAATCTGACATGCATTAATGTTGTTCCTTACAAGAGTCAGTATTCCGCCCTTTTGTCTATTTATTCTGTCAGATCGGTAGCACTGGTATCCTCTAATCTTCAAGGCTATGTCGTTGTTTAGATGGGTTTCCTGCAAACAGCATATGCTTACTTGTTCTTCATGCAGGATATTTTCTAATTCTATCTTTTTACTGTACCCATCTCTTTTGCTGTTGATGCCTTCAGCATTCCAGTGCATTATTTTTAGTGGTCTTATTTTGGATTGGCCAGTAGCTCTATTATCTCGCCCCCTGACTCCACAGAGCGGTTGAGAAGGACATCCAGTAATAGAGGTTGGGCCCTTTCGAGGCTGAGGACCCGGCGCTGCTCCTGCCTGAGTGCCCATCACAGGGCGAGTGCCATATCGATTTGCGGTTATAGACATACTTCCATTTGCGTTGAGTGCGTGGCATCCTGATTGTCGTGCGCCTTTTGCTGGTTGCCTCCGACTTCAGCACTTGAACTTGCTAGAGCAGACTGTGGTCTTGCTCGGTTGTAGGAAGGCCTGGCCAGTCTTAGTTTTCAGTCCCTGGTGACTGTTAAGCCCCATCCCCACGACAAGGAGCTGGCCTTGATGAGGCCTTATTATTATGAAGAAGTGTTACACTTACTAACCGTTTCATGCAAAAAGAAATAGTGTAAACGTTGAAAGATGCGCGTGCATGAGAATAATTGTTAGTATATATATATATATATATATATATATATATATATATATATATATATATATATATATATATATGTGTGTGTGTGTGTGTGTGTATGCGTGCGCGCGTGTGCGTGCGTGTGTGTGTGTGTGTTGAAAGCGCGTTACCGTATAGGATACTGTCATTTGTGTTACATAAAAAAAGCTTTTTGAACTTTATAAACCTCATTAAAAATGGAATCATATTTACGGTTTTGGGTCGATTATTTACAAATCTTGCTGTTAATAGTTTATGTTTCATATATGTGGATCTAAAATGGATAAAAGCAATATTAGCACGCAGTTTCTGAGTTGTACAGATTTACTTTGGTTGATGTCGTTAGTACGTTTCTTTCATTTACCCAGGTTTTGTTTGCGCTGTTTGTTGAAATATGTTGGTGTCGTGTGTTGTTGCTGTTTTTTTTTTCTTTTCTTATATAGGTTTCGTTACTGTTATTTCCCGAGCTCTTTGGTGTCACTTATGTATTATATTTACTGGTTTCTGTTTAATTTACAAATGTTGTTTACTAATGTTAATGTACATTTATCATCAGAATCCGGCGTGTGTCTGTGAAACTGCTAAAGCCATTTATCATATTTCTGCTTACTGAGCCTCAGCAATCAGACCAATACGCAGAGGCACGATCTGAACTTGAGCATTGTCTACCCATTGTCTGTAGAGGTGGCGACGATGATCAAGTGGAAGAGATCATCAGGCTCTTGCTACATCTGCTCCCAAAAATGCAGGTACGCTGTTCTGTAAAAAAAAAAATTAATCAACAGTTATCGACCTGACTATCAACACTTTCATCAATTCATGCTCGACTTATTTCGAATGTCGAATGTTGTCTTAGTAGATTGTAAATATTGTTTGTTTCCTCCCCTAACATGGTTTCATCGTCAGTATTTTCATGTTTGTTTCGACTCTACAAAGTTGTCGCTTTTTTTTAAATCTCTGACATCCACATTGTCATCAAGTGTAGTCTTCAGCACATCATCACAGTATCGGTTTGTGTACACAAATGTTATTGGTTGAATTCTTATCTTTCAGAATATCTTAGTTCATCCATAATTTCTCTTCTTCCCCCCCCCACCCCCAATGTCTTGCTACTTGCTTGCTTTTCTTTCCTGAAAATGTATCCCATTAATCTGTTTTCATTCCACACCACCGCAAATAATTTACAAAAGGCGACTCTTTTTTTAATACTTATTTTAGCTCTTTGTTCTCAATGCTAATATGCTGTCCCCACCCCACCCCTCTTTTCTGCTAGTTTCATGACCTATGTCTTTGGTAGTGTAAAACTAATCTAGCCGGCGATGGTAGCATTTCCAGTAAATAATAATTGAATGGCAAAAAAAAAAAAAGCAAATACATATAGATCAAGCTCATTTGTCAGACAACGATCAAGGTCTCAGTCTAACGTTAACCCTCCCATGTCATGTCTTATCTGATGTGACCAGATATAGTGTGACCTCTAACGCTCTTGGACATCGGATGTCGCTGGAATGAGATATATCTCTATCAGTAGCCAAATCCACGTTTTCATAAGGCAAAAATTTCCAGCCTGTGTTTTTCTATAAAGACTAATTCAGCATAATTGACTGTATCCCCAAGTTTAAGGTCTTAGCCCACTGTAATTTTTCTCCTAACATTGTTCAATTTGTATTTGCACATTATCCTCTTATGTAAAATAGTTTCAGGGACACTTCATTAAAAGTTAAATTGTTGAGCGTGTGATTTGTATTCGGTTCTCTGTGGTTAACTTAGTTGCATCCAATTAATTTGGTTACCACATTTTCTACGTCGGTCTTGGTTATTACACCGTAAACATTACTCTCTGATAATGTTGTTGAATAGCTCTAATGTTGTTCATTTATGAATCGTGTCTTGTGACAGTAATGTTGTTAATCTGTGAACATTACCGTCTAGCTGTAATATTAATGTTAGTGTTAGTATATGAACGAAGCCTTGTGGTAATAATGGTGTTAACATATGAACAATATCATCAGCAAAACACGAATATCTCGCTACCGAGCTCAGACAGCAGGGATTCAAATTCCTAATGAATGCTGTAAAATTCAGTGCCGGAGGGCTATCGGTCTCCTAGTAAAGAGGCTAGAAAATAGCGGGGTGGGTGTTACGAACAAGAGTAATGAAGGCTATTGCTGAGTCAGCCGAAAGAGCAATCATGCTGACTGTGGCGAAGATGAGATATATTAATAATCCCAGTAAAATTCGACGCTCAGGAGATTAGGCAATTAACACAATGTACACATGAACCGTTCCTGACTCTTACTTAACTCCCTCTTTGTACATCGACAGTGTAATCCTTTAATATCCGAGGCTTCGACGGTAAAGCCATGAGTAATTTCAACATCGACTGTGCATGAGCCACGCCCATTTGCAGTAACTGAAGTTCAAAGGAATGAAGTTCCCAGCCCAACGTATCGTTATAACCTATTATCAGCTAACCACCTACCCCGACCGCACCTAGTCACCCCATGACAAAAGCTACATGTTTATGACTATATAGACATCGAGAAAATAATAGCCATTTTAGACTTCTGCCACCATGAAGAGGACATCAATGTGCTGGGTTGAACAACATTAGAGCACTGCCAAGGCAGTCGTGTGCGACCGGGTATGGACAGTAGATTCGATCAGAAGTGTTTCACAAAATAAATTTAGTTATTATATGCCGAATACATTGTAAGCCAATGCGTTTAGTGCAGCAGAAATCATGTTCCCAGTCTGGCCAACCTCCCCTAGAGTGTCAAGAAGCTAAAGGGCATAAACACTTACTCAACGAGGCCAGCTTCAGATGATCAGGTTGCCTTCTGCTGCGAAGCTCTGTATAAAGTGTTTCCTTTTATTATTTATGGAATGCGTGTTAGCTGAAATATGATAGTTGAATTATATATTTATACATTCTCGCTGTGACGTCAGCACTGCTTATTCTTGCTGGGAAAGGAAGAAGGCACCTAACTTCGTGACTAATATGTTCGTATTTAACATCGTGAGTCAAGGTATATTGTTTCTTACTTTGTATTAACAAAGAGCATCAGTTAACATCAAGTTAAATGTAGATTTACTCAAATCAGACAAGAAGCTGCAAGACAAATATAAAATCACAATTCAGAACCGGTACAATGCAATGGAGAAGATACAAAGCATTGATGAGCAGTGGGAAATGCTAAAAGAATCAATGCAACAAATATCAAAAGAGTTGATAGCACCAGTGAGAAGAAATTCAAGAAAGAAATGGATAACAGGTGATATTTTGCAGCTAATGGATAGAAGAAGAATAAATAAAGAAAATAAAGATGAGTATAAGAGATTAAATAAAGAAATTGTAATAAAATGCAATGAAGCAAAAGAAGCATGGCTAAAAGAGAGATGCAAAGAGATTGAAATGCAACAAAAAGGAGATGTTAAAGTTATATATACAAATAAATTGCAGAATTAACAGGAACAAAAACGCAATCAAAAACTGGATGTTTAAGATCAAAGGAAGGACAACTGTTGATTGAACAAGAAAGCATAAGGGAACGATGGACAGAATACATTAAATATCTTTATAATGATGAACGAACAGAAGTAAATATTAAGGATAACGGAGAAGGACCAGAAATACTCAGAGAAGAAGTGGAAGACGCCTTGCGCAATATGAATGCAGGAAAAGCTTCTGAACCAGATAATATAACTAAAAAGAGATTGAAGCCATGGGTGATTTTTGAATAGAAATAATAACAAAAATATTGAATGATATTTACAACAGTGGATATATACCAGACGACCTGCTCAAAAGACGAAAAAGATGGGTCGATTGAATATTAGAAGCACTAGGAAACATAACAGCAGCAGAGGCGAACAGAAGAGCAAAAGACCGCAAATTATATCTCCACTCGACGGTGAAAGTCAGATGAGGAAGGAAAGAAGAAGAAGAATACCTGCTTAAATCAATATTCATAGCCTTACCAAAGAAATCTGGTGCGATTGAACGTGATGATCATCACACAATAAGCCTTATGAGTCACGTGACTAAGATAATACTAAGAATCATCATGCGAAGAGTGCGAAACAAAATAAGTCCAGAAATTAGCGATGAACAGTGTGGTTTTGTTAGAGGCAAAGGAAGGAGCAGTGCCATATACATAAGATCTTTAGTAGAAAGAGCCATAAAGGTGAAAACAGATCTATACCTGTGTTTCATAGATTATACCAAAGCATTTGACAGGGTAAAGCACCAAGAAATTATCAAAATTTTAGAAAGCATAAACATAGACTGCAAAGATCTAAAAATAATAAAGAACATGTACTGGCAACAAACAGCGGCCATAAGAACTGGAAACCAATTGGGAATGTTTCAACAAATAAAACGGGGTGTTAGGCGAGGTTGCGTGCTGTCAGCAGATTTGTTTAATATGTATAATGAGATTGTTTTAAGATCCATAAGGTGCATGCCTGGAATAACAATCTGAGGTCACAATATAAATAATCTAAGGTACACTGATGATACAGTCTTAATCGCTAAGAGTGAAAATGAGTTACAAGAAATGTTGGACATTATAGTGAAAGAAAGCAAAAATAAAGGACTCAGCCTTAATAGCAAAAAGACAGAAGTAACGGTAACAACAAAGAAAAAGATATCACCTCAGTGTAAAATAAAGACAAGTGGAACAATATTAAAGCAGGTAGATGAATTTAAATATTTAGGAACTTTGTTAACCTCAGACGGAAGATGTACACAAGAGGTGAGATGCAGAATTGATCAGGCAAAAGCAGCTTTCCAAAAAAAATGAGGAAGATACTATGCAATCCATTTTTGACAATGAAACAGGAAACAAGAAAAAGAGTTCTAAAATATTATGTAGAGTCAGTCTTAACATATGGATGTCATGGACAATAGGACAACAAACAAGAAAATAACTGGAGTCTGTAGAAATGTGGTTTTACAAAAGAATGTTGATGAATACCATGGACAGCTAAGAAGAGTAATGAAAACGTTCTGAAAGAGGCCAAAGCAAAAAGAGAGCTAATTTCCAATATTAGAAAGAAACAATCATCATTTTTTTGGCCAGGTAATGAGAAGAGAACAACTGGAATATATTGTAACAACTGGGAAAATTGAGGGACTAAGAGATAGAGAAAAGCAAAGAGAAAAAATACCAGACAGCTTAAGAGAATTGCTTGGCAGAAGGTCAACAACAGAAGTGATAAATAACTGTCGCAATCGAAAATTGTGGAGAGACATGATGGCCTACGCCAGCAGGCACGGTACTTGATGATGATTGACAAAGAAAAGAAATGATTTACACAAGACAAACTGTAATAAAGACGCAAGCTGTGTACTATCATGATCTATTATAACAGCCGGCATGATATCTGTAGAAAGAAGTGAATACAGTGAGAAAGAATATGTTTCAAATAAAGTGATTGACAGATATTGGAAAGAGGCACTTTACGTTCGGTGTTACAGCACCTTTGACTGAAACACTTTGGTTCCTAGGGGACGCTGGAGTAATGGCCAAATACATTTATTCTCTGTTAGGGGAATTTTTCTCTAAATGAGTAGTTTCCAAAGTAGTTAAGTCCAATGGGTAGAGTGTTGGAATTACCTAAAGGTGGCACTAAAAACAAGATGAGTGATCGCAGATTGCGATTAACAGTATGTCAAACGTCTTTATCTGTCTGTCTGTCCCTGTCGCTCCTCCTGCAAGTTCCCCTGCATGTATATCTGTTTGTCTGCCGTGTATCTGTTTGTCTGCCTGTATATATGTTTGTCTACCCATCTATATGTATGTCTGAATAAATGGCTATCGTTAAATGTATCCGTCCGTTCTTCTATCTGTCCGTCTATTAATCTGTCTACTTGCTAACCAACCTAAATTATCTACCTACCTATTTACCACCTCTGTCTTTCTGTGTATGTCTCACAGTTAATGTTGTCAAACGTAGAGCACTTAACAATATACTATTTTCTTTTTGTCGACCTGGATAAACTACCATCAGAACCCCAAATCTTCATGCTGAAATAGCTGAACTATATCTTTCGACACAGCTCTTTCTCTCTCTCTCTCCCACATCCCCCCCCTTTTTTCATTTTTCTCTTCTTCCTCTACCCCTTTCTTTTTCTTGGCAAACAAATATCTCTGAAGCTGAGCAACGTAATTTTACTGACTCAATTTCCAGGAGGAATGCTCCTGGAAATGATAATATTCACGCAAACGTTAAATTGTGCTAATTAGATCAACAGTTGTTATTTCACTTAAGTTTAGTCGACAGTTCATTATAGCAGCACTTCAGACAACTCCATAGTGCTTAGATCCCCTCCCCAGCATCACCACCAGGGCTCATCACCACCGCCACATATAATCGAAAGTTCTGAAGATGGTTTCAGTTCAGATGCACTAACTTCATATCACTGGCGAAAACCTTGAAAAATGGTAATCAATAGTTAAGTCTCCACGAATTGCTATGTGGCTGTACGAGCCAGGGTTATGTGTTACAGAATATGCTAAGTGAAAACATATTTCCGTAAAGGCGACCACAGTGGCTGCAAAATTTACTGTGGAATCTAGCTTCTAAACAAAGTAGGAAAGACATTTGCCCGAGTAGATTTGAACAGGTTGTACATTTTGGGAAACCGTTTCTACCCCGAGTATAGTGTTGTTTTAGCACACGTCGATGTGCTTTTCAGACTTTTCTCACTGACCCAGATTTACACAGCCAAATGTCAAACAAATTACATCTAGACTTGTATAAAAGGTACGAAAAAACAACTCATTCAGGAAAAAAACCCACTAAACTTCATGTATAACAGGTCTGCTTTCTCCATACTCTCCTATACAGTAGTGAACCATGAACAACGTATGCTTATCGAGAAATTCAGTTCAACGCATTCTACCACCGATTCCTTAAAGGAATACTTGACATTAGATGGTAGGATTGTGGATCCAACATTTCCGTTCTTAAAGCAGCAAACACAAATAACATAAATGCCCTGCTAAGCAACGTCACTTGAGATGTCTGGGACTCATGAATCATATGAATGATGACAGAGTTCGAAAAAAAAGTTCTGTACGTCGAACTGACGACAAGCACGCGACCTATCAATAGACCAGAATTATATTTTAAAGATACATGCTTGTTTACTACATAAAACATTTCAACATCAGCAGTCAAAATCTGGAAACATGTACCACCGAAAGAAATATTGCGATATATTAAAGAGTAGCATGAAGAACGGAGACTAAACGACAAACAGAAAAGAGAAGACGAAAGAATGAAGACACAACAAACCTTAATATACAAATACATCTGTTCAATATGCAGGCGTGACTGTTATTCTTGATTATGATTATTTTGCTATAGCTAGCCCTGTGTTCGCTCTTTGAGTGACCTACTTGGCACATCGATTTATCTCGTGAGAGATCGCTTCTTGTTAATCTTTTTGGAGCTGCGTTGACGGTTTGGATCAGTTGATGAAACCGAGCAAAGCGACTGTACTAAGGGAACCGCTACTGAACAAAGGTGACGCTAATTATGAGTTGAAGGAACAAAGGAAACGCTAACTATGATTTAAATGAAAGGTATGCTAATGATGAATACGTTAAACCGGGGCGGGGGGGGGACGCTAGTATTAAGTGTATGTAAATAAGGTGTCGCTAGGGATAACATAACTGTATCAAGAGAACAATTATGGTGAATGTGAGGAACCAAGAAATGTCAGTCATGAGTTTACTTAACCCTGGAGTCGCCGATGATGATTTTAGTTAACCAAGGGAAAGCTATTGACGGGTATACTGAACGAGTGGACAACTAATGATGATTTTAGGGAAACAGGGGAAGACTAATGATGATTTTAGGGAAACGGGAAGACTAATAATGATTTTTAATAAAACAGGGGAAGACTAATGATGATTTGAATGAGACAGGGGAAGACTAATGATGATTTTATTGAAACAGGGGAAGACTAATGATGATTTTAATGAAACAGGGGAAGACTATGATGATTTTAATAAAACAGTGGAAGACTAATGATGATTTTAATGAAACAGGGGAAGACTAATGATGATTTTAATTAAACGGGAAGACTCATGATGATTTTAATGAAACAGAGGACGACTAATAATGAGTTTAATGAAACAGGGGAAGACTCATGATAATTTTATTGAAACAGGGGAAGACTAATGATGATTTTAATGAAACAAGGGAAGACTATGATGATTTTAATGAAACAGGGGAAGACTAATGATGATTTTAATGAAACAGGGGAAGACTAATGATGATTTTAGGGAAACAGGGGAAGACCAACGATGATTTTATGAAAACAAGTTAAGAGTTTTCGGAACCAAGAAGATGCTTGATGAGTATGTTTTGCAACAATGGTACGCAAATGTTGAGTATGCGAAAACAATGGCTAATTATGAATGTGTTAACCAACGGTACGCTAATAATGGATGTCGGAAAACACAGATCGTTCATGTACATATGCAAGCAAGAATGCTCTATATTGGACCAAGAGAACGCTTACTACGAGTGTATGGAACCAGGGAAAGCGAGTTTTGAGGTTATTGGACCAAGGAAACACTAGTGGTAAGTTTGCAGAATCAAGTTGATACTAATGATGCATTTGAAGAAACCAGGAGACACTAAACGATATGTGTGTGGAAACAATGAGACGACAATAATGAGTTCATAGAACCAGATCGACGCTAATGAGGAGTGTATGAGATCTAGGAGAATGAAGTGATGAGTTTACTGAACCATGGGGATGCTAGTGGTGAGTTTACTGAACCAAGAGGACACTAGTGGTGAGTTTACTGAACCACGGGAACGCTAGTGGTGAGTTTACTGAACCAATGGGACGCTAGTGGTGAGTTTACTGAACCAAGTGAACGCTAGTGGTAAGTTTACTGAACCAAGGGAAAGCTAGTTGTGAGTTTACTGAACCAAGGGGACGCTAGTGGTGAAATTACTGAACTAAGGAGACGTTAGTGATGAGTTTACTGAACCAAGGGAACGCTAGTGGTGAGTTAACTGAACCAAGGGGACGCCAGTGGTGAGTTTACTGAACCAAGGGGACGCTAGTGGTGAGTTTACTGAACCAAGGGAAAGCTAGTGGTGAGTTTACTGAACCAAGGGGATGCTAGTGGTGAGTTTACTGAACCAAGGGAACGCTAGTGGTGAGTTTACTGAACCAAGGGGACGCTAGTGGTGAGTTTACTGAACCAAGGGGGCGCTAGTGGTGAGTTTACTGAACCAAGGGAACGCTAGTGGTGAGTTTACTGAACCAAGGAGACGCTAGTGGTGAGTTTACTGAATCAAGAGGACGCTAGTGGTGAGTTTACTGAACCAAGGGAACGCTAGTGGTGAGTTTAC
Organism: Megaustenia siamemsis; assembly: GCA_032433765.1. Taxonomy (NCBI): domain Eukaryota; kingdom Metazoa; phylum Mollusca; class Gastropoda; order Stylommatophora; family Ariophantidae; genus Megaustenia; species Megaustenia siamemsis. The sequence continues at coordinate 67,322,743 of JAVIAB010000092.1, read as the reverse complement.
TGAACCAAGTGAACGCTAGTGGTAAGTTTACTGAACCAAGGGAAAGCTAGTTGTGAGTTTACTGAACCAAGGGGACGCTAGTGGTGAAATTACTGAACTAAGGAGACGTTAGTGATGAGTTTACTGAACCAAGGGAACGCTAGTGGTGAGTTAACTGAACCAAGGGGACGCCAGTGGTGAGTTTACTGAACCAAGGGGACGCTAGTGGTGAGTTTACTGAACCAAGGGAAAGCTAGTGGTGAGTTTACTGAACCAAGGGGATGCTAGTGGTGAGTTTACTGAACCAAGGGAACGCTAGTGGTGAGTTTACTGAACCAAGGGGACGCTAGTGGTGAGTTTACTGAACCAAGGGGGCGCTAGTGGTGAGTTTACTGAACCAAGGGAACGCTAGTGGTGAGTTTACTGAACCAAGGAGACGCTAGTGGTGAGTTTACTGAATCAAGAGGACGCTAGTGGTGAGTTTACTGAACCAAGGGAACGCTAGTGGTGAGTTTACTGAACCAAGGGGACGCTAGTGGTGAGTTTACTGAACCAAGGGGGCGCTAGTGGTGAGTTTACTGAACCAAGGGAACGCTAGTGGTTGGTTTACTGAACCAAGGGGATACTAGTGGTGGGTTTACTGAACCAAGGAGATGTAAGTGGTTAGTATTGAACCAAGGGTACTTAAATTGGTGAGTTTACTGAACCAAGGGGACGCTAGTGGTGAGTTTACTGAACCAAGGGGGCGCTAGTGGTGAGTTTACTGAACCAAGGGAACGCTAGTGGTTGGTTTACTGAACCAAGGGGATACTAGTGGTGAGTTTACTGAACCAAGGAGATGTAAGTGGTTAGTATTGAACCAAGGGTACTTAAATTGGTGAGTTTACTGAACCAAGTGCATGCTAGTTGTGGGTTTACTGAACCAAGGAGACGTAAGTGGTGAGCATTGAACCAATGGTACTTAAATTGGTGAGTTTACTGAACCAAGGGGATGCTAGTGGTGGGTTTACTGAACCAAGGAGACGTAAGTGGTGAGCATTGAACCAAGGGTACTTAAATTGGTGAGTTTACTGAACCAATTAGACTCCTGTGGTGGGTTTACTGAACCAAGAATGAACTAGTGATAGGTTTGCTGAAAAAAGTAAGTGATGAGTTTTTTGAACCAAGGGAATGCTAGTGTGTGTGTGTGTGGGGGGGGGGGTGGAGTTTATTGACCCAAGAAGACGCTAGTGAGGGGTTTACTGAACAATGGGGACGCTAGTTCTTCTAAAAATTTCAAAGGCATCAATTCTATGTTCTGTTTATTTGTCTAATGTCCATGTTTCTGCATTGTACAGGAATGTTGAACAGATATAACATTTTGCTATTCTTAGTTTTAGCCCTGGTGTTATTTGTCTTGATTTTAGTATATTTTTTGTGGCATTAAAATTGCTTTTTGCCATCCATATTCTGTTGTTTATTTCAGTTTTAAATTTTCCATCACTGGTTATAGTATGTAGGTACTTTGGTATCCAATGGAAGCCGTTTCCAGATTTTCGGTTTCCATGGAAATTAGCCATTTTTGCCTTTCGCGCCATCTCAATTAACTCCGGAATAAACATCATATCAATTGTTTCCCGACGATGTTGTAAGGACGCCATGTACGGAAATTAAATTAGCTTTCTCACAACGAGGCTCCTTTTTGTTTTATAGCAGACGCCAAACCATCGGTGTCGATTATTACTTGTTTTTTTTTTAATTTTCCAGCTACATACTATGGTTTCATCACATTTTCTACCAAAATAAGGTAAGATTAAGTTAAATTAAATGGATAGTTAGATTTAGCGTCTATTTTTACATAAGTGTGTGAAATTTTAAAGTGATCCGTGTTAGGATAATGCGAAAATCACGAAAATTCATGAATATGCTTGCTCCATCGGCAAGCGTGGGCGATCGGCGACTATTTCCGCTGTTGACCTTTAAAGTGAAAGCAGACTAAAATGCTGCACCGATTGAAAGGAAATAATAAGACAACCTGATTGTAAAACCAATTTTACATATTTGTGAGAAATTTTTAATTGATCTGTCAGCGCTATTTGAAATTATTGGCATTTGAACGACCACACCATTATTATAAAATTTCCCCATTGATACGCATGGGCGATTTAGCGACTATTTCCACTCAGGTCCACTGTCGACCTTTAAGTCAAAGCAGACTAAAATACTGCACCGATTGAAAGGAAATAATAAGACAACCTGATTGTAAAACCAATTTTACATATTTGTGGGAAATTTTAAATTGATCTGTCAGCGCTATTTGAAATTATTGGCATTTGAACGACCACACCATTACCCCGAAATTTCCGGTTTTCCCCCATGTTTGTTACTTGGTCTCTTCAACCATCATCATGTGCCTCTAACTCACTCAACTGTATAACTAGTTATAGCAAATTTAAAATGTAGTATTTCCAGTTGCCTAATATTAATAAATATTCCCAATTATTGCATTGAAGCACAATACATTAATCATTAATTATGATTAATATAATAATTATATATATAATAGAATAATAATTCATTAATCATTTAATATTATATAATTATTATGTTTTTAATGTATCAAAATAAAATGTATGGTTTATATTATTATAATAAGATATGAAGATTAAGAAGGATGAGAATGAATGACCATGATTAAATGTGCAATTAAATTTAAATAATTATAAAACGGTGAATAATTTTTTTTTCCTAGAATTGGAGTCAATCTAACAGTGCCTGCCACCAGGGTTGACAGATGGAAATTTTGATATAAGCACAAAAAACTGTGCTAAAAAAGCCAAACATTTTTGACATAATCACATCATATTTAATGCTCCAAATCCAGTTTAATACAAGGAACAAATAATTTTAAGGAACTGCTAATATTCCTGTTAACAATTTTACTTCAAAATCAACTTGATCAACATTTTTTAAATGTCCGTTTGCATGATATAGTCTGCTTTGAAGACTTGTAAATGTAGTTCATGATAGGGGTGGATCAGCTTTAGTTTGTTGAAAAAGGCTGTTCATCATTTCAAACTCCTGGACTACGGGTGTTGCAAACACAAAGAACAAGTAATTGTTGTAATCTAGCACCATTTCTTTCAACAATCTTGCTTTAAACTTTGTGTCTAATTTTGAGTGAGCTGGTTCAGCATTAATAAAGTAAGCACTCAGCTCTTTCCAGTTCAGCAAAATATTAAACATAACTTTTCCACGCACAAGCGACCGAGTAGAGGAAGGCTTTTCAAATGGAAGCGGGGCAGTTCAGCTTGTTTAATAAGCTGTAGGTGTATTCATGACTTTAAACACTTCTCTGTAGGCTTCTCGTTGTAAGTCACTGTGTTGTTCGGAGACTTGAAGAGAGGTACAATCTTAGCATTTATGATCTGAAATGTCATGTCCACCCTCTGGATGGTCTGGCAAGTGCAGCCAGGCTCACGCTTGCAAGATTGGACAGTGAGTGGAAGGGTACAACTTCGACCCCAACAGACTGTGTGGTTTCAAACTTGATCCACAATCTTTCAAAACTAAGGTACAAACAAGGTTCTGGGGATCCACAGGGATTACAAACATTCCTGCGGGGTAAGAACCTGAAATCTGGCACCATCCTCAGGTATGTGGGGAACAGAATTCATGTTCTGTTCCATATGGCAGCAACTGTTTACTGTTTAAGAAGCACCTTCCTGGAATTCTTAAAAGAAAGGAACAGTTTTTTGAAAGAAGCTATCCATAAGCAGCTGATGGATGGTGACACCCAGATTCAGCTTCAAGCCCTGGGTATGTTTTCCAAGTTCCTGACTGGACTCTGGATGGAAGTTATTTATATTCTTGTAATTCATTGAAACATGCAAGAGTCCAAGTTAGTTAAAGACCAGAAATGCTGGCTTTGAGTGCGTTAGTAAGTGAAAATATATAGATTTAATTAGACGGAATGCGACAGAGTCATACAATGTTAGCTATTTAGTTAAAACTCATCATCATCAAGTACCGGGCCTACTGCCGTAGGTGATCATGTCTCTCCACAACTTTCGACCTTGGTAGCTATTTATCATTTCTGTTGTTGACCTTCTGCCAAGCCATTCTCTTAAGCTGTCTGTTATTTTTTTCTCTTTGCTTCCCTCTATCTCTTCGTCCCTCAATGTTTCCAGTTGTTACAATATATTCCAGTTGTTCTCTTGTCATTACATGACCTAAAAATGATGATTGTTTCTTCTTAATAATGGAAATTAGCTCTCTTTTTGCTTTGACATCTTTCAGAACATTTTCATTACTCTTCTTCACTGTCCATGGTATTCTCAACATTCTTCAGCAAAGCCACATTTCTACAGACTCCAGTGATTTTCTTGTCTGTTGTCCTATTGCCCAGTGTTCACATCCATATGTTAAGACTGGCTCTACCTAACATTTAATAATTCTGTTTCTTTTCGTGTTTCTATTGTCAAAAATGGTATGTATGTTTAGTGTCTGTTATTATCCCATGTAAATGGTTTTTCATAATACATATTAGCATTAGACATACATTGTTCATTACATGTTGACAATAACATTAGTAAAAAGTTCAGTCTTTTAGTTAGTTGACAGATAATCCTTGTTATTCACCAGACAACATCATTAGTGGTCAGGTTTTTTAAGTTAACAAAATTGTGTTTATTTTGCTTCTTTTTTTTTTACAAAAAAAATTTCAGAAGTATAACTATTGCATCTATGCAGCTTTAAATTTGAATTAAAATAATGATGTTAAAATTCCCCAGTTTATCGCTCAGCTCACAAGATTGTTAAGATCTTTTGTTTCTTTTTTTGAATTATGCAAACCGCAAAAGCGTATATCTATTAGCCTATATCTTTTCTACTATGTTTTTATGTGAAAAATATTAATTAAAGATTGCAAACGTTCAAAAACGCTTTTAAAATGCCCTTTGCATGCTCCTTTGTGTACAGTGTTTATCTTCTTCTTCTTCTACCTTTTTAGCTCCCAGTGGAGCATAGGTCTTCAACAAACACTTTCCAAGTCGTTATGTTTTTTTGCCATTCTTTTAAGATCATTCCATGTCTTCCCCATTATCTTCATCTCTAACTCTATCTGTCTTCTCCAAGAATTACTTGGTCTTCCTCTTTGTCTCTTCCCCTGAGGATTCCAAAAAAGGGCCTGTTCCGTAATACTCTCAGTAGTGTGTGTCCTATCCAGTGCCATCGAAAGCGACAGTTGCTGGAGCCTGCAGTATTATTTTTTTGTTTTCAATAAATGTCATTTTTAAAATGCCCTTTGTATGTTCCTATAATGGTGCATATTGTGGATTTTGATAAATAACATCAAACAATGGTTATTTAATAAAATTTTGATGTTTTTCCCCAAATGTGATTTTTTTTTTCTTTGTTTGCACGTTTGTTTTGTTTAGCTTCGTTTGTTTGTTTGTGAAGTCTGTTTAAAGTTTAAATAAACAATGATAAATAGCTATTGATGTGTCTAATTCACTGATACCTTATTGGTTTATTTTTATATTGTAAAAACATATTTTTTTAAATGAATAAAAAAAAATTAATAATAAAATTATCTATCTATCTATCTATTGACCTTTCGAGCCGTAACCGGCCCATAGGGCGTAGACCAAGATACACCTTCTCCTATATGAATTTTTGTTCTAGCAGTTTTCTTTTAAAGATATTTTATCAAATCTCGCCATCTGTCTCTGTTCTGTGCAAGCAGTTCTATCTCATTGAGGGAGCCGATTCCTGCTGCTCTTGCCTCTCTCATCAATGTTCTTCTCAGTGTCTCCCTGGGTCTTCCTCTTTTTCTTTTACCTGTTGTTTCCCATATGAGGGCTTGCTTTGCTATTCGATTATTATCTCTTCTCATCACATGTCCAACGTATGACCATCGTCTTTTCTTTATTACTGAAGATATTAGTGGTTGATTGGCGATTTCTCTAATTTCCTCGTTTGTTTTGAATTCGTTCCATTCTATACCAAGTATTTTCCTTAGACATTTATTTTCGAATGCGTTCAACCTTGCTTCTATATCTCTTGTTGTTTTCCAGCTCTCACACGCATACGTAAGGGTTGATAGTACATTTGATTTGAATAGCCTAAGTTTTGTGTTTGTGCTAATGAGTTTTGATTTCCACAACTTTTCAAGGCTTCTGAAAGACATTGCTGCTTTAGCCAGTCTGATTCTAATTTCTTTGCTCGTATCCCCTTCTCGATCAATGTGACTTCCAAGATAGATGAAGTGATCGATCTCTTCTACTGGTTTGTTTTCCATGTATATTTTGTCACTTGTTGGAATTAAACTTTTCATGACTTTAGTCTTTTCATGATTGACCTCAAGCCCAATTTTGCTGGCTATTGATGATAGTTCATTTGTGTTTTCCTGCATCGTTTTTATCTGATTGCTGATGAGAACTATGTCATCAGCAAAGTCCAGGTCCTCCAAATGGTCTCCTTGTATCCATTCGATGCCTTTATTACCAGTGCAGCATTTCTTCATTATGAAGTCCATAACAATTCCAAATAACAAGGGCGATAAAATACATCCTTGTTTAACCCCAGTTTCTATTGGGAAACATTCGCTCAGTCCTTCCTCTGTTCGAACTGCACATGTGTAACCATCATACATGTCTTTGATAATATTTATGATTTTTGATGGTAAGCCATATTGCTTCAGAATTTTCCACAAAGAATCTCTATGAATACTATCAAATGCTTTTTTGAAGTCGATGAAGTTAAGTACAAAAGGTTTTTGCTTTTCAATGTGTTCCTCCAATATAAGTCGTAGAGTGAAAATGTGGTCAAGACAGCTTCTCCCTTTTCTAAACCCAGCCTGTTCTTCACGCATTACTGTATCTATTGAATCCTTTATTCTATTTAGGATGATTTTACAGAATAATTTTGAGGCAACTGACAAAAGTGTCACGCCTCTCCAATTGTTACAATCTCTAAGATTGCCCTTTTTTGGGATCTTAACAATGATTCCTTTTTTCCATTTAATAAAATTATACTTCTTATATATAAAATAACAATAATGATGTGACTTTTTTAGCAGAACATTAGTATTATTTTTATGTGAATTGAATCATAGAAATTTATAATTATTCTTACATAAATTGCAGAGAATGACTGTTAACTTTGACGTCAATTCGTATTAATATCAGTTACTTTGATATATATATAAATTTAAATGACTTATTTTTAACGCAAATCAAATAAAAGGTATTATTTTTTTTTATACCAAATATAATATAGTGATTATTTTGAAAATGTACACCAAATATAATGATAATATTTTCAATTTAATTTTTAAAAATTTGGCTTTTTTAAAATTTGGCTTTTTTAAAATTTGACTTTTTTTTGCATGCCAAATCTGGCGCTATGGTTTTTTCTTCTTTGTATCATCATTTGAGTAATTATTCACTTTAAAAAATCATAACTTTTTTCCTAATTGTCGTAGAAATATGATTCAGGTATCATTGTTTCACTCATGTCGCGGGCTATTTAGCTATACTGGTTTCAATTATTAGAAATTATTTTGGAAAAAAAGTCAAAGTGCCTATAGTATGTCTAAGGTAGTTGTAACCCTGAACTGTCCCCAGGTCTATTCTTTGCACTTTGGTTTCCACTTGTAGGTTTTGAGTATTATCCTTGTTTATGATCATAGTTTTAGTCCTTATGATATTCATATCTTAATCCATATATTTTGCTTGTCATGTTTATTTCTTTAAGTAATTGTTGTAGATCTTCAGAATTTTCTGATAAGAATACAGTATCATCACCACATCTTAAGTTATTGATTATCTTTCCATTAATGTTTAGACCTGACATCTCTGTGATGTGTTTAGAGTTTTACTCATTGCATAGAGTGAACAGGCTTGATGGTAGGAGGCCTGGGGAGGGGAGTGAAAAGACAAATAATTGCAGCGCTGCGGTAAAGCTGGTAGCAAGGTGCCAGTAGTGAGGTGTAATGTACACTCATATAAGGTATGGCAACAGCTTTATAAAACAATGGAACACAACAAAATACTGACGTTTCAGCCTACATCCTGCCTTCTTCAGAAAACGAGAACAACACAAATGGACAGCGAAAATAGATAATTTCTACTACTTCTAGGAAGATCGAGCAGGTAAGTCGAGGAGAAATAAACAGAAGGACAAAATATAAAATGATGAAACGAAAGAAAGAGATGTACTACATATCAGATGGTAAAAATGTATAATATGTCAAACTATGTATATATGAAGCAAGACTTAGCTGATGGCAAATGCCAACAGCACAGCTCACAGCGAGAATGAATTTCAAATGTAAGTAAAATGTGGTCGAATGAACTGAGGTTGATGGGAAACCAGTCACGTGATAGGATGGGAGGCCACACGAGGTAACAAGATAGTGGAATTCGGTGTGAACCACTCCAGTGTTACACAGATAATCACTATAGATATATATGGAATGTAAAGGCATAGCAAACTCGACATCACCCAGTTAACCTTGCGATGAATGAGGCGTAATCAAGTGATAATTAAGGTATGCGATAGAGACCCAGAAAATCGCCTGCGGGATCACAGCAGGTGGTGGGGGGCCCAAAACTGGAGCAAGGGAGGGAGAAGAGGGAGATTAGTCGTATTTGTCCGAGTTAGATGAGTTTGTCAGAGTCAGTAAGTTAGTCATTAATTATAAATTGTGTCCATGTTCCGTTATGTTACCTAAACCTGAAGCCTAAACTAAATTAATTTCATATAGGACTAACTAAAACTCTCTATCTTACATTTGTTTTATTGTATAGATATTTCAATTTTAAATTTATTTGCTCTGTTCAACATACATCACAGAGAAAATTAGTGATTATAGTATAATTTATAGATAACAGTTACAAGCGTTAGTGAAGACTAAATTAAAATCCGCTCTCAAACTACTATAGGTACAAGTTAAGACTGGAAACTTAGGGGTAGGAAAATAGGAAAGACTCCCTAACGTAAATGCTGTATTACACATTTCAAAAGTAAAAGCATTATCCCTGCCAATAATAAATAGTGAAATGCTAAAACCTTTAAAAATGTGTCATTCACGGCCCTCCCTAGACACCACTAACCTTCTAAAGTTAGCAAAAGTAAAGGTCAAGACTAGTAGTCACAAACATTAGTCAGCAAAAGTCAAGGTCAACTAGTAGTAGCTTCAAAGAAGTATATAATTCATTTATATTATGAAGTCACATATTATTAATGTCTGTATATATCCCTTCCTTTTCCCTCTCTTCAGCCATGCCTTACCCTTTTATACTTATTACTGTTATATAAATAGGAGCGGAGAGAGGGGTATATAAATAGGAGTGGAGAGAGGGAGGAAAAATAAGAGGAGTAGAGTTGGGAGTGACAGAAGGAAAGGGGGTGGAAAGGGAAAGAGAGTGGGGTTACCCGTAGGAAAGAGATACATTGATCCCCCGTGGGGTGAGGCAACCCATGCGGGCGATCAGACTATCCTCTAAAGTGAACCGGCTGCGGCTGTCAGAAGAACGTGACAAAAGGCCTGTAACTATGACATCCGCCTTACCCTGATGGCCCTGAGAGTTGAAGGGAGATGCTATCGAGATGCCTGCATCTCGAGTGATAGCATATAGATGTTTACGGCATCTTTGTAATAAACGGCGTCCTGATTTGTCTATGTAGGTGAACTTGCATCGCTTACATGTGATGAAATAGATAATGTTGCGCGATTTACAACTAAATCCCTCTCACATCTCAAAAGGACCCTTAGGGAAGAGAACTGTATATGTCTGGAGGACGTGGTTACAAGTTTTACATATTTTGTGATTGCAACGGATCATTATCCGATGGTTGTGGGAGGAGGCAGGAAGGCGGCTCCTGACTAGCATGTCATGTCACAGAGGTTGCGATCTCTTTTAAAGGTCACTAATGGGTGGTCAGGTAAGAGTAGACGGGTAGCCAGTCGGAGTGGAGAATGGAGAGGTAGCAGTGAATGATTCTGATCACCGCGTTGTGGTTAGGGTGATGGGTGAGAGCAAGTAATACCCAGTTAGAGTGGGGACGGGTGGAGCGGGTGAGTGCAGTCTGGCGTCACGTGCGAAAAATCCGTCGGAGAGCAGGAATAAGAGCTGATTCGGGATAGAGGCTCGGCGGAAGAAGTCATGCATAAGGTGGGCATGATGTAAGAAATCTTCCTCATCCTGGAAAAGGCGACGAAGCCTGAGTAACTACACATAGGGAAGCGAGTTCTTGCAATATTTCGGGTGAGAAGAGTCATAGCGGAGGAAACCATGGGAGTCAGTAGGTTTGGAGAAGACCGAGGTAAGTAGACCAAAGGCACCTAAGGAAACTAATATCTAGGAAGGAGACACAGGAGGTGGAAAGTGATATGGATCGAAGGGTGGATTTGTCCAACATGCTCGATAAATGAGATTTCTTCCTCGGAAAGGTCAATCAGACCGATGCAGTCATCAATGTACTTACGGCACATAAGGAGAAGAAGGCCCTGGTAGGTGTAAATGATCAGGTGCTCAAGGGAATCCATGAAAAGACAAGCGCAGCTGAGACCCATTTTGGTGCCCATCGCCACGCCACTGATCTGGGTGAAGTTCCAACAAGTAGGTATTTAGACTATCCCATAGCTCCAACAAGTAAGTTGTTTAGAATATCCCAAAGCTCTAACAAGTAAGGTATTTAGAGTATCCCACAGCTCCAAAAGGTAAGGTGTTTAGATTATCACATAACTCAAAAAAGGAAGGTGTTTAAACTATTCCATAGCTCCAAAAAGTAAAGTGTTTGGACTATGCCACAATTCCAAAAGGTAGTGTTTAGACTGCCCCATAACTCCAACAAATATGTGTTTAGATTATCCTATAGCTCCAACATCCAGGTGTTAAGACTATCCTTAACTCCAAAAAGTAGGATGTTTAGACTATCCCACATCTCCAAAAATTAATGTGTTTAGACTATCCCAGAACTCCAAATAAGTAAGGTGCTTAGATTATCCGTCAACTCAAAAAAAGAAGGTATTTCGACTATCCCGTAACTCCAATACGGGAGCCGCTATAGCTCAGTGGTTAGTTGACTTGACTACCAAGGACAAGAGGTATGGTTCGATTCCAATCGACGGCTTCCGGGTTCACCCAGCCTTAAATGGGTATCGGATTTTTTAAAAATGGGAAATTAAAGCGGTACGGGCGTAATACCGACCACATGACCCAAAAAATCATGTGCTGTAGGTCTGTAACATTTATGGTCTTCTTCTATTCTTCTATCCTTCCTCTGTTGCCGTTGGCGTCGAGGGGAGAAACAATCTGCGATTCTTTGCTCTTCTGTTGGCATCTTCTGATGTTATCCCTCCTAGTGACTCTAGTATTCCATTTATCCATCTCTTTCTCGGTCTTCCTCTTAATCTGACGTTTTCGTAGCGTTTGTTTATGGCTCTTTAATTAATTGTTAGTTCTTTCTGTCTCGTTATGTGGCCGAACCAATTTGTCTGTTGTTTCTTTATGTATTCGATGGCTGGTTCAATTTCGAGTTTCTTCCTCAGGTCAGTGTTTCTTACTCTGTCCCTTAAGCTGTTTCCTGTCATTCTTCTGACACATTTCATTTCTGTGGTCGTTATCTTTCTTATTGTTCTAGAGTCCAGCGTCCAATTCTGGCACTGATAGCACAGAGTTGGTAGGAAAATTGATTTGTATATTGCCCTTTTTGCTTCCGTAGTTATTGCTTTGTTTTTCAATAGTGTTGATACTTGGCCTATAACTTGGCATGCTTTGTTACACCTTATATATATATCTCTGTTTCTTGGTTATTGTCTTGTGTTAGCGTGCTACCCAGATATTTAAAATTGTCAACTTGCTTCAAAGATGTATTATCTATTATGATGTTTAGTTTTTCTTCCATTCTCGCTATTGCCATTACTTCGGTTTTGCTTATGTTTTGCTTGTTTCATGTATCAGAACTTGGTCGTCTGCAAAAAGTATTTCATTTATTTCTTCCTCTCTTCTGTTGTTTTCTGGTACGTATATTTCGTTCTCTTCTGTGTTATCGTTTGTTGTCATCCGTGTTGGTATGTTTCCTTTGATTGGGCATGCTAATTTGCTTATATTGTCCATATATGTGATGAAAATTAAGGGGGAAAGCACGCAGCCTTGTCTTACTCCGGAGTTAATGGTGAAATGTTTAGAGTAACCTGCTGAAGATCTTACTGTAGTGCGACTACTTTCATAGAGGCTCTTGCATATCTCTACTAGGTGGTGACTCACTCCGTACAAGGGCAATACGGACCACAGTTGTTCCCTCTACACCCTATCGAACGCCTTTTCTTGGTCAATAAAAGCTGTATATAGTGTTTTATTATGCTCTATTGTTTTCTCCGCTAGTTGTTTTATGATAAATAGGGCATCTGTGCAACCTCTGTTCTTCCTGAAGCCCATCTGAGCATCGCTTAGACCATTTATGGTCACTAACACTATATTCCCTATATGCCACTTGGCGTGACGGGGCACTTTACTTTTACTTTTTTATAACTCCAACAAGTAAGGTGTTTAGACTATATTATAACACCTATAATGCAAGGCGTTTAGACTATATCATAACTCCAACACATAAGGTGTTTAGACTATATCATAACTCCAACACATAAGGTGTTTAGACTATATCATATCTCCCAATACGTAAGGTATCTAGAATATCCCACCACTAACTTAAACATCATGTGTGTGTAGGGTGGGGATGGAGAATGAGGAATTATTATTAGTTCTCTGCAAATTATATTTGTCTGAGTTTTCGACATAATGTCTCTGAGCAAGGCAAAAATTAATCGAAGTCCACGATTTATAGCAGACAATTCGGTCACAAGGAGAAAAGGAAGGAAGCAACTTCGTACTACCACACACACAAGCTATAAACACGTGAGTTCTATTAGAGGGCTTGAAATAACATCCAAACCGTTTAGCTTATCAAGAAAAGACTAATCTAAATTGAGTATCTTAAACACTAGAACGTGGCTTTTTCGTATTCTTTTTTGTTGTACTAATAAATTGTTTTCTTCTGTGTGTGATTTCTTTTTTTTTAAATTATTATTATTATTGGATGGAAGAAAATTAAATTGCTATTTTAACAGTTGTCTTTTTGAATAATTATTGTTTACATTAATTATTTTTTTGTGTATACAGTATAGTATAATATGTAATGTATTTCAGATGGAAAAGAAGGTCAACTTGACATCAGCGTCACACGTTGTGGAGATCATGGCCTCATTGATACAGGAGAAAATTATCTCAGTGGAGAAAAGACATGTAATCGTTGAGAAGCAAGGTCACGACCAGTCGACAAGAAGATGGCAGGCACTGGCTGGCGATCTGTTTAGTTTCGGTTTAGAGATAGTGCTTCTGTGCGTCAGGGTTGGAGTCGTCTTTTGTGGTGTTGTGTCCGAGTTGATTAAATTGGCTCCCTACGGTACTGAAGTAAGTCATTCACTTAGCAAATTTCTCTTTTTCCAAATTGATTTTTTTTTCAGTCGCTTCATCCATTTGGTCCACGATTTAGAAACGTCAAGTTTGGTCAGAGAGGGCTTGAAACTTGACAGACTGTTACAAGATAATGAAGTTGCCGTATGTTCCAGCCTTACCTTTAAATACCGATGTCAAACAACGTATAATTAAGTATAGAGGAGTGATTAGGCAGTAGCTTCACGGCACTGTGAGTTTATTTTCTAACATTCACGTTCAGTCAGCCGACTTATAAGAATTAGAGGTTCGAGAAGAATGTAAGAGCGAGGAAAGCTCAAGCCACGTTTACAAATGTTATTTTTTTTTAGTACTATGAAGTTGCATCACTTGAGACTCCCTGAAACACAATCTCTTATGAAATTTCCCTTTCAGATTCCTTTAAAATTATTAGCTGAGGAGTGAGATATATTTAGTTTAGCTTCAACCACGTCGGCAACCTCAACCATTGTCATGTGATGCTATTGAAGTCCACACTTGATTGGTCACTTCATCCTAATATAGAACTGCACGTTTTTCCTCACTTTTTAATGAATGTCTTGTGTGATTTGGAACTGAAAAATAAAATTCTTTATTTCAAGATAGGAAGACCATTTTATTTGCTTTTTCTTTGTCAACTCTTGCTCATGCTGTATCATTTCTATTGTTGTTTTGTCTGGTCACAACGTACATTTTTCTTAAACATCTCATTCATGATGTGAATAATTTCAGTTCTCATTTATCGTTAACGGTGTGTGATTGATAGCATAAAGTGGAAATTAAAATGCTTTGTAGGACTTATGGAACTAACGTTACCAGTTCAAACAAAGCAGTAGGATTATGTGGTCATTATAGAGGTGATGATATTAACAGCACGATGTTGTGGTTTGTTCTGTTTTGTTCTGTTCCATTAAGAACATAGCAACACTGACAGTGATCATGAATCATCTAAATCTATATATCGCCCCATTTATGATTAACCTCGCCTTTTGTGATTTGCCCTCAGAGATGTATTGACTTGTAGAAACAAGAGAAAACTATAGAAATAGAGATAGAGACGATAGACCTTGTCCGTGGTTCATGCTTCTGAAAGCTGTTGGAGGGTTCTGATTAATTAATTGATTAGGATTTATTGCACCTGACACGACTGAGCACGCTTTGTAAACTGGTCACATCACTTTTTCTTTTCCTAAGTATAAACGCATGAGCTTCACGCCTTTGCTTCACCAACAAGTGAGTTGCTTAATTATTTCCTGCATTTGACATTTTGAGAAGTGCAGCACCGGCCTTAAATAAGGTCCAATCAAAATTAGCAGAGATAATTTTTTTTTTTTTTACAGAATTGAATTATACCAAGTTAAATCAAGTGCTTCTCCTCGTCGAATGGTGAAATGGAACGTTCACATTTTAATTTTTGTTGTGTAACATTGAAACACACTTTTACATATACTCCTGAACGTGTATAAAGACAATTAGAGTAATCGTTGCAATATTTTATTTCGCTGCTTCCAAAAATATCCCTTATTATATATATATATATATATATATATATATATATATATATATATATATATATATAGGCCTATATATTCCACGTTCTGCTATAGCTTTACTACATTGTGTCTTGCCATTTATATATGTGATTTGTACTGCAGGAACACTCTTGTAAGTTTCTACGTTTCTATTTTCTTGACAATAAATCGACCGATCTACATTATATCATGTAGGCCTATGCTAATTCAGCAAACTTGTTATGTCCCCTCCAGGTCTCAGCTGACTTGAATCTGCTGCTGCTGAGTGACATAATTGGCAGCTCACAGGTCTTCACTTATCCTCAGCTTGTTACCCTGGGTAAGAATACAACTTATGGACAGATATAAGTACTCACTCAAGTGCTAGTATGATGTGAGGCCACATGAAGATATAAAACGATACAAATAAGTGCGATTGGACAAGAAGAATCTGTTTCACGTAAAGATAAAAGTTAAATTTGAAACGTTTGAAAGCTTCCGGACAAGTTTTATTTGAACAGATAGATTTGTTCCCAACATTTTCTTTCGCCACTTCTCAATTTATTGGATTTTCTTCACTGAAAAAAAAATTATTTCTCTCGTCGAGTATTCTTTTTTTCTGCCAATTAAAAGCAGTACTTTGCTTGAAGTTTAATGCCAACATTTTATATGCTCCAATCCTGTTTCACTTTGTTATGCAAACAATGCTCAAAAACTGTTATTTTCTGTCGTCTAATCAGCTACGGTAGTGTGTAAAGTCATGCGCAGTTAAGTTTTGGTTACACTTGATATGTGCATACCACAAAATGATACACACATAATCCAAGCAACAGTACATGTTTTTTTTTATTTAGAAAAGGGAGAGAAACGTACGGCACATGGGCCAGAAGAACGCCCCCCCTCCCCCACCCAACAATTATAGCATGCCCGCGGTGATAATTAAAGATTAGACAATATAGGCCGCCCTCATCACAAAGTGATCTCACAGTTTTATAGCACTTAATGTATCACAGCACTCTGTTATTTTTGTGTGTTCTTTTATGAAGTGTACTAAAATCAACAGATATCAACTCAATTTGAATAACACACATTTGTACAACAATGCACATCGCGGTTAGCCAAATATCATCAGACGACTTTGTTGGAAGTTCAAGCACAAATTTCTCATTATATCTCTAAGTTTGTTATTTATAATGTATACATTAGTTTTCTCTCCCTGTCATTACACCCTCCTCCCTGACTTCAACTTTTCATCAATAATGATTGTTACTTTACAGTAGTTTGTGCTTGCTGTTGACGTAATTTGTATAAAGGCACCAATAGGTGATAAGAACATAGCTCACATCTTAATCTTTTTCAAGTCTGGTTGTAAGTGTATGAAAATTGCCCACTCTTAAGTTGGTAAATTTAACACACATGCACGGACATAGAGAGAGAGAGAGAGAGAGAGAGAGAGAGAGAGAGAGAGAGAGAGAGAGAGAGAGAGAGAAGAGGGGATGTGTGATATGCGCGCCTCATTCAGCTAACGGTTTCATGAATATCACCTTTATATTGTTGGACTCCCTGTTGAGCTTGAGTGTTACTAGACCGTACTTTTATGACCGCTGCTGTAAACAATTATCTGTTTAATTACATCATATTATATATGTATGCTTGTGTGCGTGGGTGTGTTTTTTTTTTATTCTGGTAATCATCCAGCATTATAGCACGTGATCTCATATTAATAGTGTATAAATCAGAACTATGCACAGCGACATATATTTGTAAAAATAGACCTTGCAGACATTTAAAATGCGACATTAGAAGGTCGTTAATTGAGTATAGTTAGTGTAGTGTTGTGTCGTGATTTACACAGTAAGTTGCGAGATGATCTTTTCGATCCTACACAGCCGGCTTTAGTGTAACATTTGTGAGTACCGAGTTGTTTTCTCCATTCTATCTCAATTGTCTTGTTGGTTAGTCTGTTTCCAGAGCTACTAGAATAAGTAAAATCTTGACCAGTTCTAGTTAATTGATCAATTAATCACTGATAAGCAATCAGTTTGAAGGACGTCTATCAACTCATGAGCTGTTGGACATCTTACTTTCGTTATCCACTCCATACTTCCATAAATAAATAAACAAAATCATTTTTTTAAAAAAGGAATAAAACAGTCACCGATGTTTCTGTGCATCTCAGTGTATCTGACAACTTTGCGTGAATATAAAGTTGTTCCTTTTGAAAAAAAATTGAAGAGAATGAGCACAGGGGGCAACAAAACGTCTTGTAAATGTGATGCCGTTCATTATGTTGTCAGTTTCACAAGAGGAGCAGAGTTGCGACATGGCGTACCTGGACAAACCTGAGTGACAATTTGTTTGGCGATGAGAGAAGTCTGAAACAGACCGCCAAATGAAAAAGAGAAATATGTGCGCAAACGCTGAGCAGTAGTACATTTGCGCTGGGCAGTGGTACAATCGTGAATATTATTGAATAAATGAATATTATTGAATAAGAAATTATCATCATTATACAGATTCGGAACTAAAATTAGCAACACCAGCCGCTATATAATCAAGGCCTGACCAACATAGAACTAAGCAAGCTTAGTAACGTGGTATCCACAATGTTTGTGGACATGTCCTAAATGTGCAGCGTGAGTGTACCGGATGTTTTATTTACGTCAAACAATATTGATGTCTTGTTGACGCCGAGGGTTATTTGACCTTCTTCCCCAGATACTCCTAGCGCTCCCATACAAAAATTGATCACAGAGAGGTCTCCAAATATTGCCGGCCAATAATCTGTCAGAATTTATTTGGTTTGTTTTTTTAAGACACGAAAACCCATGTTCTTAAACTGCATAAATTCATCTGTGTCATCACGGCTTTGGAATCTTGTATAAATTTATTCCTGCAAATCTGATCACATCAAGTGCAGTCTTCCGTAGAAGATTGCCTTTAATGGATGTTCCAACATGATCTGTCTTGTTTTGACAATACACTCCAATTTATTGCTTGCTTTTGCCTCCTGATGCCTGTCCCAATCCTACAGCAAGCGTCCCGTTTTCCGCTTAATTTTTATTCCATCGTTGCCAGGAATGTTTAAACGCTTATAAAATATGCTTCACTTTTTAATTGAATTAGTTATGGGCGATTGTTGTAATAATTTTGTTTTGTGCCAATCATAGAATGCACGTTAATAAAATTGTCCTGTAAAAGCACACAAACTATAAGTTTATATATACGTAGAAAGAAAGTCTCACCAAACAAATATATAATTCTGCAGAATTAGATATTGAGCATTGTTGTGTAAACTGCATTCTTAGGCATTAAAAATTATATAGCAACATTGACTTTTCACTGATTTATCAAACTCAGGCCGTCTTTACACATTTTCAATTTCGATATCATATGTTCTTGTTTTTAAATTATTACTATTTTATATATTATTTATTTATATATATATTATTATTATTCATTAATTTACTTTTATTAATGTGATGTTTCACTCACTATTCTGATAGCCGCTTAATGTTCGTGATAAACTGATTCGAATAGTTGTATTAGGTGTGTGACAAAGTTGTCAAAATTGTCGTGATACCTTTATGGCTTATCGAAAGTCAGGAAATTGTAACGCTTACAGTAAATTATATATTTAGGGACACAATAATAGCTGCATTGACAAAGATCGATGGAACCAGCCACTTTAAGTAAACTGTATTACCTACATTATTTTAAAGCATACATTTGTAACATCATGGGCGTAACAAGATCACATGCAAAAAATCATGCAAAGCTGTCCAGTGGTTTCCGAGAATTTTTATGAAGTTTGAGGGCATGAATTTTGAAACGGACTGTAATGCGAGTAATGATTGGTTATTGGTTATGGAAGGCCTCGGTATCACAGCAAACGAATTAAAATCCATAATTGCTCAACCGCCCGTGCCAGTGGAATCATCCGAATTACTAACTCATCTCCCAAACAAAGAAAGGTAACTGTAGTCCCCATCGTAGCAGTCTCAGCACACGCCATAAGACATAAGGCGAAACCGCGCAGAAAGTGAACACAGCCAACTGTTCCCCGTCATACGATATCATCATTCATCAAAACAAGCGGGATATCGAAGCAGGATCAAAACGGATGAGACACACAGCTCACGGTGTGCACAGAGCACCCAACTCAGTAGCTCCTGCAACAAGCCGGACTTGGAATATGAGGAAACTGCAAGAAGGAACACTTTTCAGACATAGCCTTCAATGGTTCCTGCCGCCTATCCACCATATACCATGGGAGTTTACGTCCTCCCGAAAATGATGATCGTCGTAGCACTTGATGATGTTAGGCCATCATTGATGACTCCAATTCCAAACATATAGACACACAGGGGTGGTAAGTTATCATTTCCAATCCAACAGAAGCCACATGACCTGTAGTTAGTAAAAACACAATTGATGATGTTCTCCACTCCCTTCTTGTAGCTGCCGCCACACGATTCTGGTGTCTCATTATCTTGGATATCATTCAAGAACAATGTCAGATGAACATTCCATAGATATGGCTTTGCTGATGAAGTGCTTGGTGCAACAGTTGTATCAATCATACAGGAGGCTCCTGGTCTGTGGTCATTAATATCACAGAAGGCACATGATGTTGTTATATTCAGAATTTCTTTCTGGGGTGTAAATATGTGGCACACACATGGAGCGTGGTTTGTGGTCACAGTAATCCCATTAAAGGCAATTCTAGGGTAGCATGGCATAGCTGTTTCAGAACAGCACAATCCTGATTTGTTTTCTGTGATCGCTATAAAGCTGCTGCTGCTACCCAATCCCGACCAATTATAGGTGTGGACATTATTCACTTGCAATGACAAAACTGCTTTGTTTACATCATAAACCTCTGGAAGCGAATCATTTATGGGACTAATAGTACAATTTATTCTTCCATCGGGGATATCTTCATTGAGTCCCAAAAAAAAAGTCTTTGGTTTAAAAAAAGCACATATGCTTTTGAGTTAAACACAAAATGAGCGCACTTCAGAGATTCAAAATGATCCTTGCCAATGCCATCCGTTTGCACAAGTTAGGTCCTTATCAACCAAGGTCTTAAACTAAGCCATCAATTTAACGACTTTATCTACAGCGAAGGTTAACGAACTGTGAACAAACATTTATGTTCAAACCCCTGAATACATTTTCAAAAATCTGCCAACTTGCTGCAATAATATATATCGTGGTATTCAAAGTAAACATTGCTTAGTCCATAGCTCAAATGTAAATAAGCTGCCATTTTGGTGCGTCCCATGACGTCCCAAAGATTATGACCCGGTCCTGCCTAAAAAGTTAGTATTGGCGTCATTGTTAATTTGACTTGAATGATTTTTACTGTTTTTGGTTTGAAATAGAACATAATATGTTTAATGTTATATTTGCTACATACTACAAACCCTACTTTGACTGAATTTATCATATCGAGATATGCAAGTGTCCCGTTAGAACTGGGTTATCTTCTTAAAATAATGTATAGCATATAATGTCAGTGCATATATGCACTCATGTATGTGAGAAGTGTATGATATACATTTAGCAGCAAAACAGTACAGTGTTCGAACATTTCAGTATATACTCTGTGATATAGAATGCATTTTACTCAATTCCTTAGGATTCTTAGAGAAAGATCGAAATACGACACAACGAGTTTTCAACAAACGCTATGAGAACATCGGATCAAAGGCTGAAGAAGGCGGATTGATGAAATGTTAGAAACACAGAGACATAACAGTTGAGGCCAACAGCAGAAGAGGCCAGCAAACTGTATATCTCTTTAATGCTGAAATGCAAATGAGGAAGGAAAGAAGAAGTTAGGATACATTACCACATAGCTTGAAGACTGTTTAGTTAGGTGTTGTTCTGTACTTTTATATTTATTTTTCTCAAATTAATGTTTTTTTGTCTTTTAGCTTTCAACTGATGCATGAGATTAGTACTTTATAAAGAAACTCCCCTATTGACGTCGTTTAGTTTAATGTCGTTACATTATGACGTAGATTGAAAAGAAATATGTATATATAAATATAAATACAGAATGTCACCAATTAACGTTGTGGTTACGTTCCAGTGAAACACGTCTGTTCCAGAGAAACACGTCTTAAATAGCATAATAAAGTTACAAAACGATTACCCGAATCTGAGGACAGCGAGCAACTAAAGAGGAAGACGAGGAACAGGATGCTGTATTTCCATCATGATCAATATCCATGAAATATTTGTCTGTGGCTTTTGGGCATATAAATTAAGTTTTAATTTTGACTGAAAATGACCCTCCAAGGGAAAGAATTTACAAGCTAATATGATAATAACCAGTAGAAACAATTTATTACAGAGAACGGAATTGAATAAGCAGATAACAAATATTTTAGCAGAAGTTTGGGCATGTTTTTTTTAAAGGATAACAACTAAACAACAGTATCAGCAATAAGAAGAGATTCAACACCATGCATACCACAACCTCGTTCACCTGAGGTAACACCAGAACCGTGGGGCAATATTTCCGCACGTTTGAGGGAATGACATGTTCACTGATTCTCCTTTACCCAAGCTCTCCATCAGCGATGATGAAGACCACGCTTCTTCTATATCCTTCATTGATCGCGAGAAGAACCCAGAATTGCCATTACCAACGAGCGATGATGAAGACCACGCTTCTTCTATACCCGTCATTGATCAGGAGAAGAACCCAGAACTGCCATTACCAACGAGCGATGATGAAGACCACGCTTCTTCTATACCCGTCATTGATCAGGAGAAGAACCCAGAATTGCCTCTACCAATCAGCGATGATGAAGACCACGCTTCTTCTGTACCCGTCATTTATTACTAGAAGGACCCAGAATTATCTCTATCCATCAGGTGTGAAGAAGACCACGCTTCTCCTGTAACCTTATTGAGACCAGTAGCCTTCTTCCTTCCCAAGCGTCATCATTACGACAACTATTACATCGATTTTATATTAACTACTAATTTTATTAGTGTTCATTTATTTTATTTGTATGCGAAATACAGTTATTTTTATATGCACAATACTGAAATAATGTTCTTGTGTCTTTAATTAGTAACAGTGTGAGAATGTAGTGAGAATAGTCGAGCTGAAACGTGCCGAATAGCATAACGCATGTTTATATAATTGTGCCTGTGATAAAATGTTATTCATTTAACGTTGTTGCAGTTAAAGTTGTTGTTTCATTCCCTGTAACCTAACCACGATGTTAGTCTGGAGCATCCTATATTAAATGCTATAAGAAAAAGAGTTCTTAAATGTTATAAAGAGTCAGTCTTAATGTATAGTTGTGAACCATAGACAATAAGATAGCATGCAAGAAAATCACTGGAGGCTGTAGAAATGTGGTTTTACAGAAAAATGTTTCAGAATACCATGGGCAGCTAAGGAGAGCAATGAAAGCGTTCTGAAAGAGGCCAAAGTAAAATGACAGCTAATTTCCAATATTAGGAAGAAACAATCATAATGTATATCAATAATATATATATATATATATATATATATATATATATATATATATATATATATATATACATATATATATATATATAGTGCTTTTTGGCCATGTGATGAGAATGCAAGAACTGGCAAAATTTGAAGTACGAAGAGATATAGGGAAGCAAAGAGAAAAGATATCAGACAGCTTAAGATAATGGCTTGGCAAATGGTAAACACAGAAATAATAAATAACTGTCAAGATCGAAAGGTATGGTGAGACATGATCACCTACGCCAGCAGGCATGGTACTTGATGCGATATATATATATATATATATATATATATATATATATCCTACTCTATCCTTAATCTCAGATATCTCAGTTATTGTGAGTTATTTGTGTACATTTTACCATTATTCTTCGCTAGAATATAACATTCTCCCCACCTCGACCATGAAGCGGCGACCTCATGAATATTGGATACCTAAGCGGTTGTTATAGCAGCTATACGAATTAACAACCAAACAGCACAATTCCAACATATAAAGCAAGGAGTCAGACAAGACTGTGTTCTGTCGCCGGATTTGTTTTCACTTTACAGCGAATATATTATGAGATCAATAGTAGACAAAAAAGGAATTGAAGTCAACGGTTACAACATAAATAATTTGCGATATGCGGATGACACAGTCATAGCAGAGACAGAGAATGAACTACAAGAAATGATAGACATAATAGTGAAAGAAAGCAACAAGAAAGGTCTCAGTCTGAATAGTAAGAAAACAGAAGTAATGGTTATATCGAAGAAACAATCACCACCATCATGCAGTATAAAAATAAACGAGACAAATCTGAAACAAGTGCAACGTTTCAAATACTTGGGCACAATAATAACATCAGATGGGAGATGCACCACAGAAATAAAAAGCAGAATAGCTCAGGCCAAAATGGCATTTCATAAAATGAAAAATATCTTATGCAACAAATCTATGTCAATAAAAATGAGAAAGAGAGTTCATCGGTGCTATATAGAACCAATTCTGACCTATAGAAGCGAATCATGGACAGTAGACAAACAAATGAAAAGACGATTAGAGGCCACAGAGATGGGATTTCTCAGAAGAATGTTGAAAGTTCCCTGGACAGCTAAAAAGACCAATGAGGAAGTTCTCAAAGAGGCCAACACAAAAATGGAGCTCTTAAAAAACATCAGAAAGAAGCAATCAACATTTTTCGGGCACATGAGAAGAGGAAAGTTGGAATACTTGGTTACAACTGGCAAAATAAAAGGAAAGAGAGATCGCGGGCGACAAAGAGAGAAAATACTGGATAGCTTGGTGTCATGGCATGGAAAACAGTCAACAACAGAACTGATACGATGCACTGTAGATAGAAGATTGTGGAGGGACATGATCACTTACGCCAACCGGTATGGCATATGATGATGATGATGAAGCGGTTGTTATTTTTTTAAATGAAAAATGAACTACTAAACACAATTCAAAGAAGGCAAATGCGATTTTATGGCCATGTTAAAAGACACAACAGCCTTCTAAAAGTAATCCTGGAGGGGAAAATACAAGGTAAAAGTGGCAGAGGCAGACCAAGACTAACATGGACGAATTACATCAAAAGATGGACAAACCAGCCTATGACAACCGGCATCATCAAATCAAGATACAGCAGAATGGCACTCCATGGTAGCCAACCTTCGATGCGGAGATAGCACTCGATGGTGATGATGAAGCGGTTGTTACAAAAATCTCGCTTCATTGATTCCCTTTGCATGTCAATCTTATCTATTAAAAACACAACCCGTTTTATTTTAATTGACATGTGTTGTCTTAGTCATAATTTATCGCCGCTGTAATCTACAAATTATATATCTAATGGTAGAACCAGTCCTACACTATTTCTTCTCACATTAAGGCCATCTTCTTTCTCTACCACATGTATTGATGTTATGTTTAACATGTTATTCCGTTCTCTATTATTTCCACTAATATTAACGTAATCTTCGTTTCATGCCAGTTTTCTACCTGTTCCTATTTATCCTTTCTGTACCATTTCAACTCATTTTGACGTAAATTCCATTCTGCACATGTTTCTATTATATTCATGTAAATTCCACTCTCTACCATTTTCATCATATTAACATAAATTCCTAACTCTTCCACTTTCCCTCATTTTAACGTAAATCCCATTCTCCGCCTGTTTCTTTTACGACAATAACATTTCTTTCTCCATCATTTTCTCTGATCAAACTGTCAAATCTTCTTTCCTACGAAATTTCCCATATTCGGTTATCTGCTAAAACATTTGACTCAGTGTTCTGCCAGATTCTTATTGTTTCTCTTCTCTTCATTTTATCCCTGTCGTTTGATGCTGTTAAATATTTCAGATGTCGATATCATCCATCTACTTTGCACCTTTTCAGAGCTCAATATAGCTTAGAAATTCAGAGTTTGTCTTGTACTGAATTATATGTTTTAATATTGGAGGATGTTTTAGTAAGTGACTATTTTTTTTTCCTAATCTTGCACAATTTGAGATATAGGATCACTCGGCTGGAATGGTTAGGTTCTTTTCAATAATTTATTTGTAAAAGGCTACATGAAAAATATTGCATCGTTCATCATTGTTTTTTTTGTTTTTTTTTTTAAAACATTTTCAGGAGATTAACCTGATGAGCTGTGGGCCCATAAAGGTCCGAGTCACGGATATGTGCCAGCTTTCTGTCTCAATGTGTTTTCAAAATGTTTGGTCAATTAGGACTTGCAAAGCATTATATTCATCTTCCTTACAGTTTCTTATCTCTTCCTCTTCTTCTTTCCTTCCTTATCTGCCTTTCAGCGTCGAGGGGAGATATAATTTGCGGTCTTTTGCTCTTCTGTTCGCCTCTGCTGCTGTTATGTTTCCTAGTGCTTCTAATATTCCATCGACCCATCTTTTACGTGGTCGACGTCTGGTGTTCTCACTACGTTTGTTGAAGACTCGTTGTGTTGTGTTTTGTTCTTTCTGCCTTGTCACGTGGCCAAACCATTTTATCTGTTGCTTCCTTATATATTCTATGGCGGGGGCTATTCCTAGCTTTTTTCTCAGTTCTTCATTTTTGATCTTATCTCTCAGACTGTTTCCTGTCATTCGTCTAACACATTTCATCTCTGTAGAGGTTATTTTTTCTTATTGTTCTTGCATCTAGGGTCCAGGTCTGGCATTGGTTGCACAACGTTGGGATGAAGATTGTATTGTATAGTGCTCGTTTGACCTCCAGAGTTATTTCCTTGTTGGACAATAGTGGTGATAACTGTCCTATGATTTGACAAGCTTTGTTGCATCTTGATTCTATCTCTGCTGTTTGGGAATTATCGTTTGTCATTAGACTTCCTAGGTATTTGAATTCCTCTACTTGTTTTAGTTGTCTGCCTTCTATAGTTTCTTATCTAAAGATGAATATCTATCTCTGGCTAACGAACTTCTACAAAACTTCTTATATATAACTTCGTCCAGTTAGCTTTTGGGGTAGCATAATTAGATACATTTAGGGAGGGGAAGGGTTGCGTTTGGACTGTGTGTGTGACATGCAGAACTACACACATTTATGTCAAGTGGAAGCGCTGCCTTGTTATCATGCCTCGCACACGCTCATCTATAGTAGTAAGTAACAAAACGGGATACTTCCATTGTAGACGTGTGGTCACGGGCAGAAAGAAATTACATTTTTTTTTAAAATAGCATTGTGAGCAGGGGCGATTGTTTGTTGAATGACGCCTGACGTCTATAGCTCGCATAGCTAAAGATGTCACGTTTGTGTGGGTTTTCTGGGGCTTTCCTCTCTGTCCGCTGACCATGCTGCTATAGATGGCTGTGCTGTAATTGCAGTTTTCTGTTCTGGGGTAGAGGACAAATGATGAGTATATTAAAACTTGTCCGTCTCCGAATAAAGGTCTATGTGTATTCTATTCACGATATATTTTAAAAATGATGTTTTTTTATTTTTATTTAATTAAAAAAAAATTGTTTTCTGAGCTCCTCACTATGACACATTGATCTTGCAGTCTTGGCTGGCAGATTCCAGAAATGGGATACATGCAGTAATGATAGATTTTTCTTTCCTCATGTTGAAGGCAACACAAAAACACATTTTGCTCAGATTTGTGTTTTTCATGCAAATTATTATCTATTTTTAGTTTATCGGTCTCCGTCTTTTTATCCCCGTTGACGTCATTGTTATAAAATATTCAGTGATCTCGAGGACTATATATATATATATATATAAATATATATATAGTGCTTTTTTAAAATAAATACACTAGATCTCAGTCATGTCATTCCATAAAACGCGAAAGGCCTAATACACTAGTTGTGATATATATATATAAATGTGTGTTATTGTTGCCAAGGACCATAAAATGACAATGTAAACTAACAGCCAGTCTAATGTGTATTTACTAATTTAATACGATTCAACAGTTCTAGGGTTCTGAAAGTTTACCGGCGAACCGGACCTTTTCCTGTCTAAAAAGCCCTATGTTTGTGTTTATATATATATATATATATATATATATATAAAGTGTGTTGTATGTCAAGTAATACTAACTCACATTTCTTGCAAACTTTTTTTTTATTTTCATTTTCAGAAGACACATTTAAAATAGTATTTTTAGATATTACAACGTTCGAACAACAAGTAGAAGTAATAGGAAAAATATAAAGTGTATTGAGGTGTGGGATATTTCTATTCTTTATTTTTTTCGGAGAAGTGCTTGTAAATCCCTGAATTTTTAAAATGAAAATTGTGAAAATGTTTATTTGTGCTATGGGTCATGCAAATATTTAATGATCTGGCGGCATGTACGTAATTAACTCTTTCTTATTAGGAAAAAATACAAATCATTTAGCCATATTTTTTCTACCTCTGTCTAATTAAAAACGTGGCAGCTATAATAAGAGGTATATTTGATTATTTTTCTTTTTAGTAATTTTTTTTCTTCATAATTTCACGCTTATTGGCTGACGGACACCTGACGTTAGTCATATATACATACACACGATCTCACAATTATGGGTGATATGATAGTTTTTTTTTTTTAAATGATTTTAAGAAAATGAATAAACTGCAAAGCCGTATAGATATGAATAAACTGCAAAGCCGTATAGATATGAATAAAAAGAAATAGCCACAATCTGGAACTAAATAATTAAATTCGAAAGACCTTGTCAGTAAATGTGGGAACTAACTAGTTCGCCATAACGCGCCCTCATTAAAATATATTATAATATGCACATAAATGATAAATATATTATATACAATATGTATAACAAAAGAGCAGAAGGAAACCAAAAGAAAACAAATATTGATCTGCTTAACCAAATGGCAGAATAAAAAAATTACTGGTGGAAATTATGACATTCTTGAAGGACAGGGAGATGTGGGAAGATATGACCGCCATACCTACGCCACCCGGCATGGCACCTGATAATCGGAATAGTAGGCGTATGTTTATTTCATATATTTATATTATATATACAGATATATTAACTAACATGTACGCGCGCACACACATACACACTGAAAGAGAAAGAGAAAGATACTGTACATATGATATTTGTATTATATAATACGAAATAATTATCAGCATGAATCAGTCAGTTCGAATCATCAGAATCTGTTTTACCCTTGGCCGTCATGAAGTTGTATATTATTATATCTCTAATCATTAACGTCTGCCAACTGATTTGGTAAGGCGAGTCATGCTGATATTTGTTTCTATTATATAATATATTAGATAACATAAAGATATTTCGGTACAAAATATGCAGCCTCATTTAATATTCTTGAAGGTCAAAAGTTGAGACAACATGAACGATATATATATATATATATATATATATATATATATATATATATATATATATATATACATATCTTTCTCTCTCTGCGATCAAGACTTGATTCAGAGTAGGATTCTAGACTCTCTCATTTAGACAGCTGTCTGTTTAAGTGATTCGATTGCCCCATATAGTTTCTCTTCCAGGGAGGTGGGTGTGGACCACATTGCACTTCTCAGGTCTGTGTACTGGGGGCAATCCTGTAGAACATGTTTTGTGGTCATATTGTCCAGTGTACAGTGGCATAGGCTGGTTGTACCTATTTTGAATTTGGTGAACATGTGATTTCTTATTCTATTGTGGCCAGTGCGTAGGCGAAGTATGATGACTTGATCCCTCCTTGGTAGTTGGTGGTATCCGTCACTCTCGTTATGCTTTGGGTGTTCTCGTTTCCATTTTTCATGGTACTGACCTTTGATGATGGATTTGGCTTCATCATAACTGAGTGGATGGTTCTCTTTTGGTAATCTTCCCCCCCCCCTTTTTTTTAGCTAATTTGTCTGCGCGTTCGTTCCCGTGTATATTACAGTGTGATGGTATCCACTGAATGACTACTTTCTGGAAGTTATTGCATAGTTGGTCTAGGGTTGTTCTCAAGTCATCTAGTTCATTGTTCCTGGGGCTTTTTAGAGCTGTTAGTACTGACAGTGCATCAGTCAAAATCACCAGTTTACTGTGCATGTTATTTTTGTGTTGAGTAGCCAGTGTTGCGGCATCTCTGATGGTCTCAGTTTCTGCTTTAAAGTTGTTTGAGAATTTTCCAGTAGCTATTGACTTGGTGATCTCGTCCTGATTATTCAGCGTCAAGAACACACCTCCCCCTCCATTTCTGGTGGCATTTATAGCAGAGCCATCTGTGTATATGTGGGACCAAGAGTCCTGTGGTAAGTATCGTGAATGTGTTTTTCTGCTACGTGTTTTCTTTCTGTGTATGATTGGGTGCCTTTTTTCAATATTCCTATAAAATTATCAGTACAATTCTTATAATCAATTTGTATACAATCAGCTTTATATATATATATATATATATATATATATATATATATATATATATATATATATATATATATACACCCCCCCCACCCCCGCAACAGTTTTGTAGCATGCTGGGAATGAGTGTCTTCTTCAGTGTTCATATGTACCTCATTTCTAAACAATGTTTCAATCTTAGAACATTTTTCTCAATATTGAATTGTAATATCATCGGATGACGTTCTCAAGAAATAAAGTTTGATGATATTCTGCGATTTTGTCCAAAGATATGTAGTAAATAAAGAAAAGCCTGAAGAATGTAGACTGCAAGAATCTGTTCCCATAGATAGAAATATTTTCAAATTGACAACTTGCGAACAGGTTTATCACCACTAATGTAGACTTTGATTTACTCCAACTGTTGTGGGCACCGATCTTCCCAAAATACTCTGATCTGTAGTCGACTCAGTTGTAACTTATAAAAATCAACACAGTGTGATAGCTGCGATAAAATCTAAATAAAAAAATATACAGTGCGATATGGACAGATGACATAATTTAATGAAAAGTTTGTGGAACTAATGATGACTACAGATTAAATGATATTTATTTGGCGATTATAAAGATTATTTAATAACTCATCATGTCGAATAATTGCGATGCTGCGCGATAAAGCTGGTCAAGGAACGAGTTAAACAAAATAAAAACTATCTTCTTTACGTCACATAGTACCATTGCAGGAGTATGACGGGCTGGTGAGACTCAGGATTTTTATTTCACCCCCGATAGAAAAAATCCTTTCTGTCTACCTGCTTTGAACACCGAACGTCGGCTTTTCATCTAGCGGAACAGTGGTTTTAGCCGCACGGCCACGCGCTCCCCGTTTAACAAAATGAATTGTGATAACAACTTCACAAAGGAGAACAATACAAAACAATAAGTTTCACTCCCACATTATTCCCACATGGTGTCATTATTTACTATGATAAATATGCTTGCGTTTTTCTTGTCTATTGTGAGTTTTATTATTTTATTTGGTTTTTTCCCCGAATGGGACATTTCCTTCATTAAAATGTTCTCATCGAGGATTAGAAAGCTTTGTCAACCTAATGAAGAAATGAAGGTTTTATTAACTAATTCACTTCCACTATTCACACAGCCTTTAATCAATCTCCTATGGACCGTCTAAGATTTATAAAACCGTAGATTAGCCATTAGCGAGGTCTTATCGATTACTTTGAGACTTCAAATGTGGGCCTTCATGTCTACATAACAATATCTTTCTCTTAATGGTGTTCGTATTTTTTTCCCCATTGATAAAATCTTTGTTACGGAAATGATACTACGTTTCTCCTATTAGATCAACTATGTACACATTTCATATATACGTCACCATGGTCTCACATTCTGCATATGTATACATTTATTTCTATGTAGTGCAAGTACTGCTATACTTATGAAAGCTTTCCTGCAACAGAATCTTGCAGACTGCATGTCATTTATGTACTAACCATAATCATTATAACACTTGTGTGAATTTGCGTCGACCTAATTTGATCCTTGATTTGAAACTACCCAGTGTTAAAAGAGAATTCTAGCGGCGTGTTTAATTAGTGAAATACTGAGCTTCGCCATACAGGATGGCTGCATTTGTGTGTGGGGTGGTGGGTGTTATACGTTCTTCCTGGCTGTTATTTATCTTCTGTAACTCATTCAGCCAAGTTGCTGTGTTGTCCGAAGAGCGTTTAGCTACTGTCGAGTCCATCTTCATTTGATCGCCAGGCCGTTTCTCTACTACCATGTTACTGGTGCATTCTTCTTCCTCTATTTAACTGCATGTGGAACGTAGGTCTTCAACCCACACTTTCCAGGCCGTCCTATTGAGGGTTATTTTCGCCCCGTAATTCCCATCTTTTCCATATATCTCCGAGCAAGAGAGATAGAAAGAAACCTTATCTATATGGATGTCTAAAATACATTGTTTATTTTATTTGACTTGTCCATGTATGTGAAGCGTTTGCAACTTATTCTTGTTACAGTATGAGGTAGCCAGCCCCTTGATATTACAAGTAGGTCAAACATAATAGTGCTCTACTCTAGCAAACAAATTGGCGAAGTGAGCTAGTTACAAGAGCTCCATCTGTGACAGGAATGGATCTTTCATGTGTGTGTTTACACCAGTTTACATGTAATATCAGTATATACAGATATACTTGTACATAGAAGTTACTTGTTTATGCGATTCAAATTCATATCTTTAGCATAAATTATTATGTGTGGTCGTAGAAAAAAAGTGTACACATCCAAGCGTTTATCAAATGTATAGCGACATTCAAGCAGAATCCTTATTACTGCAGCACAATCGTATTGATAATTAACATAATACACATCAATCTAATGAGCACTATATCTTCAATATACCACAGTAGCATCTATACCCTTTATCAAATTATTGTAGTTATTAATCATATTCTGTCTTTCGAACGTTAAAAAAAAAAATCTTTTCTTCTCTTCATTTTTTGTGTTTCTGTACATTCCAGAACCTACATTTCATATTTGTGTAAGCTTTACTTGTTTTGTCAACTTTATCGTTATGTTGTCATGTCTCTTCTTACCCTAAACTTTTCTCTCTCTTCCTTCCTTCTTTCCTTCATTCCTTCCTTCCTTCACCTACATTACTTCTTTTGATATTAATGGTAATACTACAACACTCACCGTTCACTACAACTCTTACTAACAACTGCTACTGCTAAAAATCTGCACCAATAATGCTACATTTATTTTCACTACAACCACTTCTATTGTAATCATCTCTCTCTCTCTCTCTCTCTCTCTCTCTCTCTCTCTCTCTCTCTCTCTCTCTCTACACTTCTGCTTGTACCCGTTCGAGTGTCGAAGGAGATACAAAGTTCTATTTCTCGCCCTTTTGCCGGCTTCACTCAATGTCAATTGATGTTGTCTGTCCGTCTTATACTCTTGGTTTGCCCCTTGCTTTTCTCCCTTCTCCTCTTTTAATAAATGCTTTGAATGGTAAGGAAGCACACGGCATTCTTTCTAGATGGGCAAGTCAGTTTATTTGTTGTTTCTGAATGTAGCTTAGGATTGGATCAAGATCTACACTTTCTCTTATAATATAATTTCTGATTCTGTCTTTTCTGGTTACTCCAAGCTCATTTCACAGACATCGTATCTCTGTGGTGACAAGCTTTATTTTGTGCTTAGACGTAACTGACTATGTTTGTTATTGGTAGCACAATGTTGTAATGAATATACTCTGTATAAGATGTTTCTTTGTGGCAATAGGTTCATCATGACAACTAGCCTATTAACAAAGAAAGAAACTTATATTTATCATGTGTTTATATATAGTCTAAACAGGGCCACAAATTACCTATCTGTGTAGGTTCAAATAGTGTCTGAGTGAACTATGAAATATATGTCTGTCAGCATTCTAAATTATATATCTGCATAGTGTCGTATAATACAATAAAATAAAATATATGATGTTTCAGTTATGCTGATTGGACAAAACTAAACAGCAAACCAATGTTTCGACTCAACTGGAGCAAATATAAACAAAGCAGATGACAGGTCTCAAGCAAAATTACCAAGAAATAGAAAGATATAAATGGTGGCGCGCGGTTCCAACGAAATGAAAATACACACAAAATGAGACGTCATACGATAACCAATGATATGGAATAAGAACGGCCATATAGTACCTGTCTGAACATGACCGTAGTGTATTTATCTGGGTTGAATCATATTGTACCTGTCTCACTTTGCAACTTATCGCAACTTCCTAGATAAGTTGTACTAAAGCACGAACAACTGTCATCATTTCTTGTCTATGAAAATTTATAATAAGTTTACTGTATCGTCTTCGACTTCTACGATAGAACGAATCCACTGATGTGTCACCGACATATACGATCAGATTTACCGGAGCAGCGCGTGTTTAGGATTATACTTCCGCCGTCACTGTTCTAGTCATACTTGTGTTCCTAAATCCCACTGGCTTTCACTCATCCATCTTCTGTAGGCAACCGGTGGTCACTCTTAACTCATTTACTCCGGTTCACACCTTCTGTCATATCATGCATGATTCAATCCCTTTTTCTCACCTTGTACGTGTCAGTCGCATGGTGACTTCTTGTATCACGCTTATCACATTTTAGATTTCTTTGGCCATCGTGTGTACACTGAGCACGTCCTTCAATCTTGCCAGCTGTGTTTCTTATAGTGATACTTTCATCCTTTCTACCTTCTTCAGAACCCACTCCCACACATCATCCACATTACTCAGCTGCTCTCACAGCGATTCGCTACTTATCCATTCTTCATTCTAAGAAAACCACTCTTCTTTTTTCTGATCCTCCTTTGGGTGCCTTTAAGCGTGATATCGCTTCGAGACTTGATGCTTTAGAGTTTCCAACGCAACTCTTCCCATCATAAACTACGGGGCTCTTCCATGCAGCCGCGCAGTTTGTAATACATGTCCATACGTGCTTGAGACTAACATACTGTCTTCCGTAATAGCAATTTTGAGATCAGCGAGAGTTTCACCTGTAATTCCTGCAGCATCTTATGTGTGATCATCAGACATCGCTGGCGTAAGACCTACATTGATAGTCGATTGGATGATCGTTTCCCTGAGCATTGCCTTGACATCTGATGTATGCCTTTTCTGCAGCCCTTGACAATTCTGGCCTGGAAGATTCCCGTGTTATTTGAATTTTTTCATGCTCCTCGCATGAACACGGTATGTTTTCTCACGAGAACCTACTGCTTTGTTCCTTTAAATTTGGGTGGAAATAATACTTTTCATTCTGTTCTCTTTAAGTTCATATCCAAATATTTAATATATACGTTACATGCCCCTTATGATTACAATTTTAGAACCGCTTTTGTTTCATATCAATGGTCATCGTATGACGTCGTATTTTACTTGTGTTTGAATTGTGTCACTTCCGTCTGATCACTATTTGGATTCATCCTACTTCTCAGATTTTGTTATTAAGACTTGCTGTGTGCTTTGTTTATTTCAGTTTTAAGATCGTCTCAGTGTGGAAAAGTGTGTTGCCTTTTTGGTTTCGTCATTTCCACTATGCGGAAACATTTTATTTTATTTATTCCTTTTTCTCTAGCTTTACCGCAACACCACATGGCTTTTTTAAAATGTCAATTCCTGTATTTTATAGTTTTTACGTTTGTTAACGTTTTTTTTTAAATTTCTTTCTGTTTGTTTTTATTTTTTTGTTTTGGTTGGTGTAAACTTCTGACCAAGATCTCTTCACCAATTCTGTTCACTTGTAAAGCGGATCATATACCCTCCGTTATTTTATTGTACTTTAATAACGTTCAGTTTTATTGCAATTTAAACTTTTTTTTCAATAACATTCATTTTGATTCTTATTTTCCTTATAGCTTTATGTGTATTATTGTTTCCATTATAGTTAAATCGACAACTTATTTTTATCCTTGCAGAAACAGCCTCCCATATAAAACCCTTGTCAATAGCGAATCTGTTCTGTTAAAGCTATTCACACAAACATGTGCATGAGTGTTAAACGCCCACGGATCTTTATAGAATGTGACCTTGACCAAATAAAACCTGCAACATAAAAATTACGAATCTAGAACATTGGGAATCCATATCATTAAAGTTATGAGATCGTGTTGTGCGCGTGGATGTTGTCATTATGGGAGGTGAGAAAATGGAAATCAGAAGCACATATAAGAAGACGTTTGTAGAGGGACACAAACAAACTCTATCTGATTTTTAGTGACAGAAGTCAGTGAGCGTAATTAATGAGCGCCAGGAATATCCCATTTAGAAATATCTGAAACTGTAAAATGAAAAAGGGCTCCCATTGTGTTCTCCCAACAGGAAATCAACGTTGGCATTCTAGCATAACAAGAGTCATATGAAAAATTGTATCTGAGGTTTCCGAGAAGCTGACAAAGTAAGATAGCTTGTAATAGCCGGGTGAGGGCACCAGCAGTCTTTAGGTCGAATTTCAGATGTATTATTCTGTGTCCTAGATATGTATGTTTGATAGAAAGACAGACGGGCGAATGGAAATGTTTTTTTTTTTTAATATATAAATCAGTGGCGTATTCTCTTTGCTACCGCAGCTACCTCCGGTAACCTGAACATATTAACGAAATACAAAAGGAAATAATAATTTATTAGATTTTTTTCATAATTATATTACAAATTTTCGAATATTTTATTACACATTTCGTACACCGATATGATTTATTTGCTTTGATTTGCATTTATTAAAGCAAGGTTTTCCTATGGCCACTATACCGTTTGTGAATGAAGCCGAAACTACTTTTAAAAAAAAATAGTTGAAGAAACCGCTAATCAGCAGCGGTACATTTCTCTTCTCTCCGACTTAGAATTAAAGACCTTGACTTTCAAAAATTCCCGTCAAAATTTTACGGGCGAGAGCTACCTCTATACAAAATGCGGTTTCATGGGTTACTTTTAGCTCTAGCCAATCAGAAGCGTCACAAAGTGAAAGTGAAACCATGTCTTATTACCGGAACTTCCTAACCTATTTATAAACACGTTATGCGCATCAGCATCTGTAGGAATAACTTTTTCTGCTCTCAAGAGAATCAAATCTTATTGTCGCTCAACTCAGACACAAGAACGCTTATCTGGTTTGACAATGTCTATTGAGAAATCATTCCTTCAGAAACTTAGAAACCAATCCAACAGTACTTTCAATGACAAAGTCATCAAGACATTTTCTTCCCAAACAAGACTGATAGAGTCTACATATAATTAAGTAAGTAATTTAAAATGTAGTGATGTCATTAGCAAATATTACTTCACGCTAGTGTCGTTAGCCTACTGAATATAATGTATGTCTTTATTTATTATGTCAGCGGTAGCCCAGACCCCAAAACCAGTATAGGCCACTGATATAAATAGTATTGCAGGGTGAGTAGATCTTTGAAAAGTATAGGAAGTACAACTTAGAGCTGCACATGTTTCATAGATTACAGCAGGACATTTTACTGTGTATAATATCAGATGTTGTAGTAACGTCATGAACATAGGTTTTAAAACACACTTGATACACCTTATCTAATCACTATACCACGAACAAACAACTGTCAGGATAGAGGGATAACAATTTGACTGGTTCCAAGTCCAAAAGAGAGTGGTCAGTGGTTGGGGCGCATTCTCTCTATATATATGTTCAACTACTATACAGAAAACATAGCAATGAATGTCAGAAGTTATGACAATTTTGTGAAGTGCTACCCTTTCAGAATTATTTCATAAATGATAACTTACATACTATGACAACACAGTTCTCCTCTAAAACAATGCTAATGAGTTAACAGATCTACTTGAGGCTGTCAAAAAATGTATTGAACCTGAAAATCGTTATCTAAATATACATAAAACTAAGATAATATGGAGAAATTGAAGCAGCATTTCACCTCAGAATAATCATCATTGACAGCTTCAAGAACATAAACATGTGATAAGTTATAAATATCAGGGGGGGGATTGTAATAACCAAACAATGGAGAATGCCAGAGAGAGAGAAAAAAAGACCTAGTAGAAAAAGAACTAAATACCATGAAGTACTTGTAGCAGAATAGCAAAGCTGTGAAGTAAATCTATTGGGCGTGGGGTGGGGGGTCAGTAGTGCAGTAGTGCTTTGCAATAGCGGAATATGGTTGTCAATCGAAGTTATGATAGTGCCTGGGGGGAGGGGGATAAAATAAAAATTGTTAAAAGTCTGTTATAAAAGACATCTTACAGAGAAAATTTAAATATTTTGGCAAGTTTAAAGACACGGAGGTCTGTAAAGAACAGCAATTGAATTAATGAAAGGCATGATTCAAGGAAAACGAGACAAGTGTGGACCAAGAACAGTGTGTAAACCTAAGTAAAACTTGGCTGATCATGATATATTAGTGAGTCAATATTTGTTAATGTTTTGCGTAATTGTCAGGGCATTTTATTTACCAGGGCTACACACAATGTAATAATTTAGTCACATATTGTTTGCAGAACAGTGCTCATCTCAGCTCGTTTGAAGGAATCTCTTTCTCTAAGTCAGATCTCCAAATTCCTCTATTGTCAAATTGAAGGCCTCTGATGTTTTGCAAAACCACCTTCTTCTCTACTTATGTCTCGTTTCCTTCCGAACTGCCTTGTCTTTTCATGTGGCTGAAATATTTTATTTTCCTCGGTAATGTATTGTTGATAAGCTAATTCAAGAATTTTAATTGTCTTCTTTTGTATAAAAAAAATATTTTGCAAGATATTCTGAGATAAATACACAAGTACAAAACCTTTATATAATTAGATAAAAGAAGGGAAGAAATAATGCAAAAACCATTGAAGTACTTTTTGTATGTGAGTCATTCCAACTTTGGATAATGAGATTAACAACAATAACACACATGGACAAGTACACAATATTTTGTTGCAGGCACTTTCACAGAAATTAAGAAATATTCCATATTCTATTGACATACAGAAGAGCAGGTGTTTTTATTTGCACACCCGTATGCAGTTTATCTATTTTCTTGTCTTCTTCATTTATACGACAGCCTTGCCTTCCCCTTCACTATGTGTCTTCAACCTCTCACTCTAGCACTACTACAAATGTGTCTTTTATGGCTACTTGTCAATACCAGTAACACTTAAATCATGATCACAACTACTACTACATCCATTAACACTATTATATCACTACCACTGTTACTACTAATATTATTTCTAATGTCTTAATGAAAAATTATGCAATGAAGCAAAAGAAGCATGGCTAAAAGAGAGATGCAAAGAGATTGAAATGCAACAAAAAGGAGATGCTAAAACTATATACAAACAAATTGAGGATTTACAGGAAGAAAAACGCAATCAAAAACTGGATGTCTAAGATCAAAGGAAGGAGAACTGTTGATTGATCAAGAAAACATAAGAGAACGATGGACAGAATACATTAAAGATCTTTATAATGATGAACGAATGGAAGTAAATATTAAGGATAATGGAGAAGGACCAGAAATACTCAGAGAAGTTAAAAATGAAAAAGTCACCAGGCAATGATGGAGTGTCCAATGAAATGATTAAGAACTTGGGAACTGCAGCTAAAGCAAAACTACTGCAGATCTACAACATTTGCTGGATCACAGGTAGAGTGCCACAGGCATGGAGAGAAGCAATTATGATACCATTACTAAAGCCAGGAAAAGATGGTTCAATGACATCCAGCTATAGACCAATCAGCCTTACAAGCTGTTTGTGTAAAACAATGGAACGTATAATCAATCTCAGACTGCAGTGGTACCTGGAAAGTGAAAATCTCCTTGTCCCACAACAAGCAGGCTTTAGACAGTGTTACTCTACCGAAGATCAAGCAACCTATCTTTCCCAGGAAATTGAAGATGCGTTTCAAGAAAAGAAACTGGTACTAGCAGCATGGATAGACCTAAAGAAAGCATTTGATAAGGTATGGAAGGAAGGGCTTTTGAAGAAACTGAGAAATTATGGAGTAAATGGCAGGATGTACAAATGGGTCAAAGCATACCTGCATAACAGGAGAGCCAGAGTGCAACTGGATGGTCTTAAGAGTAAGAAGGTCTTATTGCGCCAGGGCGTTCCACAAGGAGGGGTACTATCTACAACACTTTTTCTGATCTACATCAATGACCTAGTTACTGAACTACCACATGGCATCAAAGTGGCAATGTATGCAGATGACTTGGTAATGTGGTGCACAGAGGAGTATGCAACAGTGGCCTCCAAATTGCTACAAAGAGCTATGAATGCACTGAATTCATGGACAAATAGATGGTGTATCAGCATCAATACAGACAAATGCAGTACTACACTTTTCACACTCTCCCCAAAACAAAAAGCAGGAGCCATCTACATAAACAATGAGCCTGTGAAAGAAGACATACAAGCTACATATCTCGGAGTTACATTTGATAACAAACTATCTTGGAAACAGCAGATAAATAAGGCAACCCAAAAAGCAAGGAGGAAATTGGCTATTCTAAGAAAGTTGTATCCTGTGTGTTACCGGGGCCTCATTATGAGGGAGGTAAAGAATAGTGACACTGTGACCTTCCAGGCATGTCGTAAGAGGCGACTAAGGAGGTTGATCGATGGCTTGACAAGCTGTCATTGTAAAAAGTCTTGTTATGGAAACAGCGCCATAGATTTTAGATCAGTGATCTCTGCAATATGTGCCATTTTGGCACGCAAGGTTTCTGTTTTTGAGATTGTGGTTCTGCCCTATGTGCCGTCTTCGGCTCGAAAGGACAATAGATAGAAGAAAGTTGTGTGGAACCACATGGGGTGCGAGTGGGAAAATACTCAGTAAAGTTTACCAACAGAGTATACGCCCACATTTAGAATATGGATCATCCGCATGGTGCTCAGCATCAAACACCACATTGCAAGAACTGGATAAAGTACAAAACCAGGCACTTAGGGTCATCACAGGAGCAATGAAATCAACACCAATATTGGAGATGGAGAAATTGTGGAGGATACCAGCACTGAGAGAACGGAGAGACACAAAGGTGCTGATACAGGCAGAAAAATTTGTATGCATGCCGAGACATCCAATGAAGGACAGATTCCAAAATCTTGCATTGGGACGACTTAAGAGAAGCAGCTTTATCCACCAAGCCAAGCGTATTAGTAGACAAACACCAGACATGCCAAGAGTTGTTAAACCCCTTCTGCCCATACCAGAACAGACTCCCTGGACAGATGAATCAGGATTATCAGTTCAAATACGGACAGAAGTGAAAGGAATAGTTGACAAAGAGGAACAAAATAGTCTACAGCGAAAAACAATAACTCTCAGTTTCCTGGATGAAGAATACCCACAAGACCTATGGATCCGTGTGTACACAGATGGATCAGCACAGAATGCAGTAAAGAATGGGGGAGCAGGTGCATATATAGAGTACCCAAATAACACTAGGGATATGAATAAAATAGCAACAGGGAAATATTGTCACAATTATGATGCAGAAATACAAGCAATAAAGTTGGCAATAGAAAAACTGCTGAACAGTAATCTTAGCCCACAGCCTGTAGTGTTTTTGACAGATGCAAGATCAGTACTCCAGGCACTACAATCCAGAAAATTACCACATCTGCAGACCTTATTGACTGAACTCTGCAAGCACCACAGGGTTGCCCTGCAGTGGATCCCGTCTCACTGTGGAATACCAGGAAATGAGAAAGCAGATCAGTTGGCAAAGGAAGGTTCAACAGGCACACAACTAGATACACCAGTTACATACCATCATAAGAAACAGATAATCAAATCAATCAGAGGACCACAAGCCCCAAATCAGGATGCCTTTCATAATATGAATAGATATGAACAAGTTATCATTATACGCCTAAGAACAGGACACAATCGACTCCATAGTCACATGTATACAAAATTCAAGATCGGCACATCAACTACTTGTACATGTGGACAGGCACCCCAGACTGCTGAACACATACTTCAAGACTGCACTGAATATAGTAGACTGAGGAAAATCCATTGGCCCATAGATACAACACTACAGACAAAACTATATGGGCCACTGCAAGAATTACAAAAGACAGTAAAATTTATACAGGAAACGACATTGCAGATATAGACAATACTTCAGGCGAACGAAAGATAGATAGATAGACTCAGAGAAGAAGTGGAAGACGCCTGGCACAATATGAAAGCAGGCAAAGCTCCTGGACCAGATAATATAACTAAAGAAGAGATTGAAGCCATGGGTGATTTTGGAATAGAAATAATAACAAAAATATTGAATGATATCTACAACAGCAGATATATACCAGACGACATGCTCAAATCAATATTCACCCTACCAAAGAAATTGAGTGCTATTGAATGCGATGATCATCGCACAATAAGCCTTATGAGCCATATGACTAAGATATTACTAAGAATCATCATGCGAAGAGTGCGGAACAAAATCAGTCCAGAAATTAGCGATGAACAGTGTGGTTTTGTTAGAGATAATGGAACAAGCAATGCCATTTATATCATAAGATCTTTAGTAGAAAGAGCCATAGAGGTGAAAACAGATCTATACCTATGTTTCAAAGATTACACCAAGGCATTTGACAAAGTAAAGCTCCAAATAAAACGGGGTGTTAGACAAGGTTGTGTGCTGTCACCAGATTTGCTTAATATTTATAGTGAGATTATTTTAAGATCCACAAGGGGCATGCCTGGAATAACAATTGGGTCAACAGACAAGAAAATCACTGGAGTCTGTAGAAATGTGGTTTTACAGAAGAATGTTGAGAGTACCATGGACAGCTAAGAAGAGTAATGAAGATGTTCTGAAAGAGGTCAAAGCAAACAGAGAGCTAATTTCCAATATTAGGAAGAAACAATCATCATTTTTTGGCCATGTAATGAAATTGAAACAACTGGAATATATTGTAACAACTGGAAAAATTGAGGGACGAAGAGATAAAGGGAAGCAAAGAGAAAAAATAACAGACAGCTTAAGAGAATGGCTTGGCAGAAGGTCAACAACAGAAATGATAAATAGCTGCCGAGATCGAA
Organism: Megaustenia siamemsis; assembly: GCA_032433765.1. Classification (NCBI taxonomy): domain Eukaryota; kingdom Metazoa; phylum Mollusca; class Gastropoda; order Stylommatophora; family Ariophantidae; genus Megaustenia; species Megaustenia siamemsis. The sequence goes on along the minus strand of JAVIAB010000092.1, from coordinate 67,280,833 downwards.
AGTTGTGGAGAGACATGATCACCTACGCCAGCAGGCCCAGTACTTGATGATGATGATGAATTAATAATTAATATTAATACTATTTTAGCATAAATAGCACTTGTTAATTCACTGTCATATAATATACTGACAAATACACTATTCTGCCAGCTGCCATATATTGTATTGTTACATTCATAGTTTCATTTTAATCACAGGCTCTAAAAAAGTTTATTTCTAATTATCTTTGACAGGTCAGTCTGTTGTCAGCTGTTTGTCTTCCCCTTCAAATAATTTATGCCTGGCTGCACTGATTAAGCCACTGCTGCAGATTCTGTCTTTACCAACAAATGACTCCTTCACAGGCCTCAATAAGTACCAGAAAGTTGGATGGGAAGCAGCTGGACAACTTCTTAGTGACATACAATGTAAGCTGACATCAGGATCAACACAAACTGAAAACCAGGTATTAAGATAATTGTTTTATTATATATTAAATTAATCATGGATTTAAAATGCTGAAATCTTTTTTTCCATGGACAGTACAGACAGTGCAGTAGAAGGTCATTACACCTGTTGACGTTATGTAGATTAAGAACAATGTTACAAGTTTTGCACACTTCATGTCTTTTCTTTACATGTCTCCAAATTTAATCCACATATTATTTTTCTCTGCCCCCACTGTTCTCTACTAGGTTGTCTTTGCTCTGTCTTTCTTTGGATTTTGCTTCAGAGTCCACTGCATGTTGGTTCTTTTTATTATTTTTCAATCTCCTCTAAGCACGTGACCTGTCCAGCTCCAGCATGTGGCTAGTATGATTGTATATCATGGTTTTCAAACTAAATCTATCTATCTATAGACCTTTCGAGCCATAGCTGGCCCAGAGAGCGAAGACCAAGATACTCCTTCTCTTATCTGAATTTTTGTTCTAGCAGTTTTCAATTCTTTTAAAGATATTTTATCAAATCTAACCATTTGTCTCTGTTCTGTGCAAGCAGCTCTATCTCATTGAGGGAGCCGATTCCTGCAGCTCTTGCCTCTCTCAGCAATGTTCTTCTCAGTGTCTCTCTGGGTCTTCCTCTTTTCCTCTTACCTGTTGTTTCCCACATGAGGGGAAACTTGCTTTGCTATTCGGTTATTATCTCTTCTCATCACATGTCCAACATATAACCATCGTTTTTTCTAGATTACTGAAGATATTAGTGGTTGATTGGTGATTTCTCTAATTTCCTCATTTGTTTTGAATTCATTCCACGCTACACCAAGTATTTTCCTTAGACATTTATTTTCTAATGCATTAAACTTTGTTTCTATGTCTCTTGTTGTTTTCCAGCTTTCACACGCATACGTCAGGGTTGATAGTACATTTGATTTGAATAGTCCAAGTTTTGTGTTTGTGCTCATGAGTTTTGATTTCCACAACCTTTCAAGGCTTCTGAAAGACATTGCTGCTTTAGCTATTCTGATTCTAATTTCTTTGCTTGTATCCCCTTCTCGATCAATGTGACTTCCAAGATAGATAAAGTGATCGATCTATTCCACTGGTTTATTTTCCATGTATATTTTGTCATCTGTTGGAATTAAGCTTTTCATGACTTTATTCTTTTCATTACAAGAACCAATTGCTAATTGGATAAAACAATTAAAAACTAAATACCAAATGCTAATTTGATATGCACAAGTTAATTGTAGAAAATTTACTTGAGCACTCCTTTAGTCAGAACTAGTTTAATAACTAATTTGTTACTAACAATGAAAATAATATAGATACACCAATCCACAACAAAAATTGTAGGGACAATATAAGAACCTGGAGAAGACTGCCATCCTCTTCTAAGAAGACATAGCATAACCATAAGCTTCTGGAGTGCTGAGAGAGATATTCTGAGAGCTCAAAACCTTAAATGCTTTCAGTAACTGCAAAAACGATAGTAGACTTGGTAGAAATGAGACCAAGGTATTTTAAAATATTGCTATCCACTCAAAAATTACATAGAAAATAAATATAAAATGGTATTTAACAGCTAAACTAACAAAAAGACAAGACAAGCTACAACATTTTAGCAAAAGCCTTCATCAGGTATAACAAACAAACTATATACATTAATCACAAAATTCTGAGTTAGAATAGAATACACAACTACACAGCTCTAAAAAAAAATGGCCGAAAAGACAGTGGCCAGGATTTTTGTAGAGTGGATAATTGATTAATTGACAATAGGGCAGGCAGGATTTAATTAGACCAAAGGAACTAAACAATGAAACACTGGAAAAACTGTTAATATGAAAGAAGGTGTCCCATACGGTATAAGGAAAACGGGAAGAAGAATAAAAGAAAGAGAGGGTAGGGCTGGCAAGGGAGAAGAAGAGCAAGAGAGGTAATAAAGATAACGCAGGGAGGAATAGTGATAGGACACAGGAAAGGCATGGACAGAAGACCAGAGATTAACGAATGGCACATCATGGCTTGCCATAAACTAGAGACATAATGCATTCACACCTATTTAAGTTAGAGGAAGAAAACAGAATCAGGCCACACAGCACATAAGTTGCTGTAAAGACCTCCTGATCATGAAGAAATAAAGTGATTTGGCCAATGAAAATATTGAAGACAGATGAAAAAAGACAGGTTGTGGCTTGATTAGCTCAGAACAAGCAAATGCAAACAAAGAGGAATGGAGGAGGCTGGTATAACATTTAGTGTCTGTTACATCTACAGATGAAGATTATGTAATGTGGAATGAAGCTTTTAAATAAGAGATTGGTGTATATTTAAACAATTCAAGAAAAAAAAATATATTGTTAAAATAACATGCCCAGTTCTTCTCTATGAAACTTCAATTTTTGAGAAGTAAACCTGGAACCAAACCTTTCATCTGAGTTCTAGGAAAATACTTTGGCAAGAGAGTGCCACTTCTCACTAGTTTAGACAAATAAATATGTTTTCATGAAAAACATGTCCCATATAAAAGTAGGCTGATTGATAATTGTGCTGAACATTATGAAGAGACATGTTAGTAGATAATATAATTAATAGTTCAACTGTGGATCAGAAATTATTAATGATTGTCTTTAGTTAGCTCATCTATTTATATATTTCCCTGGTTTTATGTTCATTTATGGCATAAATGAAAAATCAATTTAATTTGTACATTGCTTGCGTGTTTGTTTATGTTTTAAATCGTTGCTTGATTGCATAAGCACACATATTAAATGTAATTTGTTTTGTAATGAGTAATCTTGCTGAGGTTAATTTCTTCATGTTCTCAACTTGAAGTTTATTTCATTTCTCCACCGAGGTTAATTATCATCTGTAAATGTTTGCTCTATTGAATAGTTAGATAAAATGTATGTGTTTTTATCTTTCAAATTGCACAACAGAAGTTATATTCTAATTAATATCATTACAGGTGGCTTCACCTCCACTCTGTCTCAGCGGTACTGGCTATAAAGCTGTGCTTATCAGGAATCTATGCCACATGTTTTCTATGTCAGCCAAAACATGCATTAGTAAACTTCAATGTCCAGAAGACACAGTGAAATCTTGGCTGGATAATGTCTTTACAACACTACATCAGCAAGAGGCATGCTCCAGTCAACTGACTAATCTAGTTTCTGCCATTCTTGTCACCTCCACATCTGAATCTGTCACAAAAGCATCAGTGAATGTTATTGTGCGGATTGCACAAACCGACCAGAAACAGGTGAGCTGGTAAATTATTTGCTGCCATTGTATTTGAATAGGCCATTTCATGTTTTGTAGCAATAATCCTTTTCGCATACATAGTATCTATCTATCTATCATCCTTTCGAGCCAAAGACGGCACATAGGGCAGAACCAAAATCTCAAAAACAGAAACCTTGCGTGCCAAAATGGCACATATTCTGGAAATCACTGCTTCTAAAATCTATGGTCTGTTTCCATAACAACACTTTTTACAATGACAGCTTGTCAAGCCATCAATCAACCTCCTTAGTCGCCTCTTACGACATGCCTGGAAGGTCACAGTGTCACTATTCTTTACTTCCCACATAATGAGGCCCCGGTAACACACGGGAGATACATAGTATGCCTTCCAAAAAAATATATGCATTGTAAAATCGTAAGAATATTTGTGAAATAGACTATTATTCGTATATAGTTCTGACATTGATTCTACAAGAAAGGTAAGAAAAAAATTATACCTTGAAAATAACCATAAAGAAGGAAAGATTAAAGATAGTAAAGTCATAATGAATAAGGTTTGAATTAATTAGTCCTTCTGACACATGATATAGATACATTTATTGTCATGTGCCTTGATTTTGCAGATTAATTGTCCAAATTAATTTTGGATAAAGATTCATTTTCTTGTTCTTGTAGTTGTATATCAGAGAATGTCAGTAGGGTAGTGGTAGATTGCTGCTTTGGTTATAAGGTGATTGTTGGTTCAATCACTGTTTGGCTTTCTCTTGTTGACAAAAATATCTGTTGGCTCATAAAGTTGAGGAAGGTAAGTAACAATGCAAAAAACACTCATTTCCAAATCTCCAAATGCTATGACTTAGTATGATGACATTTAATATTTTACTCTTCTACAACTTAAAATATATTTCAGGGCAGACTCTTCCTTTTTATTTGTATGTCAGATCATTATCATTGCACTTATGTTAGATCATTTGCACTTCTTTTCTTGATCACATAAAAAGATCTAAATTGTGGTGATGTAATTTTTAACAATTAAAATGTGGCAACTGTGAGTTCTAAATGAAGTCCTGTCAGCAATTAATTAAACATTTTCAGATAAGTAAAATATGTTCTTAATTTCTTTTCAAAGGCTCCTGACTTTTTACCCCTGATTCTATATACCCTGGGACAAGCTCGCGATCCAGATTCCAAGCTGGTGCTCTTGGAATCCATTCCTCTGTTGGCTACCCACAAGGTTTGTTCACAGCATTAATAATTAAATACTAATAATAATTCTCGATTTCCTGCTTTTCTTTTTACGTTAGCACAATTTTATAGTTTTCCATTTAATTTTAAATACACAAGAACATTTTTAGAGCCCAAATAAATCTTGTTTTACAGAAAAATATTGAAAATACCATGGACAAAAAAAGGGAAGAAATGGTAACAAAGAAAACAAACATAAAATGGTATTGAGAAACTAAATAACTGTACAATGCCGTTTTAAGTTTATTGTCTTTGTTTTCTGCACTTTTTCTGCAGCTATACATGCGGCCCTACATTGTATTTAATATTTCTTATATTTCATATCTGTGCTTATCTCCTAAAAATAGTAAAGAGTTCATGAGAGGCCTAAGCAAAAAAAGAAGCTTATTACCAAGATCAGGGGGAAACAGTCATCATTTTTTGACTATGTCATGAGATGAGAACAGCTGGAATATATTGTGATAACTGGAAATATTGAGGATAGAAGAAAAAGAGGAAGAAAATATGCCAGACAGTTTATGAGAATGATATGGTAGGAAATCATCAACATAATTAATAAGCAACTGTAGATAGAAAGTTGGAGATAGATATAATCACCTACACCAGCAAGCATGTTACTTGATGATCATTTGCTACATACTGTTTTAGTCATAGAATGTAGCTTTAAAGCTATCTCTTTGGAATCTTTTCTTATTGACCTTCCACATGATGTGGGAATTTCACATATAAGTTTGTTTTTTTTAATTTACATTTTGGCACTAAAAGAATGAGCATCCACCTTTAAAAGTACTTAAGTTAGTGTAGAAAATGTGTTGTGGTTTACAGCAAAGCTATGAAATTTGTGCCTTTCTTCCAACATATCTGTCTTTACCTTGGTGTTTTTGTGTACTAAATTGCCTTCCCTCTCAATCCATGCTTACTTGATCAGACCAGTCTCAATCTAGTGACACCATGAAGATATAAAGAAGGATCTTCATAGTTCTGGTTCACTGATCCTGGTACAAGTAGTCAGCTATGAGTTGCTGGCTGCTTTCCACTTTGGTGCTGACAGGTGTTTTTGCACCCATCAATATTTTTCTTAAAGAAGCAATGGCAAAATTTTTGGGGGAGTTTTTTGGGTCATAATTAATGTGTGTGCGTATGTACATGAACACTTGCTTTTTGTATTTTAATTGAGGGAAATGTCCAGTTCTCATTTAATTTAATTGAGATATATAGCACAATCAATAGATGGCAACCCTCAGAGAGCATTAGCACTCAGAATCAATGGGAAAAAAAAGGAAAGCAGATCTACAAGATGATTGATCAATTGAAATGCACTGAGATGAGGACCATGCAGGAAACACATTACAGATAATTGGCCTGAACTTTTCATTTTCATTAAACGCTTAAAGACAACAGAGATGGAAATTAAATTTTAACTCACTTTTCATAAATTAAGTTTTTAATACAAAGTTTGGAAAAAAATTTTACTTTTCTTAGAATATTATTTATAAATTACAAGTATATAATTTAAATGGTTTGTCGCATTGTTCTATATATGACAAATAAGGAGGGTCTTCTGATATTTCAAGTGATATTTATGAATGCAATGGGTCAAATGATTATATATTTCATTGACCATCAGCACATTTATTTGTGAAGAGTCACCATCACAGTAGGCCACCTTTTCCAGAGAACACTTCTGGTAAAAGCTTTTATAGACTGGGTGAACCAGGAAGTTGCGTAAGACCAGAAAAATTTACATTTAGGAGCTGAACCCAAAACATGTTAAAAGTGAATACTGTGATATAGAAAAAGAAGAAGATAGACAACAGCACCATGCAGGCAGTCAAAATAGTCTTGTAAAAGTTAACCATTATGGATTTTTAATTCATTTGCAGTGATACCAGGACCTTCCATAACCAAAGAACCAAAGAGTTGGTATCATTGTCAGTCACAACATGCTGAGGAATGTACTGTAAATGGGATCTAGGCACTTATGGATTTGTCAGATATGCAAAAAACATAATCTGATGAGTGACTAATTATGTGAATTAGGAGTCATGACCTAGTAAACTACCAAATAGGTTGAAAAGCTGAAACAATAGTCAGATAAATTTCTGTTTGATAAATTTTTATACACTTTTATATCACTAAAATGGATATGACTAGAAGAAAGTATCTCTCAGTTTAACTACTTTTTCATCTTCTCATCCTATAACCCTAGAAGATTGGGGCGCTACTGACAGACTTCTTCAACCTCCTTCACTTATCTTTAACTTCAGTTTAACTACATAACTGGCAAATAATTACATTCTTGTATCCCTGTAATATCTCTTTACCATGTACTCTTTACTTTAGTTCTGTGTAGCACCAATCTTGAAAACCATCCAAGCCCTGGGAAAATTGGATGATCTGAAGGCTGTTACCATCCGACTGATGGTATTACTATGGCAGCAGCAAGACAGGTGCTTTCCCCAACTATTACAGGCTGTTAGTGAGCCACACAAGATCAGCCTTCATGTCAAGGACAACCATCTTATTGATGATGTTTTACTGGCCAAGGCTGCAGCAATTCTAGCAATATGTAAACACAAGTCAGTTGTTCCCATTTTTATATTTAGTTTTGTGTAGAAGTTAAGATGATTTGTATGACTCTTTAGCACTTTGTAAACTAATAAGAGTATTTAAACTTTCATTTGTTAAAAAGGCATATAATTAAATTGTAAAATAATCTACCTGAGGTCTAAGCATTATGGCGTAAACAAAAATTGATATATTATCATCATCATGTACCATACCGGTTGGCGTAGGCGATCATGTCCCTCCACAATCTTCTATCTACAGTGCATCGTATCAGTTCAGTTGTTGACTGTTTTCCATGCCATGATACCAAGCTATCCAGTATTTTCTCTCTTTGTTGTCCGCAATCTCTCTTTCCTTTTATTTTGCCAGTTGTAACCAAGTGTTCCAACTTTTCTCTTCTCATGATGTGACCAAAAAATGCTGATTGTTTCTTTCTGATGTTTTTTTATGAGCTGCCGTTTTTGTGTTGGCCTCTTCTTTGAGAACTTCCTCATTGGTCTTTTTAGCTGTCCAGGGAACTTTCAACATTCCTCTGAAAAATCCAATCACTGTGGCCTCTAATCGTCTTTTAATATTTTTGTCTACTGTCCATGATTCGCTTCCATAGGTCAGAATTGGTTCTATATAGCACCGGTTAACTCTCTTTCTCATTTCTATTGACATGGATTTGTTGCATAAAATATTTTTCATTTTCTGAAATGCTATTTTGGCCTGAGCTCTTCTGCTTTTTATTTCTGTGGTGCATCTCCCATCTGATGTTATTATTGTGTCCAAGTATTTCAAACGTTGTACTTGATTAAGATTTGTCCTGTTTATTGTTATGCTGTGTGATGGTGATGATTGTTTCTTCAGATGACCATTACTTCTGCTTTCTTACTATTCAGACTGAGACCTATTTTGTTGCTTTATTTTACTATTATATCTATCATTTCATGTAGTTCATTCTCTGTCTCTGCTATTAAGACTAAGTCATCTGCATATCGCAAATTATTTATGTTGTGACCATTGACTTCAATTCCTTTTTTGTCTACTATTGATCTCATAATATGTTCGCTGTAAAGTGAAAACAAATCTGGTGACAGAACACAGCCTTGTCTGACACCTTGTTTTATAAATTGAAATTGTCTTGTGTGGTTGCTAATTCATATAGCTGCTGTTTGTTGCTAGTACATGTTTTTTTATGATTCACAGATCCTTGCCATCAATGTTTAATTTCTCCAGCATATTGATTATTTCCACATGCTTTACTTTGTCAAATGCTTTTGTGTAGTCTTTAAAGCACATATATAGATATTTCTTTACCTCTATAGCTCTTTCTATCAATGTTCTTAAGATGTATTGTTCCTCAATTATTTCTGGTTTTATTTTGTTCCTTCACATCTCATGATGATTCTTAGTAATATTTTAGTCATATGGCTCATGAGATTAATAGTGCGATGATCTTCACAATCAGTGGCGCCTGACTTCTTCGTTATGGTTACAAAGATAGATTTTAGTAGATCTTTGGGTATGTGTCCAGTGTTATATATGTCATTAAGTAGTTTTGTTATGACTTTTTCTCCCAGCTCTCCTAATGCATTTATCTCTTCAATTGTTATACTGTCGGGACCTGGAGTTTTGCCTCATTTCATGTGTTGTATTGCATCCTCCACTTCACTCTGCATGATATATTATAAAGTAATATAATGCTTTAAACTTTCTAACGTTGAAAAGAACAAATAATTAAATTGTAAAATATTCTATATCTCAGGCCTGAGCATCACGGTGCTGATCTACTTAATCCTTTGTCAAATATACTGAGCATAGCTAGTAGTGAAAGAGACACTGCTGCCTCTGTACTGGCTCTTGAGGGACTGGCTTTGCTCTGCCAGGCAGAGGTAATTGATTTGCAGTCATTGTGGTCAGTTCTTGGAGAGAAACTCAAACATGAGACACGACCACTTGTTATTACACGTATATGTCTTCTGCTGTCCCTGGTTCCAGATTTGACTGTTGAAACTAAGGAGTATGAGGTATGTGGTTTACTTTTTAAAAAAAGCACATTTTCTAAGAACTATTGTTTTGTACTTGATTACAAGTTAGTTTATATTACACATTTTTATTACAAGTTAGTTTTTTTTAGCGGGTCCTTCTTATCTCCCGTCCCGAGGCACTCACTCCTTCCAACCACCCCACCTTCTGAGAGAACTATACTCACCCTCACATATCATCCTCACAACTTAGCTGCTGTGAGGATACTCAACCACTACCGTTCCATTCTCCTCTCTGATCCCACTACCCGTCTACTTTTTAGTGATCCCCCGATGATCGCTTTTAAGCGCGACAGGAATCTGAGAGATATTTTAGTTAGGAGTTATCTCCCTAGCTCCCACCCTCAACACTTCGGTACGGTCCCTTGTGGTCGTAACTGTATCACCTGTGCCTATGTGCTCCCTACTGACTCGGTCTTGTTCCCTAATGGACGGTTCGAGATCAAGCACAGCTTCACATGTGTGTCCCGCAACATCATTTATGCCAACGATGCCACATGACCTATATTGGTGAGTCTGGGAAAGATTTTGTGAACATCTACGTGATGTCCAACAGAATACTGGTACTCCGGTGTCTTCCCACTTCAACTCCCCTGATCACAAGGGCAAAAATGACATCCGTGTCACTGGTATTGTCCTTTGTCACTCTGGCAACTGCAGCCGCTATACTTTGGAAAATCGCCTCATAGTCCAGTATGGTTCGCTGACCCCACGAGGTATGAATGTATCACACTCATACACATAGTTTCCTTTTGGTTGCTCCTACCCTTTTGCACAGCCTTCTCTGCTGCACATATTTGGGTTCTTTGGTCTACTTACTATGCCATGCTATTTATAGTTCTCCTCCTCGAGTCCCTAATGAGACACTTCGGTGTTCTCCTCTATACCTTTTTTCTGTGCTCCTTACCCTTTATTTGATTTTATTGTACCCCACTCTCTGACATCTCACTCTCACTGCCTTTTGAGCACCTGTTAGTCTACTGTTCTATTCTTTCTCCTTTGTGTTTGCACACTGACCCCTGTGTGAACTCCTCTGGTTCTGTGTGCATTTGCGCATATTTCTGCACATTTCTGTACATTCATGACAGCCGCACTTTCCTTTTGCTATTTCCTTTTCGTTTAGACCTCTGTTTACACACAGGATAGACACATTTATGTTTTCTTTAACACATTTCGAATGTTTTCGTATTGGTTGTTTTGTTATTAGTTTTGTGTGTGTGTTTTTTTATGTTTGTTCCTGCTGAAGGCCTATTGGGCCGAAACGTCATTTAGTCTGTGTCATCCACTTATCACGTAATGCTTCTTACATACCATTTTTTTCTATTTTTTAATTTTTCCTAGTTTATACATCATATTATTAGCTTATGGAATCAACCTCACAGCACTCAGGGGGAGACCTATAGGTGCTCACTCCTTCCTAGAAAGTTCTTGGAGCACACATATGCATAATATGATGTAACCTGTCCATGTCTTTTAAGATAAATATTTTGGCTATTATATCTATCCATGATATTTGAAGAATTTTTTTTTATCATTTCATCTCAAATCAATTTATTTTCAGTTGCCTGCATAAGTGCACCGGTTTCACATATTGAGTTTTTGTGTTATTGAGTTATTTGTAGGTCATCATCATTGCACTCCGAACATGTCCATAGGTGCTCAGATCTCCTCCTCAGCAATTCCCGCAGTGTCCAGCGACTGACGACTCCAGTTCTATGTTGGTTGATAAGTCTTCTTACACTGCCACTAAGTTTCTCATTTCTGACTGTGCCCACCTTAACTCCCATTTCCAACATCCGAAGAAGTGACGTGGATCTGTGTTTGTCGAAGTCCTGTGCTCTTCCCACTTCTCGGAGGGCATTGATGATGTCCGCCCGATCCATTGGTTGCTCGTCCTCAACAGCAGCGCAGCTAGCCAACCTGTCCGCTCTTTCATTTCCCCGTACTTCCGCATGTCCAGGGACAAAGACAAAGGTGACCTTACGTTTCACATAATTAAATTGCAATATTATATATTTGTTTAAAATATCTAAAGGTTGATCTCAATATTATGTTAGTATCATTTATTTTTTTTTTACTTTGTTTTATTGCTGAACAATCTCTTCTCTCCTCCACAGACTTTTACAGAGGAAGCAGTAAGCAGCTTATGGCTTTATTCAGACAGCTCCAATGTGGTGGTCAGTGCTGCAGCTTTCTCAGCACTGGCTAAATTCAGTTCTTCGCACTTTCGTGTTAGTTACTTGCCAAGAAAGGTTAGATGTGTTTATACATGTTGTCTGGGAGGAGCACTGTGACAGCAATTAATTCCCATTCACACAAATAATTTAAATCAGCTGTAGTTATATTTTCTGTAATGTAAAGTAGTTGTAATATAATATATGAAGAAACAATAGTAAATAATTCTCTTAACATGTAAAGTTGTAAGTATGTAAGTGTGCTATATTTGTGTATATTGTGCTATATGTATTGTGCACTTTGTAATCTAGTACATCTATTTTAAGCACACATTTATTTGAAGTTGCTTCCCAAGCCTTTGGTTTCCTTGACATTTCTGTAAGGCAGCATCTATTTGTAGTCAGAGTTGTTTCAACTGGGAAATCATTCTTACAAAATTAATGAGTCTACTATCTTGGTTTATATCAAGTTTTATTTCTCTTAAGTGAATTGTTGACTAGGACTATCATGCTCCTTTTATGCAGATGTAAAGTCACCACAGTAAGTAGGAATAGTGAAAACAAAAGCTGCACAGTTCTTTGAATTATTTGTGACTATACTACACTTGAATTATAGACTAAAATGAAAATATAATTCTGTGTTTGACATTCTGATGAGAATATTGACAAATCAGTAGACATATAAGCAATAATCAGAAGTAATATGTCCCTGAACACCGACTGCATTTCATAACTTTAAAATTAATTAATAAAAACCATATGAAAGTAATGACTAATTAGTTTTATGTACACTCATTCATTACTTATTAACACTCTGAAAAAGCACAGACATCCAGATACAGTGTGTATTGGCAGGTGACAGAAGAGCAGTACTACCAGGCAGAGATGGCAGCGATTCAGCAGCAAGCAGAGGCTGAGAAAGCTGGACCACAGATTGTTGATGTTGACCAATTGTTTCCCCAAGTTCCTGGCCATTGCTACATGTTACTCTTAAAACAACAGAAAAATAAAGAAAAAATTGCTGGTAAGACATCTGTGGTGGTGATAGCAGTATGCAGGTGTTAGTCATTGTTTAGTTGTCAGAACTTAATTAGATAAAAATAATGTACTTCTTTGTAAATTGTACAAATTATGTTCACAAAAGATTATTAATAAAATATGAAACTTTAATAAAATATTAAATTAAGACATATGTGCATATAATTAACAGAGGCTTTTGGCCTTTAGGTTCAATGTTCCATAACAAATAGTGTCACAGAGAAGTGAAGTATTCAACTTTATATAGTCGCGGCCATTACATTTGCAGGTGAAGGAAGCTAGTGCTCTATTACATTCACCAGCTCATTGACCATGTGCCCATTCATTTCTCAACTACGTCAACTGGAGATCATTAGTCTGATACTGAATCTATACTAACTTTATCAACCAATCAGATTATTAACCAGTAAGATATTGATGCTCATGCTCGGATGCCTTATATGAATCTACTGTTTTAAATTAAGATGTGGCCATGTTAATTAAGGTCTGAAAGTTTTTATATAATTTCAAATAGATACATTAATTTTGGAACTGGATAAATTCTGAAGGTACCAAGTAACCACTTAGGAGATGAGGGCAGACATATAAATTAATTAAGCTAATTAATTAACTTTTTCAGCTGAAATGGATTCTTTCAGAAGTATAGAATTAAGTATTTAGAAGACATATAAGGAGTCAAAAACTGCCTACTTGTATACCATTTTTTTGTAGACCAAAATTCAACACCTTTGATATTTCTTCAGTCCTGCTAACCATTTATAGAGTTTATCAAACAAGTTGATATCAAAGTTGAAGGAATTGATCTTTAGTTCAGAGCTACAACTACTTTGCACATCTATAACCAGTGATTGAAATGTGAAACTGAAATAAACAAAAGAATAGGAATGGCAAAAAGTAATTTTATTGCCATGAAAAATATACTAACATCAAAACAACTAACACCAGGACTGAAACTAAGAATAGCAAAATGTTACATATTCTCAACCTTCCTATATGGTGCAGAAACATGGACATTAGACAAGAAAAACAGAAAATAATATTAAAACCTTTGAAAGGTGGATTTATAGAAGAATATGAAGAATTGGATGAAAAGAGAAGAAAATAAACTATGAAGTCTTAAAACAACTAAAAATGAAAAGAGAACTACTAAATACAATTCAAACAAGACAAATGAGATTTTTTAAGCATGTTAAAAGACACAGCAGCTTACTAAAAGTAATCTTGAAAGGAAAAATGCAAGGTAAAAGAGGCAGACCAAGACTAACAGACGAGTAACATCAAAAGATGGACAAGTCAGCCTATGACAACCTGTACCTTCAAAACAAGAGACAGAGCGATATAGTGTTTCATGGAAGCCATTCTTCAATGCAGAGATGGCACTCAATATTAATGATGATCAAACCAGTTGCTGAAGCCAACTATTAAATAAACTGGAAGGGAGTCATTTGAAAATACAATAAACATATTATTCTGATTTTTTAAAGAAAAAAGTATGTATTTTTTATCAGTTTGTAGGTGGGGTAGTAAAGAAGAAAGGATAAAAGTAGAAGATTATCGATTGACAAGCAATAATTATATATCCTGCTAACTTGAAATAAAGAGAGACATTTAATACATAATCAATACAGTACCAGAAGAACGTTGTCTTTCTTAATAACATGCCAGTTAGTAGGTGATAATATTTTTATTTTATCTCTTGTTTGCAGTATTGTGATCAGTTCTACTGTTAATTTTATGCCATGACATAATATCAGCATTGTAGTTCCCTCTCTGTGTCATCCATAGTCTCTCATTTTGTTGTATTTTGCATTTACCAAGTGCTCTAGTTTCCCTCTTCTCCAGAAAAGGCTTGCTTATTTTTATTGTATGTTAAGTGCCCTATTTGGTTATCAGATTTGGATTGGCAGTTTATTTACCAAAATTGTCTGTTTATGTATGTAATAACATTAGTAGATAACTGATTTGATTATTTATTTTCTCATCAGGATATAAGAAACTGATTCAGGCAATACTTGTCAAAGAAGTATCAAATCTTCCTAGAGGTGTGTTCTATAGTTCTTTGAGGCGACAAGGCATTGCAGCCAATCAAGGCAAGTTGATTGAGACAATCCCGAAATTCCTGCTCCAGCAATATGACAAATGCAAGCAGCCAGGTCTACTTCCAGGGTTAGCAGGTAAAACTCATTTTTTGTATGTGATAAAAATGTAAAAAAGTAAAATCGCAGAAAAAAAGATGTGGCTGGTTATGAATCTTTTGTATTTAAATGTTCATCAATTTTATTCTACAGCTGTTTTTTTTTTAATACTGTCTTCAACAGCTGGACTTCTGTTTTGTTATGATCCCCCTTTGGAGGTGGGTAGAGATGGAAGACCCAGAAAGCATTATGTTGTACGACATGGAAAAACTTTCCTACAGACATTCACAGCTTTACTGCAAGAGGTTTGACATATACAGTGATTACATTGTATGTTTTTATATTATTACAGAAAGTCTCCAATTCCTGATAGTTTTCTCTGTAATAATATATCCATTTCATGTTAAAATCATAAATTTTAATTACATTTGTGAACATTTTAGTTAAATGAGGGAGTTCAGTAAAAGTATGCTCGTACCGTAACTTGTTCATTCATTCATTGTGTAGACTCAAAGCACAAAAGTTCTCTTCATGTATCAAAAATATTTCAGATGTCTTTTTTTAATTGTGTTAAGTAATTCTTTTTTTCATTTTCAGCTGGTTCAGAACTTCCTTGTTTGTCTTTTTTTTCATTCCATCCTTTTTCCCCCTTTTTCTTATAGATCCACATTTCAAAAGCTTCAGTTTTCATCTGTTTTCTTATTTAATGTCCATGTTTCTGCACCATACAGGAATATTTAGTAAATATAGCATTTTGCTATTCATAGTTTTAGTTCTGTGTTATTTACTTTGATGTGAGTATATTTTTGTTGTTAAAATTGGTTTTTCCAATTCCTATTCATTTGTTTATTTCTGTATTACATTTTCCATCATTTGTTATAATGTGTCAAGATAGCTATATTCTTGAACTTTCTAGGTTTTTCTCCATCTATTTCAATATTTCCTTGTATGCAACTTGTTAGCTAAATTTAAAAAATACATGAGCTACCCAGAATTCATTCAAACACATACTATTCATTTTTTTCGTATTAAATGATCTTATTTAATTAATATCACCAATCGCTGTTTCATTAAACATAATCAATTAGGCATAATGACATAGAAACACAAATGATATCTGATTATATATCTATCTATCTATTGACCTTTCGAGCCGTAACCGGCCCATAGGGCGTAGACCAAGATACACCTTCTCCTATATGAATTTTTGTTCTAGCAGTTTTCTTTTAAAGATATTTTATCAAATCTCGCCATCTGTCTCTGTTCTGTGCAAGCAGTTCTATCTCATTGAGGGAGCCGATTCCTGCTGCTCTTGCCTCTCTCATCAATGTTCTTCTCAGTGTCTCCCTGGGTCTTCCTCTTTTTCTTTTACCTGTTGTTTCCCATATGAGGGCTTGCTTTGCTATTCGATTATTATCTCTTCTCATCACATGTCCAACGTATGACCATCGTCTTTTCTTTATTACTGAATATATTAGTGGTTGATTGGCGATTTCTCTAATTTCCTCGTTTGTTTTGAATTCGTTCCATTCTATACCAAGTATTTTCCTTAGACATTTATTTTCGAATGCGTTCAACTTTATAAGTTTATATTTGTTATATATATATATATATATATATATATATATATATATAAATAATTCTTTCATATTTTAAAATTTCTTTAAAATGCAGCTTTTTGTGAACAGTATATTTATTCTACTATTTACATTTTATTGTTTATACATTACTTTCTTTATCCTCCGCCCCCTCTTATTCTTTTATTCACTAAAGTATGCTCTTGTAATATATGATTAAAGATATTTTTTGAAAATTGTATCTGTGTTGTATTTCCATGGTTTATATTAGGTCCCTGTTCAACCGTCAGAGTGGCATCGAAGTGCTTTAATGCCACAGTCATGGAATTCCTTCATGGAAAGGTTGTTCATGTCAATGCTTGAGGTAAATATATGTAATAAATAACTTAATAAAATATTAATAACTGTACAAATAAAGTGTAAATTATGTGTATTATTATTAACAAGGAACTACAGACTCAGTCTTTGGTATAAACCTGTGTCTTTTCAGTATTGAATTTTGTGTAAGATTCTTGAAATATGCATTTTGTTGTAAGACAAATTACCAGCTCTTTAGCTAATTGTGGCCAAGAGCTGCAGGTTGCACCACAAATTTGTAATAAAAGATTAATTTGTTTAACAATGTTGTAATAATTCATTTATTTAATGTTATCAAAATAGCATATCATTTATAAAAATCCATTTTAAATTAACAAAGTTTCAGCTTAGATTGTACATACACCTTCAGAGTGAAATAAATGAGAGAAAAACAAGTACTCTTCAAGCTATGCTGTTCATGAGAAATATGATGTTTGTAGTAATATAGTGTTAGTAGTAATATATTGTTAGTAGTAATATGATGTTGTTAGTACTAATATGGTGTAATGGATTAATATGGCTAATATTTTTCATGACCTTTGGTGTATGTAATTAGTATCATATCAGGTTGCAGTTTTTTCTGAATAAGATATATTGTACTATTTTAAGAGACTGGTCAACCACAAAGCTAAGTCAATCTGGAATCAAAAAAATTTCCACATTTAGGAAATCAAACTCAGAGTCACTTGAGTTGTAGATTGGTATACTTTTCACTTTACTATGAGGGTGAAATAATTAAGAAAAGAGTTAATTCAATCATTATCTAATTTTAATTTAGTATAAATTCATGTTACACACAACCTTTCCATTTAAAAAATATATTTAATTTTACCCAACAGCCTGTTTCAATTACAGTATTCCAGATTCCGTTTTAATGTTTACATGTTTAGGTAGAGGTGACAGTTGTAATGTCACTGTGTTGGTTTCCATACATCTAGTTTTAAATTCTGTATTTCAGAGTCGCAGAGTTGAGCTTGAGTTGCAGGAACATCATGGACAGACATCAGCCTTGGAATTTGAGGCAAAGAAGTCTCTAGCTTGGCTTGTGTATGTTACAATGTATAGATTATGACTATTTCTCTTTCTCTCTATCATAAAAATAAAATATTTGTGGGATTGAGATTAATGATGTTTTTTCCTCTCCCCTCTACATCTTCATGAACATAGACTCATTCCTAAAATACTCATCACTTCATTAGTGTTAAGATAAAGTACGAGATTTGAATCTGTGTCTTAGTATGCAAGTTTTCACCCAAATGTGCTTGGCCCCCTTTCCAGATGTGTTCGAAGACTTCTGGACAGTGTCACTTCAAGCATCGAAACTCACGATACGAAGCAGCATTCCTCATTTTCCCAGAGTACTACCATCATCATCAAGTACCAGGCCTGCTGGCATATGTGATCATGTCTCTCGTCAACTTTCGATCTTGGCAGTTATTTATCATTTCTGTTGTTCACCTTCTGCCAAGCCATTCTCTTAAGCTGTCTGGTATCTTTTCTCTTTGCTTCCCTCTATCTCTTCGTCCCTCACTTTTCCCAGATATTACAATATATTCCAGCTGTTCTCTTCTCAATACATGGCCAAAAAATGATGATTGTTTCTTCCTAATATTGGAAATTAGCTCTCTTTTGCTTTGGCCTCTTTCAGAATGTTTTCATTTCTCTTCTTAGTTGTCGATGGTATTCTCAACATTTTTCTGTAAAACCACATTTCTACAGCCTCCAGTAATTTTCTTGTCTGTTGTCTTATTGTCCATGATTCACATCCAAATGTTAAGACTGGCTCTACATTATATTTAAGAACTCTTTTTCTTGTTCTAATGTCCATGTTTCTGCACCATACAGGAATATTGAGAAGATGTAACATATTGATATTCTTAGGTTTAGTCCTGGTGAGGCTGAGTCCCTTATTTTTGCAGTCTTTCACTATAATGTCTAACATTTCATGTAACTCGTTTTCACTCTTAGCTATTAAGACTGTATCGTTAGCGTACCTTAGATTATTTATATTATGACCTCCAATTGTTATTCCAGGCATGCCCCTTATGGATCTTAAAATAATTTCACTATAAATATTAAACAAATCTGGTGACAGCACACAACCTTGTCTAACACCCTGTTTTATTTGTTGAAACATTCCTAATTGATTTCCAGTTCTTATGGCCACTATTTGTTGCCAGTACATGTTCTTTTTTATTCTTAGATCTTTGCTGTCTATGTTTATGCTTTCTAAAATTGTGATTATTTCTTGGTGCTTTACTTTGTCAAATGCTTTGGTATAATCTATGAAACATAGATATAGATCTGTTTTCACCTCTATGGCTCTTTCTACTAAAGATCTAATGATGTATATGCCATTGCTCGTTCCTTTACCCCTAACAAAACCACACTGTTCATTGCTAATTTCTGGACTGATTTTGTTTCGCACTCTTTACATGATGATTTTTAGTAATATCTTAATCATGTGACTCATACGGCTTATTGTGTGATGATCATCACATTTAATCGCACCAGATTTCTTTGGTAGGGCTATGAATGTTGATTTTAGTAGGTCGTCTGGTATATATTCACTGTTGTAGATATCATTCAATATTTTTGTTATTATTTGTATTCCAAAATCACCCATGGCTTCAATCTCTTCTTTAGTTATATTATCTGGTCCAGGAGCTTTTCCTGCATTCATATTGTGCAAGGCGTCTTCCACTTCTTCTTTGAGTATTTCTGATCCTTCTCCATTATCCTTAATATTTACTTCTGTTCGTTCATCATTATAAAGATCTTAAATTTATTCTGTCCATCGTTTCCTTATGCTCTCTTGTTCAGTCAATAGTTCTCCTTCCTTTTGATCTTAAACATCAAGTTTTTTATTGCGTTTTTCCTCCTGTTAATTCTTCAATTTGTTTGTATACAGCTTTGGCATCTCCCTTTCGTTGCATTTCAATCTCTTTGCATCTCTCTTTTAGCCATACTTCTATTGTTTCATTACATTTTATTTCAATTTATTTATTTAATCTCTTATACTCATCTATATTTTCTTTATTTCTTCTTCTTGTATCCATTAGCTGCAAAATTTTATCTGTTATCCATTTCTTTCCTGAATTTGTCCTCACTGGTGGTGTGAACTCTTTTGATGTTTGTTGCATTGATTGTTTTAGCATTTCCCACTGTTCATCAATGCTTTGTATCTTCTCTATTGCATTGTACCGGTTCTGAATTGTGATGTTATATTTGTCTTGCAACTTCTTGTCTGATATGAGTAAATCTAAATTTAACTTAATGTTAACTGAAGCTCATTTTGCTGCTTTTAATTTTACTCTAAGCTTTCCCACAACTGGTATATGATCACTATTGCAATCTGCCCCTGGTTTAGTTTTCACACACACACCAGACTGTTTCTAAATCTAATTGTTATAATTATGTAATCAATTTGATGCTTATTTTATGCTTGATATATAATTTCACTTCTTCACTTTTTAACATTTTTTTGGTTTGGTAACAGAAAACAATTTAGTGACAAATCAGATGTAGCTGGAACAACCTGATGGCAGTCATTTACTTTCTTTACAATCTGAAACAGTGGGACAGTAATAGTCTGATCTATACCAGGAAGTTTCATTATGAGCTCCTTAGTAAACTGAAGCTGTCAACAATTCTTAGGCCATAGCAAAGTTGTATATCCAGATGTTATTTTTATATTCTTAAAATAATATAAAAGCATTAGCCTTAGCTATGTCTATAAAATTATAAAATAAAGTTTCCAAGCACTTATTGGTTTTCCTAAGGGTTTTATATAAGATAATAATTAATCAGACCTATTTTCTCCTTCCACATACTTATTATAATCACTGGCAGGTCAACATTTATTTCTTAAAAGATACTATTGCATTTTGTTCTACATATGCATGATGTTTTAGAATTTAAAGATTTGAGCATAGTGATAATCATATTAACAGTTTTATTATCCTTCTACTGAATAATCTCTACATTGTCCCTTCTAACCTATCTCATCTGACATCTTGCACTTTTACCTGGTACCACATATTTTTAACTCTGCTGGAGACCCCTATGGTTTACTAAAATGGTGCCACAAGCTAACATTTTTCCTTTTTAATACATTTATAAATAAATTAAAAGAAATATAATAATTATCTATAAATATTCTGTATATATCACTGAAAAAGCTTTTGCATAGTTTCATAACAATGTTAGATCCCAAACTTAGTTTTGAGGAACTGAGTCATTCACTGTGTATACTTCAAAGTTATATTTATATCCTGTTACTGCATCTATGATCTCCTGCTACCCATAATTTCATTCTCCATTTTGTTGGTTTATCCTTGATGTGCTGTCTAAATGTCCATCATAATAAGAGTGAAACTTCTGAGTCACATGAACAGGTGGTTGAATGTTGAGAGCTCTGTTGATAAACAAATAAATAAGAACTTATTCATTACTAACTAGATCAATATTTAGTTACAAAAGCTACAAATTGTTATGGTTATGGAAGGCCTCGGTATCACTGCAAATGAATTAAAATCCATAATTCCTCAACTGCCCATGCCAATAGAATCATCTGATTTACGATCTCATCTCCCAAACAAAGAAAGGTAGCTGTAGTCCCCATCATAGCAGTCTCAGCACACGCCAAAAGACATAAGGCAAAACCGCACAGAAAGTGAACACAGCCATCTATTCTCCATGATACGATATCATCATTCATCATAAACAATTGAATTACCTTTCATTGTTATTACCTTTCATTTTGAACCATAGTTTCATTTATGATTTAGCTGGGATAAATATTTAATCTAATAGATCATGATCATGATCTATTAGATAGCAAAAGCATTACTGGATAAAATATACATAAATTAACTCTTCAATACTTTTGTTATATCCATAAAAACACACAAAAATGTCACAAACTGCATTCAGAAACCTAACAGGGCAAATGATTCCCTATTCACTTCTCAACCGTGTTGGTATGCGACAATGCCCATTCCTCAGCGATCAATTATTGCTATGCATTTATATCAACATATGTCTCGAACAAGGTGGTGTGTTCCACAAAGCCCCAATTGCTGCATTGTCTATGGGATACAAACTGTGTAGAGGACAGTGCCCTGAGGTGATGACATTCATTTCTATTTTCAGTATATGACTTCAGTAGCTCCATAAGCCCAGTTGAGATACTCCCAACTGAGCTGAATGATTACATAGGATAGCCTCTTTTTTCCACTGTTACTTCTATCCAATCCTTGTGAGCCCTAATGTCATTGAGATCGCTTATTCTCCTTATGGACGCTTGGGTATCAAGGATTTTCCATGCCTGAGGTGCCTGCCCTCATAAATACATGTATTTATTGAAATTTCTTAAATTAAATAAGCATATTTTAAGGTTATTAAACTTAATGTCATCTTAACTTCCAGTTTGTGAACCATAGAAAAGTACACACTACATTGAGTAAATTTATCCCTACATTTGTATTTTTTTTGTTCTGATCTTCCAATATTTACTTGCATGTATCATTTCTCTTGTTATTTTTTTAAGTTATTAGTTTATATTTATCCCAACTAATCATAAATGAAACTATGGTTCAAAATGAAAGGTAATAGCAAAAAGGGTAGCATCTGGTAAGTGAAATTTACTAAATTATTTATAACCTTTTTAGCACTTGTGAACACTCTTCAATTCAGATAAACCCTTAGATAGTTCTTGATGTAAAATGGGCCCAGTACCTCAACCATCTGGATTAGAGCATTGAGAGCATGAATTTTCATGGGCACAGAGCTGACAAACTTCTTCCTAAACTATATCTGTATGATAAAAAATTGTGGTGGCATGGAAGGTATAGTATCATCAAAAAGGAAAATTTAGATTGAAATAGGGATATGATGATATATACAAAAAAGAGCGTTATACAACAGTTTTGATGCAAACATTGTACTACTCATGTTGAAAATGAACATTAACATCAAGAGAATGATGATCATGATTACAGAGATGAGATGTAACCAAATAATTTGTAATGTAACATGTAAAGAAAATAATAAAGAGCTGAAGATATTAGAAGAGTAGTAGGTTTTAGCACCAAATCTGAATTACACACAGGAGCAACACATTAAATAGGATTATATATAACAAGGCTACTAGTAGATAACATCATGCAACTAGTATTAATAATTGAATGCAACAACAAAAGTGATAAATTATATTCTATTCCTGTCTTTATTTAGCTTCTCTTGAGGAATAGGCTATCAGCAAGAGCTCTCAAATTTTTCTGTCCTTTTCTGCCATTCTGATCTCCATGTGTAATTTAGATATGTTATCTTTGATGTAATGTTTGTCCTGACTGAAAGAAGAGTGCTCATTTATATACCTCCAAACTCATCTGGCTCTCACTACAACATATCATATATCTTCATGATGAATGTCTTTCCTCTCCTGATTGGTTCCTCTTCTTGAATTCTTATTGATATTTTTGTAGCTGAGCTTTTAAATGTAGCCATATAGCTGGCCTTACAAACAGTCTACGTCCTGTAACCCCCGAACTTAGAACCAGCATCGATGGTGTAAAAAGAAGAAAAGGGAGATCAATCTCTGTAAAATAAATGGGAGGTCTCAGTCAAGAGAATTGTGCTTGTTTCTGTAAGATGCCGAAGGTCGGAGAACAAAGCAAATATAGTATAACCCTAGTGTAATGATCTCTAAGTTTGTCTTCAATTAATTAGCTTTTTATTTTCACAGGGTGCGGGATTCCATTCTAGATGTCATCAAGTCAGCTTCCATGTAAGCAGTTATCAATATTTATGCAATCTCATGTATTATATCATGTTAGATAATATAATTGATTCTATCAGTATTGTAAGAACATGGCATGTTGTCTGTCACAAGTGATAAAGACCACACATTTCATGGTATTGATAGATTAATCTGTGTGTGTGACTGTGGCTGTTAAGCCTGATGTAGGCCTGGAATAGTATAGGACAGTATGGAAATATAATAGTTGCTGCTGGTGGAGAATCCATTTTGAGAGCACTTCTAGCCTGTCTCGTTGTTCAACCGCTACTTTTTTTCTTTGATTATAAGACTTCTTTATTAGAGATTGTTCAATTTAAGTATACCAGGTTGTCCAAACAATTGATCATTTTAATGAAAACTGTCGGTTCAGTGACATTATTCAGGATTATTCTGAAGGACATTCCAATTGTCTAAATGGTTGTTGGACATTTATCACATATTACTTTCAGAGGTTCAAGAATTGAAACATATTTGGTATAGTTCCATTATAAACTGCATGCAGTAACTGGAAATTTTAACATTTCTGGACTTGGCTAAACAAACTGCTGTCATTTTGTTTATATTAAAGTGAAAATACTCATGATTTAAATGTTACTTCTTGCATAAATCTGATTTACATTGCTTGTTGTTTGTTTGCATATAAGTAAATTTAAAAAAAAGTAAATAGCCCTGTCATGCCAAGTGGCATATAGCGAATATGATGTTAGTGACCATCATTTCTTACGACCTTCGGCACATGATTTTTGGGATAATGTATTTGATATTACACAAGTGCCACTTTATTTACCCAGAAAAAAAATCTAGTACCCATTTAAGGCTGGGTGAACCCGGAAGCCATCAATCGGGATTGAACCCAACCTCTTGTCCTTTGTAGTCCAATTCACTAACCACTGAGCTATCACAGCTTTTTATTTATGTTTGCCAGCTTTATATCTTTAGCGAAATTCTGAGTGGCTGAATTGGCATGAATATCAATTTCTCCACCTCTTTCACTCCAGCAGCTATATGGTCAAGTGCCCCTGCCATACATGCAAATATTCTCTGACATCAGAGGTACTTTCATTTTTTATTGCCTAGAGTTTTGGCAGTCCATGAATTGCTAAACTTGCTGAGCCAAAAATAGTTGCTTACAATCATGAAACTTAGAAGCCATTTTCTGCTCAGAGAAAGTATTGTTTACTTAAAAACCTCACCTCAAAGGTTTGTTGATTAGAATTGACCAAAACTTCAGCAGAATTACAATAATATTTACAATGTTAAGCATCCAGAAATGACTTTCAAAATATTGTAATGAATTAAATAAACAAGAAATTAAACTTCAAAATTATAGATTCAATTGTAAAGTATCATTTGAGTGGTTGGTCCTGTTTTTGGACACCCCTGTCTGTGGCACTAAAGTGATGAACATGAATTACTTTTGTGTCATACTGGAAATTAATCGTGAAGGTTGTGTACAATGAAATATTTTTTTTTTAACACAGGGGTACACCTGCTGCTCAGGCAAACAGTGTCCTAGCCTTGGCAGGGCTTGCATTATGTGTACATAGATTTGCTGCAGACCTTGACCTCAGTGTAATTGAAGCAGCAGATAGAAGTTCAGAGCACATGGGGCATTCTCATTGGTTAACAGTGACTTCTGACACCATCTTTTCTCTTATTGATATTGAATATAAGCCAAAAGGTGGCCTTCATGGTCTTTGCAGTCAGGTAAAAGATACATTAATTAACACTTTTTGCCTGTTAACGTATTTGGCCTATATAATATGAAAATATAATTCCTGACAAGTTGTTCGTAAATTCTATTTTAATACTTGTTCACATTTTTCAATACTCATAACTTAGTAAGTATTTTAAGCAAATAGTTTTTGGAACATTGATATTTATGTTAGAAATTCAAACTATATCTGAACTGTAGTTATTAAAAACAAATGTAAAAGAAAATAAAAGCATATTCTCTCATTTTCCATAAATATTTAGCATTCTTTCTTTTTTTCTTTCTTTCTTTCTTTCTTTCTTTGAACTCTCAACTTAACCTGTAAATATAATGTTCAGGGATTTAACTTTAACTATTTGGTTGCAAAAGATTTCTTCTCTTTGTCATCTCATCTCTTCTTTCCATCTATCAATTTATCTCTCATACTACATTTCCATCCTCCCTCTCACTAGTTATCTGAATACTATCACAACTAAAGCAATGAATTGTCTTCTTCGTCGTCCACCTTTAAAAGAGTCATTAAGTGGGCAATTATGCGTTATCTTGTAATTTGCAGTAGAACTGTGATGTTTATGACTTTTGACCAGACACATCTGACTTTAGCATGGCATTTTTTATAACTGGATTGCCATCCCTCTCTGCTCCTATTTACCTAGCGAAACTGGATAGTCTGCTTCTAGGGGCACAATGAAGAGGTGAAGTAGAATCTGGATAGGTCTGGTTCACCAATCTTGGCACTAGCAGTCAGCTATAAGTTGCTGACCACTTTCGGATCTGATGCTGACAAGTACCTTTAGTACTCTGTACTTTAAAACTTTACACCTCATCACTGCTAAATTTCTGATTGATAACAAATTTTTGTTAAAAATTTACATTGTTAAATTATTGTTTTTGGAAAATGTCATTTCAAAGTAGTAATTTAAAATATAATTACCACAAAAGAAATGATTCTTAACATGATCAAGACCTGAATGCAGAAAGTCCATTAATGCTCTCACAACAGTCTATACCTTAGTTTTTGTTGTTGATTCATGCAACTAATTGTTGTGGCTCTTCTGTCTCAGCTTTCTGCTAGTTGCTAAAACAAAACATTAGTAGGCAAAGCTTTACTATTAGGTCATTTTAAAAGTAAGTTGAGCATAGATTCATTTGGTTTTATCCTTGTGAATTTATAGGCATTGTTGTTTCTTAAAGGCAGGAGTTTTCTTTATAAGGCTGGTCATCATCATCATTGAGTGCCGTCTCCGCATCGAATGTTAGCTACCACGGAGCGCCATTTCACTCTGTCTCTTGCTTTGATGGTGCAGATTGTCATGGGTTGACTTGTCCATCTTTTGATGTTACTCGTCCATGTTAGTCTTGGTTTGCCTTGTATTTTCCCTTCCAATATTATTTTTATAATAAGGTTAATAGTAGAGTTATTTTCTTACAGAAATGGTGTATTTTATGTGTTCTCACCATACAATGCTATGAAATGTGACATATACTGAGATCAACAATAATGATATGACATCATATCAGAGAGAATTCTACATCTGCTGAACTAAACAGAGAGGCAAATTAGACTGTACAACTAGCAGAAAGCTGAGACAGAAGAACTACAACAATTAGTTGCATAAATCAACAACAAAAACTAAGGTATAGACTTAATATTTATAGATTACCGATTGAAAGAACAGACACCACTACACTTAGTGCAGACCCATAAGTACTGAGCATTTTCCAACAGATAATACAAAGTTGGCACTCTGATAGTCCATTTAGCTTGCTGGTTGGTACACACTCCTAATATGCCCCTTCAAGTCCTCCTTAAGACTAGGCTAACTCCAGATCATTGAAATATCAGGTCATTCATCATTATCATCTAGTACCAGGCCTGCTGGTGTAGGTGATCATGTCTCTCCACAACTTTCGATCTCGACAGTTATTTATCATTTCTGTTGCTGACCTTCTGCCAAGCCATTCTCTTAAGCTGTCTGGTATTTTTTCTCTTTGCTTCCCTCTATCTCTTCGTCCCTCAATTTTTCCAGTTGTTACAATATATTCCAGTTGTTCCATTCTCATTACATGGCCAAAAAATGATGATTGTTTCTTCCTAATGTTGGAAATTAGCACTCATTTTGCTTTGACCTCTTTCAGAACATTTTCATTACTCTTCTTAGCTGTCCATGGTATTCAACATTCTTCTGTAAAACCACATTTCTACAAACTCCTCAGGTTACTAATTGACATATAACACTTCAGCATATTATCGGAGAGAGATTTCAGTTACCTTTCTTGTCAAGATATAAGTCTATATCTTTTTGGGGGACTGGTTGGTCTCGAGGCAAGATGCCGGCCTCGAGACAGAGGTTGTGGGTTCAAATTTCAGTTGGTTGTGATTTTTTAAAATGATTTCTCTGTGCGGTAACCACCCCTGGTCTCAGCAGCGAGGCCCGGCTTGAAACGTGAGTTACTCATCAACAGAAAAAATATGAGTACCTCTGAAGTCGGAGTTATCTGCCTGTGCGGTGAGGGACCCCAGTGCACACGGCTACCAGAGAAAAATGGTTTAACACGCAAAATTCAGTTCCTAGTATCTAGGGACTTCGTCAGAGGTAAAAGCTGGCGAATGGAAAAAAAAAATCTTTCTTATCATGTTCTAGATCTGTGCTATTCTTATCAAGATCTAAATCTGTGCCTTTTTGTTGAACTTTAGGTTTTTGCCATTTTTGTCAAGATTTAAGTCTGTAACTTTCTTGTCAAGCTCTAGGTATTTGCCATTCTTGTCAAGATTTAAGTCTGTATATTTCTTGTCAAGCTCTAGGTATCTGCCATTCTTGTCAAGATTTAAGTCTGTACATTTCTTGTCAAGCTCTAGGTATCTGCCATTCTTGTCAAGATTTAAGTCTGTACATTTCTTGTCAAGCTCTAGGTATCTGCCATTCTTGTCAAGATTTAAGTCTGTACATTTCTTGTCAAGCTCTAGGTATCTGCCATTCTTGTCAAGATTTAAGTCTGTAACTTTCTTGTCAAGCTCTAGGTATCTGCCATTCTTGTCAAGATTTAAGTCTGTACATTTCTTGTCAAGCTCTAGGCATCTGCCATTCTTGTCAAGAATTAAGTCTGTACATTTCTTGTCAAGCTCTAGGTCTTTGCTATTCTTGTCAAGATTTAAGTCTGTACGTTTCTTGTCAAGCTCTAGGGCTTTGCCATTCTTGTCAAGATTTAAGTCTGTAACTTTCTTGTCAAGCTCTAGGGCTTTGCCATTCTTGTCAAGATTTAAGTCTGTAACTTTCTTGTCAAGCTCTAGGGCTTTGCCATTCTTGTCAAGATTTAAGTCTGTGCCTTCCATGTTGAGCTCTAGGTCTATGCCATTCTTGTCAAGATTTAAGTCTGTACATTTCTTGTCAAGCTCTAGGTCTCTGCCATTCTTGTCAAGATTTAAGTCTGTACATTTCTTGTCAAGCTCTAGGTATCTGCCATTCTTGTCAAGATTTAAGTCTGTAACTTTCTTGTCAAGCTCTAGGGCTTTACCATTCTTGTCAAGATTTAAGTCTGTGCCTTCCATGTTGAGCTCTAGGTCTATGCCATTCTTGTCAAGATTTAAGTCTGTACATTTCTTGTCAAGCTCTAGGTCTCTGCCATTCTTGTCAAGATTTAAGTCTGTACATTTCTTGTCAAGCTCTAGGGCTTTGCCATTCTTGTCAAGATTTAAGTCTGTAACTTTCTTGTCAAGCTCTAGGGCTTTACCATTCTTGTCAGACTCTAAGTGAATACTTTTCATGTATGTCAAGTTCCAAGTCTGCAGCTTGGTCTATACCTTTCTTGTTTGTACCTTCTTGCTAAGCTCTAAGCCTTCCTCGTCAGACTCTGTCTATGTCATTCTTGTGAAGCTCTTTAGTCTCTACCCCCTTGTCAAGCTCTAAATCTATAACTTTCATGTTAAACTCAAAGCTTAGTGTATACTTACTTTCCCAGCTCTGGATCTATATCTTCTTGTCAAGCACTAATTCTGTGCCATTTTTTTGTAAAGCTATAAAGTTCCTTATACAGCTGCCAGCAATACATCTATGTCCATTTGTTAACAGAGTTTTTAGACTTACATCAGTTAACAACAGGTGCTCTTCTCAGATAAAGAGAATAATCATCATCATCGTGTGTCACACCGGTTGGTATAAGAAATCTTGTCCATCCACAATCTTCAATCTACAGTGCATCATATCAGTTTTGTTGTTGACTGATTTCCATGCCATGACACCAAGCTATCCAGTATTTTCTCTCTTTGTCATCCGCGATATCTTTTTCCTTTTATTTTGCCAGTTGTAACCAAGTATTCCAACTTTCCTCTTCTCATGATGTGCCTGAAAAATGTTGATTGTTTCTTTCTGATGTTTTTTAGGAGTTCCCATTTTGTGTTGGCCTCTTTGAGAATTTCCTCATTGGTCTTTTTAGCTGTCCAGGGAACTTTCAACATTCTTCTGAGAAATCCAATCTCTGTGGCCTCTAATTGTCTTTTCATTTGTTTGTCTGCTGTCCATGATTCGCTTCCATAGGTCATAATTGGTTCTATATAGCACAGATGAACACTCTTTCTCACTTCTATTGACATAGGTTTGTTGCACAAGATATTTTTCATTTCCTGAAATGCTTTTTATTTCTGTGGTGCATCTTCCATCTGATGTTATTATTGTGCCCAAGTATTACAGAGAATAATAGCATTTGCCTAAAGCTCATCCTTAACAACAAGAGTAATGGTCTTACATGCGAAGTACTTAATATGATATTAGCCAACCTGCAATTTAGAAACACAGTATGATGACTGTTAAATCTGTATTTCTTTTAGTTGTTATAATTGACTTTTCTGATTTGTCTGATACATTTTTATTTGAACAGAGATCTACACTGGACCGTACTCCAGCCAGCACTCTGTGCAGTGGTGTTGCCAGATTGGCAGCCAGCCAACTTGTGCCAGTTTATACTGCCAGGGATACTGACAGAATTCAGCACTTGCTGACCAGCTATGCCGCAGCTTTGCCAAAGGGAGCCAAAGCTTTGGAGTCTCCTGGACTAATATTTTGCAATGGCTTGGCCCTGGGCATGCTACTTGGCCGATTATTTGAAGAGCATTACTCTGAAATGACAGGAAGTAAAGTTAGTTGAATGCAGTTCAGTTTTAGTTGGTGCCAACTTTGACACAACTACTTATCATTCCATAATTTACTATTTTTGATGTTCAGAACAGTTTAGTATTTTCTTTATTTTTATTTTTCTTTCCCTCCCTTTGCATTGTTAAGATTAAAATTTATTATTACAAGCTGTATTTTTTTTTTCTTCCTTTTTCTTTTCATTTTTGTATCTCTTTAAAATTTTGTTTCTACATTTCTGTGTCATGTTTTTTCTCTGTCATATTTTGCTTTATTAGTTTTTTCTTTTCATTTTACACACAAAATAATTTTTCGGTTCAGAAATTATATCTGGGATATGTATTTGTTGAGATTAATATTAATTGTGCAATTCTATATTTCTTTGTGTTCTTTGTTTGGTATTTTACTCTACAGAAATAATGTATATTTAACATATTAAAGAACATTTTTTAAATATGAATGTACATTTTGCTCTATGCTTGTCAACAGGTTAGAGTTAATAATTTCAAAATATCTTCAGGGTATGCTGGCTGTCTGGAAGTCTCTGACAGCCCTCGAGGACATATGCCTGACATCTGATGTAGAGAACAGAACAGGCTGTGTTCTGGGTTTAGGTTTGGCCCTCTGTGGGATGTGCAGTGAAGGAAGAACAGAGTCCCGGGTTCATATTACCAACATGATGGAAAAGCTGCAGAACATGTGGCTGAAGACAGCTGTTAATGATAATGTCTATGAGGTTCTCTGTCTTTTACTGGCATTTATAACAATTATTTGTCTTTCTTATGATCACAAAATCATTGACAGTGTATGTACTCAGGACTGTTACTTGTAAATTTTTTTTTTTTAATATGACTTTTGCTTGAACTTTAATTCATGTTTTTACTGTTTCATTTTGTTTCTCTAAAACATGACAGAAATGCAGTCTTCATATTGATCAATAATTTGTGTAGCTGTTATGAAAACGTCTTCATTCTGTTTTGGGCTTTGAATAGATGTTAATTAATGTCATTATTGTTCAGTCTGCAATAACTTTAAGTATAACTATTGCCATACAGTCGCTTCCAAACATTTAATTGATCTATGAC
The DNA here is from genome assembly GCA_032433765.1 of Megaustenia siamemsis. Taxonomy (NCBI): domain Eukaryota; kingdom Metazoa; phylum Mollusca; class Gastropoda; order Stylommatophora; family Ariophantidae; genus Megaustenia; species Megaustenia siamemsis. The sequence goes on along the minus strand of JAVIAB010000092.1, from coordinate 67,249,314 downwards.
AATGTTTTAACAAATACAGTTACATCAATGTTTATTCCTTCAGCAAAACTGAAATTTTAAGTTTAGCAACAACAGAATATAATTTTTCTCATATCTGAAAATTATGCACAAGATTGCAAATCTTGATTTGGTTAGAGACCTTACCTCAACAATATGTGTTTTAGTATGTCTTTTCACTTGCATAAGCAATTTAACAAATCGTTTTTTATAGAAATGGAAAGTACTCTCTTTCTTGTAGGTGTGGTAAACAAGGGTCATTGCATATGTTATCACCAAGTACAGATATGGAGTTATTCACTTGCTTTAGAACCATCAGTTAGAGGACAATGAAATAGCATAGGCCTAGCAGCCAACTGAAGTAGTATTATTTTCTGATTCAGATCATTCAATCCAAAACCAATATACACTCTTGGATGTCAATATCCAGTGAAAAAAGAAGGTAGAACTGCAGACATTAAGGGACTGCAAAGTGGATAGTAATAAAGCACAACTTAGATTCCATATTTTTAACAATAAAAGAATCCTTGAACTTCACTATATAAAATGCCAGAGTAAAAAAGCCTGGTCCAAAAACAAAACCATCTTAATTATAAAGCAATCGCTTTTGTTTGATTAAAAAAAAAAAGGTTCTTGAATTATTAGTCTGTTTAACTAAGTACAAGTTATGAAATAATACAATTTTTGTATTGTCCAACACTAAAAGCTCTACAATAACTGAACCATACATGTATGACACCTCAATCTGAGAATTAAGGCAACTTTTGGAATATTTTTTTAAACACAAAAGGATAAAATATCTCATGTGTAATTGGTATTAGAGTGTGAGTTGAAAAGAACATGTAAAGCCAGGAATGTAAGGAAAAAGGAATTGATGGAAAGGGCAGTCACTCCCTGGTACTTGATAAGCTATATAAATTGTATAACCATAATTGACTGAAATATAGAGGTTATTGTGAGCAAAGGTGACATTTAGTTTTCCATCATTTTGAATAATATGTTGGCAACACTGGGTGCATTGGTCTGAAGTTATGACGGGGATGTAATTTGAAACAACATGCCCTTGTCCTGTAAGTTGGCAGTATTGTTACCTAGTACAAAAAGTATGCTACACATGGTACTACAGTACAGATATAAACAGTGAGCTACCTGACTTGAGACTTGCATCAAAGAGTCATATCATTATAGCTTGTTTCATAACTCGTGCCCAACTTTTAAAATCGATAGCTTTTTAACCGCTTGTTGTAAGTTGTTCAAAATTTGCATGTAAAGTTATAATGATTAGAACCCAACAGGGAATTAATTTCATTAAAAAAAAACATTTGGTTATTATTGTTGCTTATTTGATTTATATAAATTTATAACGACCCATTGATGTAGTCAAAACTTAATGTTTACAGTATTTTAAGTTAAAAATAGCGAGTAAAAATCCATACACGGTAAAATTGACGTGTTTGCACGCTTTTACCATGGTTTTTTGACACAATTAGACACTTGTAAAAAACACAAGAAATTGTGTGTTCCATTTCCGTTCATTCATAGGTGGAGACGTGGAACGATAACATTTATCATGAGTCTTAAAATGAAATTCTGCAGTTTACAAAACATCGCAATAAAATTGTATGACTATTTTTTCAAAGAGGCTAAACGAGGAAGATTATTTCATTCTTTAGAAAACCCTGAGAATAGGACAAGACACATTTTGGATTTATCTAAACGGTCATTTAATCGCTGGATTCAAGCATGTGACCGTCAATGTTCAAAATATACAAAATCACAAGGAAGAGCAAAAATGTTGGATAATTTCGACAGTGAACTTATTAGAAGTGAAATTCGCAAAATGTTGGGTATGAATGAAACTGTTACAATAAGAAAATTAAAAGTATCTCTGAAAAAGAACAACAGTATTGAAATATCAAAGTCTACATTATGGAGGAATGTGAGAGCTGCAGGCTTTACATTCAGAAAGTATTCCAATGGACGAAACATCATCTGTGAGAAGCCACATATGGTAGTCATGAGAAGCAAGTACTTACGTGAAGTAAAAGAGGTGCGCAAGCAAGGTTATGATATTGTGTACTTGGATGAAACATGGATCAATGCTCACCACACTAACCAAAGGGAATGGCTGTCATCAGATGGAAAGATTAAGAGATTAATACCTAGCAGCAAAGGACAGCGCTTGATAAGTGCTCTTGCAGGTAGTCGACAACATGGACTAATACAGAATGCAGAGCTCATTTTTCTTTCAAAATCCATAGACAATCGGGATTATCACTCTGAGATGAATGGTCACATATTTAGACATTGGATTGAAAATTCTGTTCTCCCATCACTAGATCGACCATCTTGCCTAATAATGGACAATGCAGCGCACCACAACATTGTTGCACTTGAAGATAAAGTCCCGACGTCATCCAGTACAAAAGATGCTATTAAGATATGGCTCACAAAGGAGCACATACAATTTAATAACATGTACTTAAAACCTGAATTACTATCTCTAGTAAAGCAAAAACAAAGGACAAAGATTTTTCAAATAGATAAGATTATCCAAGAACACGGTCATATAAGTTTGAGGCTGCCACCTTACCATGCTCATTTAAATCCAATAGAACTAATCTGGGCAAAATTAAAAGGACAAGTGGCAGTTGAAAATACAACATTCAAAATATGCGATGTAAAGACTCTTGCTAATCTCGCTTTATTAAATATAGACAAAGATTATTGGGCTAAATGTGAAGACCACGTCTTAAAACAGGAAGAGGAATATTGGAAAAATGATGGTTTGTGGAATGTTCAACCCCAAACAGTTATTAATCTTTTAGACTCGTCTGATTCAGAATGAAAGTATATAGCCCCCACAATGTTGGCCCCTATATTACCTTAAATTAGTTCAACAAACGGTCCTTATCAGGACCACACAACTATGAAAATTGGACATACAGGTATACCTTGATATTATCGTCCATCCTCGAACTGAGAAGACAATAATTCTCCTGGTGTTTTGTCTTATTAGGTTATTTCCCCATTACGGCCACACCTTTACCTAGTGAAAATTAATCATAGACCAGCAACTACGATAATTTCTATTATTTAGGGGTTCACAATTTACAATTTTGATAAACATCAAAGAAATTCGCCGCTTTAAGAAAACTGCAGCTGCAAGATATTTGTTAAATATACATTTAAAGGGTCTTTTGCATTCTAATAACATTTGGAAAATTTCAACAGTTTTTAACAAACGGTTACTGAGTAATAGCGTTTTGAAGTTGGGCACGTGATTTGAAACGAGCTATAGTTTCTTTTACACAAAAATTAGACTATTCAAATAAAATATACTATCAACCCTTACGTATGCGTGTTGTGAAAGCTGGAAAACAACAAGAGATATAGAAACAAAGTTGAACGCATTCGAAAATAAATGTCTAAGGAAAATACTTGGTATAGCATGGAATGAATTCAAAACAAGCGAGGAAATTAGAGAAATCGCCAATCAACCACTAATATCTTCAGTAATAAAGAAAATATGATGGTCATATGTTGGACATGTGATGAGAAGAGATAATAACCGAATAGCAAAGCATGCCCTCATGTGGGAAACAACGGTAAGAGGAAAAGAGGAAGACCCATAGAGACACTGAGAAGAACATTGATGAGAGAGACAAGAGCAGCAGGAATCGGCTCCTTCAATGAGATAGAGTTGCTTGCACAGAACAGAGACAAATGGTGAGATTTGATAAAATATCTTTAAAAGAATTGGAAACTGCTAGAATAAAAATTTAGATAAAAGAAGAAGTATCTTGGTCTATGCCCTATGGGCCGGCTACGGCTCGAAAGGTCAATAGATAGATAGATAGAATTGTTTTGTTCTGAAATCATTATGTTTTGGTAATGTATCATGACATTTATGGCACCCTGAACAGGTAATTTTTACTAAAATCTATAACTAACTCAATTTTAATTTTAATTCATAGCTCATTATAAATATAAATGAAAAGGTTTATCTAAATGAAAAGGTGTATCTTAACAGTAACTACAGGTACTTAGTATGTATCTTCTTTCCTTGATGTATCATTGTATTATGATTTGTTTAATCTTCTTCAGATATAACTCCTCATTGACAATGAAATGTAATTTTTCTTAAACCATTGAAAGACTTAGCACTGTTCCTTAAGATCATATTATACATGACGTCATTAAAAATATTTCAACTTCTGGAACGGTTACATCACTCCAGTCATCACTTAAAATAACAATTAGTGTAGCCTCAATATCATAATCATTCTCATCTTTATTTTCATAAAAAGTCTTCCATAGGAGCTCGAATGACACTTTTGTAGCATTTGTATCACCTTAGTATTACATTTTCCATTTTTATCACGATGTGTGGTATCACTAAAGGGTTTTTAAAAAAAAGACTTTTTTTAGTGTTGCCAACAAACTTACCAAAATATAAAATTTGTAGAAAACTAGTTTTTAATTTACCATTAGCAGATTTATATAAAGAAACTTGGTCAAGAAAAAACTAGTATAAATCAGCAACCCTTAACAACTCTATGTGCTATCTGTACTGCAATTTGCAGCAAGCAGCATGTAAATTTTTAAAGCGCAAAGAATTATTTGTAATGCTGTAGGTTTTGATGTTTACTTTTATAATGAACTAATATTAAAACTTTCCATGCTTTTCTTATAGTCTTTGTGTGTTGCTGTGACAAGTATAGCTGGGTCATTATATGCAAGTAATGCATCAAGTGAGGAAACTGTGATGCCAATTGTAGAAAAACTGCAACAGCTTCACCAGCAGCATCCTCAGGTACAGTAGTAAACCTAATAAAGTGAATACAATTCAGATGAAATTTGACCATTCAAAATAGAATGTAAAGGATGGATATTACCAACTATCTAGAAGAGACCAGATTATCTTATTGCACCTCAGTACTGGCAACAACAAAATGAGACAGTATTTCTGTTCCAAGTTCAGTATTGAGCTATTTGTGGGTTATTATTATTGCACTTTGAACATATCCATAGGTGCTTAGATCCTCTTCTCAGCATTCAGCGACTGATGACTCCAGCTCTGTGTTGGTTGATAAGTCCTCTCATGCTCTCACAAAGCCTTTTGTTTCTGAATGTACCCATCTATACTCCCATCTCTTATCATCTTAAGGAGGGATGTGGACTCATGGTTGTCAAAGTCTTGCGCCCTTCCCTCATCTTGGAGGGTATTAATGACGTCCGTCTGATCCAAATTCAGGATATAATTGCATTAGATGTTCAACAAGACTGTCTCAAATATTAATACTTGAGGAGAAGAAGTTTGACCCAACTCAGGGCTTTTAAAGAGAAAGTATATGATGAAATTGAAACCTTGGAACTGATAGCAGTCCTGAGAATCCCAGTCTGTTCAAGTAATAATTACAGAAGAATAGGAAGTGAATGCAGAAATTCCATCACTAAATGTATTTTGTAAATAGATATTTGTTGATAACTTTCACAGTGTATTTAGACTCAAGTATTCAAATTACTGTAAGAATATCAATGTTCTACATCTGTCTTTAGATTGCTGGAATTTGCCTTGCCCTTGGACTACTCACTTTCTCTTTGAATAAACTAGGATTAAGGTCTGTATCACAGCTGAGACAGGAGCTTGTGCATCAGTGGCTTCAAGATGTTGCCCAAGAGGTTTGTATTAATGTTTTCATAGTTAACAATTTGCAGCTCCCTAGACAATCAAGAAGACTTTTATACTGTACTGTTGCTGAACCTATTTGTACATTCCAATAGTGGTTATTGAAGATCAAATGCTGAAAGATCTATATCCTATCAAGCAAGACATAATTGATGAATGAAATGAGTTAGATACTCAGACCTCCAAGCAATAGTAGTAGCCTCCGTTAGTCATAGTTGACTATGAATTTTGCAGCTTCCCTAGAAATATTATTTTTTCTTTTCTTTTGCTGTGTATTTCAAACTTTCTATGAATCTGTATGCTCTTTGCTTGAGTTGGAGCTTCAGAGTATGTTTCCAAAGATTGTGTTCTGCAGCTATTTCTTCCCAGGCTGCAGGGTTTAATGTTCAGAGACTTCATGTCACGTTTACACACATCTTAAAAATTAAAGTTTTGGACACCCCCTAGTTCTTTTGCCATCTGCTAGTTGACCATAGAGTATATCTTTTGGTGTGCTGCCATCTTTCATATGGTGTAAGTGGCCAAGGAACTTCCTGTCAATATGGCGGATAGGTGACAGGAATCATTGAGGCTCTGTTTGAAAAATGTTCTTTGTTGTAGTTTCCTCATATTCCAAGTCCGGTTTGCTGCTGGAGCTACTGAGTTTAGTGCTCTGTGCACACCATGAGCTGTCTATTTCATCCGTATTGTGTTTCGATATTCCGATTGTTTACGATGAATGATGATATCGCATGATGAATGTCTTTTGGCATGTGCCAAAATAAAAAATCACATGTGAATGTCATATGTCTTTTAGCATGTGCTGTGGCTGCTATGATGGGGACTGCAGCTGCCTTTCTTTGTTTGGATCCTTCAATGCGATGATATGTTAATTCTGGATGATTTGTGCTTTGGTCAAACATGCTGATTTTGGGTGGTTGCCACAGTTAACTTGACTTCAGTTGGCTTTTTACTTGATTATTGAAAGACTGCATAATTTTAACTTCATTTACAAAAACATTAGACTTTCAACAATATATTAATCTAGTAACTCTGAGTTTAGTATGTGACCAAGTGGACACAAAACCTGTCTTTTTTTAAATTAGGATGTGGTTTAATCTTGTTAGAAATTTTTTTTCTTTTTAAGGTTTTTTTTTTTTTAATTTTCTTTAACATATTCCAATCCCCAATTATGTCTTACAGCCTACAGTTTTGAATGCTTCAGTGTGTATACCTACCTATTTGTATTCCACTCATATAGAAAGCTTAGAATCAATACAAGCATGATGATAAATTGTAACAAAGCTATATATATTTGTATGTTCTCCTTTGTGTTTTAAATGGAGAACATATTTTTGTATCTGTTTGTATAACTGTTCATTTATGTTCAATAAGTCCGCTTCTTGGAATTTGATTTATTTTGAAAATGAAGTTAATCTGTCATTGTTTTATTTTAACAGAGTACTCCAGCAGTAGAAAAGGTTTCCAAGCTAAATGGTCTGCTTTCATTAATAGGGTCAGAACAGACTTTGATTCCTGTGAGTACTACTCTTCCATCTAAGAGATATTTTATAACTGAACAGAAATTGTTTTCTAGCATTTACAATATTGGGAACATTCTCTTGCAGTCATATGATGCTCACAAACTGAACAAATAATTAAATTATAGTCTGCACCAAGAAGAGCAAGAACTAACAGCTGTTGTAAGTGCTAGTTTCATTTCCTAAATTGAATGTGACATTAGCCCTGTAAATGAGCATTGGTATCACAACACAATACCAAAGTTTGTGGGCCAACAATCCACATGTAATGGTATGTACGATCAATCCATTTTTTGCTTATTGATGCATATTCTATCAATGAGATATTTTGTAATGGTTTTATATTTATATTACATTTAGTAAGCTTGCTTTCTACTACAGAGTGTATTTCCTATGAATCTCTAACAAACTGACTTATAAAATTAATTATAGTTTTGTTCCGATATAAATAAATATGATTCATTAATTTGTTACTCTGCCTCAACAGTATACTTTTCCTGGCTGCATTTATTTGACAGAATCTTTTAAACCATGCTGATACCTTTTTTTAAAATTATTTTTAAGGTACAAGGCAGTTCGTTTGTAACAGGAAGTGATGTGAATGTGAATGAGGTCATAACAGCAGTAACAAAGATCATTGTTGACCACAGTGAACTAGGGCTGCAAAGTATTAGTGCATGGATGCTAGGACACTTACATTTATCAGCATGTGCTGTGGCAGAAAATAGGTCCAATGGTAAGCAAAGCATTTTGTTTTGCTATGTCTTCAGTGATCTACCTACATCTTTAAGTGACTAAAATTTCAAAAAGATTAGACAAATAATATTTTTACAAGTCCAGAATGTTAAAGCAAACTATCATTTCTCTTTCTCTGAAGTTATTGTTTTATGAGAGGAAAGTAAAAGCTTTATTGTAATAACCAGCAACTTGTGTTGAAAATAGAAGAAAGAAAAAAAAACAGGTAATATTTTTGTATGAATATGCTGAATGATATAAAAACAGTCAACAGTACAATTGATTGAAAAGCACACCTATAGTATACATTGTTCTAAGATTGTCAAATGTTCAAAACATCAGACCCCTAAGTTACAACACCTAGAGCTGCTTGCCATTTATTTCTTCTATCACACTGAAAAAAATCTCTGCATGTTAAGTTCTCATTTGCAGCTAAATTGACTTGAACACGGTCATACCTGACTTAGTCTAAATCCTTTATTCACAAACTGATGTGATAAGAACACTATACACCAATCTACTATACTCCTTAAAAATTTGAATTAAACAAATTATGAAAACCTGTTATTACCTATACTGTTCAGTGTGGTATTGAAGATTCAATTCCTTACAGATTGTAGATCTGCATTTTTTTTTTAGTTTTATCTATAATTTTAAAAAAGTATACTTTGGATGTACTCTTCAACAGTATAAGAAATGAATAAATAACAAAGATACATAAATGTGTGCTTTGTTCTCTTCAAGGTGAAATCAAGTGCCATGAACTTATTAAATTCTTGTTAACTTTGTGTAGATATTTGCTTTGTTATCACTTCTATTCAGTTCCAACAAACTATGGTCACTTGCCTGAATCAAGTATATTGAGAGCTGTTGTTGATTTTCTTTTGGAGGCAGGCAGACTTGGTAAGTTGAAGTTGCACAAGTCTTACTTATATGTACATTAAATGTCTTCAAATATGAATATTGAAAATTTGGGGCTTAAATAAGATACCAATTAATTTTTTTTAAATATATATATAACCTATATCAACTAAATTAATGATGAATTTATTGTGTCAACATTTACAATTTTTTTTTTACAGTTTTTTTTTTTTCAAATCTAGTAAGATATTTCTCTCAGAAGAGACGACTCTGACTTAAAAAACTGCAGCCTTTCAGAAAGTTTGATGAAAAACAAAAGCTAGATAGGCAGGTCTAAAACATCTGAGTGCTGAAAATTGGTGTTTTGAAATACAAGATCAAAATACAGTGCAAATCATCTTGCGATTAGAACAACAAAAAGAAGGTTAAAGAAAAAGACAGGACAGAAAACAGCAGGAAGAAGAATATTGAACAGAATAAGGTCTTTACAGCGGTACAAAACAAGATAGCTTAGAGCTTGTTCATTGACGATTATGCTGTACAAAGGTTGAAATAATAAGAAGTCACTAACTGCACCATACATAAACAACAAGTTTTTGAAATTCATAATTATTATTACTAGCTAGAGTGAAGGAAGTTTATAAAACAAGCTGCTTTACATATTTTAGGTTCAGGCAGATGAATTGACCAAAATCTTCATTGGGCTCTGGAAACAGCTAGAAAGTAGCCAATAACTAACCAATTATTGCACAAGTTAAATGTATTGGACTATCTCATCACAGTTGAATGTCATAACACATTCTTCATACTACATCCCACTAACTTGTCAAAATTGAGAGGATGAACACAGAAAAATCATTTCATGAAAAGAGATGCATTTCCTTAGTATTTACAGATATGTAATATATACTGCCTGTTCAAGTAATTATTACTATTAAGCTGTGCTAACCAATCTTCTAATTTATAAAATCATAATTAGTATATTTTTAGTAAGAATTGTCACACACACACACAAACACTATATTCAATACTGTCCACCATTTTTTTAAAACAGAGAGAAAAAAAGACACATCAGACAGGTTCTATAATATATAATTGATTTGTCATTCTCTACAGGCCCTGAGTCTTTATCTCCTACTTTAGTTGGTGCTGCACTAGAGTCTTTGAAAGTTAAGGCTGTGCTACCGCCTGTGAATTGGGCTGGAATTCTTTCTCCATTTATGAGAGTAAATTATGGTGTGTACATATGCAGTTATATTCTTTTAAAGCTAATATGATTTTTATTTGCACTAGTTAATGCACACTACTTAATAATAAAACCTACCTATAATAGTAGTACTTCAGTAAACATGCACTTATATGCTTAAACTAATTCTACAACATAAATGGAAGGATCCTTAAGGTAACATTACCAAAACTAACTTAACTCTTTTCTTCTTCTACCTTTCGACGCCCTGAGGAGTATAGGTCTTCATCAAACACTTTCAAGCCATTCTGTTTCTTGCCATTCTTTTGAGTTCATTCCATGTCTTCCTCATCATCTTCATCTCTGCTTCCATCTGTCTTCTCCAAGAATATTTTGGTCTTCCTCTTTGTCTTTTTCCTTGGGGATTCCAAAAAAGGGCCTGGTGTATAATACTCTCAGTTGGCTTCCACAGTGTGTGTTCTATCCAGCACCATCTTTTTCACTGTATCTCTTTTTCCACTGGTATTTGACTGGTTCTTTTCCATAATTCTTTGTTAGTGATTTTGTCCTACAATATCCATCCTTTCATTTTGCACAAGAATCCATTAATGAAAGTCTGTATCTTCATGATTGTAAATTTTGTTGTTCTCCATGCTTCACAGCCATATAAAAGGAGTGGCTTAAAATTGAAGTTGAAAATTTTAATTTTTGTATTGAACTTTATTTCTTTGGATTTCCATGTGTTTCCTAGTGCAACAAATTCTCCTCTTGCTTTTGATATCCTTATTTTGACATCATTCTCTGTTCCTCGCTCTTTTAAATCTTTTACTGCAGAATTATTTTGCTAGTTTAGATCTATAAACTACCTAATATCAAAATATTACCATTATCAAATTAAATCTTTTCAATTAAAACTTATCATATTATATGTCTAATTAAAGAGGGAATTTTGCACTATTTTGAGAAAACATTTGTAGGATATGATAATGAACTGAATATTTTTTAAGATAAAAAATGAGTAAAATAAAAATGTTAAAATGAAAATTATCCTCACAGATTCCAATTTTAGATAAAGTTGTATTAAACTGTAGTACAAACATAACCTCAAGTGTGATTTTATTCAAAGTACTTCCATTTATCCATACTCCTTTATGCAGCAGAAATGTGGAGAACGAACCATAAGATAGAATGTCAACTAAGAGGATTTGAAGAATGATGTCTTAAGATTCTAAACATCTAAGGGGATGAAAACATTGTGAATAAAGAAGTCACTAGAAGATCAGGCATTAACAATATTAATCAAGAAGTGAAAAAAAACCTTTGGAAATGGCTAGGCCTCATTCAACAAATGGAACAAACCAGGCATTCGCACCTAGCATTAACATGGACACCACCTGGCAAATGAAGAAGAGGCAGACCATTGGAAACACGGTGATGAACCGTACATGATGAAATGAAAGAGGCTGGCATGTCCTGGCGAGAGTTGTCTATGCTTGCTCGAGACCGGATTGGGTGGAGATCACTTTTGAGTGCCCTATGCTCCTAACAGAATTCAGAGGATTAAAAATAAAACTTCCATTTTATATTTTAAGCAGTGGAGGATTAATTTAAAACATTTTAAAATATGAAATATTTTTAAAATTCTCATTCATTTTGAGCATCAAACGTAAGACATCTGTGAAGTTACATGTAAAAAAATACCTGAAATTTAAGAAGGGAAATCACTTTAAAATATTTTGAAGGTTTTGTAAATATTATATATTGTAAAAAAAATTATTTTAGTTATTCAACATTGATATGCACTTTTGTTCTTGAAATTTTGAATAATCACAACTTTGATCCAATTATGAGTCAGTTACGCAAAATTGCATGTGTAAAGAGAATTATATTTTTATTCAAATATGTGTACATTTATGTTTCCATGTATGTAGTATGTCCATTGACATTGATGGATGCTGCTCAGTTATCATCTCTTTTAGAATGGATCCAGAGAATCTTGATAAGATGAATATGAGCCCTGAAGTTTCTGCTGCAGTGAGAACATGGATGTGATGATCATTGACCTCTCTAGAAACAATAATAATGTACTAGAGTTTGATTTGTTGAATGATTACATCTGCATGGTGATATTCATTCATTCCTTCTTTTTTCATAACTTGCAGAACCCTCAGCATTCTTGTTCTAGGTTGAGTTATTAACAGCATTTCTTACATTGGAATTGATATAACAGTGTATTAGTCTTGTCTTTTTTGTTTGCCATTTCTTCTGTTCCTCTCTCTCATATATATATATATATATATATATGTATATATATATATATATATATATATATATATATATATATATATATATATATATATATATGGCGAGGGACCCCTGTGCACACGGCTACCAGGGAAAAACAGATTAACACGCAAAATTCAGTTTCTAGTCTCTAGGGACTTCATCAGAGGTAAAAAGCTGGCGAATGCAAAAAAAAAAATATATATATATATTCATGGTGTGTTTTTTGTCAACCAGACTATGTTTTTGGCTAGTGCCATCATTCTTCCCCAGAACAATTCTGAATACAATTACTGTTGGGTAACATAGTAGCCTTAATTGAGTTTCAACTTAATCTTTCAACCACTTTCTCTCTTTCTCTCTCTCTTTCTCTCACTCTCTCCCCCTCACTCACACACACAAACATGCTAAAGAGCATATGGAGATATCTTTAACATTAAACAATGTAAGTTTGGAAGACACTTACTCAAAAATTGACAAAGACTTATAAAAAGATTCATAATTGAAATGTTAAACGATATTCATTTTGTTATCAGCAATCCAGAACTCTAAGCATATCATAATTGTGATGCATAATACAAATTATAATGTTGATATTTGGTTTATTTATTAAAATAACTTAAATATGTAATAAAGGTAGGTGATTTAGTCTTTTTTTATTATCATTAATTAATATCTTATCTGTTCTCTCAAAAGGAGAACAAGTGAAAGCTCTAAGTCTACAGATTGGTGCGTTGCAGATGGCATCATCACCTAGTGCTGCCATGTTTGTGTCATCATGGCTGACTCCTCCACTTTTTACATCTTTGCAGGTAGTATTCAAGATTTCCAGAATAAAAAAAACTTATTTGCTAAAATATATTTTTTTTTTACACCCAACCCCATATTTAAAAAAAACAGCCATTTATCCTAATGTTAATATTATGTCAATACAGCTCATAAGGGAATGGATACCTGCCTCACTGAGTTGAGGAAAATAAGATTGAGAAGAGCACTGGCACCCTTACCTTCAAATTCTGTTGTCTAGTACAGTAATGACATTTTAAAATTCCACTCCTCTATGGCATGACATATATCACAGGATATTACTTTATGTGTATTTTGTATAAACAGATGATTAGATAAATTAATTAAATCAATTGTCCATTAGGATAAATATATTTCAACCTTTTTTTGTCCACATTGGTATGCAGTTGATGGCGGCTTTCTCTATTCTTAGAAAGAAACCCAGACAAGTTTACTCCAGTGTATGCCACTGATCATCAAGACTACCACTCCATCCGTGTTGAAGTTGTACTTGGAGCGGAGCTGCTTACCAGCCTTCACTAAAGAGAAAGATAATTCTGCTCAGTTGTCCTTTCTACAAGGCCTCCATGATGCCTTGGCTTTGGATGACCCACCAGCAACAGTTACTCAGCTATTGTATGAGATGACAGGCCAGCTATATCAAGTGTTGCCTGATGATTGCAATGTGAGGATCAAAATATTGATGCATTTGTTAATTTAGATTAATCAACCATATTATACGCAAGATGAATCTACAGTACTACACTTTATAACATTGTTCATATAGAGTTTGTCTTATTTTGACAGATGTAATTATTTTAAAGTTATTCAAAACTAAAATTCACCAACACAATTTGTTTTTAATTAAAAAGTCAAAAGCATCCAAAACTTGAATTAATATCTTCATTCATGAGTGATGCTGGACTTGAATATTACCTTTAGTCACTAGAGTCTCTGGACTTGATACAGTCCTCAATCACAAATGGCCCTGAACTTGATAAGACCTTCAATAGCAAGTGTATTTTTGTGTGATATAGACAAAGTATATGAAAATTACCAAATAGCATGCCTTAAATAGTATTTCATCTTTGGAAAATTTTACCAAAGTTGATTCAAAAATGTATTTATACATATTTTGTTTGAATTCTCTTCATTGTGACATTGTTTTACTTTTAATAACAACACAGGGCTATATATATATAGTGATGCTATACTTTAAAATTGCTTCTGCTTCACATTTTGCATTTTTAACTTGCTTTTTCATAAAAAAATAGTGATAAACCTCAGGCACAAATAATATATAATAGTAGCATTAGTATTGTTCTAAAAACACAACTATCCCCAAGTTCCAATTAAAAAAAAAAAACAACAAACCACTAGATTCAGACTTCTACAGGCTTCAAGCAACACAGTATTGTAAATGCCAACCAAGAGTCTTCAGACTTTATGAACATATCCTTCAAAGATGTACATTTTCCAGAGAGCCAAGAACAGAAATGTAACCCCATTAAAAAAATGGAACAGACAAACTGTGGAGCCCTAATGAAGACCTCCAGCTTTCTGGAGGCAACCATCCTTTGTTTGATACACTGTGACTGAACATAGAAAATAGACCACAAGAAAAAACTATTTGCTAATTCAAAAATAACAGATGCTTGCTTCAATGAACAAACATTTTTTCTTTCCATGCTTACCTTGAAGGTCATTAGAATCACATGAGAAAAATTTACTGAAAAAAAGATTTTTTCCTCCTCATGTGGTCAGAATGTCTATATTTAGAAAATGATGTGTATAATAAACTATGCTTATAAAGATTTGTCATAACAAATACTGCACACAGATTGCAGCTCTACAAGCTATGGCTGAGTGTTTTGCACAAGTTCCTGATGACATTCTGGATTCTATCATAGTAGCTGATTTTGCTGATGCTACAACACAAGCGAAAGGGTCATTTGTGCGCTGCCATCTTGTGGCCACTGGGAGGCAACCTCTGTCATTGCTTAACTACATGATTGATGCTTCTTTCAACACAAACTATTGGTACTATATTGTTTTCATTTATTTAATATTGTAATTCAATTATGTGAAAATACACAATTATCTTACACTTATTTAAAGCTGCTATTAGTTGTAAAGGTAAAGGTAAAGTACAAGACTTGAATCAGCATCTTAGCATGCGAGTTTTCACCCATATGTGCTCGGCCACCTATCCAGAAGTGTTCAGAGATTTCTGGATAGTGTCGCTTCAAGCATTGAAACTCACGATGCGAGGCGACATTCCTCACCTTCCCAGAGTAATACCTTGGCATCTGCTGTCAGTTGTGTAAAATACAAGGCATGACAAAAATTCCTATATATATATATATACAGGGTGTTTCTAAAGTCGCAGTGCAGTGAATTTCTACTCTCGGAAGAAAAACGTCACCAGAAATGCGGTTAACTAATGCGTCACACAAATTGTAAAATAAATGGTATTATTCAAATATACTTGACTGCTATCGGCGAGCTTATAATGGGTAATGTTGGTATTAACACAATAAAGTTGTGCCTAAAGCATATGTTGAAAATGTCCACCACGGGCCTCAAGACATGTCGTGATTCGTCTTTCCATATTTGCGAAAATCTTCAAAATAATGTCTGGTGATATTTGTTTAATCTTGTCTACTATTTCAGTCTTTAGGTCATTAATTGTCTGCGGATTATTTTCATAAACTTTCCCCTTCAATGCTCCCCACAGATAATAATCTGGGGGTGTTAGATCTGGTGAACGAGCAGGCCAGATTCCACGTGAAATAATGCGATTTGCAAATATGCTTTCTAAATAATTGAGTGTTGTTGTGGTTGTGTGTGCTGTTGCCCCATCCTGCTGAAACCAGGATTCCATAATTTCCCGTTCTGTAAGGTGTGTTATGAACGGTTCCAGAATTAAAGTACGGTAACGTTCTGCATTTATTGTTTCATTAAAAAATATAGGTCCTATTATCCGCATACGACTTATAGCGCACCACACTCCGACTTTTTGATCGTAAAGCGGCACTTGATGAAATTCATGGGGGTTTTCACTGCTCCACAGCCGATTGTTCTGACTGTTCACATAACCGGATAAATGAAACCAGGCCTCACCAGTGAAAAAAGTGACGTCAAAGATGGCAGCGCCATGTTCATAAATAAAATTCTGAAACCACATGCAGTAGTTTAAACGGGATTCATAATCTCTTTCTTGGAGTTGAGACACTTCAGTTAATTTGTATGGACGATAGTGTAGTTCACTTCTTAAAACCTTGTGAACAGAACTCTTAGATATTTGCACCTGTTGAGACAAGTGGTTTAAAGATGCATTTGGACTCATTGTAATTCTGTCTTGGAGTTCCATAATTTGGTCTTGTGAAATTGAAGGTCTTCCAGATCGGTGGGTGTTTCTTTAATGACTGTGCATTATTTGAAAATCTAGTTGTTCCAATTTATTTATGTAAATCACGCATCATGTACTGCTGTAGCTTGTTCCTTTTTCGGTAAAGTTAAACATATAACATCACTATTCACAAAAGGTATTCGAAATATCCACCACGTTTTAGTTGGCAAATGTTGATACGTTTTTTCATATTATCAAAAACCTTACGCAGTATGGGCTGTGTAACATTATTAATGTTGTTGGCGATTGAAACCTGCAGCTCATCGAGTGTGTGGGGATTGTTTTCGTACACTTTTCCTTTCAGTTCACCCCAGAGATAGTAGTCCATGGGAGTAAGATCAGGAGACCGTGCAGGCCAAATTCCGCGAGAGATTATACGATTAGCAAAAATGTCATATAAAAATTCCAGTGATTTTACAGCAGTGTGAGCAGTTGCGCCATCTTGTTGAAACCAAGCTTTTTCAATTTCTGACTCAGAAAGTTGGGTTATGAATCGCTCCAGTATGTTAATCCTGTATCTTTCTGAATTTATTGTGTCATAGAAGAAAATTGGGCCGATTATCCGCTGACGACTCATTGCACACCACACTCCTACTTTCTGATCGTGGAGAGGCACTGGGTGCAATGCATGTGGATTTTCATCACTCCAAAGACGATCATTCTGCCTATTCACGTACCCAGACAAATGGAACCATGCTTCATCTGTGAAGAAAGTGAAATCAAGGATTTCCTCACCTTCTTGGGCTAGAAAATTCTCAAACCACATACAATAATTAATTCTGGATTGGTGATCTAATTCTTTTAATTGAGGAACGACGGAAAATTTGTACGGATGTAACTTTAATTTTTTTTTCACAACTCTATGAACAGTACTGCTTGATTTGTGTACTTGTTGAGTCAGCTTTCTTATTGATTTGCCAGGACTCATTAGAATGCTGTCCTGGATGTTGAGAGATGTTACTTCAAGAACAGATGGTCTACCAGGACGGCTAACATCATGTACACTACCGGTGTTTTGAAATTTGATTATTAAATTACTCACAGTATTTCGATGAGGCACTGGTGTATCAGGAAATCTATTCACAAATTGTTCAACAACCCCATTCGAATACTTGCCGCCGTTACGGAACACATGCTCCACTATAAATGCTCTTTCTTCAATCGTTAACACCATTGTAAGCCAGATCTATCATGTAGCAGTGATGTTTAAATGAACACGTAAATGGTGCTTGAACTATTACGTCATACATAGATAAAATTTAGGTGCGTAATTATTTCAACAACAAAAAATGCGCAGTCATTAAAGAGACACCCTATATATATGTGTGTATACATATATATATATATATTACTTAAGACCACATCCCAGATATAAAAATGGCTGGAATGCAGAGATTTTTTTCAGCTACTAAGGGTGTGATAAAAAAAAAATCTTAAAAATGCAGAGATACTGTATTACTTGCTATATTAAATGTATTGCGTGTTTACAAAACAAAGGAAGTAACTTTATTAGTAAGTGAAAGTTTATTATCTACACTAAAACATTTGCTAAAAATTTAGGCAAAGAATTTTCAGAAGTTGCCTCAAAGGCTCACATTAAGATTTGACTGTGTTGGATGAAATTTACAATTGTGATCATTAAAAATTATAAATATGTTTCATAAAGAAGAAAAACCTAATAAAATAATATACTTCTATTTAGTACTGGAGTTAATAGCAGAAAAGCTTAAGTAATTTTAGAGTTCTTCCCTGATGTATTTATAATGTTTTTTTCTAGAACTACATGTGACTTACATTATTTGTTTTTCTTTTTATTTTTGACATTTGTTATCTTTTTACTTTAAAGAGAAAACTTGCAGCCTCGTGCCCCTATTTTGGGTGAGCCTCTCAGCCTCAGCAAGGGAGTTGACCATTGTTGTTGCTGCTTGTCTTAGTATTTCTTTTAGTGTTTCTCTAGACTACCCTATTTTTCTTTTGCCTGCCATTTCCCATTTGAGGGATTGCTTTTCAATTCTTTTGTTATCTCTTTTCATTACATGGCTCCTCCTCCTTTTCTTGCATTATACATTATTATTTGGTGTATGCATGGCTATTTCTCTTGCATCAGCCATGGTATACAAAATATTTTTTAAGGCATTTGTTGTCCTCCACCTAAGACTGGAACTAGAAACTATATATCCTAAATAGAACTGTGTACAGGTTAATTTATTTTTGTTATAAAATTTATAAGTTTTCTTCTATGTAAATGTAATTTCACTCTCACACAGGGAACATGGAAATGGAATGTTCTTGTTGGCCCACTGTTTAACTACCTACTCAAAGACTAAAAAAGATTCATCAGAAATTCAGCAAAGTCAGCAATGGCTACTAGAATTACTAGGTCATACATGCAGTCTTGTAACTGGTGCAATGCCATTGGCTGATACAGCTCCAGCCATGGACAAGGTAGGTGTATATTTTTTATGTTTCAGTATTGTAAAACACAGCTTTTATTTGTGAAAAATTTGTAAAGTTATTGGGCATTAACTAAAAAAAATTGTATAAGTGAAAATTATCAGCCACATTTACAATTATTGTTTAATGTCAGTTTGGGCATTATTATTGCACAAATGTCTATCAACATTTTGTAATGCCAACAGTGCTTCAACTTCAATTACTGACAACATAATTTACTCTGTCAGAGTAAAAGGACGATGGTAAAGAAAACAGATATGAACTACACAATGATATTCTCAGGAGGTGACATCACAGAAAGAGCAAAACACAGAGTGGGATTTATCATAGACCTAAAGACTTTAAAAAAATGACTTAAAAATTTTACAACAAAAAGTATCTAAAAACCTTAATGAAGATTATAACATTTTCTTCTTTTTTTTTTTAAACTTAAATTTAATAAAGACGGTTTAATTCGTGCAGAAATAATTATAATGGTACTTAACAATATAGAACAATAGAAACCACCTTAAAGCTAATGACCAATAACAAGGCTGCTGGAGAGGATAAGTTAACAGCTGAGATCCTCAAGGCAATTGATAGCCATAATTTAATACATCTCCAAAAAATGTTCAACACCATTTGGAAAACAGAGAAGACGCCTCATAAATGGAAAAAAGGAATCATTGTTAAGATCCCAAAAAAGGGCAATCTTAGAGATTGTAACAACTGGAGAGGCGTGACACTTTTGTCAGTTGCCTCAAAGTTATTCTGTAAAATCATCCTAAATAGAATAAAGGATTCAATAGATACAGTAATGCGTGAAGAACAGGCTGGGTTTAGAAAAGGGAGAAGCTGTCTTGACCACATTTTCACTCTACGACTTATATTGGAGGAACACATTGAAAAGCAAAAACCTTTTGTACTTAACTTCATCGACTTCAAAAAAGCATTTGATAGTATTCATAGAGATTCTTTGTGGAAAATTCTGAAGCAATATGGTTTACCATCAAAAATCATAAATATTATCAAAGACATGTATGATGGTTACACATGTGCAGTTCGAACAGAGGAAGGACTGAGCGAATGTTTCCCAATAGAAACTGGGGTTAAACAAGGATGTATTTTATCGCCCTTGTTATTTGGAATTGTTATGGACTTCATAATGAAGAAATGCTGCACTGGTAATAAAGGCATCGAATGGATACAAGGAGACCATTTGGAGGACCTCGACTTTGCTGATGACATAGTTCTCATCAGCAGTCAGATAAAAACGATGCAGGAAAACACAAATGAACTATCATCAATAGCCAGCAAAATTGGGCTTGAGGTCAATCATGAAAAGACTAAAGTCATGAAAAGTTTAATTCCAACAAGTGACAAAATATACATGGAAAACAAACCAGTAGAAGAGATCGATCACTTTATCTATCTTGGAAGTCACATTGATCGAGAAGGGGATACGAGCAAAGAAATTAGAATCAGACTGGCTAAAGCAGCAATGTCTTTCAGAAGCCTTGAAAAGTTGTGGAAATCAAAACTCATTAGCACAAACACAAAACTTAGGCTATTCAAATCAAATGTACTATCAACCCTTACGTATGCGTGTGAAAGCTGGAAAACAACAAGAGATATAGAAACAAAGTTGAACGCATTCGAAAATAAATGTCTAAGGAAAATACTTGGTATAGAATGGAACGAATTCAAAACAAACGAGGAAATTAGAGAAATCGCCAATCAACCACTAATATCTTCAGTAATAAAGAAAAGACGATGGTCATACGTTGGACATGTGATGAGAAGAGATAATAATCGAATAGCAAAGCAAGCCCTCATATGGGAAACAACAGGTAAAAGAAAAAGAGGAAGACCCAGGGAGACACTGAGAAGAACATTGATGAGAGAGGCAAGAGCAGCAGGAATCGGCTCCCTCAATGAGATAGAACTGCTTGCACAGAACAGAGACAGATGGCGAGATTTGATAAAATATCTTTAAAAGAAAACTGCTAGAACAAAAATTCATATAGGAGAAGGTGTATCTTGGTCTACGCCCTATGGGCCGGTTACTGCTCGAAAGGTCAATAGATAGATAGACTTAACAATATTCAGGAGGAAATGAAAAAATGTATCATAATTCCAGTACCTTGGTTGAATAGGACCTGAATGGTGGTCAAAAGTTCAACTAAATAGATAATGAGTGAACCTGGGTCAGACCCACTGGTTGAGCAGCATAAAGAGTGGTTGTGAATTTGAAAAGGGACAGTGGTATAGAAATAAAGCAATTTCAAGGCAAATCAATATAGATGAAAGTGAGAGAAGGAAAGAATGGGAGTTAGCGAGAAGAATGAAGTTACTTTTGCTAACAGACTCAACTCTACTCTAGCCTGGCTTATTTGTATGATTAAACATTATATTGCATATTCATGCTTATTACTATAAAAACAAATCTTACAAATTAAAGCCAAACCCTAACAGATCATCAGGTATGACATGCTCCAGTATGTTTATCAGTTCCTGTGGCTACATGTCTGAGAGTAAATGTGTGTAGTTTTCCTGTTTTAAGTGATCCACTTACCTTGCATTGTGTTCACTACAGAGTAACATGTTTTCAATTGATCAAACTGTTAGATTACACCTCTTCTGCACCAATCCATAATGATAAAGTGTCAATATTAAGATGTAATAGAATTTGTATATATGTAAGGACTATAATATTGAATATCATCATCAAGTACCGGACCTGGTGGCGTAGGTGATCATGTCTCTCCACAACTTTCGATCTCAACAGTTATTTATCATTTCTGTTGTTGATCTTCTGCCAAGCCATTCTCTTAAGCTGTCTGGTATGTTTTCTCTTTGCTTCCCTCTATCTCTTCGTCCCTCAATTTTTCCAGTTGTTACAATATATTTCAGTTGTTCTCTTCTCATTACCTGGCCAAAAAATGATGATTGTTTCTTCCTGATATTGGAAATTTGCTCTCTTTTTGCTTTGACATCTTTCAGAATTTTTTCATTACTCTTCTTAGCTGTCCATGGTATTCTAAACATTCTTCTGTAAAACTACATTTCTACAGACTCCAGTGACTTTCTTGTCTGTTGTCCTATTATCCATGATTCACATCCATATGTTAACACTGGCTCTACATAACATTTAAGAACTCTTTTTCTTGTTTCTATTGTCAAAAATGGATTGCATAGTATCTTCTTCATTTTTTTGGAAAGCTGCTTTTGCCTGAGCCATTCTGCATCTCACCTCTTGTGTACATCTTCCGTCTGAGGTTAACAAAGTTCCCAAATATTTAAATATACACATATATGATCACATCATAATAAAGAAGGATGTTATTTTGTTTATATTGCTGATAACTGGTGCAAATCTCTGAATGACTTCTCTATCTGTTAGAATGACTGGGAACTTCTGGCAAGAGATCGCACATCCTGGAGAGCCTGTATTTAAAAAATGGCATAGCATCATTTGAGGCTGTACTATAGCAAAACATGAAAGAGAAAAGACTCATGAAAAAAGATGGAAAACCCTGTGGATCAGTGAGCCTGACTTGTTCATTCTGTTGCCAAATGTTTTTGTCAAACATTGGTAGAATCAGCGATGAGAGAAGCTATTTAACAAGAACAAAACTTCCTAAAAAAAATACACAATAGCTTTCACTAAACTGTCTGTCAAGATGAAAAGGGTATATGTGCAAATGTTGAGAATACCATGAACAGCTTAAATGAGTACTAAAGGTGTTCTACAAAAAGACTAGGTAAAAAAGGCATATTTTTAGTAGGAATAAATTATCATATTTTTTTATGATAAAATGATAAGGGAACAACTTGAAAATACTGTTGTAAAGGGAAGAAGAGAGAGGAATAGAAATACAGAGAAAAGACACATCTAAAGAGAATGAAATGGTAGGAAGTCAGTAGCAGAAATGATAAAACAACTATAGTGATTGAAAGCTGTGGAGAGACATTATCACTTACACTAGCAGACATGGTATTTGTACAATATAAAATAGACTAGTGTATATTTTAATAATTTGTCTTGTTCTGAGTTCATTAGTAAAACTTTAGTCTTTAGTCAAACTGGCATCACCACAGTTGGGGCATTATTATAGTTGTTCTGCCATCAGTTCCAGCAGCAATCGAAGTGTTTTTCTGCATTGATTAACCATGTTTTCACTGAGGATACTTTTCCTGCTGTGGCCCTTTTTTTTCTTTACCATATTCCACCATTCCTTTGATGTGTAGATTATCCTCAACTTCCTAGTAGCCATCCTGTGTGAGGTGTTCTTTTAAAGCCCTTGTAAAGTCATACATGTCCATTTTTAAGGTTTCATGCATGTACTTGTGTTGTGTTTTGAAGCTTGGAACTTCCAAAAGAAATCGCAGAGTGGATCGGTGTATTCTTGATGCATCCCATCACAGTTCACATAGCCTCATTCTGTACCCTTTCCAACTTAGCTAACTGAGTGCAAGATAGATTAAGAAGTAAAAAAAAAAGAAAAGTAAAGTGCCCCCCGTCATGTCAAGTGGCGTATAGGGAATATGATGTTAGTGACCATAAATTTTACAGACCTTTGGCATGATTTTTGGGTTAATGTGGTCGGTATTATGCCCGTGCCGCTTTCCCAGAAAAAAACTCTGGTACTCATTTAAGGCTGGGTGAACCTGGAGGCCGTCATTTGGGATCAAACCCTACCCCTTGTCCTTTGTAGTCCAGTTCACTAACCACTGAGCTATCACGGCTCCCAGATTAGGAAGGCCCAACCATTAATCTATGACTACAAAACCAGTGACTTCATTATAAACACAATTACAATTAATAGGTTTAGCGTTTATTGATGGAAGCTAGATCTCGGCATTACCTTTACTGCATCACTCCTTTCCTGGTGTTTTGGACCACACAGTTTATATGAAGGACAATGATCTGTCAAAACAGATGTCAAGGTATCTCAAGCCATGCACTCTTTCAATGTACATACCATTGTACTTCAGAGTGGGCAGCGCCACTTGCACAATGTGAGTGTTCAGTGAGCAACAGAGCAATTTGACCTTGCCAGGATTGATCACAGCCCCATTACTGCCATGCCAGTTAATGATTTGATCAACTGTGGTTTCCAGTTTCTGCATGATGTTATTACAGTTCCTGCCCTGGGTGTAAACCAGAATGTCATCCGCATATGTTAGGGATGCAACTTCATTGACCCAACTGTGTCTGTTTGAGGCTAGGAGTATAGATGTTAAGCAACACTGAAAATGATGTACATGATATTAAAATTGTTATATTGAATAAGTCACAAGCTGATATAGAATAGAGAGCATAATCTATAGATTGTGTGACAACAGGTTAATGTACTAATTTATTATCACATCAAATCCTAGGTCATCAGATTTGTAATAAATGTGGTCACATGTGCCATCATGACATTGACCTATCCTATCAACACTGATCTTGACCTGTGGGGGTTCAGCTCTCATTTATTTGTGAGTGAGTTCCAAAGGTCTACTGATACAGATGCTCATTTGGCTGGGCTGGAGATGGACAAAACCAAGATTGTTCTGGTGCCAAGTCTGAAAGTACTGTATTCAGATATTGCTGAGTACCTCCCATTAGCAGTTGGTATTCTATTTAAGAAGCCATGGGATGCTATCTTACCAAAGGTTTGTTCTAACAGTTTGTACAACTTTTATCTGTCATAGACAGCAACCTTGTAACAATTATAAATATTATTAAGATTGCATTTATAGCTTTATATATATATATATATATATATATATATATATATATATATATATATATATATATATATATATATACATATATATAATTTATGTATGTATGTAGAGAGAGAGAGAGAGAGAAGCTTTTTTTTCCTCAGTTAAAGTTTACCAGAACTTATATCAACCTACATAACTAGAAGATAAAATCATAGTATATCAAACCTTTAAAACACTGGTATAGCAGTACATTATTGTTATCAATAACCATAACATAAGTATATATGTGTGCTTGTGTGCACTTGGTTGTCATATTTCTAAAGATGGCCTGTATAAATATCCCACATTTTTGTGAACAGTGTGAATCTGTTATACTTTGTAGGCACACGGCAGTTCATGATAAAGAAAGGGCTGACTAGTTCTTACTTATTGTGGACATTAAAAATATATATGGAAGGTATGCTGAAATAAAAAATGTAATGCCTTGAAGAACATGTGACTCAATACCTGCAGGGCAGTAAAATTAAAACTACTGGGGATATGTATCTTCCCATTAACAATATATGATTGTGATTCATGGACAACTTCGCAAACAGGGAGGAAGAAAATTTATTCATTTTAAACAAAATACTAAAAGTAATCTTGGAGGAGAAAATACAGGATAAAGGAGGCAGAGACAGACCAAGATTAACATGGACGAGTATCATCAAAAGATGGACAAATCAGCCTATGACAACCTGCACCATCAAAGCAAAAGACAGAGCAGAATGGCGCTCCATGGTAACCAACCTTCATTGCGGAGATGGCACTCGATGATGATGATGATGATGAAACAAAATACTAATGAAAAATCTTTAAGATACCTTGGATAATGAAAAAGAGCATTGAAGACAAATTAAAAGACTTAATCACTAAAAAGAACTGGCTTATAAACACTACTATAGACAGATTTTTTCAAATAGGCTGTGGTAAAATTTTCAGCAAAGGACATGCAACCTGATGATGATAATACCGAAATAGCTCAAAGTTAACACTATATAGAAGGACAACTGTAGAGGTAAATATGTTCTGATGTGTGAACTGCAGGACCAACAGGCAGAAGCTTTACCATATACTTCAGGAGATTGCTAACGTCTAAATTTTCCAAAATGTAATGACTAATCAATAAATAATTCTTGATTGTACTAAACAACATTTTTCTTTGGGATTTCATAGCGGGCTATTTTGTTTTTATCTGAGTCTTTTTTTTTATTATCACCTTTGGGTTAGGTCATGTTAGATATGTTGTTGATTGCTTATTATGTTTGTTGTAAATTATGTTTCTTTTCATTTTTTAAGATATCTTTATGGCAGCCTTTATCTGGATCTCTAACCTTCCAACGCCACTAGACGTTGCAGACGGCTCATAATGTTTCTTGCCATCCATCTCTATTTTTGGCGAGATATTCAATCTTATCTAATGAGTCTATGCATGCCAACTTTGCTTCTCTTACAAGTGCTTTTTTTTTTTTTTGCTGTGTCTCTTTAGGTCTTCCTCTTTTTCTGTATCCTGATGTTTCCCAGCCTTTATCACATGATCAAAATGCACTGAACCTTGTCTGTGCTATTCAGTATTTTTTTCTTTGCCTCATTTATATATATTTAACTAATATTTCATAGGTAACAGCACTTATTCACCTCAATTTTAGTAGATTCTGTTTTTTGTTTTTCTTTTTGTTGTATTTACTGCAGTGTTTTCTTTACTGACATTCATTTCCACTAATATTGAGATTATGTAGAATGTACTTTTTGTTTTGTTTGATCAGATGTTTGATTGGTTGATGACTCTACTACATTTGAGTGAGACCAGCTCAAGAGATCAACATGTTCTTCTGGGTAAATTATGTATATTATAAATATTTAATGTTTTATTTATATACATAAACTTTGACACATATTTGAAACACACACAAAATGTTTTATTTTGAAAGATTATTAACTCAGCCATTTAATAATGAATAAATCTTTAATATAATTCATGTTTTGGCTCATTATAAAATTGTGTAACCAATAAAACAATCAAACCAGTGTCTTTTTACTCTTTCAACCATCCTCAAAAAATTAGTACTAGACATTTTTTTTTTCTGGGAATATAGGGCAGCGTGGTATGGTTGTGACAGCATCACTCACCTATAAATCTGTTGATAAAACTCTGTGTTCTCTTATGTTAGTAGCATGGTGATTTCACTTTATATTTAGTTTAAATGTATTCAAGATAGGAGGATTATAATTTCATTAATTTTGTGTGTTTTGATTGTTCAGACATCATTGTATTGGAGTACTTAACTTTTGTTGATCTAAAAATATGTTTGTTTCTCTTGTAAATAAAGTGATGTTAGTGCAAAATTTTAATGCCATGAAAAATATACTAACAATAAAACAAATATCAGCAGGGCTGAAATTAAGAATGGCAAAATGCTACATCTTCTCAGTATTCCTGTATGGTGCAGAAACATGGACATTAGACAAGAAAACAGAACAGAAAATTGAAGCCTGTGAAATGTGAATTTATAGAAGAATAGGCAGAATTGGATGGAAAGAAAAGAAAACAAACGATGAAGTTTTAAAACAACTGAAAATAAAAAGAGAACTACTAAATACAATTAAGACAAGACAAATGAAATTTTTAGGGCATGTTAAAAGACACAACAGCCTACTAAAAGTAATATTGGAAGGGAAAATACAAGGTAAAAGAGGCAGACCAAGACTAACATGGATAAGTAACATCAAAAGATGGACAAGTCAATCTGTGACAGCCTGCACCATCAAAGCAAGAAACAGAGTAGAATGGCGATCCATGGTAGCCAACCTTCGTTGTGGAGAAGGCACCATGATGATGAGTGCAAGATATTTCATATAATGTGAATTAACCTTTTATTGACTTTATTGACATGTTCGCTACTCAGAAGTTTAACACCCTGTGTAGCCAGGCTGTTTTTCTAATTTTTTCTAAAATTTGAAATAACAGCAAGAAGATTAATGAAAATTTATCTGAAACACATGGTTTGCTCTGACAATTTGCTTAGAAAGTCTGAAAAAGGTTAAATAAGAGAATTATAAGATTTTGACAGAAATAATTGTGAAAACATTAATAAATTAAAAGCCACAAAATACAGCTTTTGGGGTTCTTATGCTGGTTACAAAATGTGTTAAAAATATAAAAGTACTAGTGAATATAATGTCAGTTGATGGCTGAGCAAATTAATAATTAAAACTACAAATATATTTTAGAAATATTTGTGAGATTATTGCTGTGTACAATTCTCTGATTTCCTGATTATGCCAGTAGAATAATTATTGCTGCCAGACATAATAATTATAACTGAGGTCATTGCCATTACATAGATTATTTGTTATCTGTACAGTTATAGTGATTTAACAACTTTTCTTCTTATATTTTTTTCAGCTTCCTTAATGGTCCTGAGACATGGTCAAGAGATGAAACAGGCATCAGTGTGGACAAAGGCTGTTATGATCTTTGATGAATAAAACAAGTGTTCATTGTTGATGTCCTTCTTTAAAACTGTCATTTATTTATTTATTTTTTTCTTATAAACTATTAGAACAGTTAACTTTTGCTTATTATAAATCAAGTGTAGGCAACCAAATGCTCACTTGTCCACCAAACAGTTTTGATAAGTCACAAAATTGATTAAAATTTACTATATACTTATTCTTTGCACTGAAGTAATTTTAATTAAAGGGTAACACATATTTGCACAATTATTTTTTAAAATTAGTATTAAAACAATTATTATTTACTTTATACTGTTACCAAAAGGAAAATTATTTTATCAAATCTTATTTTCTAAGATTGTGAAAATCAGTGTTCTTAATAATGAGATACTTACAGCATTTTAAAAAAATACTTTTGATGCAAGAAGAAATGTGTGATATAGCTTTATTTTTAGTGCCAGAATGGGTAAGGGATGGTATAGTGGGAGTAGATTGTTATGTGCATTTTAATAAAGAAGGCATTGAAAGTAGTAACCAATTGTCATGAATTAGGAAATGACACTATCAAACAAAGAAAAGTGGATAAAGTTTGTACTCTTCAGAAAAATTGGACTTTGTATACTTTCTTTATTATGTATTACAACATGCATTTAATGTTTTTTTAGTGAAAGCTCAATATCTTCATTAAACCAGTAAGTTCTCCATTTAATATTTATAATTTGTTGTTTCATTTTCATTTTTCCTTCCTCCCACCCCTTTACATCTCTCTTTGTCTCATTTCACTTCCTCCTGTCTTCCATTTTCCTTCGGTTTCTACAATACAATAACTTGTGCATGTAAATTAAGTCATTAGCTTTTAGTTAGTTTGTTCCTCCTGGGCGAACATGGCACATAGGACAGAAATCTGAACTCTCCATGATTGGCTATTCAATGCTAGGTCTTGTAGGTCTTGTTTTCTTCTTACGCCCATAGTTGAGCACTCCCAAATAATTTTTCTTCTTATTTTCTTTTGGTCTTCCTTGTTTTCTTTTGCCACCTGGTGTTCTCATAGGAGCCTGGCAAGGGGCTTTTGTTCATTCTGAGTACATGACCAATGTACTTCCAGCATCTCCGTATGTAGCTTGATACATATTCTTGTTTGGTTTCTTCTATTATAGTTTCAATTAATGTAAAACCTCTCCAGTTTATCCTTAAGTCTTCAGAGGCATTTATTCTCAAAGGCAATTAATTTATATATATATATATAAAAGTAAAGTAAAGAGCCCCCTTCACGCCATGTGGCTAAAAGGGAATATGGTGTTAGTGACCATAAATGTTACAGACCTTCAGCACATGATTTTTGGGGTAATGTAGTCGGTATTACGCCCTTGCCGCTTAACTTTAGGCTGGGTGAACCGGAAGCCGTTGGTTGGGATCGAACCCTACCTCTTGTTCTTTGTAGTACAGTTCACTAACCACTGAGCTGTCGCAGCTCCCGAAGTATTTTGATGTTGTAAACAAATTGTAGACATTCTTAAACAATCTACCATAACTTTTCTTAGTGAATACTTTTGGTAGTTTGTAAAACTATTATTTTTTTTTTACATTTTAAGCAATGTTAGAGTGAGTATTATGTGTATTAGCTTTACTTATAGACAAGAAAAATGCCAATTCTAGAAATGCACAAAGGAGGAAAAAGCAACCTATGACTAGATACACTGATACTAAATCCACTGTCTCTTGAAATTGATTAGAGGTTATACCACTATGAGTTTTATTGTCAAAATGGCAAATAAAGTTATATAACACAAGTTTATTGATATTTACAAACTTGGCAAGAAAAGAAACATTATGTAAGTTTTAACAGAAAAATCTCTGTACAAAGAAATAAAGAGCTATGAGTTGGAAAATAAAATATTTGTACTGAATCAGTACATGTTTAAATAGATTATCAATTTACTTCCCTTAGGAAGTGGAGTTAGTGTCATTATGGCCAATAAATACAAACAGGATACTACACTTGATAGTAATTGAGTTATGATATATCAATAACACTATTCATAAAAGGCACTTACACCCATGCTAGTAAAGATCACTTATCAGCACTGAACACTAGCAATACCTAATATTTACATCTGTATCGTTCATTTTAATACACATTGCACATGCCATTCATCACAGAACATTTACACATAAATAATAAATAATATAAATTTTCTACAGTTCAAACAATAAGCATCTGCTGCTTTGTGGGAAGGCCAAGGAAGCAATCTCAAGCAGATATATGTTAAAGATAGATGCACCAGAATGCAAAGTGCAAAACACAATGCAGCACAGTCTTCAAATAAAAAAAATGAAAATGTTCTGATTCATCCTATTACTAATTCCTATAGTTTTGTCATCTTATTAATTTTAATACCAATTAATGTATCAAAACTCAAGAAGAAATATCATCCTGTTTTACAAAAGGTCATATAGAAGAACCATTTATTTCATATTTTCCTGCTTCAATGCTGCAAACTTCAAGCAACCCTATCACTCTAAACTTTCAAGGATATTCTGTTTCACTCTATCTCTTCTTCCTATCACTCCATATTTCACCTTCTTCATTGTTTCCTCTATAAATAATTGTTCTGAAAATTGTATTGCATCATCCAGCAAGGACTGTGATATCCAGTCCAGCATATCTCATTTAGGTAGACAATTTGACCTGATAGAAATCCACTTGACATTCTTGCTGGAGAATAGTCAATTCTTATTAGGGTTGGAGATAAGCACAGATATAACAAATATTAAATACTATGTGAGGCCACATGTATAGCTTCAGAAAACAAAGAAAATAAACATAAAATGGTATTGAGCAGCTAAACTAACAGAAAGACAAGACAAACTAAAACTAAAAGCCTCTTTTGCAGAAACATTTTAGTTTGTCTTGTCTTTCTGTTAGTATAGCTACTCAGTACCATTTTATGTTTATTTTATTTTTTCGTATTAGGGTTGCCAGGTCTTCTGTTTTTCCCTAAGATTTACATTTTAAAAATTACATTTTACGGCTTGTTTTTCATTTTCTTAATAGCAGAGACAGAGAATGAACTACAAGAAATGATAAACATAATAGTAAAAAAAAGCAATAAAAAAGGTCTCAGAAATCAGAAGTAATGGTCAAATCAAAGAAATAATCATCACCATCATGCAGCATAAAAATAAACAGGACAAATCTGAAACAAGTGCAACGCGTCAAATACAATAATAACATCAGATGGGAGATGCACCACAGAAATAAAAAGCAGAATAGCTCTGGCCAAAATAGCATTTCAGAAAATGAAATATACCTTTTGCAACAAATGTATATCAATAGAAATGAGAAAGAGAGTTCATCTGTGCTATATAGAACCAATCTGACCTATGGACGGGCGAATCATGGACAGTAGACAAACAAATGAAAAGATGATTAGAGGCCACAGAGATGGGATTTCTCAGAAGAATGTTGAAAGTTCCCTGGACAGCTAAAAAGACCAATGAAGAGATTCTCAAAGAGGTCAATGCAAAAAGGGAACTCCTAAAAAACATCATAAAGAAACAATCAATATTTTTTGGGCAAATCATGAGAAGTGGAAAGTTGGAATACTTGGTTACAACTGGCAAAATAAAAGAAAAGAGAGATTACGGACGACAAAGAGAGAAAATACTGGATAGCTTGGTGTTATGGCATGGAAAATGGAAAACAGTCAACAACAGAACTGATACGATGCACTGTAGATAGAAGATTGTGGAAGGACATGGTCAGCTACGCCATCCGGTATGGCACATGATGATGGTAACCAGATTTGTTACATTTTTCTCACATCCACAAAATGGCTGAATATTTTAAAACTCACTAGAAATTGAATTATTCGACAGTTTGTGCTCCTGGCTAGTAAAAACATAAATAGTTTTGATGTAGTAGGTTGGTGTCTGAGGTTGAGCTGCCTGGATAACACAGCGTAACCCTCATACTTCCAGCCTCTTCGATGTGATTTGTGGTGTGTAGAGCAGTAATTCAAATGTTTGTATCTTGTAGTTCAAAATAAGTGCCCAAACAAATCCTTCTAAGAAAAAAGTGAAATTACATTACAGTCCGGTGTATTTGAAGAAAAAGAGAGATTTTTAAGTGGCTGGTTCCTGGACCTTCAAATAATCAGGCCTACTGTAAAGGGTTTAACAAAGACTTTAGTGAAAGTAGTAGTAGTAGTAATAGATTGTAGCAGTACTAGTAGATTGCATATCATATGTGGTGTCATTGCTATAACATAAAGTACCATACATGGTAAGTCATAAAAATCTTCCTTTATTGCCTAAAAAAAACCTGGCAACCTTAATTCTTATCTAGACTCAACACTGGATCAGCCTTGTTCATTGTCTTTTCCATTACAGCAGCTCTACTCTCTGGTTTTGCGTCATCTAAAGTATGCACTCCTATAAGATCACATTCATAATAACTTAATAAATACACATGCTTCTATATATTTAAAAAATATATCCATTAATGCATTCACAATATAATTAAACTAAAAAGATACTATGCCAGAACAGAAGTAGAGTATACTAGACAAATGTTCCTCTGCAATAATATTGAACTCTACATATATTTTGGTGACCATTTTATTTTCTGTGGTATTAGAAATAAATTAGATTTGAACATTCAAATGAACTTATATTTGTAACTTATTTCGTCAATTTTGTGATATGTTTTATGGTACAGTCTTGTTAGATACTGTATGAACACACATTTTCCAACTCACTGATGTGGGCAAGGAACATTAAAATTAGACAGGCTTTATATCTGATAAGTTCCTGAAGAAGGCCTTTAACTGCAGTGACTAAAGAGAAATCCCTAGAGAAGACCTTTAGTTAGCTTGCATTGATGGACAGCTATGAAATAAAATTAACAAAACATTGACATGTATAGAGTGTCAGGTAGTTATAGCACTCCTGTTGGGTGGACAGTTACAGACTTTGGAGTGATTCATTCATCTTTACTTACATCCTGATACACAACCCTATCAGTGACACAAAGTAGCTGCAGCATGTAATGTACCCACATCAGGGAAAACTTGGTAGCTATATCATGGAGGGTAGCTGACAGTTTCCAAACTCTGATGAGGAAAAACTAACTCCTGTCTCTGCAGATTTTTATCACTTCTACTATTTATTTTGCACAGTGTTTTTTTTTTATAAACTATTAGTGATATTCTGTTTCACTCTATCTATTCTTCCTTCAATTTGGCCATTTGCTACAACATGCTCCATAATATGTTACTTTCTCAATTCCTGGCCTGCTTTTTCTTCTACCATGTTATTTCTTGTTTTGGGGATTTCTGGTACTGATGTCAGTTTCATCTATGTCTCTCATGATGGTTCACAGCTCCACCAGAGAGCCAAAAGCCTTATTTTTCAGAGCCATTTAATTAGGCCAAAATGTGTCTCAAGCTAAATGGACAACACATAACCATTAAATTATGATGGTTTCCTCCTGATGTTAATAATAAACCTATTTTTGTGTTAACTGTCTGTTATGATATTCTCAACATTCTTCTGTGAAACCAATTCTGTGGCCTTCAAGGATTTTCTTTCTTGTTGCCTGATTATCACGGATTCACTTCCATATGTCAGGGCTGTCTTGAGTCAGTGTTATATAGTAAAAAAAAAAGTAAAGTACCCCCCCGTCACGCCAAGTGGCGTATAGGGAAATATGGTGTTAGTGACCCAATATTTTACAGACCTTCACTTCAGCACATGATTTTTGGGGTAATGTGGTCGGTATTACGCCCGTGCTGCTTTACTTTCCCAGAAAAAATCCGGTACCCATTTAAGGCTGGGTGAACCCGGAGCCGTCGGTTGGGATCGAACCCTACCCCTTGTCCGTAGTAGTCCAGTTCACTAACCACTGAGCTATCGCGGCTCCCACTAATTTTTAGGGAATTAGTAAAACCCAGGTGTCCTCGCCAGGGTACGAACCCCGGCTGTTGCCGTGGTAAGCCAACCGCCTATCGATTGCGCTAACCGGACACCCAGTGTTATATAGGTATAACTCATTTTCCTTACCTCCATAAACACAGATGGGTTATATAAAATCTTCTCCCTCATTGAATTGCTGACCTTTCTTGGCTCTAGAACCTACCTTAACTGTACATCTACCATCTTGTTCAAGTCTTTTTATCAATTAATTAATCATTTGAAGTGTTATTACCTTACTTTTCAGGGACTCCAATATCACTTATCATGTCCTAATATATAAAGAATGGCCAATTCTTGGACATAATTGTCTTGTCGCTGCACAAAGGAGATAGTCACCATTATCTCTCTTAAGTATATTAATATCTGAGATCATAATTATAAAGATACACAACCAAATGAGGGTGTGGCATTCTTAACATTATGTTGGCCTTAAGGCAACTGCTTCCTGGTATCTATAATAGCCATAGAAATCATTCTGTGATGGTGTTAGTGGTATTACACCCAGGTACTGATCTCGTTAAAGTTCTTGGAACATGTTTCTCCTTACTTAGAGCCTATCTATGTAAGATAAGATCTAGCAACATCACTCACAAGAATTTATATGGAATAAGACAGTACCATTGATCCAAAGTTAATAAAAGTGTTTTAAAGTTTAATTATAGTCTTCGTCTACCACATGTGAGTATCTCAATCTTGAATATATCAACCAATATATATTTATATATATATATATATATATATATATATATATATATACTATCATCTACACAAATGGTTATGTATCCAGTGAACAGCACAATGGTTGGGGTTTTGTGGCACACCATCATGATAGAGAAGTGGCTAGGAAATCTAGCAGGTGTAACATTACAGTGTCCAGCATGAGAATGGAGACAGAAGTAGCAACTGTGACGATAACATGGCTGGTTGCACAGAATGTAGTTCACACAGTCTTGGTAATAGACTCGCAATGTATGCAACAGAAGATTGACAGACAGTGTCAGTGGCAGTAGTGGATGCAGCTCTTGAATGGCTCTACAGCATGTTAACTTGGGTATAATACCCAGGGTATGCTGGTGTACATGACAATGAAATAGCTCATAAGCTCGCTAATGACTCTGACACTGAGTGTGGCCTTACTCTGGACAAAGAGGACATTGCTAAGTTTTTTCTGTATTCCTTAAGTGAAGAGAAGGAGAATGCATCCATTGATGTATACATTGAGAGACTGAGGAGTTTAAAGGTGGAAAAGGGGTCTAGTATATCCAGAATGCTTAGTGGGAAAAGCAGATGTATCTACAATCAACATCTTACAGGAACTATCAGTTTGCATATGTTTTGAGAATTTCCTGGACGGGCAGTGGAGCGGCTTTGGGGATGCCTCGACCACAATGAAACTTATTCCATAAATGGAATAGAATAAAATTATATAAAGTCAATTTCTGTACAGCAGACTTGTTATTATTCTGGATACTTATAACCATAGGCCTGTAACAAGGCCCATAGGTAAAACCTTGATTGTGGAGAATATCTGTTTCACTCTCCACCAGTTATAATAGTCATACTCACTGCAATGAGTCATTGCAGAAGTCAATGATACGTAGTTACCTTTTCTAATTCCTGAGCACGTGCAAGTGTGGAGAAATTAAAGAGCGGACTGGCTGGCTAGCTGTGCTGTCATTGATGATACCTTCTAACACCTTAAATATAAACACTTTCTATAATCTACCCTGGCTCATATTATATTTACCATTGTGAATAAAGGCATCGAATGGATACAAGGAGACCATTTGGAGGACCTGGACTTTGCTGATGACATAGTTCTCATCAGCAATCAGATAAAAACGATGCAGGAAAACACAAATGAACTATCATCAATAGCCAGCAAAATTGGGCTTGAGGTCAATCATGAAAAGACTAAAGTCATGAAAAGTTTAATTCCAACAAGTGACAAAATATACATGGAAAACAAACCAGTAGAAGAGATCGATCACTTCATCTATCTTGGAAGTCACATTGATCGAGAAGGGGATACGAGCAAAGAAATTAGAATCAGACTGGCTAAAGCAGCAATGTCTTTCAGAAGCCTTGAAAAGTTGTGGAAATCAAAACTCATTAGCACAAACACAAAACTTAGGCTATTCAAATCAAATGTACTATCAACCCTTACGTATGCGTGTGAAAGCTGGAAAACAACAAGAGATATAGAAACAAAGTTGAACGCATTCGAAAATAAATGTCTAAGGAAAATACTTGGTATAGAATGGAACGAATTCAAAACAAACGAGGAAATTAGAGAAATCGCCAATCAACCACTAATATCTTCAGTAATAAAGAAAAGACGATGGTCATACGTTGGACATGTGATGAGAAGAGATAATAATCGAATAGCAAAGCAAGCCCTCATATGGGAAACAACAGGTAAAAGAAAAAGAGGAAGACCCAGGGAGACACTGAGAAGAACATTGATGAGAGAGGCAAGAGCAGCAGGAATCGGCTCCCTCAATGAGATAGAACTGCTTGCACAGAACAGAGACAGATGGCGAGATTTGATAAAATATCTTTAAAAGAAAACTGCTAGAACAAAAATTCATATAGGAGAAGGTGTATCTTGGTCTACGCCCTATGGGCCGGTTACGGCTCGAAAGGTCAATAGATAGATAGAATGTCACCTTCCTGTGGGAAACCCTCTCTCATCCTCTTTTCTATCACAACATTTCACACTGAGCTACAGATCTGAAAATCAACTCAACTAACTTCTGTCTATTGTGTTTTTTGTTCATTAATCTCCCACTTTTCCCCGCTAAAGTTCTCATTCAATCCTGTTTCAACCATTCATCATATAACCTGTGTACCCTTAATTACTTGTCTATGTACAATTTACTCTTATTATTCTATTTTCTGCCTGTTAATCTTTCTTCTACACATTCTTCAAACAGAGAGTCGCAATTATACACCTTATTATGTACCTGGTACGTGGAATGGCACAACATGCAGAAGCCAGATTCGATGCTAACAAGAAAATAAAACAAGAAAAGAGTAACCGACAGCAGAACTATCCCTAGTATCACAGGCGACACGGGCCATAAAATGGTTATGATTACACTCAAAAAGCCAAAAACAAAGAGAGGATATGCAAACAAGCAAAGAGAACCGACAATAAAAACAAAACAAGTAAAAGATTAAGAAAAACCCTAGAAGAAAAACTAACAGAGGAATTCAAGAAATTCACTAAGGAAGTATGCACAGTAGAAGAAGAAAAAGTTTAAGAAAACAGTAATTAACATCTCAAAAACAGTATGTGGAACGAAACTAAGGACAGGTGAAGCCCCTGCAGCTACAAGAGATTTCTACAAAGCAGTAAAAGCAACAAGAACGAAAAAAGAAAACCACGATCCTACTGAGCTCATCATAAATGACAAAGATGGACAGCCAATATCAAATACCCAATATATACAGCAGAGGTAGAAAGAATATTTTGAATATCTATTAAACATGGTACCAGCTACCAATAACACAACAAAAACCATGCAAGAATGCGCAAACACTGAACCCAACGTCATCAAGGAGGCAACAGAATACAATCAAAATGTGTACATAGCTTTCATTGACCATGAAAAAGCATTCTACCGCGTAAGCAGATAACAACTATGGGAGATACTAACAACATACGGAACAAGAAAACATCTAACCAATCTAATTAAAAGTATCTACATCAACAGTAGTTGCACAGTCAGAACAGCAGCAGTTTACACAGTCCACTTCCAAGTTAGATCAAGTGTAAGACAGGAGTGCATACTATCCCACCCCCACCCCCCCCCCACCCCCCTTTGTACTATTTATTACACACATGGACTATATATGCAAGTTAGCCAACCCATCAGAGGCACAGGAGATCAACAAGCTTCTATTTACAGACGATTATGCACTAATACATGGAAAAATAGAAGACCTACAAGAGCACTTAAATAGACCCAACAGCACAGGTACAAAATACAACATGAAAATTAACAAAACGGGAGTCATGAATATCGCAAAAGAGAAACAGAACATCAACATAACAACAGACGGAAGACAACTAAAACAAGTAGAGGAACTTATATTCCTAGGAAGTCTAGTGACAAACGTCAATTCACAAACAGCAGAAATAGATTAAAGATGCAATAAAGCTTGTCAAATCATTGGACAGCTATCACCACTATTGTCCAACAAAGAAATAACTTTAGAGGCAAAACAGGCACTCTACAATACAATCTTCATCCCAACGTTGTGCTACCACTGCCAGTTCTGGACCCTATGTGCAAGAACAGTAAGAAAAATAACTTCTACCGAGATTAAATGTGTTAGACGAATGACAAGAAACTTCTTCTTTCCTTCCTCATTTGCCTTTCAGCGTCGAGGAGAGATATAATTTCCGGTCTTTTGCGCTTCTGTTACCCTCTGCTGCTGTTATGTTTCCTTGTACTTCTAATATTCCATCGATCCATCTTTTTCGTGGTCAACCCTTGGGTCTGGTATTCTCACATTTATTGAAGGCTCGTTGTGTTGTGTTTTGATCTTTCTGCCTTGTCACATAGCCAAACCATTTTATCTGTTTCTTGACATATTCTATGGCGGGGGCTATTCCGAGCTTTTTTTCTCAGTTTTTCATTTTTGATCGTATCTCTCAGACTGTTTCCTGTCATTCGTCTGACACATTTCATCTCAGTAGAAGTTACTTTTCTTAGTGTCCTTGCATATAAGGTCCAGGTCTGGCGTGGTTGGGATGGTGATTGTATTGTATAGTGTTCGTTTTGCCTCTAGAGTTATTTCCAGACAGGAAACAACCTGAGAAATAAGGTTAGAAATGACGAACTGACAGAAAAAAAAAAAAAACTAAGAATAACCCCGTCAAAGAAAATATAAAGAAACAGCAAATAAATGGTTTGGCCACGTGACTAGGCAGAAATATAAAAACACTACACAACAAGCCTTCAATAAACGTTACGAGAACACCAGGTCCAAGGATCAACCACGAACAAGATGGATTGATGGAATATTAGAAACACTAGGAAACAACAGCAGCAGAGGCGAACAGAAGAGCAAAGACTGCATGTTATATATCTCCTCGACGCTGAAAGAAAAGTGAAGAAGGAAAGAAGAAAAAGTCTTTCTTTATGAGGGTCATAGTTTCTATCTTTCAACTTGATAAACTTTTCTTTTGACAATGATCCGTCTATTTTTGTCCCTTGTACTTTATAGTCATCATATTCAATCTTCTCTCCCTCTTTCTATTTATTATACCTTACTTCACCCTAGTCGTATGCCCGTGTCATCGATAATTTATATCTTTTAGGCATTCTATAAGTTTTTATTATTATTATTATTAAAAGCGTTGGTTTAGTCTATGAAGCAGGCATATACTTGGGGTTTTTTTTTTTTTTTTTTACTTCTGTGTACTTTTCGATTAATGTCCCTCATAGGCTTCTTTTGTCCCGCTGCTTTTTTTTTCAAAATCCAAATTGTTGCGCTTCTGATTCAGTTTTGATTTTATTATAAATCCTTCCTTGTATAACTTTTAGCAATTTAATCAATTATTGTTCCTAGCTACTTGAATTAACTAACCAATGTTTTAAGACAGCCCCAAAAGGTCAAGTGGCTCACGAAAAAATGTGCATAATCTTTCAAAAAGGTAACAGTTCAGTATATACCCACAAACTTCAACATATCTATGAATGAAGAGACATGCTCGCAAATGAAAGTGGAATTCTCCTTTCAGCGTCGAGAGGAGAGATATATTTTGCTATTCTGTTCGCCTCTCCTGCTGTTATATATCCTAGTGTTTCTCATCATCATCATCATCGAGTGCCTTCTCCGCAACGAAGGTTGGCTACCATGGATCGCCATTCTACTCTGTTTCTTGCTTTGATGGTGCAGGCTATCATAGATTGATTTGTCCATCTTTTGATGTTACTCGTCTATGTTGTCTTGGTCTGCCTCTTTTACCTTGTATTTTTCCTTCCAATATTACTTTTAGTAGGCTGTTGTGTCTTTTTACATGCCCAAAAATTTCATTTGTCTTGTCTTAATTGTATTTAGTAGTTCTCTTTTTATTTTCAGTTGTTTTAAAACTTCATCGCTTGTTATCTTTTCTTTCCATCCAATTCTACCTAATCTTCTACAAATCCACATTTCAAATGCTTCAATTTTCTTTTCTGTTTTCTTGTCTAATGTCCATGTTTCTGCACCATAAGGAATACTGAAAAGATGTAACATTTTGCCATTCTTAGTTTCAGCCTTGCTGATATTTGTTTTGTTGTTAGTATATTTTTCATGGCATTAAAATTACTTTTTGCCATACCTATTCTTTTGTTTATTTCAATTTTGCATTTTCCATCATTGGTTATAATATGGTAGTTGTACTGTGGAGAGTGTTTCTAACATTCCGTTAATCCATCTTTTTTCCTAGTCGGCCCTTAGGTCTGGTGTTCTTGCAACATTTATTGAAGGCTCGTTGTGATTTTATATTTCTGCCTAGTCACACGGCCAAACCATTTTATCGGTTGATACTTGATATGTTCTATGGCGGGGCTATTCCTAGTTTTTTTTTTTTCTCAGTTCTTCATTTATATATATATATATATATATATATATATATATATATATATATAATCATGTTTTATTATATATTAATAGCAAGAATACTATCATAGCATGCTATCACTATCAGTGAATTGTCAACTATGAATACGGAGAAGAAGATTCATTACTTCTATACCAAAGATTTAGATAGAAGAATATAATAAAGAGTAGATGTTATCAATAACACTATTTTATATCATTGAGTTATTGAGTTATTTACAGGTCATCATTATTGCACCCCGAAGGCGTCCATAGGTGCTCAGATCCCCTCCTTAGCAAGTCTCGCAGTGTCCAGCGACTGACGACTCCCGTTCTGTATTGGTTGGTAAGTCTTTTTATACGCCCACCAAGTTTCTCTTTTCTGGCTGTGCCCATCTTAACGCCCATCTCTTTCATCCGAAGGAGTGACGTGGACTCATGGTTGTCGAAGTCCTGTGCCCTTCCCACATCTCGGAGGACATTGATGATGTCCGCCCGATCCATTGGTTGATCGTCTTCAATGACAGCGCAGCTAGCCAACCTGTCCACTCTTTCATTTCCCCGTCCTCCCGCATGTCCAGGGAAGTAAAAAGGAGTGACCTGACGTATGTTTTACTTCTGCAATGACTCTACCCATTGCATGCGTAAAGAGCTCGCCTCCACTTTTTTTGTCGCGCTCATCAAATCACTCAGTCTTGTGACTGTAACCAGATGAATGCCCTAGTCACTGCCATCATCTCCATCGCCATGTTACTCGTGGTCATAACGTATACACCACTGTCTTCCTTGACTATTCTCCCTGTCAAGCGTGATGTAAATGCCCATGCACTCCTTTTGTGTCGTATTACAGGTGCTTTATTATTAATCCACATCATTAATCCTTAGTTTAGTTTAGTTAGATCTAATGTAATTCATGCTTCCAGTCTTAGTCTTTTGGGAACTTTGTTAACCTCAGACAGAAGATGTACACAAGAGGTGAGATGCAGAATGGCTCAGGCAAAAGCAACTTTCTTTCAGCTGGAAGATACTATGCAACCAGTTTTTGACAATAGAAACAAGAACAAGAGTTCTTAAATGTTACGTAGAGCCAGTCTTAACATATGGATACGATCATGTACAATAGGACAACAGACAATAAAATCACTGGAGTCTTTAGAAATGTAGTTTTACAGAAGAATGCTGAGAATACCATGTGCAGCTAAGAAGAGTAATGAAGTTGCTCTGAGAGAGGTCAAAGCAAAAGGAGAGCTAATTTCCTATTTCAGGAAGAAACAATCAACAATCATCATTTTTTGACCATGTAATGAGAAGAGATCAGCTGAAATATATTGTAAGAACTGGAAAAAAGAAGGACGAAGATCTAAGAGGGAAGCAACGAGAAAAAATACCAGACAGCTTAAGAATAGAGCATTGCTTGGCAGAAAGTCAACAATAGAAATGAATAGCAAAAGAACTGTCGAGATCGAAAGTTTTGGAGAGACATGTTCACCTACGCTAGCAGGCCCGGTACTTGGTGATGATGATGATTTTGGAGTAACAAAAAAGATAAGAGAAACCTATTATGTTTAAGTACATGAGTGATGTGCGATTCAAAATAAAATATCACGTGACAAGTGTAAGGTATGTCACGTGATAAAAAAAAATTAAAATGTTTGTGAGGGTAGAATCACAATATTTAGTCACGTGATAGATTACGTCACAACATGCAGAAATGGCAGCTGGGGGAGATTGGTCCACTCTACCCAGTGTTGTCATTAAGCATGTATTTTCGAAACTCTCACACAAGGACAGGATAAGTGCATCGTCCACATGCCACAGATGGAGATGTTTTCTTTTTCTGCCTCAATTCTGGCAAGCGATAACTTTCAACTTGGGTTACAAAGGTCGTCAGAGGTCCAGATTTCTAAGTTGCAAATGTTGGAAGTTCGTGAAAGAAGCTACAATTGAGTTTAATTCCACTCGCAGCTCCCAAATCTGGGATTGTACGCGATTAGTTGAGTTGCTTTCAGGGAATGGGCAATTAAAATGCCTTACACTGCGTCCTTCGAGCTGTTACTTAGACGAAGGAGACAACATTTTGGAAAGGTAAGAAATTGTGGTGGTATTACACTAACAGTAACAGTACCAACAGAACAGTAATAACACTGAGTAGTCAGTCACTCAGTTGTTAGAGTGGTGTGTCGTCTTGAGTCTTGAAATGAAAAAAATGAATGAAGTTTTAGTTATTACATTTCTTACAATATTTTTTATTTACATTGAACGGTAATATATTAAAATCAGTGACATTATTTAAAAAAAAAATACAAACAATAGCTACTTTCACTTTAAATATTATATATGGCAGATGGCACTTGCTGCACCTTTAATCAAAATCATTGCCTTAATTAATAAAATTCATTGCGGTGATTACGATTATTTACTTCAAATATTACTATTATTATTATTAGACCTTGGGATTGGTATTTTATTTGACTTGGGTTTTTTTCTCAGGAAAGCAAAAATATTTTAATGTAAGGTTAAATAGTAAGGAATTGTTTACATATCCTGAATCAGCATATATCTTGTGTGTCTACTTTACTTTTTGTACACCTGAAACTGAAAAGTCAGAATCAGATGACGACTTGGACTAGAGGATACAAACCTTATTATAATATTATGTCTGTTGAATGAATTGTACATACATATATAATGTAATAACACTGATAGTAGTGATAGCAAGCAACACGTTCACTATGATTCACATATAGTATATTTTTAATCCCTTTTTTAGTATCTTATTTCTACAAGTAAAATATGGATGATGTATGATAGGTTTCCCAATTTTAGATTGAGAAAATAAAAGAAGCTGCTATAAAAACAATTAAAAGTGTACTTACCTAGTTGCACAGACAAATTAATGGAAAGATGTTTCATCTAGACAGAAAGCAATGATTACATTGCTAGACAACTGGATTTGGAAAATATATCTTCCATAGGATAAAATAACATATTCACAAGTCACAAGTGATTAAAAATGCTTTCTAAATGAAAAAAACAATCATGCTTATGTGGTCTAGGT
This sequence comes from Megaustenia siamemsis, assembly GCA_032433765.1. NCBI lineage: Eukaryota > Metazoa > Mollusca > Gastropoda > Stylommatophora > Ariophantidae > Megaustenia > Megaustenia siamemsis. The sequence goes on along the minus strand of JAVIAB010000092.1, from coordinate 67,205,562 downwards.
TAATATAGAGGATGCCTGTGACAAAGTTTGGAGATCTAGTCTGAAAGTCAAAATAACATAAGTTTGGAATCCAATATGTGGGCAAATGTACATATAAGTGGATGTCATTTCCTCAACTTATAAATAAGAGAGTTTAAGTCAAATTAGAACAAGTAATGCCCCAGGTTAGTTTGATGTCATATAAACTTTTCTTACTCCTAATCATTGACATTGTGAAAATATACCAAACTGCTTCCATTGTGCCTATGACTTTGAACTGTAAATAGCAGAAAATAAAAGAATGCAGCAGTTTACAGTTTTCTTTGCAAAGACTAAATAAATGAATTCTGTGGTGATTAGTCTGTTGAAAATTAACAAGAAATCATTACAAAATTTGGTACTTTTAAAGGAAGAACCAAAGTCCTATAGATTTTAATTGGCATAAGTTACTTGTTGATTGAAAAACCATACACATATGCTTTCACTTGCATACACACACATATGATAGCAGGTTAAAGAGGGCAAAATCTTTTATGGGTCAGATCAAGGACAATATTCAACAGAAATGTTCACTGGAGAACTTAAAAAAATATAGAATCTGGTGAAGAATTGGTACAAGTGCTATCAGAGTGTTGTACTTCCTTCAGAGTATGCATCAAACTGAATAAAAAATACAGAAAACAAAACCCAGTGCAGAAGTACAGGCTTTTAAATCTTTCAGAATTTTTCTAAAGATGAAGTGGTTATAAGATGGGTATGTTGTTCAGCATAGATGGAGCTCATAGGCCTTCACAGCAAAGGTCAGGATGAAGAATTATCAAAGAAGACAGTGATTCATTTGCCTTGACTACAAGTTTGATGTTTCTTTGGTGATCAGAGTCGTGACAGTAATTTGCTATAGTCACATGCTTTTACCTTTATATAGCTTTCTGAGTAATTCTATGCACATGCTTAGGAAGGCAGTGGTTTGAGTCTCTGAAAAGGTCAAGGCTAATTAAAATCTGCTTCATATTTTGTGCCAGGACATTTGGGTGTAAGACAGAATTAATAAGCAGACTGACTTGCTGGGTTGACTTTGATGGAGAATTGACAAGCAAGAGACTGGGTTGACATTCTAAATTCTCTCAAGAAGCAGGTCAAGTAATTCTCCTTTGAGCAGTGAATATTAATATATAACCTTGAATATACTGCAAGAGGGATGAAGTTGAACTAGAACACAAGAACAAGAGTTTTTCAGTGTACAGCGAGGATTATCTGTTGACTATACAACACACAAACACACATTTGAAAACTTAAACACATACACACACACATTGAAATCACAATGAATTAAAATGAAGAAATGGAGAAACCTTACAAAAGACTTGAAAAAAGCTGACCAGTGATTAACATTATTGATTAAATAATTTGGATGAATAAAAATGACAGCAGACCACCCCACATTCCAAAAGGTTTTTCTAACAGAAATGCTTAGACCACTACAAAAATATAAAATGCCAGTTTGCACAATTGTCTTTCATCTTATTTGAAGTGGACAGATTAATATGCTGCATTAAATGTTAGATGAAGACAAAAACTGCATTAACCGTAGATTATGATACTGCCATAAAAATTACCACATCAATACACACATTCTTTAAAATTTTTCATTTTGTCAAATGTACTTTCCTTACACTGTAAACCATTTTTCATCACAATTAAAGCACAATAACACTTTTATGTACATTTATTGTACAAAAAGGGTCATTTTTATTTGTAATACTGAAATAACAAAAAAAAAAAAAAAAAAAAAAAAAAAGGACACTGTTCCAAATAAAATGTTAAGCTATTGGGCCATTTCACGATGGCTTCTTTCTAACTATAGGATTGAAGAGAGTTCCTGGATATGTCCTTGTACTTAAATAGAATATGTTAATTGATTAACAAAATAATTATGAATTTTTAAAGGGGGAAAATGTTGTTGACCTTTCTGGTCACTTGTCTTTAGGTGACCTTCTAAATTCACTCATTGGCCCTATTGTTTGGCATTGCCAAAGTAATATAGGTTGAATGCAAAACTAGAATGAGAGAATTCGCAGAGAAGCAATAAAGTTAACACCATGTAAAGAAATTTTCAAACCACAATCAGTGACTGGCTGAAGAGATCATAGAGTTCCACAGCAAACAGAAAATTGTGTGATTCTTTCAAGGCATTCAATAAAGGATATAGTTACACAATATTGCAAGTTATCAGAAAAGATGCTTTGGCTAAAAGATTAAAGAGTTTACCTTCATGATACTAGAGTTATGCAAGTTTGTCCTACAATGTTCTCCAAGCTGATTGACATAAACAGTTTTGAAAGAAAGTCCAGCTGTCCAGTGAAAGAATATTTTAACTAATTATTCAATAGTACACATTTTGAAGTTTATTGTATAGATTGATTCTGGGGAACAGGCAAATAATTGCAGTGCTGTGGTAAAGCTGGTAGCAAGGAGCCAGTGATGGGGTGTAACATACACTCCTATAAGGTATGGTGACAGCTTTACAAAAAAGGAACACAACAAAATATATGTCCCTAAGAGTCTTGTGCTTTACTAGTGGTACAGTCAGGGGGTTCTATAAAAAGGTAAATAAAATATACGAAAAAGTAATATTGATGTGTTTGCTATCAATCAAAATGATAAGGTGGATGGCATCCTGTCAGTTTTTGGATTTACTTTCAAATTGAGAATATTGCCAGAGATGGCCCTGTAAGTGTTCCTCGGCCAACCCCAGAAATTAAAAATATAACTGAATTGTAGTTATTAAAAACAAAAGTAAAATAAAATGAAAGCATATTCTCTCATTTTCCATAAATATTTAGCATTCTTTCTTTCTTTCTTTCTTTCTTTCTTTCTTTCTTTCTTTCTTTCTTTCTTTCTTTCTTTCTTTCTTTCTTTCTTTCTTTCTTTCTTTCTTTCCCTCCCTCCTTTATACTTATGTAGAGTCAACAGCCTGTCTAAAGTCTGCCTGCTTTCAGATCAGTACTCAATTCCTCCTCCAGCTGGATCTATCTTTGGCAAGCTCTTCCATGTCAACCATGTTCATGACTAGCTCTGACACCCTTAAAGAGAATCTATTTGGAGGTTTACATTTACATAGCCATAACTAGAGCTCCTAGAAGTTATCCTTAATCAGAGCAGGAGCTATCCAGTTCCACAATCATGAGTTAGTGATGAAGGAAATGAGGGATCAATTCCAGCTTGATGCTCTTCATTCGGCCCAGCTAAAATACAGAAAAGCGAACTGGATTATTGAGCTGGGGGAAGGTATTAACAGTGAGACAAGGTGCATTTTTCCCCACTTCTGGTATTTCCTGCAACTCATCTTTTATTTGAATGTATATACTTTGTTATACAACATTACATTACAGAAAATCATTACTTTATATAAACGGTTATTGTATTTTTTTTACAGTTTCATTGAATCACTACAACTAGTAGTGAAAAGAAACAGACGACTTATCCACTTCTCATTGGGCTGTACAGAGGCATTACTGAACAATTCCCAAGAGGTGTTTAACTTGCTTGTAAAACATCATGCCCCATTCTTACAATCCTTACACCTTGCCAGCATCAAAGAAGACTCAAGTTACTACGATATCCCATTAGTTGAGCTGGATAACATCTCAGCTTTTATAAATCTGCAGTCTTTAAGTTTGGACTATGACTTTCTAACTCCACAGCTCATGTCAGGCTTGACCAACCGCATGTGTGCTGCTTCTTCTCTGAGTTATCTGTTCATCCATGTTCACCATGCTAGCCCATGGCAGATTACTGAGAACATGTGGAAAAAAATAATGGAGAGTAATCCAGGTCTTGAACTCACTCTCAACCTTGTTCACGCTCCTGACGGTCTTCAGGCCCTTTTAGATATTCTTAGACCTTCCATGCCCTTGACCCACTTTCGACAATACTTCTGTGAGGATGTGAGCCTGGCTTCACTAAATTTCATCAGTAACCACTACTGCAACACCTTCTGTTCCCTTACGATAGTTGAGGCTATAGACCTCCAACCCATAAGCTACAACATCTATGAAGCAGAAGATCCATTTGTTATGTTGGCTTGGCGCTGCACGAGACTTGAATCCTTGAAGTTGATAGGTATGGCATCAGAAATAGTTCACAGTGTAAGAGCTGATATATATTTATTAATTTCTTTGTTTTAGAAATTAGGAATTGTGCATTTTGTTTTGAAAAACAGCTTAATTAGCAAATTAGCACATAGACTTAAAAAAAGTAATTTGTTTTTAATTAGTTGTCAGTACAGTACTTAATTCACTTGTTTAATGTGTTGATTTGATAATTTTATCAGAATTTGCAGCAGTAATATGTAGTAAATAATTTGTAGTAACGGTAAATTGTTTTGTCGGTGCGGCCATTGTACGTACATTCCAGAATCCTATTTTTGTTGTTGTTTTAGGGCCGAAAAAAACTATCACTACTATCTACTGCTAATTTACACATTCTGTATCAGGTCTACGTTTAATTAATAACATCATTTTTACGATAGTGGCTTGTTAAACCTCTGATCAACGGTTCTATACCAAGCCGGAGAAAAATAATTCCTCCATTTTGGAAAACACAAATGAACTATCATCAATAGCCAGCAAAATTGTGCTTGAGATCAATCATGAAAAGACTAAAGTCATGAAAAGTTTAATTCCAACAGGCGACAAAATATGCATGGAAAACAAACCAGTAGAAGAGATCGATTACTTTACCTATCTTGGAAGTCACATTGATTGAGAAGGGGATACAAGCAAAGAAATTAGAATCAGAATAGCTAAAGCAGCAATGTCTTTCAGAAGCCTTGAAAAGTTGTGGAAATCAAAATTCATCAGCACAAACACAATATATGTTGACTTTGAACATCATATCTGTTATCACAGCGAGTTGGCAGATTTTTAGAAATGTAATCAAGGGTTTGAAATTAAATGTTTGTACACAGTTCGTTAACCTTCGCTGTAGATAAAGTCTCTATTTTGATGGCTTTGTTCGTGACCTTGGAAGCTACGGACCTAACTTGTGCAAACCATTGGTTTGGGGCAAATTGTAGGTTACAATGTCACTGCCATAGAGTTTGTGACAAAACTACAGGGATATGCCCAAACAATGACAGTTGTCAGCACGAATATTTTGGACCCCAGTGTCAGTACTTGGTTCTCGTGTACAAATACGCCCAAAAATCTGAACCTACTTTCTTGTTTGATAACAACGACACTACATGTAATTCAGACACAGATTCTGCATCAGTTGAGGCAATTCTCAACAAATCTTTGCTGTTCTCCTGGTTTAGGATTTATGTGAATGACTTAACAGTTCCGGACAGTTTCACGGTAAAACTAAATGGTTCTGCCTCATGTAGCAATGATTCAAGGTTTGTAGTTAGTCAGCACGAGATTGATGTCTTTTGCTCTGGGGCTAGTCTGATCAACAAGTTATTGATTGCAGGGGCGATAGTTGCAAATATCTGCTCCATCTACATGGGCGGGGTTGAAATGTGGCTCTCAAACAGAACACAAACCAGGTCGACACATTTAATGCTTGTTATATAGGAGACGGATGTGGACCAGAGGCCGCAGTAAATGGCAAAACAAAGACCAATCTCTATGACAATGACTGCACATACACAAAACTGAGAAGTGGAACCAGTCCTGTTTGCTGGTATCTGAACTTTGCCATGCCCCAGAAGATTCATATCATTTGAATCTATCATCGAGCTAGCACTATGATTCGGGTAAAGAATGCCACTCTAAAGGCTTTCTCTGACAGTGGCGGCGGCGAAGTGTTCCAGTCTAATGATATATCATACCCTAATGTTTCTATGAACACTATTGTAGTCACCACACAAACGCCAATGGCACACATTCAGATTGAGTACTCACCGACCATTTCGCAGGCCGACAGTGCACTGACGGTGTGTGAGGTGCAAACATTTTCAGACACCTATTGTCTGAACGGGTATTCTTGGTCGTTTTGTGCAGTGTGTATCAGGTTTTGCGAAAGCTGCGACTTCATCATCAGTACGTGTCACGGCAAATGTTCACATGGGATCTATGGACACGACTGCTCCAGGTCTTGTCTCAGTGTCTGTCTTTTATGTGAGAAAAATCCGGAAAATGTCTACATTGTAAACATCCTGGCTATACCTGTAATAACACTTGTCCTGATGGTAATTTTGGGCTACAGTGCGAACAGACGTGTTCTGATGGCTGTGACATCATATGTGACCCGGAAAGTGCAGACTGTACGTTCAAGGAAACCGTACTGTGAACAGTCAACCGGGAACTGTGCATGCAAGGGAACGTTCTATGGGTCAGACTGCTCTCAAATCTCCGGACAACTGTTTGAGCGAAACCTGTGAACAGTTATTCGGGGCCTGCATCTCGTATGTCGATGATTCACACGTTAAGAAGAGTCTGCAGACTAACCCAAGCATATGGATGGTTCAATGTGTTTATGTGCTAGACTTGGTTCATTTCTTGGTGTTTTTCCGTGAAGCCATGACCCATATCTTAATGTGTTTCTGTGCTAGTCATGGCTCATCTCTTGATGTGTTTCTGTGCTAGCCATGGCTCAAATCTTAGCTTGTGTGTATGTGCGTGCTAGCCATGGCTGATATCTAGGTGTGTGTCATGTTGGTCATATCTCATATCTTGGTGTGTCCGTGTTAATCATGTCTCATATCTTTATGTGCGTCTGAGTTTAGTAATATCTCATAACTTAATGTGCGTCTGAGTTTAGTAATATCTCATAACTTAGTGTGTATCTGTGTTAGTCATGTGTCATATCTTTGTGTGTGCATGTCTGGGTTAGGGATATCTCATATCCTTGTGTGTGCATGGCTATGTAAGTCACATCTCATATCTTTGTGTGTGCAAGCCTATGTTAGTCATATCTTTGTGTGTATGTCTATGTTAGGTATGTGTCATATCTTTGTGTGTGCATGTCTATGTCAGTCATATCTCATATCTTTATGTGCATGTCTATGTTATTCATGTGTCATATATCTTGATGTGTGTCGGTGTTAGACATGTCTTGTATCGCTGTGTACATGTCTGTGTTATTCACATCTCATATCTTTGTGTGTGCATGTCTGTGTTAGTCACCTCTAGTGACTCGGGCAGATGGTGCTCGTAAACCTGGGAGGGCAGACCATCTAAGGGCAGAATCCCCCTACAGAAAAGACCATCTGCTGCCTTGCAGGAAGATTGGGGACAATCAAAGGCAAAGGAAAGTGAACCTGAATAAAATGCTGGCTGAAATCGGATGCACTGGGCCACTGGTGCAGAACACAGTGCAACGTATTAATGGGTGTTCAGTCAGAGTGGATCTGGCAGACTCTAAATGTGATGTTCTGTCCGTGGGGGGCGATCAACACACTTAACCTGACAGCTGACTTCATGTGGGAGTCTGGAATCCTACTCTGATTGAGTCCTGATCGCAGAGAGAGAGAGACTATTCAAATCAAATGTACTATCAACCCTTACGTATGTGTGTGAAAGCTGGAAAACAAGAGATATAGAAACAAAGTTGAACGTATTCGAAAATAAATGTCTAAGGAAAATACTTGGTATAGCGTGGAATGAATTCAAAACAAACTAGGAAATTAGAGAAATCGCCAATCAACCACTAATATCTTCAGTAATAAAGAAAAGACGATGGTCATATGTTGGACATGTGATGAGAAGAGATAATAACCGAATAGCAAAGCAAGCCCTCATATGGGAAACAACAGGAAAGAGGAAAAGAGGAAGACCCACAGAAACACTGAAAAGAACATTGATGAGAGAGACAAGAGCAGGAGGATTCGGCTCCCTCAATGAGATAGAGCTGCTTGCACAGAACAGAGACAAATGGCGAGATTTGATAAAATATCTTTAAAAGAATTGAAAACTGCTAGAACAAAAATTCAGATAGGAGAAGGAGTATCTTGGTCTAAGCCCTATGGGCCGGCTACGGCTCGAAAGGTCAATAGAATGGTAAATTGCTGATAAATATATTACACTTTTATTTGCTTATTGTTATGCCAAAATTATTTTAACAATTGTAAATAAGCGCTATTTTTTGTTATCACATCTCATAGGAGTATCAATAGACCAGAAAGACTTGGTCGCTATTGCTCGCTTGAGGACTGGTCTGTCTCATTTGCTAGTCCCATCATGTTGTGTGTTCTGGAGTGAAGAAGATGAATATTACTATGATGAAGATGAAGCACTCAATGATCTGCAGTTAAAGGTCTGTACTATTTGTTTTTGTAGGGTTAGATTATTTCGTCCTGCTAGTTGTTTTCTAAAGTATATTGTTTTCATAAGTTTATTTTGTTTAACTCATTTTATGGATTTAATTTTTTTTTAATTTTAGACCAAATTAATTTTAAGTTTTAAAAAAGTTTCAGCACATGCCTTTTTCACTTTATTACTTCTTACTATATAAGAAGCCATGTTAGCTCAGTGCTCAACTAATAAGTACAAGAGATCAGATTCATTTGAAATCAATGGCTTCCATGTTAACCAAGCCTTAAATAGGTACTAGATTTTTCTGAGATAGAAAGACAGTACTGGCATGATAATGACCTATAATACCCAAAAGATATTGTGCTAAAAGTGTATAAAAAATATGTAAACTAACACCATATTTTCTTTAACATAACATGTCTCATGACTGAGCTTTTTTTTTTTTTTTATTTCTTTACTTCATACTATATTATATGTAAATATTGTGCAAATTATATATCATTCATTGTCCTCTTGGGCCGAAGACAGCACATAGTACAGAAGTCACAGTTCTCCACGATTGACAATCTGCTGCTAGTTCTTGGTTATTTCTTAGTCCCATGGTTGAGTCTTCCCTATTATTTGTTCTGTATAGCAACTGTCTTGGTCTACCTTGTTTTCTTTTACCAGATAGTTTCTGCATGAATGCCTGACGGACAAATCAGTCTTCATTCATTCTCACCATGAGAAGGCAGTCTTCATTCATTCTTAGCACGTGACCAATGTATTTCCAACGCCTTCTTCTTATAAAGCTCAACATGTATTAGTGTTTTGAATCGTCTCTTATCTGTACATTTCAAATGTATTCTTTCCAGCTTATGTTTGAAATCCTACAGAGACAGTTGTTTTTAAAGGCTTTTAATTTCCTATCTAAAGTCTTGGTAAAGTCCAAATAAAATATTATGTATCACTGGAAAGGAAAATGGATACAGAAAATGAGAAATATCAGTAATTGACTGATATTTGAAGGAATAAGTATGTTATAAAAATATAAAAGTTCTAGGGTAGATAATTTTCAATTCAAAATATTGTCTACTGTAACTCGTCTACGTTATTCCATAGTTAGAAGTGTTGCTATTCATTTTCCTTGAAATTATGCTCAAAAGTTATCCTAAGTCTTTCAAAATACATTTTATTAGATGCATTTATGTCCATAAAAATTGAATTTGTGGGTGGGGGTGGAGAGAACAGTTATGTGGTTAGAGGAGAAGGTGGATGATATTAGAAAGTGGTAGAATGGTGCATGACAAAGGTAATCACTAGAGATAGGGAAGTGTATATATGGAGTGAAAACAAGCAAACAAAGCCTGCCTCAGACAACAGGGTGATAAATGAGGTATAACAGGGGGATTATGGAGGACTGGTAGTGCAGGCTAGTGGAGAGTCAGTCAGGAGTAGTGAAGAAAAAAAATGAGGGGGGGTGTTTAAGATAGAACTGGAATATAAAGTTTCAGAATATGTATTGATAAGGATAATAAATGTAAGTGGAGAACAGGCAAACAATAGCAGTGCTGCTGTAATTATATATATAAGTTGGTAAATAGGGATCTTGTGGGAGGGGCCAAAACAGGAGCAGGGGAGGAAATAAGGGGGGGGGGAGGAAATGGAAGGGAGATGGGAGTGAAAAAAGGAAGGGGAGAAGAGAGAGGGGTAATAGATTACCCAAGAGAAAGGGATACATTGATGCCCCGTGGGGTGAGGCAACCCATATGGTAGATCAGACGATTCTCTAAAATGAATCAGTTGTGGCTGTCAAAAGAACATGACAAAAGGCCAGTATCTTGAACATCTGCCATTTTTTCCCTCCTCTGCTCCTGTTTTGGCCCCTCACACTCTGATGTGATCTCCCAAGGTGTAATTCAGGGTCTACATTACATATCACTTAGTACATTGGCACCCTTCCACAGGAATCAAGATCCCTATTTACCAACTTATATTTATAATTACAGCAGCACTGCTATTGTTTGCCTGTTGTCCACTGACATTTATTATCCTTATCAATGCACATTCTGCCACTTTATATTCCACACCTAACCCCCGTTACACCCCACTACTTGCTCTTGTAACTTACTATTAGACCTGTTGGACTTATTGTTACTACAGCTAAAACTATAACTATAATTACAATCCCTATCAGAATCATTCCAAACACAACCATAGCTTATCAGTGCTGTAACTTTTTGATCTAGTGATCAAAGTAGTAGTAGTGGGTATGGTTATTCTTTTGTGAGAAATAAGCACACAATTTAAATTGAAATAATTATCCACATTGAAAACATGAGTGCCGGTATTAATTGGAAGTATTTATGAGACCTAATCTAGATTTAAAAAAACCAAAAAATCTATTCAAATCAAATGTACTATCAACCCTTACGTATGCGTGTGAAAGCTGGAAAACAACAAGAGATATAGAAACAAAGTTGAACGGATTCGAAAATAAATGTCTAAGGAAAATACTTGGTTTAGCGTCGAACGAATTCAAAACAAACGAGGAAATTAGAGAAATCGCCAATCAACCACTAATATCTTCAGTAATCAAGAAAAGATGATGGTCATATGTTGGACATGTGATGAGAAGAGATAATAACCGAATAGCAAAGCAAGCCCTCATGTGGGAAACAACAGGTAAGAGCAAAAGAGGAAGACCCAGGGAGACACTGAGAAGAACATTGATGAGAGAGGGAAGAGCAGCAGGATTTGGCTCCCTCAATGAGATAGAGAGCTTGCACAGAACAGAGACAGATGGCGAGATTTGATAAAATATCTTTAAAAGAAAACTGCTAGAACAAAAATTCATATAGGAGAAGGTGTATCTTGGTCTACGCCCTATGGGCCGGCTACGGCTCGAAAGGTCGATAGATAGAAAGAATCTAGATAAACCATAATCACTGCTTCAAGAAACAAAATTCAAAATACCAATCAGATTCGGTATATTAGATAACGGTCTGGTAAGGTTTCATTATTAATCCAAAATCTCAGATATTGGTCCAATTAAAAAGAAAAAAGCAGTTTATTTAAACAATTATCATATTATATTTGTTTTCTTATTACTGTGATATTTCATTTTAATGTAGATGTATTAAAATTAATAAAAATATTTGCAACTATTCACTTATATTTTCTTTTTTCTTTATTGCATGAAACTGCTTGTGTTTTAAAAATAGAGGTCTTATTTTACAGAACAATTTTAAGAATACTATTGACAGCTAACAAGAACAATTATAAAGTCTTGAGAGAGGCTAGGTCATGAAGAGAGCTTTTAAACTATCAAAAGAAGACAGTCCACTTCTTTTTGGCTAAGTGATGAGAAGTGGACAGCTTTAAAATATTGTGACAGCAGGAAGGATTGAAGAAAACAAATAGAGATGTAGACTATGAGAGAAAATACTAGACAGTTTAACAGCATGGCATGGAAACAAAGCAGGGAATTGATAAAAAGTACCAGCAAAAGAGAAATGGAGAATCATGATCTGGACATGGCACCTGATGATTTATAAAAACTATGAATATAATGTTTTGTCCTATTAACATTTTCTGTTATTATCAGGTGTCTGAAAGTCTTGGCAGAAACTGGCAGTTACTACCAGAGTCCAGTGTTCCTCCAGCAGTTTTCTACAGAGATGCTGATGCAGATAATGCTTACATGTCAGAACTTCTTGGAGACCAAGTTTGGAGAGTTACATCATAAGACTTTAAGAGCATTAACTAGATTGTGACCAGAAACTAATGTACAAGAGACACAATCCCTTCAAGATCAAGTTGATCTAGAAGCACCCGGTGACCAATCTTGACAACGGTTCTGTTCTTTTTTTAAATGAACCAAGCATTTATTTTTTTTCAAAATAAGAGCAGAAAAAAACAGCTATTATTTGAAGAAATTTTTCTTATTCTGTGATATTATACATAAAACCATCATTTGTAAGATACGTTTTGAATAATGGCATGAAAGATCTCATAAATGTTTTAGTGACAATATATATTTAGTGTATAAAGTGCATAATGATGTAGTTTTGTTATTCCAAACTGCATCTTATTGAGAAAATATATTTGTCACAATTATGTGCCTACAATTGAACCAAACTAACCAGAATGTAAAATAGATAAGAGAGTATTGTATGTTGGCAGTTTCTTTTATTTGCTTGGGGTAACAGTTGTCTTTGAGGTGAGAAGATAAATATATTTATGAGTTGTTAATGTATTAGCTGGAGAGAGATTATTGTGAGTTAGCCAACAATTGTTAAGCAAGTCTCATTTCATGAAAATAATGATCTCCTGATTTAAATGTGAATGCTTTATAACATTCAGATCTGAACTGTATATATATTGAGATTTATGAAATGTGCAGAAATGTCTGAAGATAACAGAACATTCTTTAGAGATCCTTTACAATACTGAGTCATACATATGGGTGTTTCACAGTGCAGTGTCAAGTGAGTTAATAACGAACTCCTATATTACGTAACAGTGCCCATTGCTACTAAATGCTAAAACATTAACCATATAATCTGCTCACATCATTTACACAAGTATGTCTTCTCCAGTTGCATTGCACTGTTTTATAATTTTCAGTCAAGTAGAGTTTCTAAAAGTCAAGCTTGTTATTAGATGTAATCACATAGTGTTTTATTTGAATGCATTCAATAGTGTTGTCTGAAAGTAAGAATATAGCATTACTTATTTGTTAGGACTTGCTGTAATAAAACTTCATTTCCCCTCATTATTTGTTGTTAAGAATTAATTAGGTGAAAGTTATCATCAACAAGCTTTATTTGGACACATGCAAAAACTTTGAAATTTCTTATAACTTGGTCCACTACAGATTTGCTATATTTTTTTGTGTTGACTGTGTCAAATACAAATATATGCAATTATATGCTGACATTTAAAGTGTGGTCCTATTTATTAAGTTGTTAACATTAAATTTGGTGTTTGGCACGACATATGGGCTTGCTTGAAGTCATCTTCTTATTCTTTGTGCTTAGTACTTTGTTATTTGTAACATTATGCCCCAGATATGGTTCTTGTCTTAAATTGTGCTTCCGTTGGTCTTCACTAAATTATTTGTTGCTCTCCACTTTCTGTTGGGTAATGGTATGTATCATTTCTTTTTTTGTTCTTGGACTTGCAAAATACTTTTTTTAAAATTGTACTTTGTTATGTGATAAGTGTTATTTTTTTTTTTTTATATGTAAACTTCAAAGGTATATTATCTTTAAAAAATAAAGAATGCATTATAGTTTTAACAATTAATATTTTTCCTACAGCAGTTCATATTTGCTGAACACAACAAAAATGAAACAGTCTGGAATTAAAAACAATAATTGTTTTAATCATTGAGATTACATGATAATAATATTTTATTAATAGATTAACATGATTTTATATCATGCTCTTACCGTTAGTATGATTTTGTGCAGTTTGCTTAGCTTTAATGTCTACTAGGTATAATTAACATTGTAAACAAATTATTAGAGTTAAAAAAAAAAAAAGGTAGTAAAAAGTGAAATTAAGCTGGCATATCATCACTTCTATTTCTTTTTATTTATTTTTCTTGTTTTAGTCCTAATTGCATATTTACTAGTGAATTTTTTTTTTTTTTTTTCATGTACCTTTGATGAGTTTGTTGGTTTCAGGTGTTTTTTTTTTTTGTTTGTTAAAAATATTTGTTGTGATGGTTTGGTTGGTAGATAATTTACATTGATGTAATACCATAACATTTTTTTCTCTTTGTATGCTTCAGGGGATAATTAAGCTGTGATTATTATATTCATCATGCTTTGCCATTACTTTAAATATTTATTATTATTGTTATTATTAACATATTTACCAGTATCAAAGAGCCCACATAGCTGGTTGGTTAGTGCACTCACTTCTTGATCAAAAGGATTCAAGCTCAGTTCCCAAAAGTGGCAGATTTTTTTGGACTGACAGGGCTCAGGAGTTCACCCAGCCTCTAAAAATGGGTACTAGGCTTTTTCTGGGAAATAAAGGTGGTCTGGCATGATACTGACCATTTCACACACAAATGTGCCATTGGTCATGAAAAAATATGGTCATTAACACCATATTCCAAAACACCTAACTAGGTATAGAAGGAACCTTTGCTTACTTTTATTTAAATTTCTTTTAATTTTTCAAACTTACTAATGATCATGAATATCATATTAAAATTTATAAGTTAATGTAACTTGTTTATGATTAATTCAATATAATATTGATAAATAAATCTTCCAAAAATATTATCACATAATAAGCAATATAATCAAACATTGCATTATTTCAGTAATTAAATTACTATTTATTTCAAACAAATTCCAGTAGCAGTCATTATAATGATGAACATCAGCAATATAAAAATGATTGAAGAAAAGGTAAATAACCCATTTTATATTCTTATTAAATTTGGAATTAAATACACCAGATGCCAAGAATGATAACTCACACTGCATTTGAAGTATTTTCTTACACTGAGTAACTTCAATATATTGTTGTATCAACTGTTAAAGATCTGGAATGTGTTTATCTTACATCGGCAAACCTATTAAGAAATAACTAAGAAATTAATAGAAAAAAAAGAGAAATAAATTTGTGGTGTTTCATTGTGATAGTGACAAATGATGCAGCACAAAAAATACTTTATAATAATTATGAAGTGGTTACAAATATTTACTTTTAAGTATTTTACCTTTATTTGTTACTTTTTCTGCTTATGAAATTTTTGTAAATTGATTAGATATGCTTACTCAGATAATTAATTCCCTGCTAATCTTTCCTTTAGTTTTTTTCTTTTACATTTTGATATATATATATATTTTATGTCTTTTTACTTATACTTCTGCAACATCATTCAACAGTGATATGAAACACACATAGATATAAACATTTTAAAGCGCAAGCATAAATAGTTTTGTTGTATAAATTAAAACTTGCATAGAACATATTGAAGAACATGAACCAGGCATCATACCCTCAACCATTGAGATATGTATGATTGTGTAATATTTGCTGTTTGGGTCATTTAAATGACCATTTATTAATGGGAGTCACTGTCAACTGTGATAAAAATATATTTGGAGGAAAGCTCTAGTTTTCTCCTGTTCTGATATGTAAATGAATTTGTTATGAGTATGCCAGAAGGAAGTATTTCTTTACACAAAACTAAAGGTATGTGATATTTGATAAACAGTGCATCTAAAAATATAACTTAGAAGTGAGTTATCTGAAGGTGATGTATTAATTTAAATTTGCCTTCCATTTACCTCATCATTTGTACATACATAATTTTTCCGTTAATGTTTACACTTTGTTTCAACTGTGGACACAACTCTGTGAAGTTTTAAAAAATTCTGAGGCCTACATTCCATCTCATGCAATTCTTGACGTCAATCTTGGCGTTTACAGCAAACAAGAAATTTGTTAAACTTTGCATGTGAGAAGCATTTTCACTTTGAAACAGGAAGCAAATGTCTTTCAACTTTGCAGCTGATTATTGTTCACCTAATGATGATCATGCCATTTGTTACTTCTGTTGAAGAAAGAGCATTAACAACTGAAAATTAGGCATTTAAAATATTTGCTTTGTTCACTTATTTCTTACTGCTGTGTTGGTTGAAATTTAGGCATTTGTTAAAAAAAAATTAATCAAATTGCAAAGTGAAATCTGAACATTTCATAAAGATGGATTCTTTTTTGAAAGACAAAGAAATCTCATTCTAAATTAAAAAAAAAAATATTAATTTGGTTGATGTCCTATAATTAAAAATCCAACTGATACAGTCTTTGCGATCAGTAAACATACTAGAAAGATGAGTCATAAACTTTTTATAACAGATTTATTATCCACCATTTAACTTTCTCCCCCCCCCCCCCCCCCCCCCTGTATTTGTAATATTCTTGTAAAATAAAAAATGCCTGTTTTAATAGTCAGTTCCATAGTACGCATCTGTTATGGTTTCTTATGATTTGTACACAATTAATTAAAAGTGGATGCGTAAGCTGTTTCAAACATTTCTATGAGAAATATCAGACTGTTTGTAGAAGTGAGACTTGAATGGGATGTACAGATTTATTTTTGTTTCTGTATTGTATACTAAGTTACTAGCATCTGCCCATTTTTTATTTTATTTTTTTTGGCTTTGTTACCTCTTAAATTAAAATAATTGATTGGGAAAACAGCAGCACACAATTAAGTGAAACTTTGTGATATTTTCTCACATAAAATCTTAAGAGTTTTATTAGTGAAGAATTTTCTGATGAATAGAATTACACTTTCTTTAGTGGAAATCAGCATATTAATTCCTGTTCTCTAAAGTATTTTAATAAATTTATATATTTTCTTTTCCGAAAGTGTTTTGATTAAATACTGAATTTTTGCTGTGTATTATACATAATGAAGCTGTGGTAGCCCAGTGGTTAATGAACTGGGCTATTAAAGACAAGAGGTCAGGTTTCATTCTGATTGATTGGTTTCTGGTTCACCCAGACTTGAATGAGTACAAGATTTTTCTGGAAAAGAAAGATGACATTGGTGTAACACCAACCACATTACCCAAAAAATAATGTACCATAGGTCTATAAATGATATGGGCACTAACCTAGTATTCCTATATGCCACCACATGATGTGATGGGACTCTTTCATTCCTCAAATAAAACATCATATTTATGTTAAAAACAATATGGAAAAACAAGAAAGTAAGTACTTATCTGTAACTAATTTTAAATGTAAGGATTATACCAAGGTATATTTTTGTTTATTATTTAAGTGTTAATAAATGCATTAACATATTATACTGTTAAACTATAATAAAACTATTGTAATACTTGAGATTAAGAAATTAGAATCAGACTGGCTAAAGCAGCAATGTCTTTCAGAAGCCTTGAAAAGTTGTGGAAATCAAAACTCATTAGCACAAACACAAAACTTAGGCTATTCAAATCAAATGTACTATCAACCCTTACGTATGCGTGTGAAAGCTGGAAAACAACAAGAGATATAGAAACAAAGTTGAACGCATTCGAAAATAAATGTCTAAGGAAAATACTTGGTATAGAATGGAACGAATTCAAAACAAACGAGGAAATTAGAGAAATCGCCAATCAACCACTAATATCTTCAGTAATAAAGAAAAGACGATGGTCATACGTTGGACATGTGATGAGAAGAGATAATAATCGAATAGCAAAGCAAGCCCTCATATGGGAAACAACAGGTAAAAGAAAAAGAGGAAGACCCAGGGAGACACTGAGAAGAACATTGATGAGAGAGGCAAGAGCAGCAGGAATCGGCTCCCTCAATGAGATAGAACTGTTTGCACAGAACAGAGACAGATGGCGAGATTTAATAAAATATCTTTAAAAGAAAACTGCTAGAACAAAAATTCATATAGGAGAAGGTGTATCTTGGTCTACGCCCTATGGGCCGGTTACGGCTCGAAAGGTCAATAGATAGATAGATAGAATACTTGAGAAGAGTTACATTAAGGTTTATCATTCTTTGGTCATTTAAAAAAAAAAATTGGTGTGCACGTAAATATAGAAAAAATATGTAAGGTATGGTATTCTTTGCCTCACCCCTCCCCCACTACCTTCTTCTCCCCATTTACCTTGTCCTACACCATCCCATTAAACAACAATGTCAATACTTTATAGTGTAGTGTTTTAAATAACTAATGCTGTAAGTGTTTGTTACATTATATGTTGTCTTATTAGTGTTATATTTTCTTTCTTTGTGTATGTAGTGGTTTTTTTTTCAGGTGTATTTTTTTTATTGTGTGTTATTTATCACCTTCTGTCGTTATTTGTATGTATCAAATATTTTTTATGTAATTGTATTACTTCATGTAATCTTAGTGTAACCTTTGTGTTTTCGTTAGTCAAATTTGATGTAAATACTTATGATTTATGAGAAATGCTGAAGCTATGATTTGAGTAATAAGTCTTATGTCACACCAATTTTAGTTGCCTCAGTTGCACCTCATATTGTTTAATACTACATTCAAGTCTTCAGTATGCCAATTGCTACATAATAGATTATGTATAATAAATAGAGATTGTAACATCTTTCAAAAGTACTGCAAAGAACATAAAGTAACTATTTTGAAAAACAGCTGATTCTAATAAATTATTGAGAAATTGTCATGAGTGTGTATTTTATGCATAATGAATTTGTTTATGAATGTCAGAAGACAATGAAATCAGAAATTTATGAAATTTGAATTACTAAACATCACATTTCTGGCATCCTTTTGTTATTGATTATCTGGGCAGATTCTTAGACCCTCAGTAAATTTGAACAGTAAAGTTTGAGCTTACTGATGGTTTCTGGTAGCAAAAACACACTTTTCTTCGCTCTTTCTCTCTAATGCACAAAATAATCTCAAAATTTGCCATTTATTGACAATTGTCTTTATTATCCCTTAACATTTTTCCAGAAGTGATGTTTGCTGACTACAGTAGATACTTTTGAAACTATCCTTTCATTGTCTTGCTTTACTGCTTGTCCAGGATTTTATAGCCAACTCAAGATCCTGAAATCCTATAGCCAATAATGACTCTTTCTGCTCAGATCTTAATTACGCTGATTTTTTTTCTACTGTTTAGGCATTCAACATAATCTTTTTAGTGTTACAGAGCACCCCTCAAATATTGCACTGTAATTGTTGTGTCTTTTACAATTTATATTGAGTAACAATTTCT
Source organism: Megaustenia siamemsis (assembly GCA_032433765.1). Taxonomy (NCBI): domain Eukaryota; kingdom Metazoa; phylum Mollusca; class Gastropoda; order Stylommatophora; family Ariophantidae; genus Megaustenia; species Megaustenia siamemsis. The sequence continues at coordinate 67,186,589 of JAVIAB010000092.1, read as the reverse complement.
ATTCATGTGTTCAGACTATATTTATAAATATAGTTAATTTTTAAAAAAGAAATCTGCTCATGATTTTGAGATGATTTAAACAGCCGCAAAATATATAAAGGGTTGCTTAAAACAAGTGCAAAATATTTTAAGGGACATATTTTAAAAAATCATTTTTGCTGCTGAAAAGCCCAGAAAAAAAATGTGATTGTAAGCATTTAAAATAAATATTTGATCTGTAGAATCTGTCAGTTGAGTATTGTCTTGCTTTGTTATGTAGTATTTGTGAAACATGAACATGTTCTATTTACCAGGTCAATTTAGCAGACATAACAAATTTATCTTTTAGATATTAAATGAAGTAAAACCTAGACAAGTAGAGGATGATTATAACATGAACATATAGAACGAACAATACACAAGCAACAGTTATAGATGTATATTCATAGATACTAAAATTGCAATTCACACTATGTGCAATCTATTTAACAAAAACCAGCTGTAAAATATTATCTCAATTATTCTTCTCATCAAGATTACTGCATTTTATCAAAGTCAAAACTCTGCCAATGCTGAAAGGCCTGAATGTGTTAAGATGGTTGGATGGGCCAGCAGAACAACTCAACCTCTTTAAAAAGCTAGCTATTAAAGCATCAACAAGAGCTCAGAAAAAGAAGCAGTCCAGAGAGGAAAGACCTTCATAAAGATCTATGAGACCATGTGGTGAAAGTCAAACTAGTGTGGAAGCCAGATTGCTAACTACCTTTCTTTCAACCAGGACAAATACTACCATTGGAACCTGAAATGTTCAGACAAAATTCAAAACTAGAAAATCTGTAGAAACTATAACCTGGTTCTACTTGAACTTAACAAAGTCAGATGAACACAATCTAGTTATGTTGAATTTAGTACATGTAAAATGATGTTGTATTCAGGACATGAGGAAGAAAATGTACAGCACACACAAGGAGTGGCATTTGTTGTAGTAAAGGAATCTTGAAGAATCTGAGAGGATTAATTTGGTGAATCAGGACATCACAACATTTATCACATGATTATTTAATAATTTAGAGCATATAATTTTCAATCAATCTTTATTTGCCATATCACCTGGCCACAAGTTAAGATAATAGATGAATTTTTTGATAATTATTGATGGTTTGTAATAATTAATCAAATCATTAACTTTCTCTCATAATCAGATATATCATTTCTCTCAATTCCTCGGATTTGATAATGGTACATCTTGCTGCTTAGGGATGTGGACTTGGGATAACACCTGAATGTTGGTGTTCACATCCCTAATGGATAGCAGAGTGACTCTTCTATACAACTACTGCCTCTGCACAACTTGTTAAGTATCACTTTACAAATATCTGTTTATCTTCATATGAAATACTTCTGCAATACTGATTGTATTAAGAGCTTCTGTGCCATTCCTCTGGACTGTATCTAGCTAACTCTAAAGTCACTTTTTGATTAATTAGACTCTATCTTATAATGCTTAATTCATGCTGATTGTCTCTTTATTAGTAGACTCTGTAGATTTATGAATTTGAATCATCTTTGAGGCAAATCTCTCTCTCTCCGATCAAGACTCACTCAGAGTAGGATTCCAGACTCTCTCATTAAGTTAGCTGTCTGTTTAAGTGATTCGATTGCCCATATAGTTTCTCTAATGGTCCATAATAGTCGTTGTAATTGTTTGACGCCAAGTTCTTGCATGGTAAAACTCCTTGCTAAGCTTTGCTCTGTCTGGTCAGTAGCAGTTTTCAATTTGGAGATTGTTCATCAGCTTTTCGCGTGCTGTTGGCTGCTTTTACTATAGTAACTGGGATTTAGTGAGTGCAACCATTGTTGTGTGAGCTATGTCATCATGTTAGTTGCATAGCCCAAGGATGGTCGTACTCTAATCAATGAAAGACGAAGTGGGGTTACGCACATGACTTGTCAGCATCGGTGAGACTCCCGTAGGTTCGTCTTAGTTATGAGCCAAATCTAATATCATTCTCCTACCTCAGTGTTCAGCTACTTATAGTCTTTGTCGCATGTCTCAGTCAAACAGTGACATGAGGTTTTTGTGAGTTTTTGGTGTTCATATCTGCCAGATGAACCTGGTGAAAAGTTATATGTTCACTAGGTTGACATGGTCTATGTCTTTCTACTAGAATCTCTATATTTTCTTACTGTTTTAAAAAAGAAAACCCCTGATGATAAAACAAGGAACCAGATAGACTACATAATGATCAAGGATAGAATTAGAAACAGCGTCATACAAGCCAAGACATATTCAGTAGCTGAAATGAACTCAGATCACATCCCTGTTATGATCAAAATGAAAAATAAACTAATTAGAAACAGACAGAAGAATAACACACAATTAATACCACTGGAATAACAGCTCTGGGGGACTGGTTGGTCTTGAGACAGAGAGTTTGTGGGTTCAAATCCTGGCTACACCGGTTGGGATTTTTATTTATGATTTCTCTCTGCGGCAACCACCCCTGGTCTCAGCAGCGAGGCCCGGCTTGAAACGTCAATTACTCATCGACGAAAAAAATATGAGTACCTCCGAAGACGGAGTTATCTGCCTGTGCAGCGAGGGACCCCAGTGCACACGGCTGTCAGGGAAAAATAGATTAACGAGCAAAATTCAGTTCCTAATCTCTAGGGACTTCGTCAGAGGTAAAAGTTGGCGAATGAAAAAAAAAATAAATAACAGCTCTAAGTCGAACAGAAATTCAACATACATATAAAAGTAAAAAATACATACCAAAAATTGTTAGAGGAAGGTTAGAGAAATATGCAGAATGTGCAAATAGGCAAAAGAGGATTGGCGCAATCAAAGATGTTTAGAAATAGAAACCATGGAAAAGAAACGATTTAAAATGGATGTACACATAAATAAAAATTTAAAAAGTCACTGATAGGGGATATGTATTTGTACACAAAAAAAGAAATGTTATATAATAATATTAATTTATTATTATTATTTGTCTCCAGTCTAAACCACTGGAAACTACTATTCGTGCTGTTTCGTCCTAAGTGTTTGTCTGCAACTCAAGTATTCAGCCCAACCTTATCCGGGAGATACTTGTTTTAACAGGAAAAATATTTCTGAGCTGTGATCGCAGCCTTATGCTATAGTCATGAAAACACCTTCGCGAAAAGACATTGTCCACGATAGCTAATTTTTTAGTTAGCTGAGTGGCAGTGTTCCCTAGCGTTTGGCTTTTCGTGGCAAGGCGCTGTGCCACTGAGTACGGGTTCGATGCTGCTTTGGTCCATATTTTTTTCTGTTATTGATTATTTGTCATTTTTTCCGAGTGCTGTAAACATACCTCTTCCTCTGAATTGATTCGCTGATTATCGCCTCGGAAGTTTCCCTCTATAATAAAATGTTAACAGACAGTAAAGATATAATCAACAGACGGCAGGTATACATAACCGAACTATTCGAACAATATAAGAAGAAAAAGTGATATGGTAACAGCTTTACGTGGTAATTAACAAAACAAAAGTCGACGTTTCGGCCAAGTAGGCCTTCAGCTGGAACAACAAACAACAACACAAAAATATATATAAAGATATGTACACAAATCTAACAACATGGCGATAATATGCTAGCTACTTAAGAAAGGAAATTTAAAAAAAAAGGTCACTTCCCTGTGGTACAGAGTGTGGGCAGCTTCTGAATGAACTAAAATAAGTAGGCGGGATGGCCAGCTATATATCTCACTGACCAGGCAGTTAGTTGAGAAGATGGAAGGGTTCTAAAAATATGGGGAGGCGGGTACAAGATACGTATAAACTGTCTATATCTAACTGTGTTTGTGCACAACGAACAGATGTGTGAAAAAAGCATTTGTACATAATACATGCGTACAGGCATGAATCCGTATATATTACTACAAAGCACACAAAAGAAAACCCGAAGGTGTCTAAATGTGCCAATGCATGCAGACAAATGTACATACATGTATAGGTTCGGTAGCGTAAGAAATGTGTGGTAGGTGTCCTATGTGTATGAGAGCGATATGTTCATGCCATGGGGAGGGGGGGGGAACAGCGAACCCAACTGGGCAATGAGGCGATTCCAAGGGAGAAGAGGATTGCTAGAGTGACACGAGACAATACCAATAACTTGCATGTAAGGTTTATCACAATCGCCAGGGGAGTTGAAATGGGCAGACACCGGGCTGCCAGTCTTTTGTTCAACATAACGTAGATGCTCACAAAATCTGCCACTCAAGCGTCGTCCAACTCTCGCCTACATACGACATCTGGCAATGCTTACATATTATGGCGTAGATGATATTCCGTGACACACAAGTAAACTCCTCCTTGATGTCGAATCGCCTTTTAGGGAACAAGACCGAATCGGTGCAAAGCACGTAGTCACAAGTTCTGCAAACTCGACATCCACACCGAGCAGTACCAAAGTGTTTGTGGTTTGAGCGAGGGTGGTGGCTCGTGACAAGAATGTCTCTCAGAATCCTGTCGCATTTGAAGACTACCAAAGGAGGATCACTGAAAAGTAGGCGGCTTTTTTGTGTGCTTTGTGGTAATATATACGGATTTATGCTTGTATGCACATATGGTTAGGTACACGTGCTTTATTTTTACACATCTGTTCGTTGTGCACAAACACAGATAGATATACACAGTTTATACGTATATTGTACCCACCTCCCCATATTTTTAGAACCCTTCCGTCTTCTCACCTGACTGCCTGGTCAGTGAGATATATAGCTGGTCATACCACCTCCTTATTTTAGTTCATTCAGAAGCTGACCACGCTCTGGACTACAGGAAAGTGACCTTTTTTAAAATTTCCTTTCTTGTGCATCTTGCATATTATCGCCATGTTGTTAGATTTGTTTACGTATCCTTATATATATATATATATATATATTTGTGTTGTTGTTTGTTGTTCCAGCTGAAGGCCTACTTGGCCGAAACGTCGACTTTTGTTTTCTTAATTACCACGTAAAGCTGTTACCATACCACTTTCTTCTTATTTAAAAAAAAAATTGTCATTATCATCAGCTTTACAGCAGCTTCGCATCTCTTTGCATCTTGATGCCTTTAATCCCGACAATATAGCAATCGAAGAGGTAAATGCATTAGGAGAGCTGAGAGTACAAGTCATAACAAAACTACTCAAACACATATATAACACTGGACACATACCCGAAGATGTACTAAAATCTATATTTGTAGCCATACCGAAGAAGTCAGGCGCCAATGATTGTGAAGACCATCGCACTATTAGTCTCATGAGCCATATGACGAAAATATTAAGAATCATCATGAGACATGTAAGGAACAAAATAAAACCAAAATAAGCGAGGAACAATGTGGATTTGTGGAAGGAAAGGGCACCAATAATGCAATATACATCTTAAGAACATTGACAGAAAGAGCTATAGAGGTAAAGAAAGATCTATATATGTGCATTATAGACTACACAAAAGCATTTGACAAAGTAAAACAGGTGGAAATAATCAATATGCTAGAGAAATTAAACATTGATGGCAAAGATCTGCGAATCATAAAAAAACGTGTACTGGCAACAAACAGCAGCTATACGAATTAACAACCAAACAGGACAATTCCAGTATATAAAACAAGGAGTCAGACAAAGCAGTGTTCTATTGCAGGATTTGTTTTCATTTTACAGCGAACATATTATTAGATCAATAGTAGACAAAAAAGGAATGAAAGGAAACGGTCACAACATAAATAATTTGCGATATGCGGATGGCACAGTCTTAATAACAGAGACAGAGAATTAACTACAAGAAATTATAGACATAATAGTAAAAGAAAGCAAAAAAAAGGTCTCAGTATGAATAGTAAGAAAAGAAAAGTAATGGTCATATCGAAGAAAAAATCATCACCATCATGCAGCATACAAATAAACAGGACAAATCTGAAACAAGTGAAACTTCTTGGGCACAATAATAACATTAGATGGAAGATGCACCACAGAAATAAAAAGCAGAATAGCTCAGGCCAAAATAGCATTTCAGAAAATGAAAAATATTTTGTGCATAAAATCTATGTCAATAGAAGTGAGAAAGAGAGCTCATCGGTGCTATATAGATCAAATTCTGACCTATGGAAGCAAATCATGGACAGTAGACAAACAAATGAAAACGATTAGCAGCCATAGAGATGGGATTTCTCAGAAAAATGTTGAAAGTTCCCTGTACAGCTAAAAAGACCAATGAGGAAATTATCAAAGAGGCCAACACAAAAATGGAGCTCCTAAAAAACATAAGAAAGAAACAATCACCATATTTTCGGGCACATCATGAGAAGAGGAAAGTTGTAATACTTGGTTACAACTGGCAAAATAAAAGGAGAGATCGCGAACGACAAAGAGAGAAAATATTGGATAGCTTGGTGTCATGGCATGGAAAACAGTCAACAGAACTGATACGATGCACTGTAGATTGAAGATTGTGGAAGGACATGATCGCCTACGCCAACCGGTATGGCCCATGATGATGATGATGATGATGATAATGATAAATACAATGAAAAATGGAAGAGCTGTACGGCCAAACAACACTTAGATTGAGATGATAAAAACCTGGGAATTTTTTATATGTGTATATTCGTAGACCCGTGCAATGACAATCTGAACCTGCTTTCCTGTTTGATAACAACGACACCACATGTAATCCGGACGCAGATTATACATCAGTTGAGACACCTCTCGATCAATCTTTGCCGTTCTCTTGGTTTAGGATTTATGTGAATGACTTAACAGATCTGGACAGTTTCACGGTAAAACTAAATGGTTCTGCCTCATGTAACAATGAATCAAGGTTTGTAGTTAGTTCGCATGAGATTGATGTCTTTTGCTCTGGGGCTGGTCTGATCAACAAGTTACGGATTGAAGGGGCGAAAGTTGTAAATATCTGCTCCATCTACATTGGCGGGGGTCGAAATGTGGCTCTCAAATCATACCCAAATATTTCTTTGAACACTATTGTAGTCACCACACAAGCGACAATGGCACACATTAAGATTGAGTTCTCACCGACCATTTTGGAGGCCGTCAGTGCACTGACGACGTGTGAGGTGCAAACATTGCAGACATCTATTGTCTGGACGGGCATTCTTGGTCGTTTTGTGCAGTGTGTAGTGGGTGTTGCAGAGGCTGCAACGTCATCATCGGTACGTGTCATGACAACTCTTCACATGGGATCTATGGACACGACTGCTCTGGGTCTTGTCTTAGTGTCTGTCCTTTATGTGAGGAAAAATTCGGAAAATGCCTACAATGTAAGCATCCTGGCTACATCTGTAATGACACTTGTCCCGATGGTAATTTTGGGCTACAGTGCAAACAGACGTGTTCTGATGGCTGTGACATCATGTGTGACCCGGAACGTACAGACTGTACATGCAAGGAAACGTACTACGGGTCAGACTGCACTCTCAAATGTCCGGACAACTGTTTCAACGACACCTGTGAACAGTCAACCGGGAACTGTACATGCAAGGGAACGTTCTACGGGTCAGACTGCACTCTCAAATCTCCGGACAACTGTTTGAACGAAACCTGTGAACAGTTAATCGGGGCCTGCGTCTCGAATGTCGATGATTCCCACGTTAAGAAGAGTCTGCCGACTACAACAAACCCAGGCATATGGATACCTTAATGTGTTTCTGTGCTGGACATGGTTCATTTCTTGGTGTTTTTCCGTGAAACCATGGCTCATATCTTGATGTGTCTTTGTGCTAGCCATGGCTCATATCTTGGTGTGTGTCATGTTAGTCATATCTCATATCTTGGTGTGTCCGTGTTAATCATGTCTCATATCTTTATGTGTGTATGCTTAGTTATATCTCATATCTTAGTGTGTATCTGTGTTAGTCATGTGTCACATCTTTGTGTGTGCATGTTTGGGTTAATGATATCTCATATCTTTATGTGCATGATTGTGTTAGTCTTATCTCATACCCTTGTGTGTGCATGTCTGTGTATGTCACATCTCATATCCTTGCGTGTGCACGGCTATGTTAGTCACATCTCATATCTTTGTGTGTGCATGTCTATGTTGGTCATATCACATATCTTTGTGTGCATGTCTATGTTAGGCATGTGTCATATCTTTGTGTTTGCATGTCCATGTCAGACATATCTCATATCTTTATGTGCATGTCTATGTTAGTCATGTGTCATATATATTGATGTTTGTCAGTGTTAGTCATGCCTCGTATCGCTGTATGCATGTCTGTGTTCATATCTTTGTGTGTGCATGTCTGTGTTAGTCACCTCTAGTGACTCGGGCAGATGGTGCTCGTAAACATGGGAGGGCCGACCATTTAAGGGCAGAATCCCCCTACAGAAAAGATCATCTGCTGCCTTGCGGCAAGATTGGGGACAATCAAAAGCTAAGGAAAGCTAACCTGAATAAAATGCTGGCTGAAATCGATTGCACTGGACCACTGGCGCAGAACACAGTGCAACGTTTTAACGGGTGTTCAATCAGAGTGGATCTGGCAAACTCTAATTGTGATGTTCTGTCTGTGGGGGCGATCAACACACTTAACCTGACAGCTGACTTCATGTGAGAGTCTGGAATCCTACTCTGATTGAGTCCTGATCGCAGAGAGAGGGAGAGAGAGAGAGAGAGAGAGAGAGTGAGAGAGCAACACAGAATACATCATGGGCCATACCGGTTGGATCTCTTTGTGCACTATATTGTATATCCGTTCTTTTTTCTTCTTTCGTCCAGTAGTAATATTTCTCCTGCCATCCATTTCTTCTTGTTGATTCTTTTATCACTGGTATTACTTCTTTTGATGTTTGTTCAATCGATTGTTTGAGCATTTCTCACTGTTCATTGATGTCCTGTATCTTCTTAATAGCATTATGTTTATTCTGGACTATCGTGCTGCACTTATCACTCACCTGGTTATCTACTCTAAGCATATCTATTTCTAATTTTATATTTCTTGGGGATTTCTGTGCCTTCCGCAGTTTTATTCTTATCTTTCCAACTACTGGTACATGGTCACTATTGCAATCTGCTCCTGGCCTTGTTTTAACAGATGTTAGCCCATTCCTGAATCTTCTCCGTACCAGAATAAAATCAATTTGATTGTGTACATTTTTGTCTGTTCTCTGCCATGTCCATAGTCGCCTAGGGTATTGTTTGAACCAAGTGTTACTTATAATAATTTCACGTGTCTTTGCTCAATCTATCAATCTATCCCCTCTGTCATTCGTCTCTCCAAGGCCATATCCTCCAGTCACATTTTGCACTTTAGCTGCTCCTACCTTTGCATTGAAATCCCCTAATATAATAGTTATTTCTTGGGATTTACACTGTTCCATTGTCATCTCTAGCTCATTGTAAAAAGTGTCAACGTCTTCTTCTTCGCTATTACGTGTTGGTGCATAAGCTTGAATTATGTTGATATCTATTGGTCCACCCCTCAATTTTACTAGCAGAATTCTATCTGATGCTGGCCAAAATCCTTTCACTGTTTTGCTTCTTTCTCTATCTAACATGATGCCTACTCCTCTTTCGTGTGTGGTACTCCTAGAGTAAAAATTAAGAAAAAGAGTTCTTAAATGTTATGTGGAGCCAGTCTTAACATATGGATGTGAATCATGGACAATAGGACAACAGACAAGAAAATCACTGGAGTCTGTAGAAATGTGGTTTTACAGAAGAATGTTGAGAATACCATGGACAGCTAAGAAGAGTAATGAAAATGTTCTGAAAGAGGACAAAGCAAAAAGAGAGCTAATTTCCAATATTAGGAAGAAACAATCAGCATTTTTTTCCCCATGTAATGAGAAGAGAACAACTGGAATATATTGTAGCAACTGGAACAATTGAGGGACGAAGAGATAGAGGGAAGCAAAGAGAAAACATACCAGACAGCTTAAGAGAATGGCTAGGCAGAAGGTCAACAACAGAAGTGTTAAATAGCTGTCGAGATCGAAAGTTGTGGAGAGATATGATCATCTACGCAGCAGGCCTGGTACTTGATAATGACGATGACCCCCAGAGTAAATTACATTTCCGCTGTCGCGTTGTAATAATCCTGCTCCTTTCCATCTTATTTCACATGGTCCCAAGATGTTCAATTTCATTCTCTTCATTTCTTGACTAATGTTTTCTAGTTTGTCAACCTGGAATGCTGATCTAATGTTTCAAGTTCCTATTGCTAGTGTCTCTTTATTATTGATCTTGCATACAGTAGCTTGATGACGATCGGGTGTTACGTGTAGCACATGTCGCTCCCTACCGGACGAGGTGGCTGTGGAGTCCCCATTATTATATTATAATAAGTATTCTTATAAGATATTAAGTTGTGATTTGTCATGATTTGTCTAGGCAATATGAGAAGGTAGTTTGCCATTCCTTTCCTTCTTGGCAGTGACTGTACTAGTCGGAGATCGCAGCCATTGTCTCTATACATGAGATCCTCTGCCTGCCATCGCGGTGAGGGGACCATAACCGGCACTACTTGTCGGCTGTTCTCACAACACCATCCACCACCTGCCCCAATGGCTTCACATAACCCTGGTGGGGGAGGGGGGAATGGCTAAACGAGAGCTCCACCTTGCCCAAGAGTGTCCCGAAGACTAGCGGAGGAAAGGAGATGTCTTACTCCTCCTTTGGTAGGGCAGAACTCTACCTGCTAACCATGAATACATACCGTATGACCTTAAAACATGAATATTTATTGCCTTGCCTAAGAAGACTGATACTGTGGAGTGTAGTGACTTTAGAACAATAAGTTTGAAGAGCCATATAATAAATATCTTGCTTCAAGTTATACAGGGAAAAATTCAAAATGAAATCAATTTAGAACTAACAGAACAACATTTTGGATTTAGAAAGAATAGTCGGATAAGAGAAGCCATCACTTGCATGAGAATATTAATTAGAAAATACATAGCAATAAACAAACCAATGTATGCATGTTTCAATCTATACTAAATCTTATGACAGCATACACTATAAACAAAAAATAAAATCCCTGAAAGATGTAAATCTATATGATGCTGCCATAGACTGATATGTAATTTATACTTGGAACAAGCAGCTGTGATAATGTACAACAATGAGAACTCTGCACTTATTGATATGAAAAGAAGAATAGGACAGGGCTGCATTCTATCACCATAGCTATTTAACTTATACGCTGATTAGATATTCAAAGACATCATGGGAATGATATGTCAATAACACATCAAACATCAATGGATATATAATCAATAATCTAAGACATGATGATGAGTAATGGCAGAAAATCCAGAAGACCTACAACTAGTGAACAAAATAAACAAGACAAGCAAAGAATATGGATTCGAAATAAATATTAAAAATATTAAAACTATGATTATTAGTAAAGTAAAGACAAAATATACAAGGAAATATTGAAGAAGACGGAGAAAAACCTAGAAAGTTGAAGAATATTGCTTCCTTGGACATGTAACGAATGATGGAAAATGTAAAACAGAAATAAACAAAAGAATAGGAATGGCAAGAACCAATTTTAACAACATGAAAGATATGCTCATATCAAAGAGAATAACACCAGAACTAAAACTACGAATAGCAAAATACTATATTTGCTCAACATTCATGTGTGGTGCAGAAGCATGGACATTAAATATAAGAAAACAGAGCAGAAAATTGATGCCTTTGAAATGTGGATCTTTAGAAAAATGTGGAGAATTTGGTGGAAAGAAAAAAAGACAAAGAAGGAAGTTCAGAATCAGCTGAGAATGATAAAAAAAGAACTTAACATAATTCGAAAAATACAACTGAAATTTGTTGGACATGTAAAAAAACATAATGAATAATAGACTCCTAAAAATCACCTTGGAGACGAGGCTACAAGTCAGACTAGGTCGACGAAGACTGAAGTGGACTGAGCAGCAATGTCTTTCAGAAGCCATGAAAAGTTGTGGAAATCAGAACTCATCAGCACAAAAACAAAATTTAAACTATTCAAATCAAACGTACCATCAACCTTTACGTATGCATGCGAGAGATTGAAAACAACAAAAGATATTAAAACAAAGTTGAGCGCATTTGTCAATAAATGTGTAAGGAAAATACTTGGCATAGCGTGGAACGAATTCAAAGCAAATGAGGAAATTAGAGAAATCGCCAATCAACCACTAATATCATCAGTAATCAAGAAAAGACGATGGACATATGTTGGACATGTGATGAGAAGAGGTAATAATCGAATAGTAATGCAAGCCATAAGGTAGGAAACAGCAGATAGGAGGAAAGAGGCCGACCCAGAGAAACATTGAGAAGAAAATTAATCAGAGAGGCAAAGGCAGCAGGAATCTGCTCTCTCAATGAGATCGAGATGCTTGCACAGAACAGAAACAAATAGCGAAACTTGATAAAAGATCTTTGCAAGTATTGGGACTGCTAATAAGAAAGATTTCGAAACAGGAAAAAAGTATCCCTACGGTCCCTACGGACCGGTTACGGCTCGAAAAGTCGATATATAGATTAGTAATGTATAAGGGTTTTGCGAAATAGACAGGTTTGTACTTAGTTCTGTCCATTGTATTCTGAGTATTCTTTTATAACATCTACATTCGAAGGCATTTATAGCTACTACAGAGATACGTTAGTCCACGTTTCACATCTATTTGCTTCGGTGAAAAAAATACAAGCTCTTAGAGAAACTCGATTTGGTTGCTCTTTCCCTTTTGCATAGCCTTCTCTACTACACATATTTGGGTTCTTTGGTCTACTTACTATGCCATGCTTTTTATAGTTCTTCTCCTCTAGTCCCTTATGAGACACTTCGGTTTTCTCCTCTATACTTTTTTTTTTCCTGTGCTCCTTACCCCTCATTTGTTGTTATTGTACCCCACTCTCAGACATCTCACTCTTACCATCTTTTTACACATTTTAGTCCACTAATCGATTCTTTCTCCTTTGTGTTTGCACACTGACCCCTGTATGAACTCCTCTGGTTCTGTGTACATTTACGCACTTTTTTGCACGTTTCACGACAGCCGCACTTGGTTACGATTTCATTTTGGATTTGACAGGATAGTTTTCTATTGTGTTTTCTTTAACGCATTTCGATTGTTTTTGTTTTGGTTGTTTCGTTATTAGTTTTGTGTGTGTTTTTTTTTGTTTGTTCCTGATGAAGGCCTATTGAGCCGAAACGTTGTTTAGTCTGTGTCGTCCACTCGTCACGTAAAGCTTCTTACATACCATTTTTTTATTTTTTTATTTTTCCTTATATTCAGCTTTACTGCAGCTTCGCATTTTTATGCCTTAACCCTCTTAGAGAGACCAACGTTGACTTGTTTCTGTTGTTTTGCTGTGGTTATGGTTATGGAAGACCCTGGCATCTCTGCAAACGAATTAAAATCCATAGTTGCTCAACCGTCCGTGCCAGTGGAATCATCCGAATTACTAACTCATCTCCCAAACAAAGAAAGTTAGCTGTAGTTCCCATCATAGCAGTCTCAGCCCACGCCAAAAAACATAAGGCGAAACTGCACAGAAAGTAAACACAGCCAACTGTTCCCTGTCATATATCAGCTTTCATCGTAAACAATTGTAATATCGAAACATGATCAAAACGGATAAAACACACAGTTAACAGTGTGCACAGAGTACTTAACCCAATAGTTCCTGCAACAAGCCGGACTTATCCGCTTCATCGGTGCAGATTTATTAAGTAGAACATCATTTTTACTTTAATGCAGAAAATTGCAATGGAGAGCCGACATTAATCAGTCCTAAAATGCAATTTCTGCAGCGATCGAGAGAACATGAACTTCATTCCACCATCTTGGTTTGCCAATTTTACGTCATCGATTTTTGATAAAAATTTTAACACACAACAAAAAGAAACATGTCTGTTGCACTGTTGACATAGGTTCTCAGACAATTATTATGAATTTTTAAAAAAATAAGAACTTAAGGAAACAGGAAATTCATCACTCCAGAATTGTGAAATATGATAAAATGATAATAAAATAATAATAATTGTTTTGATTCTTGACCAATGAAATATGAAGTCGCTGTTGAGAGATCCACTGACAGAGTGGAAAAGAATGATAGAGAGCAACATAGAATCCATGCAGAAAACAAGATCGACATGCTCAATTCTTAATGTTTCAAGTAGCAAGCTGGATAGTTGTAGCTCTCAAGCTGAACAGAAACATACTAATTCCGAGGTAAGAGATGACGCAAGTATCTGTAGCCATGAACTTTTGAGCGAAAGGAATGAAGAATTTGATGTTTGTTGTCATCAAACTGAACCGAGTCATTTAGATGAAAAAATAGACCCGGGAAGCAATGGTGCTGATGATAAAATATTTAGTAGAACTTCTGAAGCAAATCAAACAGAAGAAAATCAAGAACCTCTTTGCATTGATTTAATTGTTGATGACGAATGTGATTGTAAACGACATGTACACAATAATGAGATTAGTTTATTTGATGACAATAATGTCCTGGAAGAAAATTTACACAAATCTGAGGGAAATTTGACTAACAACCATAGCAACGCAAGTAACATTTGTTTAAATTTAGAAACGGATTCTAGATTATTCCATCTAGACTACAATTTTGTAACAGGTTGTAATGCGGAGGTTTCAAACAGATTGCACGATAAAGAGACAATGGAAGCAAACATGTGTTTGGTGAATGAAGCAGGTTATGATGGAAAATGTTCTGCTGATTATAAAAATACAGAAGATTGTATTGTTAAGAAGACTGAAAACAACGATGGAATCAGTACTAATGAGGAATGTGTAAATCTGCAACTAAGTTTAAAAAATGATAGCGCGGCAGATGGAGATAACAAAGAGGCAGATAAACTGAACTACACAACAATAGCATTGAATAACACAGAAAATATGAGTAGAGGAAATGTAATTACAAGAGACTTGAACAATCATGAAATAAATAAAAGAGATCTAAGTAATTATAAACGTGCTTTGGGTAAAGGTAAAACAGATTTAAAAAATTGTAATAGAAGTTTGAGTAATGATAAAAAAGACTTGATTAATAATAAAAAAGATATAATGAATGATCTAAGAGACTTGAGTAATTGTAAAGCTGGTACAAGAGAACTGAGTGAAATAAGTGTAAGGGATAATGATAAATCTTATATAACATATTTGAATAATGGTACACTTAAAGTAGGGAACTGGAACATTGAAAAAACATATACAAGAAGTTTAAGTAATGATTGTGCAAGGGCAAGAAACTTGAGCAATACAAACGACTTCATTAGTAATAAAGAAAGTACAAGAGATATTAGTAAGGATACAACAGGTACACGAGTTCTGAGAAATGTTAAAGTGCATGCAAGAGACTTTAGCAATGGCAGGCTAAGTACAAACAACTTGAGTAATGATAAAGCAAACGCAAGAGATCTAAGTGGTGAAAAGAAAGATAATGTTAAAAGAGACTTGAGCTACGATAGAAGAGACTTGAGTAATGGTAAAAGAGACTCGAGCTACGATAGAAGAGACTTGAGTAATGGCAAAAGAGACTCGAGCTACGATAGAAGAGACTTATGTAATGGTAAAAGAAGTACAAGAGGCTTAAGTAATGGTAAAAAAGAATACAGTCGCAGTAACAGAGGCTTGAATAATGGTAAAAGGGATTTGAGTAATGGTAAAAGAGACTTGAGTAATGGTAAAAGAGACTTGAGTAATGGTAAAAGAGATCCGAGTAATGGTAAAAGAGTCTTGATTAATGGTAACAGAGACTTGAGTAATGGTAAAAGAGACCTGAGTAATGGTAACAGAGACTTGAGTAATGGTAACAAAGACTTGAGTAATGGTAAAAGCGTTCTGAGTAATGGTAACAGAGACTTGAGTAATGGTAACAGAGACATGAGTAATGGTAAAAGAGATCTTAGTAATGGTAACAGAGACTTGAGTAATGGTAAAAGCGACTTGAGTAATGATAAAAGATACTTGAGTAAAAGAGATCTAAGTAAAAGAAACTTGAGCAATGGTAAAAGAGACTTGAGTAATGGTAAAAGAGACTTGAGTAACGGTAACAGAGATTTGAGTAATGGTAACAGAGATTTGAGTAATGGTAACAGAGATTTGAGTAATGGTAACAGAGATTTGAGTAATGGTAACAGAGATTTGAGTAATGGTAACAGAGATTTGAGTAACGGTAACAGAGATCTCAGTAATGGTAACAGAGATTTGAGTAACGGTAACAGAGATTTGAGTAATGGTAACAGAGATTTGAGTAACGGTAACAGAGATTTGAGTAATGGTAACAGAGATCTGAGTAATGTTAACAGAGATTTGAGTAACGGTAACAGAGATCTGAGTAATGGTAACAGAGATTTGAGTAACGGTAACAGAGATCTGAGTAATGGTAACAGAGATCTCAGTAACGGTAACAGAGATTTGAGTAATGGTAACAGAGATTTGAGTAACGGTAACAGAGATTTGAGTAATGGTAACAGAGATTTGAGTAACGGTAACAGAGATCTGAGTAATGGTAACAGAGATTTGAGTAACGGTAACAGAGATTTGAGTAATGGTAACAGAGATTTGAGTAACGGTAACAGAGATTTGAGTAACGGTAACAGAGATCTGAGTAATGTTAACAGAGATCCGAGTAATGGTAAAACAAATACACAAGACCAAAGTATTGGTAAGACAAATTCAGGAGACCTTAACAGTGCTAAAAAAAACTTGAGTAAAGACCAAAGAAACTTGAGTAATGTAACAAGTGATTTGTATAATGGTAAAGAAAACGTAAGCAATGGTAAAATAATTACTAGAGATCTGAGTAAAATAAATTTCAGTAATGATACAACAAAAACAGGTGAACTGAAAAGTTGTAATTCCCATACAAGAGACCTTGATAATGGTAAAGACAGTACAAGAGACTTGGGAATTTGTAAACAAAATATAAGAGATTTGAGTAACTGCGAGAAAGTCTTGAGTAATGATATAAACAGCGCAGACATTATTAATAATAATGATAATTCAAGCACATCTGACAAGATTAATGGTAAAACATATATCAGAGACATGAATAACAGTAAAATAGGGACTGATAAAGATAAATACATCACAGGAGGCCTTAGTGATAGTAATGGTAAAACAAACACAGGAGACATACATAAAGGTAAAGATAGAAGTGACATGAGTAATGACAATGTCAGAAAAAGTTCAATAAGTAATGGAAAAATCAATATAAGAGACTCCAAGAACAGAAAAGTAAACAGACGAAACTTGAGTAATGCAAAATTTATCAAAAAAGAGTTAGATAATGAGAATGTAACTGATAAAGTCACAGGTGATGGGAACATCAATGCACTGGACTTTTATGATAGTAAAACTAGAACACGAAATTTGTGTAATGATAAATCAAGTGTACGAGTTTTGAGTAATGAGAAAACTAGTACACAGATTTTGAGCAACGAGAAAGTAACAGATTGCACTGAACTGCTCAAGATAAAGTGTCAGTCTGGTCTTTGTGACATAGATAGTGTAGTTTGTTTAGAAAATATAATTAGCAAATACGTGGATAAGAATTATGAACAGACACTAATATCCAGTGAGACCTCAATCTTAAATATGAATACAACTAAATTTATGTTGAATGTCAAGGACATTAATGAGGATGGTACAGAGAGTTATTACTACGAAACAGCCAACGCCAGTCCTGCTGCTCAAAAAACCACCGTTTCAAGAATGGCAAGTTTAAATCCAATTAATATTGACACAACATACTGGTTGGCAGAAGGTGTCCAATGTTGTACAAATTCATATGATGGCACTCAAGAAATATATATACCTGGAATGACAAATGTTCAAGGTGAATACAATTCAGTAAAAAATTTTAGTTGTGGAGATGGTTATTCAGGGGTATATTCATCTTCTAAAAAGATATGCACCAACACAGTTGGCTTACAACCTCTTCAAACATTTAAACAGAAGAGAATACATAAGTGCTGTAGTGTAGGGAATATTGCAGTAAGAAATAGACGAGGACGGGAAAGAAAATGTAAAACTGGTAGTGTGAAATATGAAACTGTTGGTACCACCTCATCTGTTGATGTTAAAATGACACACTGTTGCATTACTCGTGCAAAATCTGCCGCTGAAGAATGCAAGAGAAGACATGGTGAAAACAATGATTATATTTCAATACAACATTTAGAACTTGAACCGGCAGCAAACAGCAAACGACATTTTTCCAATTTAAACCAGTCTTGGATAAAAAGTAGGGAAACCCCAGAAAATGAATCACATGGAAAGTTAAAACATCTAACAAGGAATCCAATGACAGAATGGAAGCGATTAGTAGACATTAATATGGAATCGATGCTCAACTACAGAGTTAGTGATGTTGATCGAGCAAAATATGGCGGAGGAGACTTTGAAGTTAACATGCAGAGTAAAGTTAAAGATGGTTCTGACACAGTTTTAGAAAAGAGATCTCTGAAATTGGAACCATCACTGCAACAAGCATCCGTTTTAAAAACTGCTGAAAATGACAAATGTTGTCAAAGTTTTGTTAATTTAATAGGAAATAAAGATGCTACCAGAGATGATCCAGTGTCTGTAGCATGTAAGAGAAATATGATATGTGAAAAAATTTCTCAAACTGAAAATAATTGTGTTTGCATTGATAACAATAATGTCTATGGTAGAGTTGCAATCTGTGACATCATTCACACAACTGCTCCAACAGTTTCAATAAATAATAAAGATGGAGAGACGAACAATGAAGATGAAAAAGAAACTTCACTACATACCGCAGATGTTGAAACAACTTTATTAAATTACAAAATTAGAGGCAAATCAACATATTGCGCAGGATATAAAGAAATCCTAGGACAGGAACATCTGTCGCAAGGAGATCAATGTCCTACAGTAACTGTTGACACAAAGAGAATGCCTGAAGATGACTTCTCTGTCTATATTCTGAATGAGAGTAATATTTTAGATGTTGCAAGTGTATGTGGGCAAGACGCTAAAATGAACATACACGATTCAAAATTAAGCTTTGAGATCAAACAAATGAACAGTCAACATGAGATGAATCTCTGTAAGGATAATTCAGGTCAAATATGCTTGCTTGGATCTATTCTATCTTCGATCAGTGAACAGAACTCAGTAGTCAGTGATCTATCTATGTCAAATGTCATACAGCTTAATCACGCAGATGATTGTGAAAAATTAGAAATGGAGGAACGATATATGGCTCTCTATCAAAGCGATTCAGGTTCAAAAGTTTCACCACCCCAAAATGCAAACACAATACCTGATGTTGATAAGATCGGATCTGTAATCACACAAGTAAAATGCACAAAAGATGGATTTTTGACTCCACCTATTAATAATAATGTGATAACAGATTCCCTTTCAATCTTAAATAATTGCCAGAAAAATATTTCTCGATGTAAAAACGATGAAATATTCAATGACACTTTAGGTGATTCATGCTTTTCGAGTGAAGTGCATACGAAAGTTCCTGATAAATTGTTTAGTCTTCGGCAGGTAGAATCAGAAAATGTTTGGAATCAATGTAGCAGAACAGATGATGCAAAATATAACTTTCAAAGTACAAGTCAACAAACTGATAATTTAGATGTAGTGAGGCATATTCAGGAAAATAATGAGCAAAAAGAGCTTTCTAGTGATCATTTGCTGCCGTTACAAGAAAGTAAAGGTCGGGATAAGATTTCTAGCGATTTGTTTACCAAATACAAATCTGTTGATACAAAGGTAAACAAGACAACGATAGAAGTTCTTGATGAATTGGCCTTGCCACAAGATATTGATAATAAACCTCCAACCACAGTTTGGTCTCGTTTCTCCAGTTTTATGACAAGTTTTTTTAGGGGTTCTTCTAAAGAGATGACCAGTAACATAAACCAAATGTTACAAGCACAAAAATTTCTAAATAATAAAGAACACAATTTTATTGGCCACACAAATAAGAACACCTTTTTAGAAGCAAAAGTATTCAACTCTAATCTCAGAAATGATAATTATAATAATGAAGAGAGATCTTCTAGCGATATAAATATTGGCATTAATGTAAATGGAGGAAAATGTATTACCAAAGGAAATATGCTACCTAATGGTATCAGCATAACAGGACAAGCTAAAGTGCCATCAATTAGTTTATTAGATGAAACATCAAATAGTCCTGTTGGTATGTCTACTGCAGAAAACTTTAGCTTAAAGATAAGCAAAGAGAAATGTACAAACAACCTGCTTCATAGCATTCATCTTGGAAATAAATGTTTAACACCAGTGCCTTCAGAATACAAAACATATAATGATAATAGTGACTTGAAAGTCAATCCCATTCATACAAAAACTGGATGTGAAGTATCTGATGAAGAGAAAACTTTACCATCCTCTGGAATGCATGAACTAGTTATGAAAAACACAAACTATAGCCATTCATTTCAGAGGCAAAAACGATTTCAACATTTTAAAACGAAAATACCTGTACTAATATCACATTCATATAAAAGAAAATCGAGAAAATGTGCAAACACGAACACGCTAAACATTACAGGCGAAGGGGATGGTGTAGGAGAGCTCATATATGAATACAGTGAGAATATGAGAAGTAATAACAGGGTGAAAACAGGCACTTTCACAACAAATGTCAGAAGCAATGACCCAGAGTTGATAAATATCATTACCATGCAAACAAAGAACCAGAATATGACTTATGATGACCTTCATAATGAGGAAAACGTCTCAAAGTATGAGGTGTCTATTGAACTGAAAGAGAAAACGGAAACGGATGACATTGTTAGTGAAACAAAAAATGTAGAAAATAAGAAAGAAAAGTGCACAGCAGAAAGCAGCAACATTTCTGTGTCCAGAACTAACGGTTCACTTAATACAGTCCAAAATGTTGACGTGTCAATTGCGATAAAAGAAAAACTCTATGTAGTTACTGACACAATGTTAAATGAGCCAGCTTTAAGTGATTGCTTCAAAAGTGATGTAAAATCATATGATGGGACCGAGCCGAGAGCACGAGAGCTTAATCAGCATGTTCCAGGCTGTTGTGGAGAAGAAAGTACAGAATTGGTTGCTAGTGATCTACTGCAGTCTTCTCTGGAATGTCTATTGGAAATGCTTCTACAAAGAGGTTAAAACATTGATAGTCTCTCTCTCTCTCTCTCACTCTCTCATTTTCCTCGTGTTTTCTGTGGTGTTGTTGTAAATGATAAATGATAAATCATAAAGCAATATTTTACAGCTTCAACGCTTTCAGAAATGTCAAATGTTATTACTTTGTTTTGACTGAAAATAAATGTATCGCATGTTTGTTACAAAACAGTTGGAGGGCTCTGGGTCAAGTGTAAATTATAGTTTACACCTCATGACTCTAACACCCCAAGACACCAAAACACCACTTGCTTATTTTAAGCTCTAAGTGGCACTTTTGTTATAGTCCTAAAATGATGGCAGTATATAAGAAATAAGATAGCCTGCGTTGTCAGCATTACTCTCATTTCTAAAATTGTTATTTTATGGAAGTGACTTTAGTTTGTGACATCACACGCTATTGTTAACTTTCTAGTGTAACTAATGTATGTGTTAGTGACATTTTATTATTACAAGAATACAAGTTTCAAATACTTTCAAATTTGTCATTATCGGATGGGAAATATCCAGAATTTTTTACTACGTAATGTTGTTGTCATTTGGGACATAATTTCTTCTTATTATTTTGAATGTACTAAACATGACCCGGGTTCAAAGTTCACCAGAAGCAGTGATTATTTTTCAAAAATAGGAAAAATTAATCCGTGGTTTCTTTATGACGTTACCCTCCCCTGATCTCTTCGGTTGTGAGATCCGATGTCTATTCATCTCGGATAACGGCAATAAACGGAAGGCCCCGTGTGCACTCGCACACGTTAAAGAACCATTGGCAGTTAAAATTGAGAAGAGTAGGTCATAAATATGGCCGCTTCCCCGCCAAAATTCTCAGCAGAAACCTACCCACCCCGCCCTGGATCCTAGTACGTGTTACGGAGATCGTCAACATGGGCCAGGATTCTCCTAGGATTTTCTCCAGTGGGAAATACAAGCATATATGGATGTGTCCAGTGATGATGATCCTAACAACAAAATAAACAAAAGTAAAAAAAAAAAAGTAAAGAACCCCGTCACGCCAAGTGGCGTATAGGGAAAATGGTGTTAGTGACCATAATTTTGTATAGACTTTCGGCACATGATTTTTGGGGTTTTGTGGTAGGTATTGTACCAGTGCAGCTTTACTTTCCCACAAAAAATTTCGGTACCTATTCAAAGATGGGTGAACGCGGAAACCGTCGATCAGGATCGAAACCGACCTCTTGTCCTTTGTAGTCCAGTTCACTAACCACTGAGCTATTGCGGTTCCCAAAACAGACATAAGCAGATTACATTTTTAAAATAAGCAAATGAAAACGACAATGAAAATATTAGTGATAAGCAACAGTGAACATAGTTAATGATTACTTTGTTATTGGTTTAGATCTAATAAAAAAATATGGTGGATATATATGGCCCTTTTCGTCTTGTCAGACGGTCTAGTTGATTCTATTGTGTAGTTTTTGAGGATTTGTTTTTGTCGAACAACTTCTCTGGTGGCTAATTCTACCAATGCTTAACAAACACACACGGATACAGAATGAACAAGTCAGGCCTACTGATCCACAGGGTTTTCCATCCTTTTTCTTGAGTCTTTTATCTTCTAAGTTTTATCTTAGCACAGTCTCAAATGATGTTATGCCTTTCCTTATACATGCTTTCCATGATGAACGATCACTTGCCAGATGTTCCCGGTCATATGCACAGATGAAGAAGTCATTCAGAGATGATATACAGATATCTCAGTTTAGGTCTGCCGATTTGCCTTTTTCCGTGTATTTAAATATATATATATCTAGCGCTAAACATCACAACATAAGAACATTTTATTCAAAAAGAAGTATGCAATATGATTTATAAGCAACATAACAACTGTATCTAGAGAGTATGTAAAATAACATAAAACTAGCATGGTGACAACATGATGAACTCTCTTATAGCAAGGAAAGAAGTCACTGGAAGTAAAAACTTCGTCAAGCTGTATCTCCAACATTTAGGAAGATAGTAGCAGAGAGGAAAACACAATGGTTCTCTTACTTCGAAATGCTGAGAATTCCCGAGTGCTATACAATTAAAACTGTCATATATTTATCATATCAGATGCTGTGGAACTATATTTACCTTTATTAAGTTAAAATAAAAATCTATAAATGTTTCTATTCACTGTTACTTTTCCATTTTAATAGGAAAAGTAAATCACGCCCTTGTTGCAAATGTTGATGGTGAGATCATAGCAAAAACTGCAAATTTTGATTTTACAACAAGTGACATCAAAAGTTTGATATACAGTCTCTCCTCCACTTACCAAGGAATGGTGAAGATAGCAATCTTCAACGATGTGTACACTTGTTTTAAGCATGGCCAAGAATCTTCCCTCATAGGTAAGGCTGATGCTGGCATTTTTGTAGCTCAACGCGGACAACAGAGCATTGTTGTTGGATTCTCTGATCCACAGATCTCGGGATCTTGTATCAAAGAAATTCAGGAAATATCTAAACTTTTACATAAAAGAGGACTGTAATGTTATTTGCATATATATGCAGTTATATATATATATATATATATATATATATATATATATATATATATATATATATATATATAGTTACTTGCATAATACTGACTGCTGTTATATTTATACATTTTAAAGTGAACATTGCTAAACGCCTAAATTAGTTTTTGATTTACCTTCATTATTATCACGTAAAAAATCATAGAGGATTGTGCCCTTTATATTGCCAGTGTGAATGCTTCTCGTTGTCTAGCCGTGTTACCTGTCACAGTCAGTATAATGTCTAGCCGTGTTACCTGCCTCAGGCAGTATAATGTCTAGCCGTGTTACCTGCTTCAGTCTGTATAATGTCTAGCCGTGTTACCTGCCGCAGTCAGTATATTGTCTAGCCGTGTTACCTGTTACAGTCAGTATATTGTCTAGCCGTGTTACCTGCCTCACTCAGTATATTGTCTAGCCCTGTTACCTGTCACAGTCACTATATATTGTCTAGCCGTGTTACCTGTCACAGTTAGTATATTGTCTAGCCGTGTTACCTGCCGCAGTCAGTATATTGTTTAGCCGTGTTACCTGTCACAGTCAGTATATTGTCTAGCCGTGTTATCTGCCTCAGTCAGTATATTGTCTAGCCGTGTTACCTGTCACAGTCAGTATTTTGTCTAGCCGTGTTACCTGCCTCAGTCAGTATATTATCTAGCCGTGTTACATGCCTTCGTTGTTATACTGTCTAGCCGTGTTACCTGTCATAGTCAGTGTATTGTCTAGCCGTGTTACCTGTCACAGTTAGTATATTATCTAGCCGTGTTACCTGTCATAGTCAGTGTATTGTGTAGCCGTGTTACCTGTCACAGTCATTATATTGTCTAGTTGTGTTATCTGTCACAGTCAGAATATTGTCTAGCCGTGTTACCTGTCACAGTCAGTATATTATCTAGCCGTGTTATATGTCACCGTGTTACCTGTCATAGTCAGTGTATTGTCTAGCCGTGTTACCTGTCACAGTTAGTATATTATCTAGCCGTGTTACCTGTCATAGTCAGTGTATTGTGTAGCCGTGTTACCTGTCACAGTCATTATATTGTCTAGTTGTGTTATCTGTCACAGTCAGAATATTGTTTAGCCGTGTTACCTATCACAATCAGTATATTGTCTAGCCGTGTTACCTGTCACAGTCAGTATATTATCTAGCCGTGTTATATGTCACAGTCAGTATATTATCTAGCCGTGTTATCTGTCACAGTCAGTATATTATCTAGCCGTGTTATCTGTCACAGTCAGTATAGTGTCTAGCCGTGTTACCTATCACAGTTAGTATATTGTCTAGCTGTGTTACCTATCACAGTCAGTATATAGTCTAGCTGTGTTACCTGTCACAGTCAGTATATTGTCTAGTTGTGTTATCTGTCACAGTCAGTATATTGTCTAGCCGTGTTACCTGTCACAGTCAGTATATTGTCTAGCCATGTAACTGTCTCAGTCAGTATGTTGTCTAGTCGTGTTATCTGTCACAATCAGTATATTGTCTAGCCGTGTTATCTGTCACAATCAGTATATTGTCTAGCCGTGTTCCCTGTCTCAGTCAGTATGTTGTCTAGTCGTGTTATCTGTCACAATCAGTATATTGTCTAGCCGTGTTATCTGTCACAATCAGTATATTGTCTAGCCGTGTTATCTGTCACAATCAGTATATTGTCTAGCCATGTAACTGTCTCAGTCAGTATGTTGTCTAGTCGTGTTACTTGCCTCAGTCATTATAGTCTATACCACAGGGACTCTTTGATACCTTGATTCATTGTTTTCTAGGTCATTCCATTCTCAGTTTTCCAGGATATGTACCCTCTATTCTTTATTCTATTGCAGTTGATATGTCTATAATATATGGGCTGTCATTTGCTTAATTAAATTTACTAGCTACTCTCTGGTTATTTTTAGCTCTATTAAGATACTTCTGTTGTTTATTTGTTAATATTAATACTATTTGGAAGATTCTTCTGTAGCATTTTATTTCAGATGATGAAATGTTCTTTTAAGCTTCCCAAGTAGAGTTCAGGTTTCGCATTTATAAACTGTAATTGGTAAAATAACTTAGTCCTCATCAGCAGTCAGATAAAAACGATGCAGGAAAACACAAGTGAACTATCATCAATAGCCAGCAAAAATTGGGCTAGAGATCAATCATGAAAAGACTAACGTCGTGAAAAGCTTAATTCCAACAGATGACAGAATATACATGGAAAACAAACCAGTGGAAGAGATCGATCACTTTATCTATCTTGGAAGTTACATTGACCGGGAAGGGGATACGAGTAAAGAAATTAGAAGCAGAATAGCTAAAGCAGTAATGTCTTTCAGAAAACTTGAAAAGTTAGTGGAAATCAAAACTCATCAGCACAAAAACAAAACTTTGACTATTCAAATCAAACGTACTATCATTCCTTAATTATGCATGTGAGAGCTGGAAAACAACAAGAGACATAGAAATAAAGTTGAATGCATTCTAAAAAAATGTCTAAGGAAAATACTTGGTATAGCGTGGAACGAATTCAAAAGAAACGAGGAAATTAGAGATTTTGCCAATCAACCCCGAATATCTTCAGTAATAAAGAAAAGACGATGGTCATATGTTGGACATGTGATGAGGAGAGATAATAACCGAATAACAAAGCAAGCCCTCATGTGATAAACAACAGGTACGAGGAAAAGAGGCTGACCCAGAGAGACACTGAGAAGAACACTGATAAGAGAGGCAAGAGCAGCAGGAATCGGCTCCCTCAATGAGATAGTGTTGCTTGCACAGAACAGAGACAAATAGCGACACTTTATAAAAAATCTTAACAAGGATTGAAAACTGCTAGAATAAAAATTTAGATAAGAGAAAGAGTATCTGTGCCTATGCCCTATGGACCGGCTACGGCTCGATAGGTCAATAGATAGATAGAATTAGTAAATACAGTAGCTTCATCTTGATAAGATAATTTTTTTTTAAAAAAAAAGAAGAAAAAAGTGGTATGGTCTGAAACGTCAACTTTTGTTTTGTTACTCAACAACATAACGTTGTTCCACGCCACTTAAAAAAAAAAATCGTCATTATCATCAGCTTTACAGCAACTTCGCATCTCTATGCACATTGGTGCATCTGGATGCCTTTACTCCTTCTTGATAAGATAGTTGGTGATTCGCCAGTGATGTTTCATTTATATTAGTCTGTGATGCAATTGTCAATCTTTTCTTAATATTATCCTTTTTCATCTAACTTCTGGCATC
Organism: Megaustenia siamemsis; assembly: GCA_032433765.1. Classification (NCBI taxonomy): domain Eukaryota; kingdom Metazoa; phylum Mollusca; class Gastropoda; order Stylommatophora; family Ariophantidae; genus Megaustenia; species Megaustenia siamemsis. Next base: position 67,159,689 of record JAVIAB010000092.1, on the reverse strand, counting down.
TGTAGCCTCGCAGAGAGGAGGAAACTGTAATACAATTTGAGGGATTTATTGTATATGTAATGATAAATTTTCATATTTCATAGAAAGTAATGGCAAACTATAATAGCCAAGAAACTTTTTACTGATTTATTTTATGAAATCAAAGGCAGATTATAATTTCTTATTTATTTACATTTCCATCTGTCAACAAATGATATGCGTTTAAAAGGAGCCTTTCCATTTGTAGTGATTCATCATTCCGACACACCCACGCGCATTGATACAACATATTTCATTTTATTTGGTTTCTTATAGAAGAAATATTATTTATGAAGATATTTGATCATATCATGCACAGAATTTGACATTTGGAATGTTGACAGTGTGGATAATCACAAGCGCATAAAACAACTGGCACTTTGGTAACAGTTGTTACTAGAATTTATATACATATATCATTCCTTGTGTATTTTGAAAATAACCTCTTTGTGTTATTGAAATGATTTACCCATCCAGTCATAGGGAATAAAAAAAAGTAAAAAAAAATATTCTAGGCTTTTCTACTTCTTCAATTTGTAAGGATTGAATAGCTTGCTCACATATGACTGATAGGATGAGTACAGGATTATGGGGCGGTGGAATGCGTCTCATCTGAGCAATTTGAGCAGCTTGTTGTGTGGGGGTTTGAATGTAGCCGTTTGTGTTGATAAATGTGGAGATTTTATTATTTATATTGTAGTGGAATGTTGAATAATATATTGACGATTGTTCGGTTTGTAAAGCAATGGTTTGTTGAGAATATTTTAGATTTGGGGTTTGTTTTAGTGAAAAGTTGAATATATTAGAGAATGCTGGGTTATATATTGTAGTTTAATGTTGAATATATTGAAGATTGTTGGGTTATATTGTAGTGGAATGTTGGATATATTGAAGATTGTTGGGTAATATTGTAGTTTAATGTTGAATATATTGAAGATTGTTGGGTTATATTGTAGTGGAATGTTGATTATATTAGAGGTTGTTGATTATGTCGTTTGTTTTCAATATAAATGCTGACATGAATACACAAAGATCCAATGATAAGACCAATATAGAATAATGGAAGCGAATATTGAACTTTCACAAAGGCCAACAAATATTGACATATTTGTACTGGGTCGTCTGAAATTAGAATTATGAAATTAGAGAAGAATTATTTTGTCTGGGTGAAAAAAAAAATTGTTGCTACAAATTAAAAGTAAGTAAAGTACCCCCGTCACGCCAAGTGGAGTATAGGGAAATATGGTATTAGTGACCCTATATTTTACATACCTTCAGCACATGATTTTTGGGGTAATGTGGCTACAAATTAAGCTAGAAAGAAAGTTTAGAATGCAGCAACAAGATTTTTTTTTTCAAAATAAATTGAAAGGAATTTAGAGGCGGAATGACTTTGAAGTGTATCATAAGACAAACAGAGAAACTACTAGTTTCTCAGCTCGTTGCAGTCAAAGACCCAATGCTATGTGGTATAAGATAGTTTAATAACCATTAGGCACATTGTCGTTCTTTTAAAAAAAAATTACTTATTTTTGTCCCTATTTCTCCATCCTCTTTCCATTACTTTCACCTTCTTTTTTCGATCCCATTCTGAAGTAATATTGAGCTCGGCCTTGTCATGAGGTTGAGTGCATTACTACAATATGTAGTGAGTGCTAGTATGTTGGAGCACACAGATGATTGGATTGAATGATATCGACATTCAGAGCAAGGCACACGAAGCTACGGATGTCGCTACCACGGCTCATGACTGCCGCATTTCAATTAAACGTTAAATCTGTCCACTGGGAATCTTTATGATAAATGGATTCTTCTTTAACCAACGCACTTCCACCTTCACACAGACACACATCTTCACGCATTCATAATTATTATTATAAATCGGTATATCCACATTAGTCCTTAAAGTTTTATCATCATCATCATCATCGTCATCATCATCATCATCATGTGCTTTCTCCGCAACAAAGGTTGGCTACCATGGATCGCCATTCTACTCTGTTTCTTGCTTTGATGGTGCAGGCTGACATAGACTGACTTGTTTGACCTTTTGATGTTACTCGTCCATGTTAGTCTTGGTCTGCCTCTGCCTCTTTTACCTTGTATTTTTCCTTCCAATAATACTTTTAGTAGGCTGTTGTGTCTTTTAACATGCCCCAAAAATTTCGTTTGTCTTGTCTTAATTGTATTTAGTAGTTCTCTTTTTATTTTCAGTTGTTTTAAAACTTCATCGATTGTTATCTTTTGTTTCCTTCCAATTCTACCTATTTTTCTATAAATGCACATTTCAAAGGCTTCAATTTTCTGTTCTGTTTTCTTGTCTAATGTCCAAGTTTCAGCACCATACAGGAATATTGAGAAGACGTAACATTTTGCCATTCTTAGTTTCAGCCCTGCTGATATTTGTTTTGTTGTTAGTATATTTTTCATGGCATTAAAATTACTTTTTGCCATACCTATTCTTTTGTTTATTTCAGTTTTGCATTTTCCATCATTGGTTATAGTATGTCCCAGGTAGTTGTAGCTCTGGACTGTCTCCAGATGTATTCCCTCAACTGTGATATTTAATTGTAGGTCTTGAGAATTTTCTTGAGAACGTTTTATAATTTGTATTTATTCTTTTCTGGCACACCTACAAAACGAAAGGTTTGCATGCCTTATGGCACCGTAGAGCAAAGTTTATCAAACCTTTTTCTACCACTCATTCCCCCTCCCCTCCAACCCTGTTTTTCTTCCCGTGGCTCCCCCGTATTCTTTCATAAAAATGATAACTATTTGAACGTTTTATTTCTTTAAAAAATAAATTGTATTATATATATATATATATATATATATATATATATATATATATATATATCATAACTTCAACATAATAAAAGACGGTAGACAACTATAACAAATAGAGGAATTTAAATACCACTTTTATCTGTTGCATTTATTATACTATTATATAATATATTAATTAATTAGCATAAATAGTTCCTGTCGCCTTTCGCCATATTGAACGGAAGTACAGTGCTTTCAGAAGAATTTGGAAACGAATATTTTACGATTATGTGCAATAGACCTTAATGTTTGTTGGCAATCCTCTAGAGTACACACACACACACACAAACACACACACACACGCACGCACGCACGCACGTACGCACATATATGTATATATATATATATATATATATATATATATATATATGGCCTTTGGCGTCTTGACAGACGGTTGCTAGTAAGCAATCATGATAAGTCAGTAGTTTGGTAAAGCATTAGTGTCTCATTCAGGGTGCTGCTTTATTGTACATTTTCTCTCACGGCTGAATTTGCCAATCCTGGACAGACAGACATATCCACAGAACGAGCAAGGTGTGTTTGCGGTTCCTGGCCTTGTCTCATTTCTCTTGCGCCTTTTATCTTGTGAATTTGATATAAGCACTGTCTCGAAAGTTGCTGTGCCATTTTTTATTTTTGCTCTCCATGTGCTACGATCTGCAGCCACATTTTCTCACTTTCTTTCACTTATAGAAAATTCCCTCAAGGAAGTTCTGCAAACATCCTTATATCTAAGCACTGGTCTGCCCTTTGGTCTCTTTCCGTCCTTAAGTTCTCCATACAATATTTGTTTGGGAATACGATTGTTTGCCATTCTTCTTACATGGCCCAGCCACCTTAGTCTACGAATCCTAAGTGTTGCCATGATCGACGGGAGTTTGTCTCGTTGTAAGACATTAGAGTTAGTTACTTTGTCCTGCCAGTTGATGTTCATAATATAAGGCAACGTACATGAAAGCTGTTTAACCTTTTCTCCTGCCCTGCATAGGTAGTCCAAGTTTCGGATTTGTATAGAAGTGTACTAAGCACACGACTTTGGTAAATTTGATTCTTAGTCCTGAATGTTAAATTGGTGTTGGCCCATGCTCTATCTTTAAGTTTGCCAAATGTGGACGCTGCCTTTCCGATTCGGGAATTTATTTCTTCTTCAAGGGAGACATTGCTTGTGACCATAGAACCGAGATAAGTGAACTTTCTCACAGGTTCAAGGGGTATGCTATATAATGATATAGCTGCGGGGGTGGCTACACCTTGTTGAAGCATCACAGTCTTCTGGATACTTATTGATAGGGAGAATAATTCTAGCTAAATTGTCGATCAATGATTGCAGGACGGATTCATCATGAGCAACCAGTGCTGCATCATCAGCGAATAAAAGCTTATTGATTTGGATCTTATTTGTTTTTAATTTTGACCTTAGACGTGCATGATTGAATAAGGAGCCGTCAGATCTTATACGGATGTTGATGCCTCCAGAGACGATTTCAAACACATTGTGTAGAAGGGCAGCGAAAAATATGCCGAATAGAGTAGGGGCAAGGACACATCCTTGTTTGACTCCACAGTTCACCTCAAAGGGCTGGGAAGATCTACCGTTGAACTGAAGAATTATAGCAGACATATTGTTGTGAAACGACTTGATCAGTTTATGTAATGTAGGGGGGCAGCCAACATTTTCCAACACTTTGTATAGACCTGCTCAGCTCACTGTGTCAAACGCCTTTGTGAGATCAACAAAGGCTATAAATAGAGGTCTTCTCTGTTCCTTGCATTTTTTTCTGCAGTTGGCGGAGAGTAAAAATCATATTGGTGGTTGGCCGTCCAGCTGTAAACCAAAACTGGGAATCAGGAAGGATACGTTCCACCAATTGATGCAGGCGCTTTAAAACAATTTTTGCAGATGCCTTTCCAGTTATGCTCAGGAGGGAAATACCCCTATAATTGTTGCAATCGCCATTGCCCCCCCCCACCCTTAATTTTATATAACGTTACAATCTTGGCATCTTTCATGTCCTGGGATATATCTCCACTTCTCCAGAACTGGACAAGAAGTTTGTAGAGGTGGGGCAGGAGTGTTTCAAGGTTTTCCTTGAGTATTTCGGCTGGGATGTTGTCGCTACCCGAAGCTTTTCCACTTGATAGGTCGCGGATGACATCATGAAGTTTTTTCTCAGTAGGTTCATTGTATATAGTCAATATATACATATATATATATATATATATATATATATATATATATATATAGAATAACCGTGCTTCATATATTCGGATTTGAAAACATAAACGTTCCTAACATCATCAAACGCCATACATTAAACAAATAAGACGATGAACAATTTCAGGAGGACGTGAACTTCCGGTCAATATGGCGGAGGGCTTCATGGCGTTTAATTTTTGTGTTGCTATTTCTAATAATCATTTTGTCTCCTCCAGGCAGTTTATTGTTAGTTACTACATATCCCATATATTCATAGTTTTTTACAATTTCACGTTCTTCACTGTTGATAATAATTGGGTCGGCTTTTTGCGCTGACAATGGGCATTATCTTGGTATCAGAGTGGTAATAATCTCTCAGTGCTTTCAGAATCATTTCGCAACGCATATTTTACGATTATGTGCAATAGATCTTAAGGTTAGTTGGCAATACTAAATATTATATATGTATGTAATATAAACAGAACAACAACAACTTAAATGGTTTGGCCACCTGGTCAGAATGAATCCTTACCAATCACCATCAAGAGCATTCTTCTCGAGAAAAAGACCAAGAGGAAGACCCAGAAGAAGATGGATAGATGCAGTGACAGAGACATGTAACAACAAAGGAAAATCACTAATTCAGACAGTTCGAGCAGCGCAAGAACGACACATTATATAACCACGACCCCTTTTCGGTACCAGTGAGAAAGAGAAAAGAAGAAAAAAGAAGATGTAATATAACGATGGCCGATCTGTTGCATTTATTATACTATTAAGTACCTATAAGAGATGGAAACGCCTATAAGAGATGGAAGAGTTCAGACTTCTTCCTTTGCTTTACGGCTTGTACCATGAGGTGTGCAGAAAGAAGCTTGTTTCCATGACAAGACTGAAAGTCCTAGATAGAGGTTTTGTTCTCAATTGTGTGTTTTTTTTAATGCACTCAATTATTTCTTTTAAAAATCACTTTCCATTATTTAATAGGAGGACTGCGTCATCAGCGTTTCTGAGCACTAGACTTTTGAATTTCAGAGAAATGTGGCTGCTGGTTCATTGGGTTTTTCAGAAGATTCACATATATTAAGGTGACCATTCGTCCCGGATTGTCCGGGACAGTCCCGGAATTTGACATTTTTTGAACCTTTGTCCCGGATTAGCTGCCGTACCGGTTTTGTCCCGATTTTGGCATATTTTTTAGCTTTTGTCCCGGATTTGATAAAAAATAATTTGGGACACAAACGTTTACCAATTTTGCCATTTTGGTATACGGCGTACATTTCTTCAATTAAAAAAAATATTATTCCGTTGCTGTGTAGACAATTTTGTTTAATATCAAAACAGTAGAATGCGTTCCTAGTTTTAAATCTCGTATATATACGTTGTGTTACTAACTTTCACTTTCACTTTCGCAAAAAATGGCACCGAAGCGTAATTGTAGTTTTAATCAAGATTTACAAAAGGAATACCCTTTTATAAAAAAGTCTACATCGTCATCAGACTTCACTGTAAGATGTAATATATGTTCATCCGGGTTTACTATTAACCATAGTGGACGTGGTGATATTAAGAGCCACATAAATAGTGATAAACATAAGAGAGCCGTCGCTACTGCTGCATCAAGCTCGTTGACAAATTTTTTTCGAGCTGAACAAGTTGGTGACAAAGAAGAACAGTTAGCTGCTACAGAAGGTGCCTTTGCATATCATACAGTGATGCACAATCACACGTTTAGATCTATGGACTGCACATCAAAATTGCTTCAGGTAACTTTAGAACCAAAATTTGCTTGTGCACGTACGAAAACAGAAGCTATTATTCGGAATGTGTTCACACCCCATGCTCTAAACGAGTTGAGATGTGATCTAGAAAACGTAACATTTATCTCCATACTGACAGATGCCTCCAACCACAAAGAAATCAAGATTTTTCCTTTGCTTGTCAGATACTTTGATCGCAATAAGGGACTGAAAGTTAAAATATTAGAGTTGAAGTCATTGCCGGGTGAAACATCTGATATAGTAAGTAGTTTTCTTATTGACTGTCTAACTGAAAATGGTTTAGAACTGAAAGTAGTTGGATTATGTGCAGACAACACAAATTCTAATTTTGGGGGCGCTGAAAGAAAAGGACAGAACAATGTTTTCACAAAACTGAAAGAAAACCTTGGACATAGTTTGATAGGTGTTGGGTGTGCTTGCCATATTTTCCACAACACTGTTCGAGCAGCTGCAGACTGTTGATGTTGAAATGACTATTGGAAAAGTTTATCTGTACTTCAAATCATACACAGTTAGAGTTGAAAGTCTCAAGGAGTTTTGTCAGTTTGTCGACATAGACTTCCAGATGATTTTAGGTTATGCACAAACTAGGTGGCTTGCGCTCTTGCCTGCTGTTGAAAGGGTTCTTTACATGTTCCTGCCTCTAAAATCATATTTTCAATCTCAAGACAGATGCCCAGTTTTTATACAGGAATTCTTTGAAAACCCACTGTCTGAGGCATGGCTTATTTTGGTTCACAGTCAGGCATCCTCTTTCCACGAAGCAGTGCAGAAAGTAGAGGGACAGATGGTCACTGTATTTGAAGTCATTGACAATATCAATAAGTTGAAAGCTATCTTGGAGTCCAAGCTGGAGACGGCTTCTTGCCATCAAGAGTTCAGATAATCCTTAAAAAGCTGGAAATGGAAGGATTTCCACGTGATGATGTGAAAAAGTTTAACGCCAGTGTTTCTTCATTTTATGAAACAGCTTTAAGTTATTTGAAGAAATGGGCTGCAAATAATTTTCAAAACCTAGAGTCTTACAGCTGGGTAATGCTGAACAGAACACCAAATTGGGAAGATATTGAGAAGTCTTCATCATTAGTGAGTCAAACAGTGCCTTCAGTCGACTTTCCAGAAAATGAAATGTATGACGAATATGTCTACATGAAACAGTTCGTTACTTCACAAAAAATTAGTGAGTGGAGTCTTAATAAAACATTACCAGGGCAGCGTTGGGTTGAACTAGCTTCCCACTTCAGAAACAATCATGTGCCCGTTTCACATATTCTGAAGTTGGCAGAGTTCTTTTTGTGTCTACCTGGAACAAATGCTGCAACAGAACGAGTGTTTTCTCTGATGAACAGTTTGTGGACAAATGATAAAACACAACTAGGTGTTGAAACTTTAAAAGCCATGTTGATCACCAAAGTGAACTATGAGGGAACATGTGTCGAATTTTATAAGATGCTGCATACAAAGAAGGACATTTTACAGAAAATTCACTCATCTGAAAAGTATCTCTGTTACACCTTCAATTTAAGTGAGTATCACTGTTTTTTTTTATCTCCTGACTATCCTGATAGCGTATTGTAAGTCTATATTATTAGATGTTTTAAAATGTATGTATTATTCACTTGAAAATGACAGCAAGAAGAAATGTAATTTTATTGGTGGAAAATTGAAGTAAAATTATTCCGTCCCGGAATGGGATTTCAAAAATATGGTCACCTTACATATATGTACTGACTTCCAGTGATCTTCTTTGTTTGTTTGTTCGTTTTTATTATTATTTGAAGAGATCATGCGATTGTATGTGCTTTCTTTTCTTTGGAAGTCAGCAGGAATAGTCGTATGTGCTGTATAATTTTGCGTGTTCGATACCTTCCCCAGCATTAACAACAGCGACACCCATTTTCGATAGGAAACGCGGACACCATTGTGGTGCGCAAAGAAGAAAGAAATGAGAAACCAAAATGTGAATCGAAAGTACAGAGGCTGCGCATGAATGATCTCAATGTTGGATACTGGAAGTGCACCAATGCGAAACAGAGGACCGACTTTTGACCGCTTGGCTTACGATTTCGACAAACAATTTCTACAGGAGACACAAGCGGACAAATTGAACCGCTGCGATTATCGCTGCTAAACAAATTCAGCGCGAGGCAGCCACCATGGTCAAGCCATTATAATAAGGGACACTATTCCGCACACAGTCTTAGATTTAGAAGCGTGGGATAAGAGCAACAAGGAGTTGCAAGGACTTCAAATCTCTGTAAGTGATGAAAAGTGGAAATTCGTCAACGTGTATGCCCAGTCGGCCTCACTAATGGTGGTCGGGGACTATACAACATGGTGCCCATGGGCACCATTGCGCATGCCGTGGTTGTGTTTTTTTATGCCCGGGAAGATCCAGCCTCATTCAAAAGAGTGACGTCATTTACTGTCCGGTATTCAGCTGAAGGAAAACTTTAGAGAGAGAAAAGAAAAGTATGGATGAAGCAAACGCTGACGTTTTTTTCCTTCCCAATTAATAGAACAGTAAACGTGAACATAAAATGGTCAGAGCATAGCAGATTTAGCGTTTGAAATTAGCCCTGACTCAGATTCTTGAAAGGCTTGAGTAGAGGTGAACTTGAATTTACACAAATATAAGTGGCGTCATAGACTCTGTGTTTCAGAGGTGTTATAGATGTGAGTAGCCATTGCGTGTGTGTTTCAGTGGTGTTATAGATGTGAGTAGCCGCTGCGTGTGTGTTTCAGTGGTGTTATAGAAGTGAGTAGCCGCTAGTAGTAGCGGTGGCTGTGAACTCAACAGAAAAGTGGAATAACATGCACCGAAATACAATAGATTTGGCACCGACTTTGCACCGACTTTGCACCAAAACGGTGCCAAAAAAAAATTATTTTTTTTTCGAATTCGCGATTTTTTCGAACTTCATTATTTTTTGGGGGGAAAAATTTTTTTTTTTGGTGTTCGTCAGTTTGTCGAATCACTGAGAGCTTAACTCAGGTAAATTCAATAGAGACTCGGTGCTAATCCGTGTCCGGTGATCGTCTCTCGCTGTGTGTTAGAAATTTGTGAAAGAGTATTTTAAAAGAGTATGTGAAAGTAAAAATTCAGAATTATTTAAAAAATATGTATTTGTGAAAGTAAACTCAGAATTATTAAAAATAAAAAAAAAATAAAAAATAAAAAAAACAGTCTCCCTTCAGGATTCGAACACGGGTCTACTACGTGACAGGCCAGGCAACATGTAAAAAAAATGCTGACAAGCAATAACATTGAAAGGTTAGTTTTGTCGAACGGTCTCCTGTGTTTCTGAGAGCTTAACCGCAGGTAAATTCAATGGAGACTCGGTGCTAATCCGGTGATCGTCGCTCCGTGTCCGGTGATCGCCTCGCTCGTGTTAGAAATTTGTGAAAGAGTATTTTAAAAGAGTATGTGATAAATATGTTTCAAAACGTTAAGAAATATAGTTAAATGTGATAAAACTGATTTTTAAAAAAGGCGAAATAATAAAAACTATGAAAAAAATAAGCTGTAAATACTGACGGAAAACTAGTCAAGAAACTGGAATGACATTTTTGTTGACTGGGCTAGTGGTACTTGAGGAATGCTATTGTTAGAATCGCTTACAAGGAATCGTGGTCATTGTTAGGAGCTGCATTGTTAGGCTCCGTGTTTAGAGTTAAAGTTAGGTAGAGGCATGTCGGGGACAGCGGTTCTAAAAGGGGGTATCTCGCGGGTCGGATGGCGGGTCGTCGTGCGGGTGGGGAAAGGTGCCTTTATTGGTTATCATCATGTGTGTGTATTAGGCAACAGGAGGCGACATGTAAAAAAAAAATGCTGACAAGCAATTATTAGTATCGTTAGCATCATGTATTCTGACCTTCCCTCCTTGTTTTCTAACACAACTTCCTAGATTTCTGACCATGCCCCTCAACATCCCCCTTCCTACTATCATCATGTGCCTCAACACTATCATCATGTGCCTCAACACTATCATGTGCCACCCTCAACATCCCCCTTCCTACTATCATCATGTGCCTCAACACTATCCACCCTCATCATCATCATCATGTGCCTCAACACTATCCACCCTCATCATCATCATCATGTGCCACCCTCAACACTATCCACCCTCATCATCATCATCATGTGCCTCAACACCACCCTTCATATCATCAAGCCACACAAAGTATCAATCATCTCTCTCACACATTCATGGTAAACCAAAACAAAACTCGTTCTATATTTCTCACAGCTTTATTATTAATACAACAAATATACGACACATATATATTACTGTCCGGTCGTTGATAATTTTAAGCGTCTGGGCGGGCCCCTCGAAGCCGAAGTATCCACGGGACGAGCAAACGATAAAAGATACGGTCGTTTACGTGCTGTCTCGATGAAAAAGGCATGAGAATTCTGTTAAGTTTCGCGCCACGACACTTAAGAAGTATATAATAAACACAATATAGACCGCACGTGTTGCTAAACAAATCTTGCAACACCCGCGGGTTGTAGACGAATGGAACGTGTGAGTTTTGCTCTATAAAGTTTAAAATATCCACGTGTCTGGGAGGCAAACCGTAGGAATCGAAATACTCACATTCGCCGAGACCGTTGTAAAATAGGGCCACCCAATGCTCACCGGGTTCGTGGGCAGGGTCGGTGTTTATGACAAAGGCCGCGGTCGCCGTTGGGTCGATGCTCGGCGGTAAGTGGTTTCGTGGAATGACACTAACAAGGGAACAACGTCGAACGAAAATATCCGACATCAAAAGGTTGTAAATCTCCCTCGTGTTCATATTCGACTCTCTCTCAAACGGCGAAGTCTGTTAGAATCTGCCTTGTCTTGGACACCTCGAGCACCGAGTCCAACTCTGCGTAGACGATAACTTGTAGGGGAGTAGTGGTGGGAGCGGCAAACTTGAGTTCTATCGACAAGGGTCCGCTTGTGGCTAGCTCAAAATGGGAGCCGTCCAGTAGGCTGGACGAGAGGTCAAAACCAAATAGGCAGTATCCGTCCTTGAATTCTCTATAATCAACGTTATTCCCAGCGTCTTTACCAATCAGACCCATGGCCAGATTTGTGCCGAAGAAAGCTCTCGCGTATTGATTTCGTTCAAAGTCCATAGTTAGAGGCTTTCCCGAGATACATTTCCCGTCGACCGTCAGGTTCATATAAATCAGACCAAAGTGTTGAAAATTGAACGGGTTAGCTGTGTAAACACCATTAAAAGCACTGGCCGTAATCAAACCTATCACTATACGGGTCGGTGTCTGAGACAAAAATAAATTGTCTTGACTGTGGGAGAGCATCCCGCTAGCGATGGAAAATGTCTTGATGGTAACCCTCTTGATCGGGTACCGCGCATTCCCGCTCAAGAGAGCCTTTTCGTGGGCCAGAGAAATCGCGGGGTTTAGCTTAGCTTTCCTGACCACGAGCGCGGCGTAGGTGATAACACTCTTATAACCCACAGAGCTATCGTGAGCCGCGAGGCTGAACACATCCTTCGAGGGCGTGAGTTTTATCTTTACATCGACTCTGTTTAACATGTAACGTTCCTGCACAAAGACATCAGAGTGCAAACGACCCATCATTTCAACCTCTTTACTACCCGAAGTCAAATCGCGCCGTGTTTTAAAACCCTCATTTTCTTTCAAATCGTCATGGTGGCCAGCTGTGTCTTTGTAGAACAGAGCGGCCGTCAAGTATCCTGTTTTCGCATCCTCTCCGTAATTTAGCGTGGCCTCAAACACCGCTCTAAAAGGATAGGTATTCTCCGACGGTGTAACCAACGTGTCGTTTAGCGATACGTCGACTTGTGAAAATAGACTGTGAAGATAATTGTTGACCGGTCCTACCTCACCATCGACTGGTACACTATCACCATTCGGGAGGGTGATTTTGACCCGCAGATGTAAAAACGTGTTGAAAAGATCTAGATACTCCTCGCTGTTTCCAGAAATGAAAAACTCTATCGGTGCGCTATGCGACAAAGCTGCGATCGGACGAATTTCAATAAACTGGCCAGAGTCTAGAGATGTCTGTGTGGGTGGGACGCTAAATAAATCCAAACCAGAGTGAAGACATTCGCACGATTTGGGGTGAATGAGGGACATTATTAGTCGAAAATATCCTTTGCCACCCTCGTCTTCTTCCCTCTGTTGTGCACCGAATGAAGGTGGAACCGTCCAGCTGTCGGTTTTATCCTCTTCGTAACGGGTTCTCCTGGTGGAGGTAGCTTCATAACTCGCTTTCTGCTTTGACGTAAACCACTTCCTGATTGGTCGTTATCACGCAGGTGGTCTACGGCCCCGTGTAGCAACCGCTGACCGGCCTCCTTAGCTCGTTCTTTGAAAGCTTCACCGACATTTTTTCCGGCCAATGCGTCCTGTGCGACCTGCAGACCGGTCCCCAAGCCTTCTCTGAGCAAGGCCTTACCGCCGGTTTTTAACCAGGGTAAAATAGCCCTCCCGATTCCACCAAAGAAACTACCGATTCCTCGACCGCTCTGACTTCGACCTCCTATAAACACGGGCATCCCATCGCCCGCCTGACAACAGTAAAAGTCTTCGTATAACTCAACATCTCTATGAAGGGGAGTGTGTTTCACCATTATACCAGCTCGAGATGCTTCTTGACTCGAAAGTGTACCGTTAGCACCGACGTCCCGCTGGTGAATGGAATGGTTTTTCCGTGTTCGTTGGCTAAAAGGATCTCGACGGTATCGAAGGAAAATCTACTCAGGGGTAGGTAGTGAGGCTTATCGTAGATCTGAAACACCGAGGTGTGATTTCTATTGAGAACAGGCACGCTCCTGAGGAGAGGCACCATCACATCCCCGACCGGTCTGGGGAAACGAGATCGCAGTAGACGTAGACATTCTTCGCAACACTTTCCAAGTCCATTACACCCACGCTGAAGATATCGGGAGCCGTGTCTGATATTGTGGTCGTGGGGAAGGCTAACATGTTTTTCAAAGTGTCGCTTATGGTAACACTGACTCCTTTTTCGTAAAGTTTCAAGATGGCTTTATTCACCTCTTTTGCGTAAATGAATCTCATTTTTTTCCCTTTCACTTCCCTATACAACTCATCCTCCGCTTTTACGATCGACGCGTTCAACGCGCCGATGAACGCATCGGGTTTCGTATATAACCCGGGCTCCAATGTCACGTTGAAATAAAATCTGGCGTCGCAAATATCGTCGTTATCGAGAGATTCGTAGCGAATCCAGACATCACCCTCTATTACATTGAAATAATTTAGCGGAAATTGTATCTCCACCAGCGCGATCTCATACTGCGTCGAAATGTCAATGGTCTGAGGAAGTTTAACGAAAAAGTGGCCTGGGTTATTATCCTTAAAAAGTTCCATAGATGCGTTGCTGGGCAGGGTGACATAAAAACTCATTTTTTTTTTACTCTTTTCGCCGTCGCCTCTCCAAGTTTGGATTCGGTAGCATGTAACCCAAACAGCTGCTCAGTAGGGCTATCCACAGTTTTCCCTCCTTCGCGTCTGGCTTTTCGGTGGTCAGATTGAACAGCGAGACCGCTACAACTGTATATATAACTACCACTTGACAAATAAAGACAAGTTCTAAGTAGGGGGATAGTTTCCCAAACATCGACCCCAACCAGCGCGGTTCGCCGTCTCTCCCGACTCCCGAGTTTACGGCTCGCAAATCGGGCTCTCCACCAAAAGTTACCACTTCCTCCTCTTCTTCTTCTCGCATCTCTAGTTTTTGTATCTGACAATGTCCTTGGACGGTATCCAACTGTTAAATGAGGAATCGTACCCAAACCATTTGACTAAACACTCCTTTCGCCCAAAGGATGTGCGACGCTCGGTTATGACACTCTCGATTCTGTACTCGTGTTTGTCTCCAACTTTTTGAATTTCCGCTGTGTAGAATGACCCCTCTATCTCATCGCCCTTATCGTCTTTCAACACATATGTAACGGGGTTTGTTTCGTTTACTCGACTGATGGAAAACAGTTCCTCCGTCCAAGCCGGGGCATAACCCTTTTTAAAATTGGCTCTGCCCAGGACCAGTCTAACTCGATCACCGGGCTTGTACAGGGGTCTTTCAAATTTAAAGTTGCGTTTGCTATTATACAACGTGTTCCATACCTGCTCTTGATTGTCTGCGTTGACGTCGACCGGTGCCATTTTTATACTTCTGTGATACGAATGGTTATAACTTCGAAGTAGGGCGGGGAGGACTCGGACATAAGACAACTTATTGGATTTCGTGAAATATCGCCACATCCGTTGTTTCAGAGTCCTATTAAAGCGTTCCACCACGGCGGCCTTGATATCTTCGTTCTGCGTAGTGAAAAAGTGAACGTTGTTGTCAGCGAGGAATTTCTGAAATGTTCTGTTCAGAAACTCTGACCCCTTATCGGTTTGAAAACTCGCGGGTTTCCCATCGAGAAATATCTTACCGACGGCTTCCACTAAGGATTTCCCCGTTTTGGTTCGTATCGGTACAGACCACGCGAATTTACTGAAAACGTCCACGCAAGATACCAAATAGGAATATCCATCGTTGTGTTTTTTCAAATGTCTCAAATCGATTAGGTCTGCCTGATATTGCTGTTGGGGGCCACTCGTTATAATGGGACGCCTTTCAAATCTGCGACGAATTGGTTTATGAAGGGTATAGGTATCTTGATGACTCAGCCATTGTTTGATCTTTGCGAGTCCCAGTTTGGTGTTACGTTGCAGGGCCGTTGCACCACTATACGCCCCTGGTCGACTAGGGTCAAAGTAACGACGTCTCAATATTTTCTCCACCGTTCCCATTTTGGTGTTGGGATTCCGCTCTTTCTTTTTTTAGGTCTCAGTTTATACGTGGCTACGGGCGGAGTGGTTTCATTACCTACCTTTGGGGTTTCCGCTGGTAGTGGTGGTGGTGTCTTGGTCTGCTCTGGTGATAGCTCGAATGATGGTGTTGGTGGGGAATGTGTTTTTTCTGTTGCCGTGTTGTGTTGAATGAGATCGACCGAGCCCAATGAGCGTCGTTTATACTGCTCCAATCTAGTTAAATATTGATGCAGGGCGCGTTGGTACACTCTGGCCTTATCGGCGGGTGCTAAATCATCGCGGAATAGGATGCGTTGCATTTCATCATCTAAATCTCTCAAGTTGTCACCGATCACCTCGGGTGGGCTATAGGACGTGGTAGTAGTCTGTTTAAGACCCTCGAGGAATCGAGGATCCACCAAAATCATTTTTTTGGCCATTGTTACGCACCTAGTACTCCACCGAGAATACTTAATATAGGACGGAGCAAAGCACCTATGAACCCACCGGTTTGTAGAATCTCTTTCCGCCGCTTAAGACTCGGTTTCTTTTTAGTGAGAAGTCTCAACTTGTTCTTGTGTCGACGTAGCTCGCACTTCTGTCGCTGAGTGAGTCTAACATTACCTTTTAATATGTTATGACAACACTCGCACAAAAAGTTAATGAGTTTGGGAGAGGCTGTTTTTAATATGGCTCTTAAACCGGTCGGCGAGGCGGCGCGCATACATTTCAACATTTCACCGTGCCGTCTAAGTGCTTGATCACACATGATTCTCTACTTTGGCACGTAGACGATTTGTCTCTCCCCGGGAATATTTTTGTTCTCAACCTAAGATTATCAGGTGTGTCCTGACGAAGATCGACCAGCAAATAACCGTGAGGAGTCGCTGTCGCGTCCTTAAAACTATCTTGGAGGTACCCCACCCGACCCGGGTACATTTGTTTACCCAGATTCATAATTTGACTCCCGTCTCTCGGGTTCTTGAAAAGGACTAAATAGTGCGTATTGAGACTTATGGTTCGATGTTCTTTATTTTTTCCGAATAGATTTTGAACAATGTACATCACACTAATATCTCTGTGATGACTACCTTTGGTGAATAATTTTGTTACCCGCTCGTCCGTCTCAGACATCAAGTCATCGATGACGATCAGTCTTCTCTTCTTACCACCTTCCAATTTATCGACGTCTGGTAGACCCTCGATAAATCTCACTGACCCCATAGTCTCGTATATCGGCTGCCATTCCCCATAACACCATATAACTTCCTCCGGTACGGGGACAGCTAGCTCGTGAAGGTTCTGTATAAACTTTTGCACAAATACCGTTTTCCCACACCCGGTAGGACCGGCTATCAGAGCTGTGAAGGGATGATTCCATCGGGGATCCATCCTCGCAAGTGCTACTAACTTTAGTGATTACGCCCCCGACGAAAATAACAACGAGTGATTTTAGGTCAGCGCGCGAGGTTTCCC
Source organism: Megaustenia siamemsis (assembly GCA_032433765.1). Classification (NCBI taxonomy): domain Eukaryota; kingdom Metazoa; phylum Mollusca; class Gastropoda; order Stylommatophora; family Ariophantidae; genus Megaustenia; species Megaustenia siamemsis. The sequence goes on along the minus strand of JAVIAB010000092.1, from coordinate 67,142,585 downwards.
CCTCTTCAACTAACACCTATTTTTAAAATCCACAACCTATATAAACACGACAGGGGGGAGGAGGAGGAGTTTCCTAGTCTCAAGCCGCGTTACCTGAGACCGAATTGTTACACGCATCATATTTCCCCACACATCACCCCCCTATTGGGTCAGTTCCAGAGGTCACTGAACATGTCGCAACACGACTGATTACCACGCCTGATAACGTATTGCGTTAGCTGCTATAAATAGACGGTCCTCGACCCGATAAACGGGTATAAAACCCCCCAGTCGAGCAGTGTACACGCACACACATAACCAACGTCTGTTGCCAGGTGGTTTGTTTTTCTTTGAATATGGAGTCGTGTAGCTTGAATACGCCAATTTCGTTTGATCTCAGTGATCAGCGCATATTTATGTCACGTGGAAATGAGACTGTAGTTCCATTGTCTAAAGATGGCGTTAAGGCAGTCTCGGTTTGTGTTTTTCGTAACAGACCATTGATAAATATAAGGACATATAGCGGTGATAGTTTTTTTAAGTTTCCTACCAGAACTGGGATAACACTATCGAGAGAGGAATTTATCACGTTAGTCGAGATGCGAGAGGAAATTTTAACCGCTTATGCTAACCTCAACTACACGCCGCCTGTTGTTAACCAGATCAGCTACACGCCACCTCTCGTTAATCAGATCAACTACACGCCGCCTGTCGTTAACCACCAAAACTACATACCATCTCTTGTTAACACGAATCTAATCGACTACACGCCCCCCTTTGTTAATCAAGGGAACCTCACTCTTGTTAATCAGACGACAGATCCGGCACCCAATATGAATGCCGCGGGTGTTTCAGCAGAGTCACCGATTACCTATTCCAGCTTTGATCAAGGTTTTGTCAAAATGGAGGGCGGTTGTGTTTTGAAGGCTAATGACACTTCCTATGTACCCGTGTTTGATAGACATTTAACAAACAGTACCACCAAAACAGGAGGGAGGAAACCCAGACGCTTAAAATTATCAACAACCGGACAGTAATATATATATATGTGTCGTATATTTGTTGTATTAATAATAAAGCTGTGAGAAATATAGAACGAGTTTTGTTTTGGTTTACCATGAATGTGTGAGAGAGATGATTGATACTTTGTGTGGCTTGATGATATGAAGGGTGGTGTTGAGGCACATGATGATGATGTTGAGGGTGGATAGTGTTGAGGCACATGCTGATAGTGTTGAGGCACATGATGATAGTGTTGAGGCACATGATGATAGTAGGAAGGGGGATGTTGAGGGGCATGGTCAGAAATCTAGGAAGTTGTGTTAGAAAACAAGGAGGGAAGGTCAGAATACATGATGCTAACGATACTAATAATTGCTTGTCAGCATTTTTTTTTTTACATGTCGCCTCCTGTTGCCTAATACACACACATGATGATAACCAATAAAGGCACCTTTCCCCACCCGCACGACGACCCGCCATCCGACCCGCGAGATACCCCCTTTTAGAACCGCTGTCCCCGACATGCATCTACCTAACTTTAACTCTAAACACGGAGCCTAACAATGCAGCTCCTAACAATGACCACGATTCCTTGTAAGCGATTCTAACAATAGCATTCCTCAAGTACCACTAGCCCAGTCAACAAAAATGTCATTCCAGTTTCTTGACTAGTTTTCCGTCAGTATTTACAGCTTATTTTTTTTCATAGTTTTTATTATTTCGCCTTTTTTAAAAATCAGTTTTATCACATTTAACTATATTTCTTAACGTTTTGAAACATATTTATCACATACTCTTTTAAAATACTCTTTCACAAATTTCTAACACGAGCGAGGCGATCACCGGACACGGAGCGACGATCACCGGATTAGCACCGAGTCTCCATTGAATTTACCTGCGGTTAAGCTCTCAGAAACACAGGAGACCGTTCGACAAAACTAACCTTTCAATGTTATTGCTTGTCAGCATTTTTTTTACATGTTGCCTGGCCTGTCACGTAGTAGACCCGTGTTCGAATCCTGAAGGGAGACTGTTTTTTTTATTTTTTATTTTTTTTTATTTTTAATAATTCTGAGTTTACTTTCACAAATACATATTTTTTAAATAATTCTGAATTTTTACTTTCACATACTCTTTTAAAATACTCTTTCACAAATTTCTAACACACAGCGAGAGACGATCACCGGACACGGATTAGCACCGAGTCTCTATTGAATTTACCTGAGTTAAGCTCTCAGTGATTCGACAAACTGACGAACACCAAAAAAAAAAATTTTCCCCCCAAAAAATAATGAAGTTCGAAAAAATCGCGAATTCGAAAAAAAAAATAATTTTTTTTTTGGCACCGTTTTGGTGCAAAGTCGGTGCAAAGTCGGTGCCAAATCTATTGTATTTCGGTGCATGTTATTCCACTTTTCTGTTGAGTTCACAGCCACCGCTACTACTGCCGCTGCGTGTGTGTTTCAGAGGGGTTATAGATGTGAGTAGCCGCTGCGTGTGTGTTTCAGTGGTGTTATAGATGTGAGCAGCCGCTGTTAACAATACATGTGAAAGCTGACGCCCTAGGTTCTTTAGAAAAATTCTAGTGCGCCCGTGGCACAAAAAGGTTGAGAACCTTTGATATAAAGGAACTGTCAGGTGACAATTTACTGTTATGTGGCGATTTAAATGCGCGGAGTGTGGGGCAACCCAAATAACAACGCTCAGGGTAGAGCCTTAGGTTCTGTCTTTGCAGATACAGTCCTAACTGTGGTGAACTGCGAGATGATGACACGACTTGCAAACAGGACAAAGGATTCGAACTCAAGCATTGGCCTTGCCTTGGTTTCGACTCATGTTGAACTGAAAATGCGCTGGGATTGATTAAACCACTGTGGCAGCGGTCACCTGCCCTGTGCTGTTGGCATCCATAAGGGAACGCAGAGTAAACCCAGAAGGATAACGTATCCTTTCAGGTATAATCGATCGGAATCATCTGTGTTGGGACAACTATGTCAACGGGCATGGAGACCCAGGGAAAGACGAGTCCTAGCAATTAGACCCGCGTGGTGGACACATGACAGCCTAGCTCGAGAAAAGATGAACGCTGAAGCTAGGGCAATCATGTTGAAAATATGTAATTTGTGAGACCCTCGTCGAATTACAGATCTTGAGTGGGACATGAAAAAGGCTACCGGTAATTTTCAGCAGCTGGCAGTTGAGGCTAAGAGAGAGCGATGGATTCGGTTCACGATTGAGGTGGCAGCAGACAAAGGACTCTATAAGTTATGGTCCCTTTGTATGCACCCGTGAAGATGACAACATGCCTTAAAACTAACAGTGTCATCAAATACAACGAGGGCAGAATGTTACTCGTAGATGAGCAAAAGGGAAGGGCTTTGCTGGAGAAGCACATTACACAAACAGACCATGGTGACATATATTCGCGCCAAATGGTTAGATACACACTATCAGCGTCATTGGGACGAGTCCTCCCCGAGGGCCCTATCAGTTTTGAGGATGTCGTTCGCACGATCAAGAATGCCACAGACAACGCCCTAGGGCTGGATGGTATCAGAAAGAATCTTTTAACTCTTTCAGTACGGAAGGTTTTTATCAATCCAGCGTTAGAGATTCCCGAGACAAAATTTTTCATGTTTTTTAAATATTAATTTACATGTTTATATTTATCTAACACCTATTGTATTATATATGATTCTTTAAAATAATTAAACAATGAATTAGATTTAACCAATATCAAGATGATACAAGACTTGTGAATATGAATATGATTTGATGATGGTTCACACTAATCAAATTGAGTGTGACGCACTATGCGGCTAAACGTACATGACCGATATATGGATGGCACATGGTGCGTCAAAACGTACGGAAAGAGTTAAAGGAGACCAAATCTGACATTATAAAGAGAATTACTGCAGACTTCAATCAGAGCACCAAGACCGGGTACGTCCTAGAAAAATGGATACATAGCTTTCTCCTTCGGCTCCCTAAAAAAAAATATAAGTCTACATTGAGTGGATATCAGATTATTACAATGCAGACTGTCTGTATAGGAAAGGTTCTCGAAATTGTTCCAAATACACTACGGTATACTACAGGCAGGGCAGGGATACAACTGCTAAAGTTTCCATCAGTGCATATGGTGCCTATGAATCTTTTCAAAGGAAAGAGATGTCGGTACTGGCGGTCTTAGACTTCTTTTTGCTTTGGTCTCTTTCAGAACGTTTTCATTACTCCTCTTAGCTGTCCATGGTATTCTCAACATTCTTCTGTAAAACCACATTTCTACAGACTCCAGTGATTTTCTTGTCTGTTGTCCCATTGTACAGGATTCACATCCATATGTTAAGACTGGCTCTACATAACAAAATGAGAGTATGTGGTCTAAATCACAGGCTAGCAGGGATTGGTTAGAAGTAACAAATGAGAAAAAGAGGCTAACCATAGTAATCATTATGCTTGGCAGAGAGTGTCACAATTGATCCATGGAGCTATCAAGGTCGTATTAAAGGAATCCACCGAAAGTGTCATCACCTCAGGATGTGATCATCTACACGGATAACACAGTATCCCGCGGACAGTGCAGTGTTTGGGGTTTTGTGGGATACCAACAAGATAAAGAAGTGACAAATGTAGCATTACGGTGTCCAGCATGAAATGGAGGTAGAAGCAGCTACGGTGGAGATAACATGATCGGTTACGCAAACCATGGATCACACAGTCTTAGTGAATGACTCGTAAAGTATGCTATATAATATTGACAGTGTCTGCGGCAGGAATGGATGCAGCTCTTGAATAACTCTAAAGTGAGCGCGTTAATCTGGGTGTACTGTCTAGAGCACGCTGATGTGCACGGCAATGAAAAAGTCGACGAGCTCGCTGGCAGCTCTGGCATTAAGTGTGGCCTTACTCTGGAAAAACATGAACACGCCAAGTTTGTTCTTCATTCCTTCTGAGAAGAGGAAGAAAATGGGTTGAAAATTGATGTATATATTTAGAGACTGAGAGGACTGAATGTGGAAAAGGGATCTGGTCGTTTCCGAGTGCTTAGAAGGAACAGCAGGTGTATCGTGCTTAGAAGGAACGGCAGGTGTATCTATAATTAACACCTTACTGGAACACTCAGTCAGTATATGCTTCAATAAATGCTGGATTGGGCGGTGGATATGGGATCCCCGACTGCAGTGAAACTTATTCCATAAACAGATTAAGATAAAATAGAATACAATAGAATACAATAGAATAGAGTACTAGACTTATGTTGCCGTTTTTTTGTGAAAATGTTGAACCTTACGAATTTGTCGTATCTAACATTTCAAATATGATGTTCTCAGCATATATGTTGTGCAGGTTTGGAGAGAGGATGCACCCCGCCCCACCCCAATACGTGCTCAGAAATGTATTGAATATCCACATTGTATCCGTTAATTTCCTTGCTTATCGTTAAATGTTTTTACTGATTAAGGTCCTGCACATTCCAAGTTTCCAGCCTTAGTTTTGATATTTACATTGTCCAGCAACTGGGCTTTCCTCAATAATGCAGTCGTACTTTTGACCGTCATCGTTATTACTTGTACATGCTCTGTTGTTGACCACTTCCTCAGTTTGCATAATGGATTGAACTGGTCTGAGGGTTTCAGAATTATTCTTTTTTTGGCTGTCATGATTTCTTCGTAGACTGCAATCAGTAATTTGCCGTTGCTTTCTGATTGGTTCTGGCCACTCTAGGTCGACCTTAGGTGCCTGTTGTGTCCTGAGCGCGATACCAGGCTTTTCCAGTACTTGACTTTGAGATCGTTGTTGACTGAATCGATCCTCCGCCGTTTCTGTCAGCAACTGTGTGTACTATTGAAGGGGATGTCCTTTTATTTGTTCCCGCGTATTTCTTCCGCCAGCAAAGCCGTTGCCATGAGGTAGAACATTGGCGCTGCTGTACACCAGGAGCCATACGTGGACAGGTTAGGAACTGGGTGGGGGCGCTGCCGTACACGAAGAGCCATACGTGGACTGGATAGGAGTAGGGGAACCAAATTGTCACATTTACCTACCAAGTGGCTCAATGCAACATAAAAACCAACATCAACATAACATAATTAATGAATATCGCAAAAGAGAAACAGGACATCAACATAACAATAGACGGCAGACAATTACAACAATTTGAGGGATTAAATGTCTATAAAGTCTAGTGACCAACGACAATCAACACGCAGTAGAAATAGACTCAAGATGCAACAAAGCTTGTCAAAATATCGGACAATTATCACAACTTTTGTCCAACAAGAGATTAACACTAGAGGCACAATGGGCACTCTGCAACACAATCTTCTTTTCAATGCTGTGCTACCTGTGCCAGATTCTAGACCCGTGAACAAGAAAAGAAATCGCCACTGCGGAGACGAATGTGTTAGACGAATGTGTTAGACGAATGTGTTAGACGAATGTGTTAGTCGAATGTGTTAGACGAATGTGTTAGACGAATGTGTTAGACGAATGTGTTAGACGAATGGCTGGAAACAGCCTGATAGATAAGTCAGGAATGAAGAACTGAGGGGAAAAAAATGCTAGGATTAATTCCCGCCATAGAATACATAAAGAAACAACACATAAAGTGGCTCTGCTACGTGATAAGGCAGAAAGTGAGGGGAAAAAAAGAATCCAGCGAGGTTTAAATTAAATTTGCGCAAACATGAGACTAAAAGGCAGACCACGAACATTTTAGATTGGTAGAATATTAGAAACACTGAGAAACATAACAGCAGTAGAGGCAAACAGAACAGTATATAAGTAATCGAATACATAGAGAGACAAAGATAAAATAGTTTGAACATTTAATGTGCATGAACCCTTCAGCACCAGCGTCAAAAGCTTATAATAGAATGGGACAACCAAGATATAGAGGTAGACCAAGAAGAAGATGGAGTGAGGCAATTTACGACATGCTAAAACAATAATACAGTAGGAATCATATGTACCAATCTACGGAAAGCGCCCTTGATAGAAAACACAACATTGGCGAGTCTGCGACGCCTACCAACAAAAAGCAGAACAGGGCAAAAGAAGGAAAAAAGAAAGAAGAAGCAAATAGAAGAGAGAACGATCGCAAATTATATAAATAAGGAAGGAAAGAGGAAGAAACATTGGCATGGACAGCTGTAGTCTTCGTTGAACCGTCAATAAAATTGAAGCGTTTTAGTTACGAACCAATGAGATCGAAGGGCCAATATTGGATATACCGATGTTCGATATGGATAAAGCTGGAGAGTATCAATTTTCAAAAAGAAATGTCCATAGGCATTAGCCAAAAGTAGAAAGTAAGAAAGAGAGAGAAAGACAAGTCAGATAGAAATACCGGCTATAAAAAAAAAAAAAGATTTCCAGAGAAAGTGAGAGTATAAGCTGTATACCATCGAGCTGTGATTAAGTTGAGAAGAAAGAATTAACTAATTTTGTGAGTTTAAAAGTTATTAGTCTATAAGCTGAGAGTTAAGAAACATTGCAAGTCAAGAAATATACTTATGCAGATCATCAACAAAACCAAACATTGTCAGGTATTCAATGTGAGTAGCGCCAGGTGGCATAAAAAATGTATTCAATAAAGTTAAAAAAAAAACAAAAACAAATAGCACTGTCCGATAAATTATAATAAAACCTGGAAGAATACACTTTTTCAGGCGGTCGCCTAGTCACCAAGTATATTTACAAATCATTAAGATCGCCCAAATGACGATGACTTCAAGATGAGTTGCTTGTGACGTGTAGATATGATAACAACTTAACTCTATATGAAGTGTGTCGGCTGTTTTGTGAACCAATAGAACTTTATCGATTTCTTGGGACTCGTTAGATACAAAGTGCTTTGTGAGAAGTCTGACATTATTAGACGTTTATAAGACATTGCATTCTGTCACTGGTGCACGTCAGGGTCAATGTGTTTTTATTCTGTCGTATTCTAAAGCCGACATTTTTCGAAACGTCTGATCGAAATGGGTGTAAATATATGAAAGCTGTTTCACCAGGTACATTATAACCCAGCGCATCCGTCATTATCCACCATTTAAAAATATATTATCTCATTTAGTAGCCTTTGACTGTCCACAGTGTCCTTTCAAAACAGCAATCTTTTCTGTCCGAATCTTTACCTTAAAAGATCTGCCAAAAACACATGTGGTAATCAAGTAATACGGTATTTTGGGTGTATTTAGGATTGCATTATAAACGACCTCTTTATTGTGGTTTAATAATTTATCAATACGTAATCTTCTCTAGATAGACCGGATTAAAATCGTTCGATCTTTCAATTTCTTTCCACTTTGTACCTGTTATTTTTCGTTCGTGAGCTGTTTAATGTACTTGTCATTGGATTAATACATATAATTCTTACAGTGGGTGGTAGACTCGTGCAATGGGTGATGAACCTCTGCAGTGAGCGATTACTTCTGCAGTGAGTGATTACTTCTACAGTGAGTGATTACTTTTGCAGTGAGTGATTAATTTATGCAGTGGGTGATTAACTCTTGCAATAGATTATGCACATCTGCAGTGTTTGGTGAATTTCTGCAATGGGTGATTAACCTCTGCTGGTGATGATGAACTTCTGCTGTGAGTGATTTACTTCTGCAGTGAGTGATTTACTTCTGCAGTGAGTGATTTACTTCTGCAGTGAGTGATTTACTTCTGCAGTGAGTGATTTACTTCTGCAGTGGTTGCTTAACTCGTGCAATAGGTAATTAATTCGTGTAATGGGTGATAAACTTCTGCAGTGGGCGATTAACTTCATTTTGAAAAGTGGTTTTGTAGATGATTAAATCATGTTATCTATAATGAATTTTTGCACTGGGTGATTAACCCGTGCAACGAGTGGTGAATTTCCACACTTGGTGGTTAACGTCTGTAGTGAATGATTAACTTCTGCAGTGGGTGATGCAATTCTGCAGTGGGTTATTAACTTTTGCAATGGATGATTAACGCGTGTAATGGATGTTGAATTTTTGCAGTGGGTGAGTTGAGCTGTAGTTGTAGTTATTTTCTGCAATTGGTGATTGACTACTGCAGTGGCTGGTGAAATTATTCTGCAGTGGGTGATTAATTTCTGCATTGAGTGATTAACTCGTAAAATCTGTGATTAGATTCAGCAGTGGGTGATTAACTTGTGCAATGGGTAATTAACTCGAGCAGTGGGTGATGAAATTTTGCAGTGTGTGATTAATTTCTGCAACGGGTGGTTAATTCGTGCAATGGGTGTTGAATTTCAGCAGTGGGTGGTGACATTTTACAGTGAGTGGTTAACTTCTGCAATGGGTGATTAACTCATACGATAGGTGATGAATTTATGCAGTGGGTGATTTACTAATGCATTTGATGATTAACTCGTGGAATGTATGATTAACTCCTGCAGTGGGTGGTGAACTGGTTTATTAAGGACAAGAGGTTCGACAGTGTCTAGTTTCACCCAGATTTATAAAGGGTACCTGGTTTTTTTTCTGGGAAAGAAAGATAATTTTGACATAATTTTGACTACATTACCCAAAAATGTGTCAAATGACCAATGAAATATTTTATCATTAGTAGCATGGGGGAGCCACTGTAGCCCAGTGGTTAGTGAACTGGACTACCAAGAACAATAGGTCGGGTTTGATCTTGATCGTTAGCTCATATTCACCAAACCTTAAAATAATACCGGATTTTCTGGGAAATAAAGGCGGCATGGACATTATACTATCACGTTACAACAAGAATAATGTTTAGAATGTTTGAAAAAAAAATAGGGTACGGGCACAACACTATATGAATGGCGTGATAGATTGTTTGCTTGTTCTTTTAAAACACCTTTAAACACCTTTATATTTATTATTCTTCTTTTATATGGGACAAGGAAAATGAGGGACCTCTTATTTTTCTTTCTCTACTGCATATAATTGCCAATCTATTTATACAATAAAAATTTAAGAAAAATAAAGTAACCACGTTAAATATTTAGTCGTTGGTTGAACTTTGCATCAGTATTGATGTTTATTAGTGCATGATTTTGTTATGTAGAGTACCTTTTAATAAAAGTCGAAATACCCAAGACGAGAAATTGCAGATTAATTCAGATTAAACGATAACTGAATACGTTTCTAATTAAAAACTTTAATAGTGCAAAGGTGTGGCTAATGATGATCTGATGATGAGAAATACGCGTGCTCTTGTAAAGTACATTCGATGACTGATTATTGAGTGTACTTTACAGTTTGATTCTATTTCTCACAATCAAAAGTACTTTAAAAAATAGTTCAAGTGCCCTGTGATGTAGAAACTTCGTATAATATGAAATATGACCAATACAAATATAACTCTGTTTTAGCAAGAAAGTACAATTTAATAAAAAAAAATATTCTTACATTTTATTATGCTGTAAGTTGGTACGAAACAGTTGAAGTTCTTGAAATAAGGATTTCTTGTAAATGGGAATTATTAAGCGAGCACAGATGAAAACAAGAGTGAAGTTTTGAAGCAGCTACAAATAAAATACAATAAACCACTTTTTAATAATATTCCAACAAGAAAAATTGGATTTTTTTTTAACATATGAAGAGACACAAATATTTTGAGAAAATCATTTATAGGAGATAAACGACGTAGAGGCAGACAATAACTAAAGTGGTTTGTCATCATCGCGAGGCGGGAAGGGAAATCTAAGAATGTGTGTACCATCAAAATAAGAGACAGAGTGAAATGTTGCTCTATATTGTAGATAAACGTCGACACAGAAAGATAATGTTAAAACAGTTACACCACACCAGTTTGAACAGACTGATCATTTGAATAACGGAGGAGATGTAAACAAATAGTTGGTTCGTATGAAACTAATAGAATCAGCGACAACAAAACAATATTCTTCGAATATTTTTGTTCTCTCAATCGTCAGATAACAAAACCAACAGCTTTACAAACTGCATAGTTCTTTAAAAACACTATCCATATCAGGTTTTGAAACAGTGGAGATAAATATTGTGACAACTAAGTCCAACACAATTGCATAGATAATAATCCAGAAAACAAGCTGAAAGCTGTCAACATATTCGAATATCTAAGATCTTAGTCAGTGACTTCATCCGGAGTTTTGAGAGAGCTGAACCTTTACTATATGTGACGGTGCATAGGTGGTGGGAAATTTCACGATATATATAACCGCAGACCTGCTCCTAGATGATGACGAAGGAATAATGCATTTTTGTTTACCCAGGAGGTGCATACTACACTCCTAAAAGAACATGACGATTCTGTGACACCGACATACTGTACTACCTCTTGTCTGTGACACCGACATACTGTACTAACTCTTGTCTGTAACATAGATATATTGTACTACCTCTTGTCTGTAACACCGACATATTGTACTACCTCTTGTCTGGGACACTGACATACTGTACTACCTCTTGTCTGTAACACCGACATATTGTACTACCTCTTGCCTGGGACACCGACATACTGTACTAACTCTTGTCTGTAACATAGATATATTGTACTACCTCTTGTCTGTAACACCGACATATTGTACTACCTCTTGTCTGGGACACCGACATACTGTACTACCTCTTGTCTGTGACACCGACATATTGTACTACCTCTTGTCTGTGACACCGACATACTGTACTACCTCTTGTCTGTGACACCGACATACTGTACTACCTCTTGTCTGTGACACCGACATACTGTACTACCTCTTGTCTGTGACACCGACATACTGTACTACCTCCTGTCTGGGGCACCGACATACTGTACTACCTCTTGTCTGTGACACCGACATACTGTACTACCTCTTGTCTGTGACACCGACATACTGTACTACCTCTTGTCTGTGACACCGACATACTGTACTACCTCCTGTCTGGGGCACCGACATACTGTACTACCTCTGGTCTGAGATGAGAAAAGCATTCATACACCCTTAATTCCCCCTCCTCCTCTCGTATGTACATGACGCTGTACGTCAGCAAAGTATATATAAACGCGTTTGTCGCTTCGGATATCAAGTGCTGTGATGTTCTCTTACACCAGGGAAGAATAGTGATAAATGTACAAACAAGAACAATATCAAAACTTAGTACTCATCCTTTCGTTCAACATCACAGAAATACACACCGAAATATTGAGAGGTCAGCGAGTCAACGATTGGAACACATTGCCATGCCTCTGAATATGGACAAGGTCAAGATAATTATTATAACCTTCACATAGTCTGCAAGTGAAGCCATCTCACGTGGCCATTTAATCAAGTTGAAGCCTTACTGGAACAAAGAACTGATAGCAGCAGCTTGCGAAATGAACAGAAAAACAAAAGAGGAATTGAGAAACACCTGCCAAGAAAACTAATTACAACCGCCTAAACGTTAAGATCAAACTTTTTAATAAAAAAAAAACAACTATACTTGTGTATCTGAAGAACTGCACCAACTAAAACACGGTAAGAAAGCATCTACTATCTATAATATTTCACGAAATGAAGGGAAAAAGCCCTGAGCCACTTTACATGGACTTCAACCAAAAAGCGGAAAGCAAGCTGAAAGAATAATGACAGGTGCCCTCGAAAATATCGGCACAGACAGCACTGGCGGAAGAACAATTACCGACCTACGTTTGGCTTATGATAAAGATGGACTGACTGGCAGTACATAATAGTTCAAAGAACTCGTGGAACGCCTAGATAGCACGACAAGAGCTTACGGAATGTAGATAAATGCCGACAAAGCCAAATTAATGACAAACAAGACGCTATACGGTAGAAGAATAATGCACGTAAATGGAGAAAATTTCGACAATGTCAGCAGATTTAAATATCCGGGTTCTGTTGTCGCTGACGAAGGATTAAGACCAGAAGTACTAACCAGAATAGAACAAGCGATGGTAATCATGACAAGACTCAACCATATAAGGAAAACAAAAACATTTCCCTAACAATGAAGATCAAAATACTCATCATCATCATCATCATCATTCATCATCATCATCATCATCATCATCATCATCATCATCATCGATCATCATCATCATCATCATCATCATCATCATCATCATCATCATCATCATCGTCATCATCATCATCATCATCATCATCATCATCATCATCATCATCATCATCATCATCATCATCATCATCATCATCATCATCATCATCATCATCATCATCATCATCATCGTCATCATCATCATCATCATCATCATCATCATCATCATCATCATCATCATCATCATCATCATCATCGGCGTAGGTGATCATGTCACAACTTTCGATCTTGATCATTTCACCTTCATCAAGCTGTCTGGAATCATCTATCATCCAGCTCATCATTCATCATCATCATCATCATCATCATCATCATCATCATCATCATCATCATCACATCATCATCATCATCGTCATCATCATCCTCATCATCATCATCATCTATCATCATCATACATCATCATCATCTGGCGTAGGTGATCATGTCTCTCCACAACTTTCGATCTTGACAGTTATTTTCTTGCCCTTCTGCCGCTAGCCAATCTCTCAAGCTGTCTGGAATCTTTTCTCTTTGCTTACCTCTATTTCTTTGTTCCTCGATTTTTCCAGCTGTTACAATATATAAATACTATTCCCTTTTCATTACATGCCCCCCCCTCCCCCTCAAAAAAAAATTAATGTGATTGGAAATTAGCTCTCTTTTTGCTTTGGTCTCTTTCAGAGCGTTTTCATTACTTTTCTTAGCTGTCCGTGGTATTCTCAACGTTCTTCTGTAAAACCACATTTCAACGGACTCGAGCGATTTTCTTGTCTGTTGTCCTTTTATTCATTATTCACATCCAAATGATAAGACTGGCCCCACATAACATTTAAAACTCTTTTTCTTGTTTCTATTGTCAAAATTGGATTTCACAGTATCTTCCTCATTTTTTGGAAAGCTGCTTTTGCCTGAGCCATTCTGCATCTCACCTCTTTTGTACATCCACCATCTGAGGTTAAAAATGTTCCTAGATATTTAAATTAATTTACCTGTTTTAATATTGTTCCAACTGTCGTTATTGTGCACTGTGGTGATTAATTTTTTTTTGTTGTTATCATAAATTCTGTCTTTTTGCTATTAAGGCTAAATTAAGGCTGATTTATACAATCAGAATACTGCGAACAGTAATCACATCTGTATTTATGTTATGCCTGTGAAGCGTGGACAACTACTGCTGATCTCCATAGAAAAATACAGATCTTGTGGATCAATCAATTATGAAAAGATATTACACATATAATACAGAGAATACATCACCAATGATCAAGTGCGCGAAAGAATCCAACGATCTACTGGACCAATCAAATACTTACTGTCATTAGCAAGAGAGCGGAAACTGACCTGGTGTGGACACGTCACACGGTCCACAGGCCTTGCTAAAATCATTTAGCTCAGAACCAGGCAAAAGAAGACAGTGGGGACAAAACAAAAGATGGTTGGATAACATCATATAATGGTCAGAAATGTCTTTCGCTGTATCGCAGAGAGCTACTCTAAATGACGACGATTGGAAGCAAATTGTGAAAATATCTATTGTATCCCAACGTCCGACAGAGTTACGGGATAATTGATTGATTGATTTAACCCAAGCAGTAAGCTGAAACTTTCAATAATATGAAGAGGAGAAGTGTGGGACAGTGATGCATGCATTGAGAGACTGGGGAGCCTGAGGTGGAAAAGGGGTCTGGTTGATCCACAGAGCTTGGTGGGAAGAGCATATTTATGTACAATCAACATTTACCAGGAACGGTCTGCATACGCTTCGAAAAATGCTAGGACGAGCGGTGGAGCGGGTATGGGGATGCCTTGATTGCAGTGAAACTGATTTCATGAATAGAAGAGAATAGAATTAAAAAAAAATGTTTTGTAAATAGATATTTAAGTAAATAGGAAACGTCACCAAAAAGAGACTTGATAGGGCTATCAAGTCTCTAGTAAGAATGCTGTAATCACGCGCAACAGCCACATTGAAGCCTTCAAAAGGGACTTCACCTGTGTAGAATTGAAAACAACCCTTAGAAAATGTATGAAGGATCCATCATCTTGGACTGGGAACTTATAGCAGAGTAGAGGCATGCCAACATCGTACCAATCGCAATGAAGGATAAACTACCCAATCATGTTGCAAGATCACATGTTTGGCATGAAACCTAAGAAAGGCAGGAACAATTAAAAAATAGAAAAAAATGGTATCTTAGACGCCTTACGTGATTAGTAGACGACACAGACCAAACGACGTTTCGGCCCAATAGGCCTTCAGCAGGTACAAACAAAAAAAAACACACACGCAGATATATAAGTAAAACTAATCCTACATAGCTAGCCAGTAACGAAACATCCAAAACAAAAATAATCGAAATATGTTAAAGAAAATAAAAATGTCTTCCCTGTGTGTCAGACCGAGGTCAAAATGAAAAGGAAATGGTAACCTGAATGTGGCTGTCGTGTATGTGCAGAAATGTGCGCAAATGCACACAGAACCAGAGGAGTTCACACCAGGGTCAGTGTGCAAACACAAAGGAGAAAGAATAGAACAGTAGACTAACAGGTGCTGAAAAGGCGGTAAGAGTGAGATGTCTGAGAGAGGGGTACAATAAAAACAAATGTGGGGTAAGGGGCACAGAAAAAAAGGTATAGAGGAGAACACCGAAGTGTCTCATTGGGGACTAGAGGAGGAGAAATATAAATAGTATGGCAAAGTAGATTGACCAAAGAGTCCAAATATGTGCAGTAGAGAAGGCTATGCAAAAGGGAAGGAGTAACGAAAAGGAAACTATGTGTATGAGTGTGATACATTCATGCCTCGTGGGGTCAGTGAACCGTACTGGGCTATGAGGCGATTTTCCAAAGTATAGCGGCTGCGGTATACTTTAGAAAATCGCCTCATAGTCCAGTCTGGGTCTGAAGGAAAAGTTTCTTTTACAAAATGATAAAAATTGGAGTAATTGAGCAAATGTACAATTGGATTAAAAGCTTTTTCAGCAACAGAATAATTCAAAAAT
Source organism: Megaustenia siamemsis (assembly GCA_032433765.1). Taxonomy (NCBI): domain Eukaryota; kingdom Metazoa; phylum Mollusca; class Gastropoda; order Stylommatophora; family Ariophantidae; genus Megaustenia; species Megaustenia siamemsis. The sequence goes on along the minus strand of JAVIAB010000092.1, from coordinate 67,126,570 downwards.
TATTCAAGGATCAATAACAAAAGATAAAGCCTTGTCGGAAGGTTTATACCAAGGTTCAGGCAGAAGTTGCATCCGGTTCTTAACATTTATAAAAACAAGACCCAGTCAGATTTAATATCATGTCGTAAAGCGCTCTTCGCTGATGACCTAGTGATTTCATTGATTAAAGGAAAGTAATTGCTAGTTCCAACCTTAAACACGAACTGACTACTATATCAGAGCTTGCTAAGAATTCTGGAAACTAGAAATTACCATTGGAAAGCAATGTATAGCCTCATTACTTTTGATAAAAAGAATAATCGAGAACGACATGACATTAAAATAACGAGATAATCTAAACTATGAGTGGTTCCTTGGATATCCCGAAGTCGAACTTAACCGCCAAAATAACTTGAAATAACTTGCAATAACCTGCAATAACTTGAAATAACTTGAAATAACTTGAAATAACACATCAATACCCAGCTGATAGCTACTCACTGCCATAACGTTGATATTTTTATTTAAATGATTGGATGAGATAATTTTGATTTGAATAGAATGTGCTGTCATCAGCATCATCAAGTTGTTTTTTTTCAGTTTTGAAGATAAGATTCCTTTTAATGAAATCTGATATTTCAATTTTTCCTACTAAAAATGTAAAACGTGCAAGTAAGAAAGTGATATATTTATAAGGTCGATGAAAAAAAAATAATAATTTGAACAGGTATGTTTAAATATTATTCATATAATATTATTCAAAATAATCAAAGCCCGAACAATCTTTCTGAAATAATTTTTTTCTTTCAATTTATTGTTGGAGTTGTGCCATCGTGGTTATCATTCTAACGAGCGTTATATTGCTAAAATTAGTAGCATCGCATGCACTCATCAGCTTATTTGCCGCTTGGAGCATAAAGCAAACAATGATCACATTTTAGTGCATTTTAATTGTTTCCACCTCCAGTGACAGATGTGAAACGGAGTTAGTTCAATAATCTGTTTTAATATTTGAAATAATATACCACTGTCAAAGTCATATATTGAAATCGCTGTGCAATTGCATAAATTTTACGTGGTCACTGAGTTCTCAAACACGTGTAAGAGATGACGAATATATGAGATATTTAAACGATATTAAAACTGGTTATACACATATTTTTTTTTCTCCCCAAGATCTGTTGTGTAGCTTTGTTGGTTGTTTTATATCGACAGAAATAATAAACATTGCATAAATAAATTTACACTAAAAACCTCAAATTGAGTTAAAATTCACAAACACTGCGCAGTTTTAATGTTAAATGTATTTGCGAAAGATGTGTATTGTGTGGATGTTAATATAAACAATTGATACTGAGATTTGTTATTTCCTTGCAGTGTACAATATTTACAAACTTGACATTTAGGAACAGCGGAAACAATAATAAATGACACAAGATAAACTGTGTTGTTTGAGTAATAACAATTGACAATAACCAAGAAAACATAAGATATCATCACCACAAGGTCTTTGTCTGAAACAGTGAATAGGGTCCAATGCTAGAAGAAGCTATCAAACTAACAAAACAACTAGACTATATGCTTCCAAGATTCTCACACCAGAGGAAGAGATGGAACAACACACACACATCAAACATCAGAAAATATTCTGAAAACTAACTCAGAAATTCATATACAGAAAGTGACAATCAGAATCAGATCAGTTGGACAGGTATATCTTCACTTGGGGGGGGGGGGGGGGGGGGGGCCTCGGTAGACTAGTTGGGAAAACCACCCGACTGGACTACCGACTTTCGGACAACTCGTGTTAGATTCCCATTGGAAGCAGTGTAAATTGTACTCGTGGTTGGACAACAAAATTACCCCCACGGTCGACCCAGCCGTTGGCAGAAATGGGTACCAGGGTATTACCCTGGGAAGGTGAGGAATGTTGCCTTGCATCGTGAGTTTCGATGCTTGAAGCGACACTATCCAGAAATCTCCGTACATTTTCTGGATAGGCGGCCGAGCACATATGGGTGGAAACTCGCATGCTAAGACGCCGGTTCAAGTCTCGTACTTTACATTTACCTTTATCTTTACTAGGACCCTACTTTAGTTTTTTAAAAAAGCAAATAACTAAATGGTAGTTCTCCCATTTGGTGCAAATTCTCTAAAAGAATCTGTACATTAAGAGGATGAATTAAAAAGGAAACAACTACTACCAACATGTAGTATGTCTTACACATAAAACATCCTTCTCCATAATGATAACGCAGGCAAGACAGTTTTTAAATAAAACTACAGACCAATTTAATTACTGAACGTAGACTACAAGATTCTAACTAAAGAATAGGCAATTTCAAACTTTCCACGACCTCACTCATTCATAAAGACCAGCAGTTTAGTGTGCAAAGCAGGAACTTTCACCAACGCACACACTTTATGCGAGACATTATATACACATGACAAAGACAGCTAATCTTCCACCCTAAACCTCGGCCAGAAGAAAGCCTACGATCCAATTCTTACCACAACAAGACAATACACCACTACAGCATCGGTGAACGCTTTTGGCAGAAGATTATCTAATCTAGACCTGAGAGTAGGGTCCTAGTGAACTCCACTTTCACCTTCAGGCGAATTAGATCAATTGGACAGGGATACTCTCTCTCTCTCATTTACTTTATGTAGTACCGTGCTTTAACACTATAAGATAGGAGCTCCATAAGAGGCTCATTTGGACCAAGGAAGGGATAGGAGAAATTATTATCCTAAGCTGACGTCACCCTTTTCTTTCCATCAACCACTAACTGAATAGACAACATCCTTGATACATTAACGGGAAGGGTGGTGGGACTCAGATAAACGCACAGACATACATTATTATGGGTATAGATCGAAGGAAGAACAAACAAGGTTTACTTTTTGCTCTAACACTAGTCACTAACATCCCATCGCACGAGGTAACCTAACTGTGCAATGCAAATAGAAGACATAAACCAGAATGGCAAAACCTTACCACATAAATAATAGATATGTGCACAGCTACAAATACAAAACACCTGTAACTTTTTGTTTAGTGATCTTTTTAAATGCCAACATTATCTCAAAACTGGCATACACAGCCAGCCACAGTTTTGACCTAACGCAACCAACAATCCAAGAAATAAAAAAAAACAGATTAGACACTTTGTTTTTGGACTCACTATACACAACATACAGCACACAACACTGATGTAGCAATATTTTATATTATACAGCACAAAACACTGATACAACCCTTTACACAGAATCTACATACTACATACAAAATGCAACGCAAATAAGAGGGAGGAATTTCTCATAACGACATAAAAACAAAATTTAAAGCCCTCAGAAAAAAATCACGCTGACCACATAATTAAACATCCAGACAATCACATACTTCCATACCTCTACACAGGATTGAGATTATTCAAATAAAGAACACTCAACAACTCAGTATCTCATCCATCGTACACCGAAATTCTACAAGACTTGCAGCATTCAGGCCATTCAAGAACACGGAATCGTAATTCATCAATAAAAGATCGATCCCATCTACAGACACTTAGTTTAACAGCAAGCACTTACACCACAGGACAGAATCAAGAAAGATCAACAATAATTGTTGTCAGATTATACAAGACATTTTCCATATCCATAATTCACGCGTCACTCACAAATCAAGATAGTCTCCATTCATATACAGCATGACGTCAAAGGGCAAACCATCATGTAACTAATTTTGCAGAAGAAACATGCAAGATTCAGCATAGTGTACAGGGCATCCTGACTACACATCGACAAGTCCATTAAGTTCTCAGATCGCTGCCGAAGAAGCATCTACCAACGCGTAGCGACTAACGACACCGGTGTTGAGATGGTTCATTAGTCTTCTTCAGCGCTCTCGTCTGGCATCTCAAACTTAGACTTGATATTCGTGAAGTCTGTTTATGGCTTCGGATTCAGGGTCACTTTTTAAAGTCGTATTTTCCCATCGTCCCCGAAGGAATTTAAACCGCTAGAACGGTCCATTGCCCTTCCACACTCAACAGTAGCCAATTAGCAAATCTGTCAGCACGGTCATTTTCCCTTACACCCGCGTGCTAGCAGACACTTTTAGGATAGACCTCTCCAGAAACTCTAACCACTGCCGTCGAGCAAAGCCAGTTGCGTTCTTTCTGAGTGTACATATTAAGTCACTGAAGAAACACAACGTGTATAGAGCTGTGTTCCAGCCATGCTAATATTTTTTGTCATTATCATTGAGTACCGTCTCGCATTGAAGGTTTTCTACCATGAGCGCTATACCGATCTGTCTCTTACTTTGATAGGGCAGACTGTCATAGGCTGGCCTGTCCGTCTTTTGATGTTACACGTTTCTGTTAGTCTTGGTCTGTCTCTGCCTCTCTTACCTTCTAATTTCCCTTCCAGGATTACTTTTAGTAGGCTGTTGTGTAGTTTAACATGCCCCAAAAATCAAATCTCATTTGTCTTGTTTGAATTGTGTTTAGTAGTTCTCTTTTCATTTTTTAGATGTTTTAATAATTTAATCATTTCTTTTCTTTTCTTTCCATCCAATTCTTCTTATTCTTCTATAAATCCCCATTTCAAAAGCCATTTCATGCCATTAAAAATGTTTTTTGTCAATCCTATTCTTTTGTTTATTTCTATTTTACATTTTCCATTACTGCACTCCTTTAACTCTATTTACAATTATATCTCAGCATACCCCAAGGATGGCTTCAATGATGTCGTTGTAGTAAAGTGAAAATGGAATGTAGGACAGATGGTCTAAGATTAACTCCTGCAAGACATTTGTCTTCTTGAATTGTATTTAGTAGATCTCCTTTAATTTTTAGTTGTTTTAAGACTTTATCGTTTGTTTTCTTTCCATCCAATTCCTCCCATTCTTCAATAAATCCACATTTCAATGTCAAATTTTATGTTCTGTTTTCTTGTCTAATAAAATGATTCTGCGCCATACATGAACATTGAGAAGATGTACCATTTTGCTATTCTCAGTTTTAGCCGTGGTGTTATTTGTTTTGATATTAGTATAGTTTTCTTGGCATTAAAATTACATTTTGGAATTCCTATTTATTTTGTTTATTTCAGTTTTCCAGCACTGGTTATCGTATGTGCTTCTGTAGCAGCCACAATTTCCATGGTCAAACTACTTGTAGTCAGTGCGAAAACACGGTTCTGACTTTAACATCATCATGTGTCATACCGGTTGGCGTAGGCGATCATGTCATTTCACAAATGTCTGTCTACAGTGCATCGTATCAGTTCTGTTGTTGACTGTTTTCCATGCCATGACACCAAGCTATCCATAATTTTCTCTCTTTATCGTCCGCGATCTCTCTTTCCTTGTATTGTGCCAGTTGTAACCAAGTATTTTCCAACTTTCCTCTTCATGATACGCCCAAAAAATGTTGATGTTTCTGATGTTTTTTTATGAGCTGCCTTTTTGTGTTGGCCTCTTTGAGAACTTCCTCATTGGTCTTTTCAGCTGTCCAGGGAAATTTCAACATTCTTCTGAGAAATAATCCCATCTCTGTGGCCTCTAATAGTCTTTTCATTTGTTTGCCCACTGTCCATGATTCGCTTCCATAGGTCAGAATTGGTTCTATATAGCACATGAATTCTCTTTCTCACTTCTATTGACATAGATCTGATGCACAAAATATTTTTCATTTTCTGAAATGCTATTTTGGCCTGAGCTATTCTGCTTTTATTCAATAATAAGTCAACGGTCACAGCATAAGCAATTTGCGATGTGCGGATGACACAATCTTAATAGTAGAAACAGAGAATGAACTACAAGAAAAAAATAAAAAACATAATAATAAAAGAAAGCAAAAAGAAAGGTCAAAGTCTGAATAGTTTAATAGTAAAAAAAAAATAGTAATAGTCATATTGAAGAAACAATCACCATGCAACATAAAATAAGCAGGGCAAATCTGAAACAAGTGTAACGCGTCAAATACTTGGGCATAATAATAATAATATGACATGGAACATACACAACAGAAATAAAAAAAAAACAGAATAGTTCAGGCCAAAATAACATTTTAGAAACCGAAAAAACGTTTTTGCAACAAATCTATGTGAAAAGAAGTGAGAAAGAGAGTTCATCGGTGCTATATAGAACCAATTCTGACTTATGGAAGCGAGTCATGGACATGAGACAACAAATGAAAAGACGATTAGAGAGTGGAATTTCTCAGAAGAATGTTGAAAGTACCCTGGGCAGCTATAAAGACCAAAGAGGAAATTCTCAAAAAGGTAAACACAGAAGGGAGCTCCAAAAAAAAAAACCATCATAAACAAACAATCAACATTTTTCGTGAACATCACGGGAAGATGAAAGTTGGAAAATACGTGGTTACAACTGGCAAAATACAGGGAAAGAGATTTCGCAGACGCCGAAGAGAGAAAATACTGGATAGCTTGGTCCCATGGCATGGAAAACAGTCAACAACAGAACTGATACGATGCACTGTAGATAGAAGATTGTGGAAGGACATGATCGCCTGCGTCAACCGGTATGGCACATGGTAATGATGATGGCCTTAATATGAGGTTATAGTATGAAGTGGCTCACAGTTGTTTGTCATTGTTACTTCAATGCATTTACTTTAATTTGTGTCTTTCCAGGAAGATAAAATACCCATGCTTCTTTTATACGTTCAACGTGATTAGTGGAAACTATTTTAAAATTTAAAAACTTTTGTGGTTTAAAATTTAAAAGGGTATCTCCCAAAACTCTCATATTTGCTACCATTAGACCCTACTATATGGAGCATTAACTATTAACATTGAAATTGACTATAGTTCTAAAATGTTGTTTTTGTTTAATGTTGACTAGGTGTTATTTGTTTAATGTTGATTAGTTGAAGATTGTGGAAGGACATCATCGCCTACGCCAACCGGTATGACACATGATCATGATGCCCCAGCCATGAATTTCCTCCTTTTAGCCAGGCTAGCTTTTCTACCCATGCAGTATAGGGGATGATATGAGTCTGCACAGATGCGAAGGTAGGCATGTGCTTGACAATGTCTTATTCTGCCTACCATGGAGGGGGGGGGGGGGAGAGAATCGAGGAGGTAAAGCATCGCCCTAAACTCAGTATCTTTTGTGCACCCAAGAATGATACGCATTGCCTCTTTTTGTATCCTTTTGTAAAAACATTCAAGAAACATAAGTACATGTTCGCCAGAACCATTACAATAATACCAGCAAGAATAGCATTTTCACACACATTAGAAACACACACTGCACAATGGTTATGGTTATGGTTATGGTTATGATTATGGAAGGCCCCGGCCTTAAGTTTTGTACCTTTTATGGGTGAGTCAAGATCAGTTCAAACTTAGATAATGCTTCCTAAATTATTTTTTCACTGGAAGGCAATTACAAAAATTGTAGTCAAAACTACATTTTTATTGGTTATATTCCTCCGTCTCGAGCTGTTATTTGATCTTAATGTTCATAGATCGTCTTAAACGTTGGTTTCATATTTTTTGCCTGACTATCACGCGTTATAAGCAGAGCTGTTCTTACAGTTATACAGGAATGTTATTTTAGAAAAGAAAATTATTTGTACATTTATTTGGATAATAAAAAAGATGCAGAAAGAGGCACAGATAGTTTCCCTTACAAATTGCGGTGTAAGACCTACACGTTTACGTTCATTTTTTAACCCTTACAAATTAAGGACACCACTAAACTTGTGAAGGTGTGTGTTATGGTTATGGTTAGCCCCGGTATCACTGCAAACGAATTAAATCCAGAATTCCTCAACCGCCCGTGCCTGTAGAATCATCCGAATTACTATCTCATTGTGACTTGTCACAGCTTTCCACCAGAGATTTGAAGTCCACTTCCATTTTTGACGTGGCGATTCGGAGAGTATGGGACAATGTCGAATCGGTCATTCTGTTCCTGGTCTTAGATTTAATTAACTTCATGGAAGAGAATGTTGTCTCGCAGAGATATGTGCTGCCGAATATAGAGCACATCTTTAGTGCCCATTTTCTCAGACACGGGTAACGTTCATTTGGTAGCAATTTCCAGAAGTCAGCTCCTAATGCCTTTACAGTACTGAGGAAGGGGTCACACTGAAGGTCACACAACTCTAGTTGAAGATCTGATGGCTGGCACTCCACTGTGCACTTAATTGGGTTATTAAAAAGTTCCGTTTGCGGACGAAACATTTCAAAATCTTGAAATCGTCGATCAAATTCACAAATCAAATGTTCAATGTCAGCTGCGTAATTACTGAAGTTTGCACTTTCTATCTCTGACAACAACTGCTTACAACTTGAAAAATGGAACAGATCATTTTTTGCAAAGAAAGTCTAAATAGATTCAGCTTCTTTTTAAAACCATCAACATATCCCATCAATTGAAAAATGGTTTGCTTTTCCCCTTGTAGCTGCAAATTCAATATGTTCAAATGTTGAGTGATGTCTGTGAGATATGCCAGATTATGAAGGAAATTAATGTCTTTGAGTGCATGTTGAAGATCAATGGAGCATGGTAAGTTCTCTCGCAGGAAGTCATAAATGTCATTCTTCAGTTCAAAAAATATTATTAAACATTTCCCTCGACTAAGCCATCTTACTTCTGTATAAAGCAGGTTATTGGTTATTATTGGTTATGGAAGGCCTCGGTCTCACAGCAAACGAATTAAAATCCATAATTGCTAAACCGCCCGTGCCAGTGGAATCATCCGAATTACCAACTCATCTCCCAAACAAAGAAAGGTAACTGTAGTCCCCATCGCAGCAGCCTCAGCACACGCCAAAAGGCATAAGGCGAAACCGCGCAGAAAGTGAACACAGCCAACTGTTCCCCGTCATACGATATCATCATTCATCGCAAACAAGCGGGATATCGAAGCATGATCAAAATGGATGAGACACACAGCTCACGGTGTGCACAGAGCACTTAACTCAGTAGCTCCTGCAACAAGCCGGACTTGGAATATGAGGAAACTGCAAGAAGGAACACTTTTCAGACATAGCCCTCAATGGTTCCCGCCGCCTATCCACCATACACCATGGGAGTTTACGTCCTCCCGAAAACGATGATCGTCGTAGCACCTGATGATGTCAGGCCATCATTGATGACTCCAATTATAAACATATAGACACACAAGGGTGGTAAGTTATCATTTCCAATCCAACAGAAGCCACATGACCTGTAGTTAGTAAAAACACAATTGATGATGTTCTCCGCTCCCTTCTTGTAGCTGCCGCCACACAATTCTGATGTCTCATTATCTTGGACATCATTCAAGAACAATGTCAGATGAACATTCCATAGATATGGCTTTGCTGATGAAGTGCTTGGTGCAACAGTTGTATCAATCATACTGGAGGCTCCTGGTCTGTGGTCATTAATATCACAGAAGGCACATGATGTTATATTCAGAATTTCTTTCTGTGGTGTAAATATGTGGCACACACATGGAGCGTGGTTTGTGGTCACAGTAATCCCATTAAAGGCAATTCTAGGGTAGCATGGCATAGCTGTTTCAGAACAGCACAATCCTGATTTGTTTTCTGTGTTCGCTATAAAGCTGCTGCTGCTACCCAATCCTGACCAATTATAGGTGTGGACATTATTCACTTGCAATGACAAAACTGCTTTGTTCACATCATAAACCTCTGGAAGCGAATCATTTATGGGATTAATAGTACAATTGGACGTCATGGGACGCACCAAAATGGCAGCTTATTTACATTCGAGCTATGGACTAAGTAATGTTTAATTTGAATACCACGATATATATTATTGCAGCGAGTTGGCAGATTTTTGAAAATGTATTCAGGGGTTTGAACATAAATGTTTGTTCACAGTTCGTTAACCTTCGTTGTAGATAAAGTCGTTAAATTGATAGCTTAGTTTGTGACTTTGGTTGCTAAGGACCTAACTTGTGCAAACGGATGGCAATGGCAAGAACCATTTTGAATCTATGAAGTGGGCTCATTTTGTGTTTAACTCAAAAGCAAATGGGCTTTTTAACCAAAGACTTTTTTTGGGACTCAATGAAGATATCCCCGATGGAAGAATAAATTGTACTATTAATCCCATAAAGCAGGAGATCACCGTAGCTAGAATCTACTTCCTCTAAAAATGATAAAAACTTCCTGTGATTTAAAGACTGGTGTCCTCCTCTTATCAAATTTGTTATTTTCACAACAGTAGCCATGGTGTCTTTTAGATTTATGGACTTTGCACAAAGGGCCTCTTGATGAATTATGCAATGCAATGTAGGTACGTTAATTTTGTTTTGCTTTAGAAGTCCAACAAAACCAGTATTTGAACCAATAAAAGCTTTGCAACCATCAGTACACACTGCAGACAACTTTCCAAAACCACCTACTTCATCTACGGCACTATGAACTGCAGAAAATATGTCTGTCCCTCTACAAGTGTCATGCAAAGAGCAAACTTTCAACAATTCTTCAATAACAGTAAAATCCTCCTGGATAACTTTAACAAAAATAAGAAGCTGGCAAGTGTCAGTGATGTCAGTACTTTCATCAATCGCGATCGAAAAATATGAGCAGTTTTCAATACAAGATTTTAAACTTTGAGACAGTTACAGACTGATGTCTTCTGTTCTTCTGGCTACAGTTTGTTTTGAAAGAGGCACAGATTCAAATTCTTTGGCTATTTTTTCTTGACCGAATGCCTTTGCCATTTGAATCGCACATTTCTTCACAATATTTCCGTCAGTAAAGGGTTTTTTAGATTTTGCAAGCTCATAGGTAACTGTATATGATGCAATGATCGATGACTCTTTAATTTTATTGCCCTTTGTATACATACTTTGCTGTTGATTCAACTTTGTCTTCAGCTGTTCAACCAAAAGCTTCCTAGCTTCAATGCTATGTTTCTCATACATGTTTTGATGATGTGTGGCATAGTGCCGTTTTAAATTATATTCCTTCAAAACGGCTAACACTTGAACGCAAATTAAGCACTGAGGTTTACTATCCTTATTGAAGATGAACAAATAATCTAATTCCCATTCAGGTTTAAATATGCGATTTTCACAATCAACTTTTCTACGTTTTAACATGATTTAATACAAAATCTCACATCAAAGTTAAAAGTCACAGAATGTTGGTCCACTATCGAAAATAAGTCCAGATTTGACAGTTATACACAGACTTGTGTTTGACAATGAAATCAAAAGATTGTGACCAAATAAACACGTTGCGGTCATTTTATGGACAAGACAAGACGATGGGATCAAAGGGAATGAAGGCGAACAGTGAAACATTTTGAATGTAACTTCAAAGACAGAATTAGAGCTACGAAGTCCCCTCACCCCTGTCCCTCCCAACCTCATTAACCCCTTACCGCGAAATGAAAGAGCCACCACAAGTCCAGACGACAAATGTTGAGCCAAAGATCTGACGCTATCACCGCACTGATAATAAAGCAACTTTGCGGTACCAACTCGAAGCAAAGACTCTGAATATTGTCGGCACCATTAGTTGTGCAGTGTGTGTGTGTGTGTGTGTGTGTGTGTGTGTGTGTGTTATTTGAAATTATGTTGCCAATCTAGCTGTTGCGAGAAATTGACAGAGATTTTCAAATTGTGTATTCTTGAACGATAGAAGAGTTAACTCCGACACGGATTAAAACCAGGAGAAATCCGCTATTAGGGGTAAAAAATGAAGTAAGTCCGTGGAGCTTCGCGGGCCAAGAAAACTAGGCTGGCGGGCCGGATCCGGCCCGCGGGCCGCCATTTGGCCACCCCTGCTCTAGACCAATGTTCTGTACCGCATGCATACTTCAAATATTTTATCAAAATTTCTTTCATATATTGTCTCATACACTTAGAGCTAGTACATTTCACATCACACAAATATACACCAAATATGTGAAGTACTAATATCTTTGGGAGCAAAAACATTACATATAGATCATAAGATCACTTCACAAATGTAAGAATATTTATGTGATGTAAATATACGAACCACATATTAATTAATTTCTTATTAAAAAGAATACAGAATACGAGACGGGCAAAGATAGTATATAGATATATAAAGAGCTCATCATTACCGAACGTAACAATGTTCCTCTCATTTTTATATTTTGAATGTGTGACCAGACGACGTTATTTATTTCATTTTGATATCGTGTGATTTTATTTATTTACACGCCCCTTCCATTGCCGAACTTTCAGATTATTTTTTTCCTAAAAGCATATGCCAGGACTGAACCGAATTTAAACATACCAAACATAACAATCCAAAAAATAACTTAAATCAGACTTCTTTTAATGTCTTTGTTTATTGGTGATATTTCTTTCACATTATTCTAGATGTTCTTGAGAGCTTGGGTGGTGCCATGGTAGAGCGCAGGCTTGACGACAAAAGGAACTATCACAACTTGGCGCTTTCAAGCCTACCCAAGTGAATAAAAATGTGTACCTGACTCAGTGAGTTGGGGTGGTAGATTAAAGTGTAGAAAAGCACTGTTCTCTTATCTTCAGGTGTTGTGACTTAGTATTGTGAAGTTTAATACTTTACTCCACTGTTACTTTAAAATAGTTCACACATTAACTTAAAGACTACTTTTGATAACGACCTCAGGGTTGAAACATCTTCAGACATTTGTTTCTAGTTAACAATGACGTATTTTAATTCTCATTTAAAAATATCACAAGTTCATTATTAAAAGATGGGCTATAGTTTACTACAAACTGCTTTTTGTGTGTGTTATTTAAAATAAGGATTGCATGAAAGTTCTGATGAGGTAATAAATGCAAATAACGAGAAAGGTAAACGATATCATGACATAATCAGCATCAGATGGTATTGAGCGAGAACAATTTTAAATAAACAAAAAAAAAACTATTATTTTCTAAACGAAAACTTGACAATTTTCCTTTCAGACTGAACCATGATCCTTTCATTATAAGGTAAGCTTTTGAATTTGTGAGTTCTCGCCTGACAGATGCACAAACCATGAATACAAATCCTGCTGATTTGAAAAAAAAAAAAAAGATTATGTGGTCTAAACATTTTTAATCATTTAAGGCAAACCTAGGTTGCATGACGTGTACAGCGCATATTGTCAACGCCCATTTGATATGGCTGTTGTAATGGCTGAAGTGTATATAAATTGCTCGCATTGTAGCGTTTTGTCACAACGTACGCTGTCTGCTCTGAGCCATCTTACTGGGTGAGTTGATATGTTGGTTCAGTTTATTTTATTTTGTATTTATTTCGTATATGGCTCATTCAAATTTAATATGCAGTAAGCTAGCTACCAGTACATACCTAATGTTATGTCCGTTTGTGTTTGCTCTAGTTTAGTTAACCGACAGGTCGTCCTCATTGCATGTCGCTGAAGTTCAAGAATGATATCCCACAAAGTGCAGCGACTAACGACACCGGTACTGCGTTTGTTGACAAGTCTCTGGTTTTCTCCGTAACTTTCTCGTCTGACATCTCACACCTTGACACGATATTCATGGAGTTTCTTCATGATTGCGGATTCAAAGTGGCCTTTGTTAGTCCCAGCGTCATTGATGCCATTCAAAATGTCAGGGCTGTCCATTGCCCTCCTACACTCAACATCAACTAGACTGGCAAACCTGTCAGTGAGCTCGTTACCTCTTGCGCTGGAACTGCTCTAGCACGAAAATTGAACTGACTTTTTTTGTCACACTTCCTTACCATGTTCTCTACATTTGTTTTATCCGCCGCTATCTCGCAGTTAAGATCCAAGCTCTAGAAATCATGAAGACAATTATTATTTACTGCTCCATTTATACTCCCGTAAAGTCGTCAGAATAACTTCATTGATGTGTCCTTACTCACTCCGTTACAGAATTCTGTCCATTTCTCACATTTGACTTGATTTACTACATTTTTTAAAGGTCAACTTTAATCATCATTATCATCGAGTGCCTTCTTCGCAACGAAGGTTGGCTACTATGGATCGTCATTCTACTCTGTTTCTTGCTTTGATGGTGCAGACTGTCATAGATTGACTTGTCCATCTTTTGATGTTACACGTCCATGTTAGTCTTGGTCTGCCTCTGCCTCTGCCTCTTTTACCTTGTATTTTCCATTCCAATATTACTTTTAGTAGGCTATTGTGTTTTTTAACACGCCCCAAAAATTTCATTTGTCTTGTCTTAATTGTATTTAGTAGTTCTCTTTTCATTTTAAATTGTTTTAAAACTTCATCGTTTGTTTTCTTTCCAATACTACCTATTACTCTATAAATCCAAATTTCAAAGGCTTCGATTTTCTGTTCTGTTTTCTTGTCTAATGTCCATGTTTCTGCATCATACAGGAATATTGAGAAGATGTAACACTTTGCCATTCTTAGTTTCAGCCCTGCTATTTGTTTTGCTGTTAGTATATTTTTCATGGCATTAAAATTACTTTTTGCCATACCTATTCCTTAATGCCCATGTCTTTTTTCAGCAACAGGAGTGTAGTTAAACTGGGCTATGCTATTTTTCCCCTTCATCTTTGCGACTTACCAACTGCCCACCGCTAATCTTCAACGGCGCACCACGGGTTTTTCCTCCACTTTTCAGTCTGCAATTGTGAATATTAGCGCCCATTTGACTGAGCGGTTAGTGTGTTCGCTTCCTGTAGACAAATAATAATAATAAACAGTATTATATAGGGAAACTTCCGAGGCGATAATAGGAATCATAGAAAGAAGAGGTATGTGTTAGCACTCAGAAAAAATGATAAATAAACAACAACAGAAAAAAACAAAGAACAATATATGGTCCGAAGCAGGATCGAACCCGTACTCCACGGCACTGCGCCTTGCCACGAGAAGCTGAACGCTTGGTACACTGCCACTCAGCTAATTGAATTAGCTATTTTATTGAACAGCACACCACGGGGGTTGTTCACAACTTTTCTGTCTACAATTGTGAATATTGCGCTTGTCTCCCCTTATCTTGCATACACTATCTTGTCCCGATATATCGTAAAGGACAATATTTCTGGCCTGTGTTTCCTGGTCTACTCTTCTCATCAGTATGCTGCAAGGCCGATAATCACTTTCAAGATGTCATAAAAAAAAGTAAAGTACCCCCGTCACGCCAAGTGGCGTATAGAGAAATATGGTGTTAGTGACCCTATATTTTACAGACCTTCAGCACATGATTTTTGGGGTAATGTGGTCAGTATTACACCCGTGCTGATTTACTTTCCCAGAAAAAAAATCCGGTGCCCATTTAAAGCTGGGTGAACCCGGAAGCCATCAGTTGGGATCGAACCCTACCCCTTGTCCGTGGTAGTCCAGTTTACTAACCACTGAGCTATCGCGGCTCCCTCAAGATGTCATAGGACACACCATTTGCGTATTCTGGTAAGAGAAGGAGATACTAATGTCAGGTCAATAGCATCACTCCCAGGTTAGCTCGCCTTTCTAGTAGCACAATTGCTATTGACGCTGACTAGGTCCATACTCTTGAATGAGCATTCAAACTCTTCGCCTTGTTCCATGTCCAGCCAGTCATGTCCACCTCAAACGCCACAGTGACGTTACAAACGAGAATGACTAGCCCCAAATTGTGCCAGTTGTAAAAACAGATGTAGCCGGTCGTCCGTAGGACAACATTATTCAGACCCGATGTTTCAGGTTTAATCCCAATCTACAGCTTTAGGTTTATGTAGCATTAAGCGGTTTAACACAATCGACGGCTTCAGGTTTATGCAGCATTAAGCGGTTTAACACAATCGACGGCTTCAGGTTTATGCAGCATTAAGCGGTTTAATACAATCGACGGCTTCAGGTTTATGCAGCATTTAGCGGTTTAACACAATCGACGGCTTCGTTGAAGTGTCTATGTCTTCTACCATCATCATCAATTACCATGCCTGCTGGCGGAGGTGATCATATCTCTCCACAACTTTCAATCTCGACAGTTATTTATCATTTCTGTTTTTGACCCTCTGCTAAGCCATTCTCTGAAGCTGTCTTGTATCTTTTCTCTTTGTTTCCCTCTATCTTTTCGTCCCTCAATTTTCCCAGTTGTTACAATATATTCCAGCTGTTCCCTTCAAATGAAGATTGTCTCTTCCTAATATTGGATACTAGCTTTTTTTTTTTGCTTTAGCCTCTTTCAGAATGTTTTCATTGCTCTTCTTAGCTGTCTATGCTATTTTCAATATTCTTCTGTAAAACCACATTTCTACAGCCTCTAGTGTCTTTCTCCTTTGTTGTTCTATTGTCCATGCTTCACGTACATATGTTAAAACTAATTCTACATAATATTTAACAACTCTTTTCCTTGTTTCTATTGTCAAAAATGGAGTGCACAGTATCTTCCTCATTTTTTGGAAAGCTGCTTTTACCTGAGCCATTCTACATCTCACCTCTTTTTGTACATCAACCATATGAGGTTAACATTGTTCCAAGATATTTAAATTTATTTACCTGTGTTAATATTGTTTCACTTGTCATTATTGTGAATAGCGGTGAAGAATTGTTTCAGGTTTAATCCCAATCGATAACTTCAGGTTTATGCAGCGAATTTTATTCTAGGTATGCCCTTATGGATCTTAAAATAATCTCACTATATATGTTAAATAAATCTAATGACAGCACACAACCTGTCTTCTTTACACTGTCATTTTCTTATTTGCGTTAGACTGAGCCGTGCTCCATCCATCCTGTATTCGATTTTCACTTTACCACTACGACATCACTGAAGCCATCGCGGAGGTATTGTAAAGTAGTAAAGTACCCCCGTCACGCCAAGTGGCATATAGGGAATATGGTGTTAGTGACCATACATTTTACAGACCTTCGGCACATGATTTTTGGGGTAATGTGGTCGGTATTACGCCGTGCCGCTTCACTTTCCCATAAAAAAATCCGGTATCCATTAAAGGCTGGGTGAACCGGAGGCCGTTTGGGATCGAACCCTACCCCTAGTCCGTTGTAGTCCAGTTCACTAACCACTGAATCGCTGAGGTATGCTGAGATATAATTGTGAATATAATTGTGAGTGCAGTGATGGGGAGTGAAAAACTGGAAAAACTGAAATAATGAAAAAAAGCAATGAATGCAAAAAAATATATTAACATCAAAACAAACAACAGCAGGGCAAAAAAAAAATAACAAAACGTTATCATCTCACCATTCATGTATGGTGCAGTAACATGATGTTGACAAAAACAAAAAAGAGAAAATGAAGCTTTTGAAATGAGAAAATGAAGAAATGTGGAATAGAAATGGAAGAAAAAAAAAAAAAACAACCGATAAAGTCTTAAAACAACTAAAAATGAATAGTGAACTACTAAACACAATTCAAACAAGACAAATGAGGTTTTTGGGGCATGTTAAACTACACTGCAATTAATAGTAATACTGGAAGGGAAAATACAAAGTAAAAGAGACAGATGAAGACCAAGACGAACATGGATGAGTAACATAAAAAAAAATGGACAAGTCAACCTATGACAATTTGCACCATCAAAGCAAGAGACAAAGCAGAATGGCGCTTCATGGTAGCCAACCTTCGATGCGGAGACAACACTCAATGTTGAAAAGGAGTGCAACCCTACATAACACAACTTGTGGCAGCTAACACACATGTATCATGATCCAGTGAAACTATTGACAAATCTTCGTGAATATTTTCTTTTTGAAAGCATTATTCGATTTATTTTTCGTTCTTCGACGATTACTAGTCTTTACTGTCCGTTAAATGACATTGAACAGACGGATGCGCATTATGTTGTTTACAGCAAGTTGCGACATTTGCACCATTCGGCCCAATACATTCGACTTCAGTAAGTCATATTTCGGTATCTGATTGCTTTTCCTTTTCGGTTCCCACTCGCGTGGCCAGAATGGTTAGTATGTTTACATGCTCACAATGAGGAGGTGGAGTATGGCCTTAATTAATTTTTGGACCAATGCTCCTAACGAAGGGAGTCAGCTAAGAGTCAGCGACTGCTTTCAGCCCAAGTGCTGTGAACATCTTGAGCCCAGTTTTCACGACTAAATTTATCTACAATCTTCAACAGTCCGTGATTGCTTAGAATGTGTGCGTAGGGGTTATATATGTATTATTTTTGTTCACCAGTTTTGACATCTCACGAAGTCCCTAGAGATTGGGAACGGAATTTTGCGTGTTAATCCATTTTCCCTGGCAGCCGTGTGCACAGGGGTCCCTCGCCGCACAGGCAGATAACTCCGTCTTCGGAGGTAGTCATATTTTTCTCCGTCGATGAGAAATTGACGTTTCAAGCCGGGCTTCGCTGCTGAGACCAGGGGTGGTTGCCGCAGAGAGGAATCATAAATAAAAATCGCAGCTGGTGCAGCCGGGATTTGGACCCACAACATCTCTGTCTCGAGACCACCCAGTCCGCCCTACGTTTAAATGAAAGCCCACTAAGTGGGAAAATATTCGATCTTCAAAGCTTACGCAGAAACAGTAGCACTGTCATTTCTCCTGGAAGTGCTGGGTCTGCAGATATCGTGTCTCCTGTTCTGCGACAAGGCCACAGTGTCATATTAGCTCTCTGAAAATGCGAACTGTTCAAATTGCGAAGCTGAAGGGAAATTTAACCAGTATCTTGACAGTCATTAACAAGTAAGTGATTTCTCTCCCTTCCCCCTTTTTTTTTCCCTCCAGCCCTTTTTAAAAATCTAACCTTTTGACTACCCATAACAAAAAGAGTTCCTCGTGTTTAATAAGTGGATTGCTACAGCGCCTTCTAATTAATTTGAAAATGAATATATCATCAGATCAGCCAATTGTTGCATTAAAATTGGTTGAATCCTCATTATGCCTCCCTTAACAACCATACCGTTAATACGGACACACCGGTAGTACGAATGGAATCTGATGAGGTGACCAGGGTCAAGTTGATGACATACCTCGGAGTCAAGTTTGATCGCAGCCTGTGTTTTCGGGACCACATCGACCATGTGACAATAAAATACCGCAAAGGATTAGCCGCCTTGAAGGTCATGCAGAGACTACTTATTCTTCTGATCCAGGGATTAGTCCTCGCACCATTCGAGTTTGCCCTGGCAATTCTTACTGTCAGTACAACTAAAATTGACAGGCTGGTGAAAATACAGAATGAAGCCATCCTCATTATCTTGGGGTGTACGAGGGACACTCCCTGTGTAGCAATGAGGTATTTTCTTGACTTTCCAACCATGGATACAGGATCAAGATATGGAGGGCACGAGTATACCTGAAGATTAGTGCAGATAAAGAGCATCCATTGCACCATGAGCTCAACACAGGGAAAGATGCCAGGCTAAAAAGAGGCAAATCATAGGTGGGCAGAGCAGAAGATGTCATCAGACAGGTCTGTGGGCTTACTAATATCAACGTTGGCGAGGAGTGGATACCTGTGCATACGTCATTCAAGGAGTCATTCTCGTATATTGTCACACTCTACTGGAAAAGTAGGGAACAGGACTCAGTCGTGGTCAATGCGGAGGTCAACGGTCTCATCTTGGATAACACAAATGAGAAAGATGCAGTCATCTATACAGACGAATTTGTAATACGACATCAAAGTAGTGCGTGTGCATTTAAAGCACGCTCGCCAGGCAAAGTAGTCAAAGAAGACAGTGGTGCATACGTCACGACCACGAGTAGCATGACGATGGAGGTGATGGCAGTGACCAGTGCATTCAACTGGTTAGAGTAACAAAACTACACCCATGCCTGCATACTGAGTGATTCGATGAGCATGATAACAAAAAGTGTAGGCGGGCTCTGTACGCATGTAATGGTTAGAGTCATTGCAGAAGTCAATAATACGTAAGCTCACCTTTGTCTATGTCCCTGAACATGCAGGAGTACGGGGAAATGAACGAGCGGACAGGTTGGCTAGCTGCGCTGTCGTTGAGGACGGTCAACCAATGGATGGGCGGACATCATCAATGTCCTCCAAGATGTGGGAAGAGCACAGGACTTCGACCACCACAAATCCACGTCACTCCTTCGGATGAAAGAGATGGGAGCTAAGATGGGCACACACAGAAATGAGAAACTTAGTGGGCGTATAAGAAGACTTATCAACCAACACAGAACTGAAGTCGTCAGTCGCTGAACACTACGGGACCTTAGCACCTATGGACATGTTCGGAGTGCAATGATGGTGGCCAGCAAATAACTCAAAAACTCAATAACACTCGTAAGTGAGGGTGAATAGTATGTTAAATTTGAAACTTCATAGTTGTATTTTCCTGCTGAGAGTATCTTTGATCGCCATATTGTTTCAAGGTTTTTAAAACTTAAAGTCGCCTTGCTATTCTGATTTTGATCACTTTTCTAGTTCCTCCTTCTAGTTTCATTATTTTCATCTTATCTCTGTTAATTTAAAGTCCTATTATGTCAGCCTTTTATAAAAGAGAATATGTGGTGTCCCGTATCTTATGCATACCATCACTAAGGGTAATTGAATTGCAGTTGATATTTCTACATATTTTAAATGCTTAACGTGTTAGTTACATCAACAAAACATCAACAAAACAGAAGTCATGAATGTCGCCAAAAATAAACAGAACATCAACATAACTATAGAAGGCAGACAACTAAAACAAGTAGAGGAATTCAAATACCTAGGAAGTCTAATGACAAACGACAATTCCCAAACAGCAGAGATAGAATCAAGATGCAACAAAGCTTGTCAAATCATCGGACAGTTATCACCACTATTATCCAACAAGGAAATAACTCTGGAGGCAAAACGAGCACTATACAATACAATCTTCATTCCAACGTTGTGCTACCAATGCCAGACCTGGACTCTAGATGCAAGAACAATAAGAAAATAACCTCTACAGAGATGAAATGTGTTAGACGAATGACAGGAAACAGTCTGAGAGATAAGATCAGAAATGAAGAACTGAGAAAAAAGCTAGGAATAGCCCCAGCCATAGAATATATAAGGAAACAACAGATAAAATGGTTCGGCCACGTGACAAGGCAGAAAGAACAAAACACAACACAACGAGCCTTCAACAAACGTTGTGAGAACAACAGACCCAAGGGTCGACCACGAAAAAGATGGATCGATGGAATATTAGAAGCACTAGGAAACATAACAGCAGCAGAGGCGAACAGAAGAGCAAAAGACCGCAAATTATATCTCCCCTCGACGCTGAAAGGCAGATGAGGAAGGAAAGAGGAAGAGGAAGAAGAACGTGTTAGTTCACGGACAGGACTATTTGTCCAAATTTAAGACTTTAAGTGTCAAATCTCATAAATTGGTATGCTTAAAATGATAGTTTATAAATCACAATGTATATGTTTAATGGGTAACTGACTGACCTCATTGTTTGTTTGTAATTTCTCAAATTGTACACATTTAAAGTATTCGTTTATTGATCTGTCTATACGCCTATGTTAATGCAGTTATTTAGCTGATTTAACTTTTTTGTTGTCGTTCAATTGCTTTGAGTGCCTGGTTGAAAGTATTAACTGACGATCAACTCTGCTATTGCGCATACATTTTATGTTTGATTGATTTATTTATAGATATTTTTAATGCATGTGTTGATAATAATATACGAGTCACTACATTAAAAAAAATGTGTTTTTATTTTAATTGATCTTTTGATTAAAGTAACGAATCGATTTCTTATGAACCTAGGTGCTCAGTTTCCAAATGTGTACTGTGCCAACACTCGAGAGTTCGCTAGTGCAGTAGCTGGTGAACTTTTTTATCTGCTGATGACAGGAGGACTTGCTATTGAGGACCCCTATATATGCCGAGGACAAGCTATTACGATCACGAACGAAAATGCAAAATGAAAGCGGGAAAACTACAACACAAAGAAAACAACCAGAGCGTTTAATAGGCACTTGCAACATCTGCGGGTTAGGTGATAAAAGCACAGAAATAGTTGAATTTATGAAGACAAGGAATATACAAATCTTAGGATTAGCGGACACAAGAAAGACAGGTAAAATCATTAAAGAATTACACCAAAGCTACACACTCGTCAGGAGGGGAATTAACAACATGGCGGAAGTAAACAAACACGGGGTCGGTTTCAGTATTGAAAGTAATACTGCCAAAAACATACTAGAAATAGATTACATCTTGGAAAGAATAATAAGTAGCAAATTAGCAGAAAAAGGAGGAAATACCACTTATATTCAAACATATGCTCCATGCAACGAAACATATAGTGAGGACAGCAAACAAGAATATTTTGATGAACTCTCAGCCACAATAAATAAAGTCAAAAACGCAGAAAAATTGTTTGTACTAGATTTCAACGGAAGAGTAGGACAAAGGAGAACACCATGGGAATATACGTATGACCATTTAGTGACAATAGAACAGAGTGTAACAGTAATGGTGAACACCTACTAAATATTTGTGCAGACCATGATCTTTATATAACAAACACGTTTAATTAGCACAATCGTAACCAAATACTTACTTGGTATAAATGGAATGACACGGACAAGGCCTCCCAAATCGACTTTATTTTGACTAGAAGACATTAAAGGAGAGACATAACAGACTCAAGATCTATACCAAATGCAATATTAGATACTGACAATAAGCCTGTTTTACTATAGCAGAAAAAATGGGTTAGGAAACAACAGATTACAAGACCTCAAGCACAAAGAATAGATCTAAAAGCAATAAAGGATGTAAACGTACAAAAAGAAATAGAAGAATCCGTAACCAACAAATAACAAACCCGAATACAACCAACAAACATAGAGGAAGCATGGAAACAGTTTAAAGAAGGTCTAATAAAGTCAACACAAGAGAAATGCGGTCTGAAAAATATAGGAAAGAGCAGAAAGAAACTTACAAGATGGTGGAATGAAGCAGTAAAATCAGCAGTGAAACACAAGAAAGAAAAGAATAAAACGTGGCAGAAGACAAAAACAACAGAAGACTACAATCACTATAGACAAACCAGAAATGATAGCAAAAAGATCATAGAACAAACAAAAGCAGACTCTTGGAAAGCATTTGGTGAAGATTTAGCAAAAACATGTAGAGAAAAACCAAGAGAATTTTTCAAAAGTGTAAAAGCAATGAGAGTAAGAAATAATGATTATAACCCAACCACTATAATAAACGACAAGAACGGTAGACCAATCAGCAGCAGGAAAAACATAATAATCGGATGGAGAGAGTACTTTAAGGAACTATTAAATCAGGGAAATACAAACGGAAATACAGAGTTTAAACATAGGCAGTATGACGAACCGGAACCGAATTTACTTAAAGCAGAAGTAGAATGGGCATTGAAACAGAATAAAAAGAACAAAGTAGCTGGTATAGATGGAATAACAATAGAAATGCTACTAGGCTGTAAGGAAACAGCTACAGATTGATTTAATATAATATTCAATATGGCGTGGGAAGAAAGAAAAGTCCTAGACAATTGGCAAAAAGCTATCATTGTCCCATTTTGGAAGAATAAAGGAAGCAAAGGGAGTGTGAAATGTACAGAGGAATATCCCTATTGAGTCAAGTTGGTAAAATGTATGCTAAAATGTTGGAGTGGAGAGTAAGATACATAATAGAACCCCAATTAAGTAATAATCAATTCGGATTCAGAAAAGGCAAAAGCTGTACAGATGCTATATTTACACTGAGACAACTATGTGAAAAAAAAACAATAGAATATGACAGAAACCTAAATCTAGTGTTTATAGATCAGGAAAAAGCGTTTGATCGTGTGGACAGGAACAAACTTTGGCAAACTCTTGAAACCTACGGGGTAGCAGGACAACTACTAGATAATATAATAGCATTATATAAAACAGTCAAAGTGCCGTTAGAACATCGGAAGGTCTGTCAGAATGGTTTCAGGTTACAACAGGTGTAAGACAAGGATGCGTCCTCTCACCACTCCTCTTCATCATATATATGGACAAAATAAATCAGGAAACAACCAACAATAAGGAAAAATCAAATAATAACATAGAGGTAGAAAACTCCAACATCAACGAGCTACTCTTCGCAGATGACCAATGCCTAATATATGAGGTTGAAAACCTGCTACAACAGCATTTAACATCTCTAGATAAAAGCTGCACAAACTACGGTATGAAAATTAACACAGCAGAAACAGAGGCTATAAGAATAAGCAAATTAAGACACCCGTTAAACATTAAGATCAAAGATAAAGAAACAAAAAACAAGTAGAGGAATTCAAATATTTAGGCACAATGTTCACAGAAGAGGGAAAACTAGACAGAGAAATTGACATAAGAATACAAAAAAGCAAATGCTGTCACATACCAGCTTTCACCATTGCTAAGACATCCAAACATTTCTATGCTAGCTAAACAACAAATAATAAATAGCATTTTCATACCAACTTTGTGCTATGAAAGTCAAACATGGACCCTTTCTAAATCCCATTTAAGAAAGATCAATACATGTGAAATGCGATACTTGAGAAAAGTAACAAACAACACAAGAAGAGATAGAATACCAAATGAAACCATAAGAAAAATGGTAGGAAGTAAACCCTGCCAAGGAAATATAGAACAACAACAACTTAATGGTTTGGCCACCTGGTCAGAATGAATCCTTACCAATCACCATCAAGGGCGATCTTCTCGAGAATGCATGGAAAAAGACCAAGAGGAAGACCCAAAAGAAGATGGATAGATGCAGTGACAGAGACATGTAACAACAAAGGAAAATCATCAATTCAGACAGTTCGACCAGCTCAAGAACGACAAATAATATAAACCACACCTATTAGGTATCAGTGAAAAGAGAAAAGAAGAAGAAAGAAGAAGAAGACAAGAGGACGGGTTCAATCCTTACCAACAACTTCTATATTCAAATGTACACATGATTTTTTTTAATGAGAAAGAGAATCGATGATTGCGACTTGTTGTGCCAAAGACTTTACCTAAACATGTGTCGATAAGTATAGACGCCAACACCATATAAGTCGCACGCAAGGCGTGGCGAGAGTTTTGTTTTTCTTAATTACATCTTAAGGTGAAGTTTAGCGAAGTCTGTAGTAGGGCTCATTTTTATATGTAATACTGGCGGTTCAAAATACGTCATTCAGTCGAGGCAGGCGAAAAGTACAAATGATCAGTTTGCCTTTGCTCAGGGAAAGAAAACCATCCGGGAAGAGAACAATGGACACGACTCCCTCAGAATGTATGCGCAAGAGATGTAGAGGCCCTACATTTCACTTCCTAACGGCAATAATGCTTTGTGAACCTTTTATCGTTTCCTTATAATCAGCTCTATTTCAGCGAAACGGTCAAGTAAACTGTAAGGACTTTTAACGGCCCTGACATACATATTGTATTTGTAATAGAAAACTGTTATCGTCCCCTTTCTCCAAGTTTTCTTGTTTGATTGAATGGGATATGAAAGTTCTAGTAAAATTTGTTTTCTAAGAAAATAGCACGGTATATAATAACCGAGTACTGCCTATTTTAAAATACATATAAGTAATGTCATTGCTAGGTTGTTTCACGTTATAAAGGTTTTGGTGCGTTTTCTGTTGAAATGTGTACATGGCACACAAAGTTTGATAAAGTAATCACAGACAGGAAGATAATTTATTTATGATTATTGAATATTGTTGGCTAGTTGGCTACTGTCCAAACGTTTATGTTGCTCCAAAATGTCCATTATTTTCGGATTCTATTATATGAGACTACATTAACGAGCCTGCCTGTGTGTTTGCTTCTGAAATGAAAATGTTACATCCAGGTTTATATTACTCTATATAAATAATTGTTGTTGTTGTTGACGGATTGCCACGAGTTGATGCGAGCATGTTGCCCTTTGACTCATAAGATGTGGCGGGTCGTAGTGGCTTTCTTGACATTCCCGGCTCTTACTGGAGATGTTGGATTTCGTCGGTCCCAGGCTATGCTGGGAAACAACTAGTCCAGCCCAGAGGTACTGCAATACTGGGTCCTCTATATAACTAACAGCCACCACTACAGGGAACACCGCGATCCTAGCTTCTGTTAGCCAGTCTAGTTTGACGCAGACTGTTTCCAGGGGAGACCACGAGGAGGTAGAACTGCTAGGTCTTGGTCAGCTGATGGTGCGCCGACCCTACTATTGCGACCGCAGGTCGCAGGTGCTTCTGCTCACCCTATATTAACAATTAACCATCGTTTCGTCGTTCATGTTTTGTGCTACTATTAAACACTATTAGCAGCCATCGTAGAGATCAAAATATTTGTAAATCAACTGCTTATGTATACTTAGTAGGTGATAAAGAAATGTAAGTAAAGATAAAGAGATATGTATTATATAACGGCGTAGGTTTGTGATGGGTACAGATATAGTGTCCTAAGTTTGTTACGGATGAAGATATTTGAGACATATATTGTTATTGATTGTGAAGACCATCGCACTATTAGTCTCATGAGCCATATAACGAAAATATTACTAACAGTCATCATGAGACGTGTAACGAACAAAATAAAGCCAGAAATAATTGAGTAACAATGTAGATTTGTAGAAGGAAAGGGCACAAATAATGCAATATACATCCCGAGAACATTGTTAGAAAGAGCTATTGAGGTAAACAAAGATCTATATGTGCTTTATAGGCTGCACAAAATAATGTGTTAAAGTAAAGCAAGTGGGAGTAATCAATTTGCTGGAGAAATTAAACATTGATGGCAAGTATCTGCGAATCATAAAAAACCATGAACTGGCAACAAACAGCAGTCATACGAATTAGCAACCAAACAGGACAGTTCCAATATATAAAGCAATGTGTCAGACAAGGCGTTTTAGTTATGATTTCTCTCTGCGGCAACCACCTCTGGTCTCAGCAGCGAGGCCCGGCTTGAAACGTCAATTACTTATGGACGGAAAAAATATGAGTACCTCCGAAGATGCCCGTGTAACGAGGGACCCCTGTGCACACGGCTGCATGCGGAAAAAAAGGGATAACACGCAAAATTAAGTTCCTAGTCTTTAGGAACTTCGTCAGAGGTAAAAGATGTCGAACGCAAAAAATGTAAACGTTTCCACGTAAGAAAATTCCTTATCTGGCCTTTAAAATGCCCTTTTCACGCGTGAAAGAACTTCTGATATATTTACAACACCCACATATAAGCTTAATACACAGAGTACACGCAGTTTCACTCTATGTGTGTTATTTCGTGCTAACCTATTCGGTAATGCAGTGTTTTCCGTTTCCCAAAGTCTTTTTTTAATAGCACATATCATTTTACAAAGCAACTAACCAGCGACTCTGCATTACAATAACCCAGTAGTCTGCGGCTCTAGTCAAAGGCTATAGTCAAACAACATAAGACCCTTTGTAAAATAAACAAGCAATCTATGAACGTTTGTAAAATAAACAAGCAATCTATGAATATTTGTAAAATAATGAAACAATCGAAGCACATAAACAAAAGCAAAAAAAAAAAAAACCAAGCAACCTTTGAAAAAAAAACAACCAAGTAAGCCCTTTTGAAAAAAAAAAGTCAAACAACCTATGAGCCCTTTTAAAGTGGCAGAGTAATCTAAAAACTCCTTTATAATAGTCAGTTAATCTAAAATCCCCGTTATAATAGTCAATTAACATGTTACTCCCTTTTATAATTGATAGATACAATTTTTTAAAAAGTGCTGAAAACATTCACTGATATTTTACTCGTAAAAATATATGTAGTTCAAAATAACGTGCCAGACCTCCCCAAAAATACTTAGCATCGCAATTAGGTGGTCTCAACCATCAAGTTTAGAACCACTAGCATATTTTAGTTTCATATCATCTTCATTGCAAAACGGAAAACTAAATTCCAAATTGCACATAACCAGTACTTAGGACGTTACCAATTATGAAGCACGCCAGCCACACACTAGCATATGTCTTCATCTCTGACGCACGAACAAGGTAGCACCGACGAAGACTTTGACCTCCAACTCATTTCGTCTCTTACGAAATGTGTAGCAGGTGAAAGTGGCACTATTCGATTCTCCTCTCACTGTGGTCAGGATCCCGGTAACCAATGGGCATTGCGGCTCGACCGAGGTTAGTCCAAAGTAAAAACAAACAAGTTTTGTTAAAAGGCTACTATAACTACAACTTTTTTCTCCCCCCCCCCCAGACAACGATGGCAAACGCTGTTATAATACTATGCATTACTATATTCATCATTGTGAATATGGCATCTGGATGGCCGGTTAATAAGGTAGTTGTGAATTCCTTTTTATTATTTTTTTAAATGTATTTTTATCGTTATTATTTTGTACCCATTTGCCTACACCTGTTTCAAAATGCTAAATATTGTGTTGTTTTCATTTATTTGTTTTCATATTTATTTTTTTAAAATTGCACATGCCTTAAGTAAGCAAAAATAAGATAAACACTTCATGCAATAACTACAAAACACTCATTAACCCAAACAAGGTTTCTGTAAAGTGGTGGTGTTCACTAAACAACTTAATAGTTAAAGACACCATCCCTGTCGTAGACTACAGTGGTGTAACTATCGTGTGGAGTCCAACTATTAAGTATTGGTGGATAGCATTTTATAGGTCCCTTTCTTTCAGTCAACGACAAGGAGCAGTGTCAGTGCGATTAAGATCATGGCCAGAGCAAATCTCCAGCAATCATTGTTACTATTCTCGCTTATGCAGACTGTAGTGCTCTCAGCACTGGATTACGGTTTGGGTATGCTCACTCTATCGTCAACTCAGATCGTAAGGTTGGAATGAGTTCAGAATGAGGGCCTATTGGCTGTTCTCGGATGCAAAAGAGATACATCTATCCGCTCAATGTGTTACTTACTTGACTTACCGAGCATTAGAGTGTGACATAGATCCGCTCAGGTTTGGGCTTATTTGAACGTGGTAAGGAACATAAATGCGGGGGATTCCATTGGGAGAGAATGTGATTTGAATGACATTAGGACTGGCAAGGATTGGGCAGAAGTAACGGCGGCGAGAAAGAAAGCTAACCAAAGTAATCTTTCAGTTCGGCTGGAAGTGTCGCAAATGGGCCTAATGAGCTACCGAGGTTGTAATAAGGGAATCCATGGAAAAAGTGTAGTTACCTCAGGATCCTATCATCTATCGGATGGTTCTTTACCCCTCGGAAGCGCAGTGGTTGGAGTTTTGTGGGTTACTAACATGGCAGAGAAGTTTATATAAAATCTGGCAAGTGTAGCATAACGGTGTCTAGCTTGATAATGGAGATAGAATCAGCAACGGCTGCGATAACATGGCTTGTTGCAGCAAAGAACGTGGATCACATGGTCTTAGTGACTGACTCGCAAAGTGTGTCACAGATGATTGGTAGACAATGTCTGCTGCAGAGTGGATGTAGCACTTGAATGACTCTAAAGTAAGCACTTTAACCTCTGTGTACTGGCACGCTGATGTGTACGGCAATAGTCAACAAGCTCGCTGGCAGCTCTGGCACTGAGTGTGGCCTTACTCTGGAAAGAAGAGGACATCGGTCGAGTTTGTTTTTCGTTTCTGAAGAGAAGAGAATCATTGGGACAATGGTGTATATATTGAGAGACTGAGGAGTCTAAAGGTGAAAAAGTGATCTGGTCGATCCGGAGGGCTGGAATGGAAAAGCAGATGTGTCTATAATCAACACCTTACAGGAAAATTCAGTCTGCAAACTCTTCGAGAAACGTTGAGATGGGCGGTGGAGCAGATATAGGGATGCTACGACCGCCGTAAAACTGATTCCATGAATAGAATAGTCTTAAGTATTATTTGTTTGTGTCTACGTTTACTTTCAATACTGACGTGTACTAATTATCTAATTTACGGTTACATTTGATCAACTCCATTTTTCTTTATACGCAAAAAATTTGCATGCAATTGTCTAATTTTATTTTATTATGTTATTTTTTGCAATTACCAATTTCAAATTTTCTTGTATTTTTGTCACATCCGTTACTTTTTCACTTGTTACATTAATAATTTTCGTGCACATGTCAAAATTAATTTCTATTTGTCACACGAGAAACGTTATTCCAATTGTTATTTTCGCAAAATGTGTATATTAGATATTGTAGCTACTTTAAAGTACTAAGCACATTAATAGTTTTCGTGTAATTATATTACTTAAGGATTTAACATTTTAAGTATCTTCTTGCATTTGTCACAACCCCTACACTTTAACATTCATAGCTCTAGTGTATGTGTATCCAAACTCACCCCCTCCTCCCATAAGAAAAGTAAGCAAGTAATACAAGAAGGGAAATTTGAAGAAAAAAAATTATCTTCGAAACGTATATTCTACTCGAATTGTCAAATTACATATCGATCTGCATATCTCACATTAACTTTGTTGTATTTGTACATAATCCTCACCCTTTTTAATATAACATTATCTAATACATATACATAAGTATTTTCTGCCGGAACTGTTCGGGACGCATTCAGTTAAAGTTTAAAATCTGAAAACTAGAATTACCGGACGTGACGTTATCAGATTCTAGCCATTGTGACACCGACAATACAAGTATAAGACTTGATATGTTACGATGTTCTCTTATGTTTTTCCAAGGATGAGATGATATCCTCATCTAAAATTGGTAAAATTTCTGCTTCTGGTAAAATTTCCTTCAGGAAAAAATACCATTGTATATATGTAGTTGTAAGAAAGTTTTATGTATAGTGAAGATTATAAATCCTGTATGGAATACAATTTAATCCTTTCTTTTGTTTCTTTCTTCTAGCAAAAAAGAGAAGGTAAGAAATGTGACGATTTGGAACAGCAAGGCCCGCTGCAACACAGTGGCGATAAATAATGAATGACACCATTTATGTTGCTGACTATTGAATGCAAGACGAATGCTTTTTTAAGTGAGCTTTGTTGATTAATCTAAAAACTATCTTTACGACACATATTACCATTGCTGGTGTATGTCGCGGGGCTTACGAAAGAAGCTGATGGATAAAGGCCGATTGGTCAAAGCAGTCGCCACGACGTGTGAGACTCAGGATTTTTATTCCACCCCTACCACGGGTTTGGAACATCGTACGCCGACTTTTCAGCCAGCTAAACAGTGGTTTTAGCAGCACTGCCACGCGCACTGTCATAATCTGATAAACGAAAAAAATATTATGTGAGAATTATGTCTTTATGTCTTGGTAGCCTATGTTATTGTAGTTACATAATTGTGTCCTTGTTAAGATAAACAAGCAAGTCTTAACCCGGCCACCGTCATCCAGGAATCAAGGCGCAAGATCAAACTTTTCGTTATGATTTGTTTTAAAAGGAAGTTGTAACGATGACGGAAGTTTGTTTGACACACAATAAATATTCCCTTTCTACAAATTTAAACGAGATGTCACACAGAAGAGTGAAGGAACAACACAGAAAACAATATAATAATTTTGAAGAACAAAATATTTTTTTTTTTTTACAAATCTGGGTAGAAGGTTCAAGTATGACTTCTTTTACAGAAGGGTTAACTCTAATTACAAACAATTAACTCCTTTCAGTGAAGTCAAGGAAAATCAAAGTTTGACGAGACGAAACATTTAAAATTAAAAGATGACAATCGCCAACTCTAACGATCTTTTCCATGACCAGTCTGATCTAAAGTCA
This sequence comes from Megaustenia siamemsis, assembly GCA_032433765.1. NCBI lineage: Eukaryota > Metazoa > Mollusca > Gastropoda > Stylommatophora > Ariophantidae > Megaustenia > Megaustenia siamemsis. The sequence continues at coordinate 67,095,018 of JAVIAB010000092.1, read as the reverse complement.
TGCTACATTATAACTCAGTAAATGTATACAAGTGAGGTTCTATGCCTAACCTAGCTCACCAATAGAACATATGTACAAAGTGGCTTCTCTGTTATATCTTTACTTTGTAGTTGTAAAGGTAGTCTGTGTGAAATGTAGAAGCGTTCGTAATTTATAATATTATAAGGCTTTGCTAAAAATTTGATAGAACATCATGATATAAAACAAGTAACAAACTATAAGTATCTGGGAACAACATTGACTGAGAATGGCAAAGTAACAAAGAAATACATACCATGCAACAAGCCAAATTAAATATTGGGACAGCTATCCACTATGCTTTAGTAAAAAGCAGTACTTATTGCCACAAAGAAACACCTTATACAGATTATATTCGTTCATGGATTATGTTTGCATATATATCTAAGTGTGTTTGTGAGTGAGTGCGATCGTGCATTCGTGTGTTTGTACATAAAAAAAAGTATCTATCACACCAAGAATAGCAATATTTTCTCTTTACACATCCACAGTGATTGTCAGTAACATATATGTCAATAACCAGCAGAAATGAAATTGTCTTTTAAAAGACACACATTCTTGAAAAAAATAGAGCTTGTTCGTATTGTTGCAGTAACCCATTACACACACAGACATGCAAAGAATGCACGCACACACACGCACACACTCATACTCACACACATATATAAATACAGAAAAAATATTTTGCTGATAATAAGATCAGCCAACTCTAATGCCTCAAATGAAATTCCTCCAGCACCAGCACAACCACCAGTGATCCCTGAAAATAACTCAAGTGCTCCAGAGAATGGCAAAAATGACACAGGTAATTCACCAGGTTGTATTTTATTTAAAGAACACCACAAAGCAAAGTGTACTCAAACTCACTGATACTTTCATTATAATACACCACTTATTTTGTAATCTATAATGTTATAAGGTTTTGCTAAAAATTGATAGAACACCATGTTATAAAAAATGTAACAGACTACAAGTATCTGGGAACAACATTGACTGGAGCTGGCAAATAACAAAGAAATAGACACGATACAACAAGCCAAATGAAATATTGGGACAGATATCCCCTATACTTCAGTACAAAGCAGTACTTATTGCCACAAAGAAACACCTTATACAGATTATATTCGTTCCAATGTTGTTCTACCAATGCCAAACATGTTCACTTATGACTAAGTATAAAGAAAGCTTGCCATCACAGAGATGAGATATATAAGAAGCGCTTGATGTGAAAAGTAACGACAGAATAAGAAATGGTTTGATAATAGAAAGAGTAGGAATTGAGCCAATTCTAAACTACATACTGAAACAACTTATAAACTGCTTTGCCTATGTAGAAAGAATGGTATGCGATTCCTTATAAAAAAAGGCATCTATTCAAAGAAGAGTAGTGCAAAAGAGAGAGCGTAGGATCCGGATTAAGATGAACAGACAACATTAAAGGAGCGTAACAACATCAGCAGACAATGAAAGAATACGGCAAAAGAGATAAAACCGCAAATTTCGATTATCCTTCTACACTCGAAGAAGTTACATGAGAAAGTAAAGATGAAACACAAATACACTTTAAATCGGGTAATGTTTGCCTAATTTGTGAAACGAACAACATGCGGATATTTTAATAACTCGAAAAAACTGCAACAAAACAAGGATCATTGACACCACAATCACTCTCAAACAATCACACTCTATATAAAATACATTTAAATACATATGTATTTTTAAACGTAAAGTTAGTGGAGATTGGTAAGATTCATTATTTTAAAATATTATACAGTTTCTGCAAAAGTTAAACAACTTGATTGATATTTGCATGGATTATGTTTGCATATATATTAAAGTGTGTGTGTGAGTGCAATCGAGCGTTCGTGTGTTTGTATATAAAAACATTATCTATCACACCAAGAAGAGCAATATTTTCTCTTTACACAGCAACAGTGATTGTCAGTAACATATATGTCAATAACCAGCAGAAATGAAATTGTCTTTTAAAAGACACACATTCTTGAAAAAAATATAGCTTGTTCGTATTGTTGCAGTAACCCATTACACACACAGACATGCAAAGCATGCACGCACACACACGCACACACTCATACTCACACACATATATAAATACAGAAAAATATTTTCCTGATAATAAGATCAGCCAACTCTAATGCCTCAAATGAAATTCCTCCAGCACCAGCACAACCACCAGTGATCCCTGAAAATAACTCAAGTGCTCCAGAGAATGGCAAAAATGATACAGGTAATTCACCAGGTTGCATTTTATTTAAAGAACACCACAAAGCAAAGTGTACTCAAACTCACTGATACTTTCATTATATTAAAACCACTTACTTGTTTTTCCCTTACTAACATACTCAAACAATTACATTCTGCAGCGAATGCATTTAAATATATATTTTTAAAACACAAATTAATGTGAGATTCAGAAGATTTTGTAATCTATAATATTATAAGGGTTTGCTAAAAAATTGATAGAACACCATGTTATAAAAATTTAACAGACTACAAGTATCTGGGAACAACATTGACTGGAGCTGGCAAATAACAAAGAAATAGACACGATACAACAAGCCAAATGAAATATTGGGACAGATATCCCCTATACTTCAGTACAAAGCAGTACTTATTGCCACAAAGAAACACCTTATACAGATTATATTCGTTCCAATGTTGTTCTACCAATGCCAATCATGTTCACTTATGACTAAGTATAAAGAAAGCTTGCCATCACAGAGATGAGATATATGAGAAGCGCTTGATGTGAACAGTAACGACAGAATAAGAAATGGTTTGATAATAGAAAGAGTAGGAATTGAGCCAATTCTAAACTACATACTGAAAAAAAACTTACAAACTGCTTTGCCTATCTAGAAAGAATGGTATGCGATTCATTATAAAAAATGGCTTCTATTCAAAGAAGAGTAGTGGAAAAGAGAGAGCGTAGGATCCGGATTAAGATGAACAGACAACATTAAAGGAGCGTAACAACATCAGCAGACAATGAATGAATACGGCAAAAGAGATAAAACCGCAAATTTCGATTATCCTTCTACACTCGAAGAAGTTACATGAGAAAGTAAAGATGAAACACAAATACACTTTAAATCGGTTAATGTTTGCCTAATTTGTGAAACGAACAACATGCGGATATTTTAATAACTCGAAAAAACTGCAACAAAACAAGGATCATTGACACCACAATCACTCTCAAACAATCACACTCTATATACAATACATTTAAATACATATGTATTTTTAAACGTAAAGTTAGTGGAGATTGGTAAGATTCATTATTTTAAAATATTATACAGTTTCTGCAAAAGTTAAACAACTTGATTGATATTTGCATGGATTATGTTTGCATATATATTAAAGTGTGTGTGTGAGTGCAATCGAGCGTTCGTGTGTTTGTATATAAAAACATTATCTATCACACCAAGAAGAGCAATATTTTCTCTTTACACAGCAACAGTGATTGTCAGTAACATATATGTCAATAACCAGCAGAAATGAAATTGTCTTTTAAAAGACACACTTTCTTGAAAAAAATATAGCTTGTTCGTATTGTTGCAGTAACCCATTACACACACAGACATGCAAAGCATGCACGCACACACACGCACACACTCATACTCACACACATATATAAATACAGAAAAATATTTTCCTGATAATAAGATCAGCCAACTCTAATGCCTCAAATGAAATTCCTCCAGCACCAGCACAACCACCAGTGATCCCTGAAAATAACTCAAGTGCTCCAGAGAATGGCAAAAATGATACAGGTAATTCACCAGGTTGCATTTTATTTAAAGAACACCACAAAGCAAAGTGTACTCAAACTCACTGATACTTTCATTATAATACACCACTTACTTGTTTTTCCCTTACTAACATACTCAAACAATCACATTCTGCAGCGAATGCATTTAAATATATATTTTTAAAACACAAATTAATTTGAGATTCAGAAGATTTTGTAATCTATACTATTATAAGGTTTTGCTAAATAATTGATAGAACACCATGTTATAAAAAATTTAACAGACTACAAGTATCTGGGAACAACATTGACTGGAGCTGGCAAATAACAAAGTAATAGACACGATACAACAAGCCAAATGAAATATTGGGACAGATATCCCCTATACTTCAGTACAAAGCAGTACTTATTGCCACAAGAAACACCTTATACAGATTATATTCGTTCCAATGTTGTTCTACCATGCCAAACATGTTCACTTATGACTAAGTATAAAGAAAGCATGCCATCAGAGAGATGAGATATATGAGAAGCGCTTGATGTGAACAGTAACGACAGAATAAGAAATGGTTTGATAATAGAAAGAGTAGGAATTGAGCCAATTCTAAACTACATACTGAAACAACTTACAAACTGCTTTGCCTATCTAGAAAGAATGGTATGCGATTCCTTATCAAAAAAGGCATCTATTCAAAGAAGAGTAGTGCAAAAGAGAGAGCGTAGGATCCGGATTAAGTCGAACAGACAACATTAAAGGAGCGTAACAACATCAGCAGACAATGAATGAATACGGCAAAAGAGATAAAACCGCAAATTTCGATTATCCTTCTACACTCGAAGAAGTTACATGAGAAAGTAAAGATGAAACACAAATACACTTTAAATCGGTTAATGTTTGCCTAATTTGCGAAACGAACAACATGCGGATATTTTTATAACTCGAAAAACTGCAACAAAACAAGGATCATTGACATCTCAATCACTCTCAAACAATCACACTCTATATAAAATACATTTAAATACATATGTATTTTTAAACGTAAAGTTAGTGGAGATTGGTAAGATTCATTATTTTAAAATATTATACAGTTTCTGCAAAAGTTAAACAACTTGATTGATATTTGCATGGATTATGTTTGCATATATATTAAAGTGTGTGTGTGAGTGCAATCGAGCGTTCGTGTGGTTGTATATAAAAACATTATCTATCACACCAAGAATAGCAATATTTTCTCTTTACACAGCAACAGTGATTGTCAGTAACATATATGTCAATAACCAGCAGAAATGAAATTGTCTTTTAAAAGACACACATTCTTGAAAAAAATATAGCTTGTTCGTATTGTTGCAGTAACCCATTACACACACAGACATGCAAAGCATGCACGCACACACACGCACACACTCATACTCACACACATATATAAATACAGAAAAATATTTTCCTGATAATAAGATCAGCCAACTCTAATGCCTCAAATGAAATTCCTCCAGCACCAGCACAACCACCAGTGATCCCTGAAAATAACTCAAGTGCTCCAGAGAATGGCAAAAATGATACAGGTAATTCTATCTATCTATCTATTGACCTTTCGAGCCGTAACCGGCCCATAGGGCGTAGACCAAGATACACCTTCTCCTATATGAATTTTGTTCTAGCAGTTTTCTTTTAAAGATATTTTATCAAATCTCGCCATCTGTCTCTGTTCTGTGCAAGCAGTTCTATCTCATTGAGGGAGCCGATTCCTGCTGCTCTTGCCTCTCTCATCAATGTTCTTCTCAGTGTCTCCCTGGGTCTTCCTCTTTTTCTTTTACCTGTTGTTTCCCATATGAGGGCTTGCTTTGCTATTCGATTATTATCTCTTCTCATCACATGTCCAACGTATGACCATCGTCTTTTCTTTATTACTGAAGATATTAGTGGTTGATTGGCGATTTCTCTAATTTCCTCGTTTGTTTTGAATTCGTTCCATTCTATACCAAGTATTTTCCTTAGACATTTATTTTCGAATGCGTTCAACTTTGTTTCTATATCTCTTGTTGTTTTCCAGCTTTCACACGCATACGTAAGGGTTGATAGTACATTTGATTTGAATAGCCTAAGTTTTGTGTTTGTGCTAATGAGTTTGATTTCCACAACTTTTCAAGGCTTCTGAAAGACATTGCTGCTTTAGCCAGTCTGATTCTAATTTCTTTGCTCGTATCCCTTCTCGATCAATGTGACTTCCAAGATAGATGAAGTGATCGATCTCTTCTACTGGTTTGTTTTCCATGTATATTTTGTCACTTGTTGGAATTAAACTTTTCATGACTTTAGTCTTTTCATGATTGACCTCAAGCCCAATTTTGCTGGCTATTGATGATAGTTCATTTGTGTTTTCCTGCATCGTTTTTATCTGATTGCTGATGAGAACTATGTCATCAGCAAAGTCCAGGTCCTCCAAATGGTCTCCTTGTATCCATTCGATGCCTTTATTACCAGTGCAGCATTTCTTCATTATGAAGTCCATAACAATTCCAAATAACAGGGCGATAAAATACATCCTTGTTTAACCCCAGTTTTCTATTGGGAAACATTCGCTCAGTCCTTCCTCTGTTCGAACTGCACATGTGTAACCATCATACATGTCTTTGATAATATTTATGATTTTTGATGGTAAGCCATATTGCTTCAGAATTTCCACAAAGAGTCTCTATGAATACTATCAAATGCTTTTTTGAAGTCGATGAAGTTAAGTACAAAAGGTTTTTGCTTTTCAATGTGTTCCTCCAATATAAGTCGTAGAGTGAAAATGTGGTCAAGACAGCTTCTCCCTTTTCTAAACCCAGCCTGTTCTTCACGCATTACTGTATCTATTGAATCCTTTATTCTATTTAGGATGATTTTACAGAATAATTTTGAGGCAACTGACAAAAGTGTCACGCCTCTCCAATTGTTACAATCTCTAAGATTGCCCTTTTTTGGGATCTTAACAATGATTCCTTTTTTCCATTTATGAGGCGTCTTCTCTGTTTTCCAAATGATGTTGAACATTTTTTGAGATGTATTAAATTATGGCTATCAATTGCCTTGAGGATCTCAGCTGTTAACTTATCCTCTCCAGCAGCCTTGTTATTGGTCATTAGCTTTAAGGTGGTTTCTATTTCACTCAAGGTGAAGTCATCTAATTTACATCTAATTCTGCTGCTGGTGTTTCAGCTTCAAAATCTATTAAACTGTGAGGTAGTGGACGGTTAAGAATTTCTTTGAAGTGTTCCGCCCCAACGGGCTTTTATGTCTGCGCTTGTTGTTAGCATTAATCCAGATTTGTCTAGAATTGTGTTCCACTGGATGTATAGGTGTTTGTCAGCATCTTTTGTACAGTATAAAGAGTTCTGCTGTCTCCTGTAATTGCAGCTGTCTCTGCTTTCTCTGCCAAGTTGTCTATATAAGCTCTTGTATCTCTTCTTGCCGAACTTTTCACTTTGTTGTCTAATTCTTTGTATGTTGCTTTTGCCAGAACCTTTCCAAGATCTGTCTTTACATTAGTCATGGCTCTCTTCGCTTCTCTTCTCTTTGATGTATTTCCATGTGGTGTCTGAGATCCAAGCTCGTTTTTTTCCATTTTCTTCAGTCCAGCACTTGCTTCTGCTGCTGTCATTAGTATTTGCTCTGTGAGTCCCACATTTCATTGATATCTAAGTCTATTTCACCAAGTGCTGAATAACAATTACTTAGCTCTATGTTAAACTTTTCCTTTATTGCTTCATCTTTCAGTTTATGACTATCATTTTATGTTAATTGACCTCTTCTGTTGGTTTCTAAATTTTAATCTTATTTTCCCAATGCACAGGTTGTGGTCACTATTAACATCAGCACCTCTGTATGCTCTTACATCTATTAATGATGATCTGAATTGTTGTTTAATACATAGGTGGTCAATTTGATTTGATGTTCTATCATCAGGAGATATCCATGTTGTTTTGTGGATATTTTATGTGGAAATAATGTCCCACCTATAACTACATTTTCTATTAAACATAATTCTATTAATCTTTCTCCATTCTGACTTGTTGTATTACAGCCTTCTCTCCCCATCACATGTTCCACTCCTGCGTTATCTTGTCCTACTTTGGCGTTGAAGTCTCCCATTACAATTAAAAGATGTGTTTTGGTATTTTGTTTATAAAGTTGTTGCAGTGTTATAAAAATCATCTTAACTTCATCACAGCTTCGTTAGTAGGCGCATAACATTGAATAATTGAAAGTCTTATGTTTTGTTTTGTATCGTTTTCGTATCAGACGGCTATTTACCGGTTCCCATTCTAATAAACTTCTTGCAGCTTTGTCTGTCATCATTATGCACACCTTCACGGTGTTTTCCATCTTCCCTTCCAGAAAAAAATCTACTATTTATTATCAAAGATCTCTACCTCTCCAGGCCAGCGCATTTCGCTTAATCCTAAAATATCTAGATCGCATCTGTCCATCTCGCTCGCGACCTGGTGTCAGTTCGTCGGAATGGCCATTGGTAATTCACCAGGTTGCATTTTATTTAAAGAACACCACAAAGCAAAGTGTACTCAAACTCACTGATACTTTCATTATAATAAACCACTTACTTGTTTTTCCTTACTAACATACTCAAACAATTACATTCTGCAGCGAATGCATTTAAATATATATTTTTAAAACACAAATTAATGTGAGATTCAGAAGATTTTGTAATCTATAATATTATAAGGTTTTGCTAAAAAATTGATAGAACACCATGTTATAAAAAATGTAACAGACTACAAGTATCTGGGAACAACATTGACTGGAGCTGGCAAATAACAAAGAAATAGACACGATACAACAAGCCAAATGAAATATTGGGACAGATATCCCCTATACTTCAGTACAAAGCAGTACTTATTGCCACAAAGAAACACCTTATACAGATTATATTCGTTCCAATGTTGTTCTACCAATGCCAAACATGTTCACTTATGACTAAGTATAAAGAAAGCTTGCCATCACAGAGATGAGATATATAAGAAGCGCTTGATGTGAACAGTAACGACAGAATAAGAAATGATTTGATAATAGAAAGAGTAGGAATTGAGCCAATTCTAAACTACATACTGAAACAACTTATAAACTGCTTTGCCTATCTAGAAAGAATGGTATGCGATTCATTATAAAAAAGGCATCTATTCAAAGAAGAGTAGTGCAAAAGAGAGAGCGTAGGATCCGGATTAAGATGAACAGACAACATTAAAGGAGCGTAACAACATCAGCAGACAATGAATGAATACGGCAAAAGAGATAAAACCGCAAATTTCGATTATCCTTCTACACTCGAAGAAGTTACATGAGAAAGTAAAGAAGAAACACAAATACACTTTAAATCGGGTAATGTTTGCCTAATTTGCGAAACGAACAACATGCGGATATTTTTATAACTCGAAAAAACTGCAACAAAACAAGGATCATTGACATCTCAATCACTCTCAAACAATCACACTCTATATAAAATACATTTAAATACATATGTATTTTTAAACGTAAAGTTAGTGGAGATTGGTAAGATTCATTATTTTAAAATATTATACAGTTTCTGCAAAAGTTAAACAACTTGATTGATATTTGCATGGATTATGTTTGCATATATATTAAAGTGTGTGTGTGAGTGCAATCGAGCGTTCGTGTGTTTGTATATAAAAACATTATCTATCACACCAAGAAGAGCAATATTTTCTCTTTACACAGCAACAGTGATTGTCAGTAACATATATGTCAATAACCAGCAGAAATGAAATTGTCTTTTAAAAGACACACATTCTTGAAAAAAATATAGCTTGTTCGTATTGTTGCAGTAACCCATTACACACACAGACATGCAAAGCATGCACGCACACACACGCACACACTCATACTCACACACATATATAAATACAGAAAAATATTTTCCTGATAATAAGATCAGCCAACTCTAATGCCTCAAATGAAATTCCTCCAGCACCAGCACAACCACCAGTGATCCCTGAAAATAACTCAAGTGCTCCAGAGAATGGCAAAAATGATACAGGTAATTCACCAGGTTGTATTTTATTTAAAGAACACCACAAAGCAAAGTGTACTCAAACTCACTGATACTTTCATTATAATACACCACTTACTTGTTTTTCCCTTACTAACATACTCAAACAATTACATTCTGCAGCGAATGCATTTAAATATATATTTTTAAAACACAAATTAATGTGAGATTCAGAAGATTTTGTAATCTATAATATTATAAGGTTTTGCTAAAAAATTGATAGAACACCATGTTATAAAAAATGTAACAGACTACAAGTATCTGGGAACAACATTGACTGGAGCTGGCAAATAACAAAGAAATAGACACGATACAACAAGCCAAATGAAATATTGGGACAGATATCCCCTATACTTCAGTACAAAGCAGTACTTATTGCCACAAAGAAACACCTTATACAGATTATATTCGTTCCAATGTTGTTCTACCAATGCCAAACATGTTCACTTATGACTAAGTATAAAGAAAGCTTGCCATCACAGAGATGAGATATATGAGAAGCGCTTGATGTGAACAGTAACGACAGAATAAGAAATGGTTTGATAATAGAAAGAGTAGGAATTGAGCCAATTCTAAACTACATACTGAAACAACTTACAAACTGCTTTGCCTATCTAGAAAGAATGGTATGCGATTCATTATCAAAAAAGGCATCTATTCAAAGAAGAGTAGTGCAAAAGAGAGAGCGTAGGATCCGGATTAAGATGAACAGACAACATTAAAGGAGCGTAACAACATCAGCAGACAATGAATGAATACGGCAAAAGAGATAAAACCGCAAATTTCGATTATCCTTCTACACTCGAAGAAGTTACATGAGAAAGTAAAGAAGAAACACAAATACACTTTAAATCGGTTAATGTTTGCCTAATTTGCGAAACGAACAACATGCGGATATTTTTATAACTCGAAAAAACTGCAACAAAACAAGGATCATTGACATCTCAATCACTCTCAAACAATCACACTCAATATAAAATACATTTAAATACATATGTATTTTTAAACGTAAAGTTAGTGGAGATTGGTAAGATTCATTATTTTAAAATATTATACAGTTTCTGCAAAAGTTAAACAACTTGATTGATATTTGCATGGATTATGTTTGCATATATATTAAAGTGTGTGTGTGAGTGCAATCGAGCGTTCGTGTGTTTGTATATAAAAACATTATCTATCACACCAAGAAGAGCAATATTTTCTCTTTACACAGCAACAGTGATTGTCAGTAACATATATGTCAATAACCAGCAGAAATGAAATTGTCTTTTAAAAGACACACATTCTTGAAAAAAATATAGCTTGTTCGTATTGTTGCAGTAACCCATTACACACACAGACATGCAAAGCATGCACGCACACACACGCACACACACTCATACTCACACACATATATAAATACAGAAAAATATTTTCCTGATAATAAGATCAGCCAACTCTAATGCCTCAAATGAAATTCCTCCAGCACCAGCACAACCACCAGTGATCCCTGAAAATAACTCAAGTGCTCCAGAGAATGGCAAAAATGATACAGGTAATTCACCAGGTTGTATTTTATTTAAAGAACACCACAAAGCAAAGTGTACTCAAACTCACTGATACTTTCATTATAATACACCACTTACTTGTTTTTCCCTTACTAACATACTCAAACAATTACATTCTGCAGCGAATGCATTTAAATATATATTTTTAAAACACAAATTAATGTGAGATTCAGAAGATTTTGTAATCTATAATATTATAAGGTTTTGCTAAAAAATTGATAGAACACCATGTTATAAAAAATGTAACAGACTACAAGTATCTGGGAACAACATTGACTGGAGCTGGCAAATAACAAAGAAATAGACACGATACAACAAGCCAAATGAAATATTGGGACAGATATCCCCTATACTTCAGTACAAAGCAGTACTTATTGCCACAAAGAAACACCTTATACAGATTATATTCGTTCCAATGTTGTTCTACCAATGCCAAACATGTTCACTTATGACTAAGTATAAAGAAAGCTTGCCATCACAGAGATGAGATATATAAGAAGCGCTTGATGTGAACAGTAACGACAGAATAAGAAATGGTTTGATAATAGAAAGAGTAGGAATTGAGCCAATTCTAAACTACATACTGAAACAACTTATAAACTGCTTTGCCTATCTAGAAAGAATGGTATGCGATTCATTATAAAAAAGGCATCTATTCAAAGAAGAGTAGTGCAAAAGAGAGAGCGTAGGATCCGGATTAAGATGAACAGACAACATTAAAGGAGCGTAACAACATCAGCAGACAATGAATGAATACGGCAAAAGAGATAAAACCGCAAATTTCGATTATCCTTCTACACTCGAAGAAGTTACATGAGAAAGTAAAGAAGAAACACAAATACACTTTAAATCGGGTAATGTTTGCCTAATTTGCGAAACGAACAACATGCGGATATTTTTATAACTCGAAAAAACTGCAACAAAACAAGGATCATTGACATCTCAATCACTCTCAAACAATCACACTCTATATAAAATACATTTAAATACATATGTATTTTTAAACGTAAAGTTAGTGGAGATTGGTAAGATTCATTATTTTAAAATATTATACAGTTTCTGCAAAAGTTAAACAACTTGATTGATATTTGCATGGATTATGTTTGCATATATATTAAAGTGTGTGTGTGAGTGCAATCGAGCGCTCGTGTGTTTGTATAAAAAACATTATCTATCACACCAAGAAGAGCAATATTTTCTCTTTACACAGCAACAGTGATTGTCAGTAACATATATGTCAATAACCAGCAGAAATGAAATTGTCTTTTAAAAGACACACATTCTTGAAAAAAATATAGCTTGTTTATTGTTGCAGTAACCCATTACACACACAGACATGCAAAGCATGCACGCACACACACGCACACACTCATACTCACACACATATATAAATACAGAAAAATATTTTCCTGATAATAAGATCAGCCAACTCTAATGCCTCAAATGAAATTCCTCCAGCACCAGCACAACCACCAGTGATCCCTGAAAATAACTCAAGTGCTCCAGAGAATGGCAAAAATGATACAGGTAATTCACCAGGTTGTATTTTATTTAAAGAACACCACAAAGCAAAGTGTACTCAAACTCACTGATACTTTCATTATAATACACCACTTACTTGTTTTTCCTTACTAACATACTCAAACAATTACATTCTGCAGCGAATGCATTTAAATATATATTTTTAAAACACAAATTAATGTGAGATTCAGAAGATTTTGTAATCTATAATATTATAAGGTTTTGCTAAAAAATTGATAGAACACCATGTTATAAAAAATGTAACAGACTACAAGTATCTGGGAACAACATTGACTGGAGCTGGCAAATAACAAAGAAATAGACACGATACAACAAGCCAAATGAAATATTGGGACAGATATCCCCTATACTTCAGTACAAAGCAGTACTTATTGCACACAAAGAAACACCTTATACAGATTATATTCGTTCCAATGTTGTTCTACCAATGCCAAACATGTTCACTTATGACTAAGTATAAAGAAAACTTGCCATCACAGAGATGAGATATATGAGAAGCGCTTGAAGTGAACAGTAACGACAGAATAAGAAATGATTTGATAATAGAAAGAGTAGGAATTGAGCCAATTCTAAACTACATACTGAAACAACTTATAAACTGCTTTGCCTATCTAGAAAGAATGGTATGCGATTCATTATCAAAAAAGGCATCTATTCAAAGAAGAGTAGTGCAAAAGAGAGAGCGTAGGATCCGGATTAAGATGAACAGACAACATTAAAGGAGCGTAACAACATCAGCAGACAATGAATGAATACGGCAAAAGAGATAAAACCGCAAATTTCGATTATCCTTCTACACTCGAAGAAGTTACATGAGAAAGTAAAGAAGAAACACAAATACACTTTAAATCGGTTATGTTTGCCTAATTTGCGAAACGAACAACATGCGGATATTTTTATAACTCGAAAAAACTGCAACAAAACAAGGATCATTGACATCTCAATCACTCTCAAACAATCACACTCAATATAAAATACATTTAAATACATATGTATTTTTAAACGTAAAGTTAGTGGAGATTGGTAAGATTCATTATTTTAAAATATTATACAGTTTCTGCAAAAGTTAAACAACTTGATTGATATTTGCATGGATTATGTTTGCATATATATTAAAGTGTGTGTGTGAGTGCAATCGAGCGCTCGTGTGTTTGTATATAAAAACATTATCTATCACACCAAGAAGAGCAATATTTTCTCTTTACACAGCAACAGTGATTGTCAGTAACATATATGTCAATAACCAGCAGAAATGAAATTGTCTTTTAAAAGACACACATTCTTGAAAAAAATATAGCTTGTTCGTATTGTTGCAGTAACCCATTACACACACAGACATGCAAAGCATGCACGCACACAGACGCACACACTCATACTCACACACATATATAAATACAGAAAAATATTTTCCTGATAATAAGATCAGCCAACTCTAATGCCTCAAATGAAATTCCTCCAGCACCAGCACAACCACCAGTGATCCCTGAAAATAACTCAAGTGCTCCAGAGAATGGCAAAAATGATACAGGTAATTCACCAGGTTGTATTTTATTTAAAAACACCACAAAGCAAAGTGTACTCAAACTCACTGATACTTTCATTATAATACACCACTTACTTGTTTTTCCCTTACTAACATACTCAAACAATCACATTCTGCAGCGAATGCATTTAAAATATATTTTTAAAACACAAATTAATGTGAGATTCAGAAGATTTTGTAATCTATAATATTATAAGGTTTTGCTAAAAAATTGATAGAACACCATGTTATAAAAAATGTAACAGACTACAAGTATCTGGGAACAACATTGACTGGAGCTGGCAAATAACAAAGAAATAGACACGATACAACAAGCCAAATGAAATATTGGGACAGATATCCCCTATACTTCAGTACAAAGCAGTACTTATTGCCACAAGAAACACCTTATACAGATTATATTCGTTCCAATGTTGTTCTACCAATGCCAAACATGTTCACTTATGACTAAGTATAAAGAAAGCTTGCCATCACAGAGATGAGATATATGAGAAGCGCTTGATGTGAACAGTAACGACAGAATAAGAAATGGTTTGATAATAGAAAGAGTAGGAATTGAGCCAATTCTAAACTACATACTGAAACAACTTACAAACTGCTTTGCCTATCTAGAAAGAATGGTATGCGATTCATTATAAAAAAAGGCATCTATTCAAAGAAGAGTAGTGCAAAAGAGAGAGCGTAGGATCCGGATTAAGATGAACAGACAACATTAAAGGAGCGTAACAACATCAGCAGACAATGAATGAATACGGCAAAAGAGATAAAACCGCAAATTTCGATTATCCTTCTACACTCGAAGAAGTTACATGAGAAAGTAAAGAAGAAACACAAATACACTTTAAATCGGTTATAGTTTGCCTAATTTGCGAAACGAACAACATGCGGATATTTTTATAACTCGAAAAAACTGCAACAAAACAAGGATCATTGACATCTCAATCACTCTCAAACAATCACACTCAATATAAAATACATTTAAATACATATGTATTTTTAAACGTAAAGTTAGTGGAGATTGGTAAGATTCATTATTTTAAAATATTATACAGTTTCTGCAAAAGTTAAACAACTTGATTGATATTTGCATGGATTATGTTTGCATATATATTAAAGTGTGTGTGTGAGTGCAATCGAGCGTTCGTGTGTTTGTATATAAAAACATTATCTATCACACCAAGAAGAGCAATATTTTCTCTTTACACAGCAACAGTGATTGTCAGTAACATATATGTCAATAACCAGCAGAAATGAAATTGTCTTTTAAAAGACACACATTCTTGAAAAAAATATAGCTTGTTCGTATTGTTGCAGTAACCCATTACACACACAGACATGCAAAGCATGCACGCACACACACGCACACACTCATACTCACACACATATATAAATACAGAAAAATATTTTCCTGATAATAAGATCAGCCAACTCTAATGCCTCAAATGAAATTCCTCCAGCACCAGCACAACCACCAGTGATCCCTGAAAATAACTCAAGTGCTCCAGAGAATGGCAAAAATGATACAGTAATTCACCAGGTTGTATTTTATTTAAAGAACACCACAAAGCAAAGTGTACTCAAACTCACTGATACTTTCATTATAATACACCACTTACTTGTTTTTCCCTTACTAACATACTCAAACAATTACATTCTGCAGCGAATGCATTTAAATATATATTTTAAAACACAAATTAATGTGAGATTCAGAAGATTTTGTAATCTATAATATTATAAGGTTTTGCTAAAAAATTGATAGAACACCATGTTATAAAAAATGTAACAGACTACAAGTATCTGGGAACAACATTGACTGGAGCTGGAAAATAACAAAGAAATAGACACGATACAACAAGCCAAATGAAATATTGGGACAGATATCCCCTATACTTCAGTACAAAGCAGTACTTATTGCCACAAAGAAACACCTTATACAGATTATATTCGTTCCAATGTTGTTCTACCAATGCCAAACATGTTCACTTATGACTAAGTATAAAGAAAACTTGCCATCACAGAGATGAGATATATAAGAAGCGCTTGATGTGAACAGTAACGACAGAATAAGAAATGGTTTGATAATAGAAAGAGTAGGAATTGAGCCAATTCTAAACTACATACTGAAACAACTTATAAACTGCTTTGCCTATCTAGAAAGAATGGTATGCGATTCATTATTAAAAAAGGCATCTATTCAAAGAAGAGTAGTGCAAAAGAGAGAGCGTAGGATCCGGATTAAGATGAACAGACAACATTAAAGGAGCGTAACAACATCAGCAGACAATGAATGAATACGGCAAAAGAGATAAAACCGCAAATTTCGATTATCTTTCTACACTCGAAGAAGTTACATGAGAAAGTAAAGAAGAAACACAAATACACTTTAAATCGGTTATAGTTTGCCTAATTTGCGAAACGAACAACATGCGGATATTTTTATAACTCGAAAAAACTGCAACAAAACAAGGATCATTGACATCTCAATCACTCTCAAACAATCACACTCAATATAAAATACATTTAAATACATATGTATTTTTAAACGTAAAGTTAGTGGAGATTGGTAAGATTCATTATTTTAAAATATTATACAGTTTCTGCAAAAGTTAAACAACTTGATTGATATTTGCATGGATTATGTTTGCATATATATTAAAGTGTGTGTGTGAGTGCAATCGAGCGTTCGTGTGTTTGTATATAAAAACATTATCTATCACACCAAGAAGAGCAATATTTTCTCTTTACACAGCAACAGTGATTGTCAGTAACATATATGTCAATAACCAGCAGAAATGAAATTGTCTTTTAAAAGACACACATTCTTGAAAAAAATATAGCTTGTTCGTATTGTTGCAGTAACCCATTACACACACAGACATGCAAAGCATGCACGCACACACACGCACACACTCATACTCACACACATATATAAATACAGAAAAATATTTTCCTGATAATAAGATCAGCCAACTCTAATGCCTCAAATGAAATTCCTCCAGCACCAGCACAACCACCAGTGATCCCTGAAAATAACTCAAGTGCTCCAGAGAATGGCAAAAATGATACAGGTAATTCACCAGGTTGTATTTTATTTAAAGAACACCACAAAGCAAAGTGTACTCAAACTCACTGATACTTTCATTATAATAAACCACTTACTTGTTTTTCCTTACTAACATACTCAAACAATTACATTCTGCAGCGAATGCATTTATATATATTTTTAAAACACAAATTAATGTGAGATTCAGAAGATTTTGTAATCTATAATATTATAAGGTTTTGCTAAAAAATTGATAGAACACCATGTTATAAAAAATGTAACAGACTACAAGTATCTGGGAACAACATTGACTGGAGCTGGCAAATAACAAAGAAATAGACACGATACAACAAGCCAAATGAAATATTGGGACAGATATCCCCTATACTTCAGTACAAAGCAGTACTTATTGCCACAAAGAAACACCTTATACAGATTATATTCGTTCCAATGTTGTTCTACCAATGCCAAACATGTTCACTTATGACTAAGTATAAAGAAAGCTTGCCATCACAGAGATGAGATATATAAGAAGCGCTTGATGTGAACAGTAACGACAGAATAAGAAATGATTTGATAATAGAAAGAGTAGGAATTGAGCCAATTCTAAACTACATACTGAAACAACTTATAAACTGCTTTGCCTATCTAGAAAGAATGGTATGCGATTCATTATAAAAAAAGGCATCTATTCAAAGAAGAGTAGTGCAAAAGAGAGAGCGTAGGATCCGGATTAAGATGAACAGACAACATTAAAGGAGCGTAACAACATCAGCAGACAATGAATGAATACGGCAAAAAGAGATAAAACCGCAAATTTCGATTATCCTTCTACACTCGAAGAAGTTACATGAGAAAGTAAAGAAGAAACACAAATACACTTTAAATCGGGTAATGTTTGCCTAATTTGCGAAACGAACAACATGCGGATATTTTTATAACTCGAAAAAACTGCAACAAAACAAGGATCATTGACATCTCAATCACTCTCAAACAATCACACTCTATATAAATACATTTAAATACATATGTATTTTTAAACGTAAAGTTAGTGGAGATTGGTAAGATTCATTATTTTAAAATATTATACAGTTTCTGCAAAAGTTAAACAACTTGATTGATATTTGCATGGATTATGTTTGCATATATATTAAAGTGTGTGTGTGAGTGCAATCGAGCGTTCGTGTTTGTATATAAAAACATTATCTATCACACCAAGAAGAGCAATATTTTCTCTTTACACAGCAACAGTGATTGTCAGTAACATATATGTCAATAACCAGCAGAAATGAAATTGTCTTTTAAAAGACACACATTCTTGAAAAAAATATAGCTTGTTCGTATTGTTGCAGTAACCCATTACACACACAGACATGCAAAGCATGCACGCACACACACGCACACACTCATACTCACACACATATATAAATACAGAAAAATATTTTCCTGATAATAAGATCAGCCAACTCTAATGCCTCAAATGAAATTCCTCCAGCACCAGCACAACCACCAGTGATCCCTGAAAATAACTCAAGTGCTCCAGAGAATGGCAAAAATGATACAGGTAATTCACCAGGTTGTATTTTATTTAAAGAACACCACAAAGCAAAGTGTACTCAAACTCACTGATACTTTCATTATAATACACCACTTACTTGTTTTTTCCTTACTAACATACTCAAACAATTACATTCTGCAGCGAATGCATTTAAATATATATTTTTAAAACACAAATTAATGTGAGATTCAGAAGATTTTGTAATCTATAATATTATAAGGTTTTGCTAAAAAATTGATAGAACACCATGTTATAAAAAAATGTAACAGACTACAAGTATCTGGGAACAACATTGACTGGAGCTGGCAAATAACAAAGAAATAGACACGATACAACAAGCCAAATGAAATATTGGGACAGATATCCCCTATACTTCAGTACAAAGCAGTACTTATTGCCACAAAGAAACACCTTATACAGATTATATTCGTTCCAATGTTGTTCTACCAATGCCAAACATGTTCACTTATGACTAAGTATAAAGAAAGCTTGCCATCACAGAGATGAGATATATGAGAAGCGCTTGATGTGAACAGTAACGACAGAATAAGAAATGGTTTGATAATAGAAAGAGTAGGAATTGAGCCAATTCTAAACTACATACTGAAACAACTTACAAACTGCTTTGCCTATCTAGAAAGAATGGTATGCGATTCCATAAAAAAAGGCATCTATTCAAAGAAGAGTAGTGCAAAAGAGAGAGCGTAGGATCCGGATTAAGATGAACAGACAACATTAAAGGAGCGTAACAACATCAGCAGACAATGAATGAATACGGCAAAAGAGATAAAACCGCAAATTTCGATTATCCTTCTACACTCGAAGAAGTTACATGAGAAAGTAAAGAAGAAACACAAATACACTTTAAATCGGTTAATGTTTGCCTAATTTGCGAAACGAACAACATGCGGATATTTTTATAACTCGAAAAAACTGCAACAAAACAAGGATCATTGACATCTCAATCACTCTCAAACAATCACACTCTATATAAAATACATTTAAATACATATGTATTTTTAAACGTAAAGTTAGTGGAGATTGGTAAGATTCATTATTTTAAAATATTATACAGTTTCTGCAAAAGTTAAACAACTTGATTGATATTTGCATGGATTATGTTTGCATATATATTAAAGTGTGTGTGTGAGTGCAATCGAGCGTTCGTGTGTTTGTATATAAAAACATTATCTATCACACCAAGAAGAGCAATATTTCTCTTTACACAGCAACAGTGATTGTCAGTAACATATATGTCAATAACCAGCAGAAATGAAATTGTCTTTTAAAAGACACACATTCTTGAAAAAAATATAGCTTGTTCGTATTGTTGCAGTAACCCATTACACACACAGACATGCAAAGCATGCACGCACACACACGCACACACTCATACTCACACACATATATAAATACAGAAAAATATTTTGCTGATAATAAGATCAGCCAACTCTAATGCCTCAAATGAAATTCCTCCAGCACCAGCACAACCACCAGTGATCCCTGAAAATAACTCAAGTGCTCCAGAGAATGGCAAAAAATGATACAGGTAATTCACCAGGTTGTATTTATTTAAAGAACACCACAAAGCAAAGTGTACTCAAACTCACTGATACTTTCATTAATAAAACCACTTACTTGTTTTTCCCTTACTAACATACTCAAACAATTACATTCTGCAGCGAATGCATTTAAATATATTTTTAAAACACAAATTAATGTGAGATTCAGAAGATTTTGTAATCTATAATATTATAAGGTTTTGCTAAAAAAATTGATAGAACACCATGTTATAAAAAATGTAACAGACTACAAGTATCTGGGAACAACATTGACTGGAGCTGGCAAATAACAAAGAAATAGACACGATACAACAAGCCAAATGAAATATTGGGACAGATATCCCCTATACTTCAGTACAAAGCAGTACTTATTGCCACAAAGAAACACCTTATACAGATTATATTCGTTCCAATGTTGTTCTACCAATGCCAAACATGTTCACTTATGACTAAGTATAAAGAAAGCTTGCCATCACAGAGATGAGATATATAAGAAGCGCTTGATGTGAACAGTAACGACAGAATAAGAAATGATTTGATAATAGAAAGAGTAGGAATTGAGCCAATTCTAAACTACATACTGAAACAACTTATAAACTGCTTTGCCTATCTAGAAAGAATGGTATGCGATTCATTATTAAAAAATGGCTTCTATTCAAAGAAGAGTAGTGGAAAAGAGAGAGCGTAGGATCCGGATTAAGATGAACAG